>OY728157.1:298844282-300094282 GCA_963277665.1 Viscum album | reverse complement strand
TTTTTCCTATATATTACTTTACAAATGAAATAAAAACAAAATGCTATTCTCTTGACTTTAATATATCTAATATATTTTAATAATAAAAAAATAGTTATATTTGTTTTTTAAGGATAATTATATAGATGAAATATTTTTTCAAGGTAATATATTTTTATCTTGTATTGTGTGAATAGTTACCATAATGGATTACCCAACACTCAGAAAATATTTATTCAATTAATTGAAATGTAATGTTTTTGATTTTAAAAATATAAAAAGTGATACATAAATTTGATAAATTTTTGAATTCCCAAAATTTTTTAGATACATATTAAATATTATGGATTTGTGACGGTTCTATATTCTAATTTCATATTTTTATTGATGTACATAAAAATAAAATAAATGTATAATCTAAAAAAATGAGAAAAATGATATTTCTTAATAAATAATATTTATTTAAATAAATTAAAATTCATAAAAATATGATCTTCTTGAAAATTAATGGGATATGGTTTAAAATATATAGAATTATACATTTAGATATTTTTTATTTATTCTTATATTCTTCGCCCTTAAATGGGACAAATCATAAATATTGTAGTAATTACCAAAAGGGTTGACGGGGGTTAAAACTAAATGATAAGGAAGAATAATTAACCAAATTTTTTTTAGTTTTTATATATGATAATTTGGACTCATCCTCATATTCTGATATAATTATATCAATATTGAGTCATTTTTGAATGAATAAATATATATTAATTTAATAATATAATATATTCCAAGAATGTACCTCCCCTCACTTATTAAATGACACCACTTCTCCCTGTTCATTATACAACATTGGGCTCCCAAGATCAACAAAAACATGAAAACACACTATAAAAATCATTATACAAGTTATAGTTGTTCCATTTTTTGTAAAATACAAACCCAATGTCAGGAAAGTTGACATTTAAAGGATTCCTATCAAAGAAGTTGAAATAATTTTTACTAACACATTAAAGTTTATTTATTCATAAAAAAACTATTAATTTGATTTTTGAATTACTAAATAATAAATTCACTATAATATGTATACATAAATGTTATTATAATTATTTTATATCCATTCTCTATCAATTTTACACCATATAAAAAATTAAAACATTGATCGTGTGTATGTATGACTTACCATCTCCACGTAACAGTGTAATTGGTTTCTCATAACCGCTATACATAGATGTATATAAAGATGGAAATAATAAAGATATATGATATTTTTGCAATAATAATTCTTATTTATTTACAATATAATATATAATTTCTAATCATCATGTCTATTTTAAAATTATGGCATCACCCATGCTTATATTAGGACTACCACCTCCATGATGAGATATGAATCATATATAATTTATGATTTACAGGGATGGTAGTAAGGATATATTTAATTAGTATACTAGATTCATATGATATAAAAACAATAATTTAATGGTTAATTAATATTATTATTATTTTATTTCATCCATTGATATTTTAAAACCACAGTTATGCATGTGTACAACCTAACGTCTCTATGAATGGTGTAATGAAGATTCCAATCATTATATTTTATGGAGGACTTTGAATATAGATACATTGATAATATTTTTGATATTTATCTATTGAATAAAATTTGGATATTATTGAACAATAATCAAAGGTAACTGATCAAAAATACATTAACAAAACATACATAAAAATGTCATTAACACCAATAATTGACAATAATAAATGATATTTTTTCAAACATGTGATAAAATGTTTTAAATGGGTAAAATATTATAATAGAGATATTAAAATGGTTATTATATAAAATAGTAATAAATTAAATCTTATTCTAAATGATATAACCTCACCAATTTCGTAAGGAGAACATAAGGTAAAGGTTTTCATCTCAATTTCTACTCAATTGGGTCATGTTTTTTACAATGAACCTATTTACATTTATATGGTGCATATACAAACACATTAATTTATTTAAAATGAATATTTATTTATCGTTATGGATTATAGTTTATTTTTATTATAATTTATTGTTACCAAATATGTAATGTTTTATTTTAATATATCTATTTTTCTTATTTTTATCATTTTTATTATTGAAATATTGTAATATATCATTAATAAACTCTATATATTGTTTAATCCACTAGATATTTAATTTTATTCCATATTTTCATCAAAATTTTCCCATCATTGGTAATTGAATAAGATAAATAAATTTTTAAAATAATATTCAATATTACTTCTCTTTTGATTGAATATATATTTCCTCATATATATAATTGCATAAATAGGTCTACAGAAGTATTATTTATTTACTAATAATATCTATCAAAAAAATTTATGTTATTATTTACATTTTATAATGTTTTAATGCAATCCTTATACCATTTTTAGAAATTTTTATTTCACCATTGTTTAAAAAAATTCAAATGGAATTTATTTTAATATATACATAAATTACTAATTTTCCCACCACTATGACAATATACTCAAATATATAATTTTATATGTTTTAATTAATTTTACTGAGATAAATATTTGATGAAATATATTTAAAAAATTAACTATTATTTTTAAAAAGGGAATGATTTTATTATGAGTCCTGTTTTCCTTAGTAATTGAGGGTCATCTTTTACGTCTAACTATTTTTTTGTCATAAATTTCTATTAAAACGTTCACTTTATTATGATCAATGTACAATAAATTTAACTTAAATATCTCTATTATTTTTATCGTTGATATAATTATTTCGTAAACCAAACCTCATTTCCATATATGGTGTTTTACATTTAAATTTAATTGATGGACAAGAGAAATATTGATAATCAATATTCATTACTCAATACATACATATTTTGTTAAGGAATAATATTTATGAATTTAGTTAATCATTAAATATTATAAGAATTAATTATACATTCACTAATGGGGGGGACAAAATTATTTATCCCCTTGATGTATTCATATGCCACATGAGACAAATTAGTTGGAAAAATTAAATGGGTTTCTAGAGTATACCTACCCATAAACTAAATTGTCATTGAACAGGGAATTGGTGGTATAGATATCATGATGTGTGAGATCATGAAATCTAATATAATTCATATCCTTTAATTAAATTTTTGTAACTTATATATATATGTGTTTTTTTACATTGATATTATCCATGAATTTATTTGTACATCATGTAATTCCTTTAACATAATGTGTTTTTAGTTATTTACCTTGTTATATTGTATATGGATTATTGATTAAAAATGTATTCTTCTATAAGTAACCCTTTTTATGCATCTAAACTCAATTTCTTTTCTTCTATATGGGAAGCGAAGAAATATATTGTATTGATATCCAAGATTTTTTAATTTTTTTCCCCATGTACGTTATATGTTCAATAAAATATGAAAATTATTAATGTATGTAAATCTTCAAGACTACTAAAATGATCAATCCTTTCGAAAAATTCCCCTTATATATTTTTCCAATATAATAAAATATAAACTAGATCTAGGTTATTTGGAGTTGTAGTCCGTATATCATGTTATTAACTAACCCATGTAATTCACCAATGGGTGTATATTTAATCATTATCCTGAATCAAAATGGGTTAATACACCTCTACATTTTTCATTATGAAGTAAAGATAACCTGAAATAGAACGAGTTACACATGCCAGGGGTTTTAAAAAAATTTGGTCATCTATGTGGGGAACGGTTATTCTCTAAAGTAGACCTTTATATGTGATTTCTAAAATTAAATGTGAAAACAAATGATCTTCCAAATAATAAAATTCATAATATTTACAAAAAATTTGAGTTCATAGAAATTCTCTTTAGAATCACTAATTCTCCAGTAAATTTCATGTACATGATGAATAGAGTCATCATATTTTTGCAAAAAAATATAGTTTTTACAAGAGATATTCTCAAATAATATATATATATATAAGGAGGAACATGACATGTATTACAATAGTTTGATAGAGATGTTATAATGTATAATTTATTTGAAATGTAATATAAATATGAGTATCAAAAGTAAAAATTAACATTATTGGTGAATTTAATCGTAATTAAAAGATACATGATATAAGATCCCATTTTATATGGGTTGAAAATTTCATAGGAATATTGTTGTTTCAATATGATGGATAGTTCATATTTATGATTGACCTTTATAACAATGTTATTTGACTTTTAAAACCATAAATGGTTTTATTTGAATATGGTTTAAGGAAAAAGAGGCATGTCTTGTAATTTAGTAAGTTTTAAGAGATTCTAGATTTATTTTTGAGTTATATAGGTTTGCAAACCAATGTACAAATTTAGTGATAATTGTTCCACCCAACTATGTGGGTTATTTTTTAGGAATAATATTTTTTTAATCCATGTGAGAATATATAATAAACAATGAGTTTTTTCTGTAGATTTGCATAGGGAGCCTAAAATGTTGGTTCATATAATAAAAACTATGAGTTGTAGTTAGGTGAAGTGGCGATGCATGAGATAGTGAGTCCAAAAGGTTAGTGAATGGATGGTAAAACCATGTGACCAATCCTTATCCCTCATTAAAAGATGAAAATTTATGGTTTCCCCTTCCATCATTATCAGTTCTCACCCACTTTTCAATTCATTTTCCCAAATCTCACTAATGGCCCCACTATATTCTTCCGCGCATCCTTAGTGGGAGATTTCATTCATTCTAGGTTATTTTCTCTTGACATTGGACTTAATGGAAGCCTATAGGTGAGATTATGATTCAACTTCCCTCTTTTCATAGTTTTTATGAAGACCATTCTTTCAATCATTGTTTATGTGGGATTTTATCTATATATAGGGTTTTATTTTTTTTCTTATTTCATATTGATTCAACCCAAAATGGTGGTCGATACCTAACATGTGATGATTCCTAACACTATGGTACGAGGACCATATGATTTTCTATAAAAGCTTCCATTTATAAAATATTTTATAGTGTCACGCATAAAGAATTAATTTTTCCCAAAAAAAAATATATAATTCATTAAAATATTTCACATAAATTATGACATAGACCTTGTGGAGTCCTACCCGAATAATGCAGAGGGTGAAAATATCATCTTAGAACACACATTAAGGTGAGTTCACCATAACAACATTGAAAAAATTAATTTTTATTAGACTATATCACCATATAGGGTATGTTTTGAATGACACTTAGTAAAAACCCAGTTTATTCTTCCCCTATATATTGAAATAGCCACATAATAGTGTTTTTCCCTTTGAATTTTCATGAATATCATACCTATGGTGTAATTTAATCCCTGCTTTGGAAATGTTTAGTTTAAAAATTAAGAAATTCCCCCGATTTTATTTGTTTCCAATATCCCCTTCCGGTTTATGTGGCATGTCACATAAATAATAGAACTATTGTATGGACGATGAAATTTTTTTGGGAATCATATACATTTGTAGGCACTTATTAGGTCTTCAATAAATTTTAGATCCCAATATCATTTTTTAAATATACTTTTAAATATAAATAGGCTAATATAAATAATCAAATGATATAAGTACTTAATGAGAATCCATGGGATACTCCTCTAAGGATGTTTTTATATTTTAATAAATTACATGATATAAATACATTAATTATGCCTATGAATTATATCATTATTTCCGTATATTCCCATCCTAAAATGCCTTGGACCTTATCACATATTGATATGGGCACCTTAAAGTAGATAAATTTATATATTCTACTTTTTATGTTTGAATGTTCTGAATGTAGAAATAAAACAGACTGGTAGAATAAAATTTTTTTTCTTTTGTGGATTTAATGGATCATTAAAAAATTTGGGCAATAAACGAATTTCATTAACAATGAAAATTTTTCTTTTAATATTGACATAGAAATATAAAAACCTATAGAGGATATTTTTCATGCTCAACTTATAATTAATATAATTATATTGGATGAATTTTTGCCTCTTTTTAGGATATATTGTCGATGAATATATTGATCATATGAAACCCTTAATCAGATTATCATCATTGCATTAGGGGAAAACATGAATATCCCCACAATTAGTGTTCCACACATGGTCCTTTGATCTCAATCCACTCTAATGGATTGTCAACAACCAGAACATCAAATCAATCGACTTGAATTATTCATATTGATTAATTCATATTCTGTCAGGCATGGAGTAACCACTCTTCATGATATGTTGGGAGGAGTAGAAATAAATAGATAAAGATGTTGTGGACTGTGATTCTCTACTCCCAATTAACCCCACACAATAAACCAAACAATCTATTAATAGTGTTAGGGTTGTGGTTTATATATTATTTAATTTCACAATATCCCTTAAATAATATAATAAATTTTATTTGAAACCATTCTACATAGTAATATTAATATTATTTTATGGTTTCCAGTATCTAGTAAAATGATAAATGTTATTTTACCATATTCAAAATTACTATTTATTAGTAAACATGATTTTAGTTTTCAAATCCTCCTCAGAATTTACTAAATTCCTATATAAATATTTCTCAAATATTTACTCAAAAATATATATTGTATTTATAGTCTGGTGAATAAATATTTATTAAATATCAAATAAATAAAGTTAATATTATATCCATGGTATTGTAAAAAATATTTATATATTTTTCACATCATTAATTAAATACTGTAATAATGAATAAATAATTACTCATTACCTTATTAACATTATCAATCAATAAATCATGACTAATATTATTCCACTATGTTTAGAATAAAATATATTACAATCATTAAATTCTAATAAAATTTAATTGAGATTAATTGAAACACTTACTATTTATTCCTCTATGATTCTTAATACCATTTATTAGGTTTTCATTATTAATATCCATGATTACTCTCAAATAACGAATCAATGGAACCAATAGAAAAAAAAATAATGTCAAGATGTTGATAACCACACAAAAACATTACTTTTTAATTTAATCCCTTTGTCAGATATATCATTATGAAAGATCTATTAATATTACATCACCCAATGTTGTTTATATGTCTTTCTTGGAATATGGGAAATAAACATACCATTACCCATAGACATGTAATATAATGTGATCCTTCAATTCAATCATATGATTGAGATTTCGACCTATGTAATGATGGAAGTGACAATTCATTCCTTTTTTTATTAATTATTAACATTTCACAATCATGACAAAATAGGCATATAAAAAATCACAATGAATTGTATTATAATATATGATGAAATACATCAAATTGTGAGAGTCCCGAAATGAATCACTATGGATTATAAATTATAATGTATGATTACACAATATCATACGTAAGAATATATGAGGACATATAAACCTAAAGAATTCCAATAGGTGCATTTGTTTTCATACTCTCTTGTTTTAGATATTACCATGTGATAACATAATGAAAAGGAGTATCATCATATTTTGAAAAATCTCACATGAAATAAAATATAATATGTGTCCCATAATTGTATTTTATCCATCCTTATAAAAAATTTAATAATACAATTATGAAATTTCATGTTTCTCATCATAACGGAGAATTTATATGACCTATCAATGAGACAGATACTCTAGAAAATTATAATAATAATATCATGCATAAATAAGAACAATATGTAATAATATTCTTTATTAATATTAAAATTATTCAATACACATGAAATCAAATATAGAAATATTTGTTTATAGAACACCAACTCAAAAAAGAATCCCAATTGGTTATTTACTAACATCAATCAAATTCTCTTCCACTAGAACATACATAGTTTTAATTTTTTTGAGGTACGATTTCATAAAGGGGTCCACCACATTTTCATCTATGAATATTATAATCCCTTATAAGACACCTCCTTGAGAAAAATAACTTCAAATATGATATTTTAAATCTGTGTGCTTTGTCTTCGCATGTGACCATATCTCTTTTAAAAGTGACACTACTGCAGTATAATCTTACTAATGTGTATTAGGGTCATTACAATTAAGCTCTACTTCATGATCATGGAATAAGGTACTAAAGGAAACAAGGTCTATAGATTTAATTTAATCTATATCCCACTCAAAGATTTATATATAAATTTTAAAAATGGAATTCTTTGAGATCTTTTAGTTCTCTAAAACACTATTAAGAGTGAAGATAAATGTTTTTGGTGATTTTGAATCATTTTGATAAATATATAATATATCAACTTCATTTCCAATATTTACTAGTTCCTCATAACCTCTATAGAATATGAACATTTTGTTAGCATGCCTTGAATACATACGATATTCATGACATTTATCTAATGGTGGTCATGTACTTCAACTTGATATCTTCCCACCACACACAAGGCCTAGTAGGCACTTATACTTATAGATACCACAATATACATGTCTTACCCAATTTCCAAACCATATAGATTTCATGTCATCTAATTAATTTCCTCATGTTTATAAGGGAAACATTTCCTGGAATGATGGATACCATGTGATATTTGAAACAATGCACTCTATGGTTGTTCCATATTGAATATTTTTTGTATCGTTCTAAAATATGTTACTTGAATTAGACAATGAATCCTCATGGGTCTATCAGGATGGATCTTAATCCCAGGGAAATATGTTCATTAACCTATTTCTTTCACAGAGAATAATTTATTCAATTATGAATTAATAGACCGTATGACTGGTAATTTATTTCAATTAATTAGTATTTCAATGAAATAAACTCTAAAGAAAAAGAGTGGGATCCCACTAAACTGTTTATATACACAATTCATATATTAATTAATTATGAATACAAAATTATCTATGGCATCATAAAAGTGAAATATCCATGATTTGTATTCTTTCATTAATCCATGAATTCAATTTTTCAATTTTCCTAACTTGTTTGCATCCATTGGAGTAACAAACCCTTTTCATTGTATCATTTAGACATATACTTGATGTTTCCCATTAAGGAAACTTTGTTTTGACACCCATTTGAAAAATATTAATCACAATAAAACATAATGGAATGTTTATTTATAATCTAATTATGCATATAATTGGGAACAAATAGTCTATTCCACGATGATAGTTGGAGCATTTTTCAGTTAGTTTTTCCATATAAATACTAAAATTTACAAACATGTGCATTTTATTATTAAAAACCCATTTATAACCAATGAGCATTACATATACAATTCAATATATCAAATTCTAGAATTTGTGTTGGTTATTTGAATCTATTTATGAATAAATGGCCTCTTTATAATTAGAATAATTTTTTCCACATAATTTTTTATTCGAAGTTATAAGATCATTAATACTAACTCTAATTGATTCAGCATCCTTGGTAACTATAACACCATATATTTTAGGTTCTCTATCCTCTCTTATACTCCTACATAGTTCTTAAATATATTGAATATCCCCTCTCATGTGACTTTTTGGAATATATTCAAGTTCTAACTCATGTGTATCTTCAACAAAGACTTCTTCGGTGTCTATCTCACATCCATAATCTCTGTTAGAGTTTCTATCTCCTTCAAAAAAAAATTTGTTTTCAATTACCCAAAATGTTCTGGTCTATAGAGTCATATATATAATAAAATTTAATTTTCATTGGATACCATAAATGGACAAACATACATTCGTAGGTTGTAATTTTGTTACAAGAAATTGTCTTTATAACCACATAGTGAACCTGTCATCCTACATGAAACTATATTGGTTTATATCTATACCAAACAAGTCTTGTAATATAAGATTCATCATCAATTAGAACTTATATTAGAATGTATATTTTGGATTGAATCATGTATTCCCAAAAGGATAACATACTACTCACTTGACTCATCACCGATCTCACCGTGTATAAAAATGTTTACTTCTTCCTTTCACTTACAAAATTATATTATAGTTTACTAGGAGGTGTTATTTGGTATAGATTCCCAAACTCTAGTAAATCATCAATAATTTTTTGACTAAGATATTATATACCATTGTTTGATTTGAGTTCTTTAATCTACATTCCATGTTGGTTCTGATCATCATTATTAAATTCCATGAATATATTTATGGAATATGAATAATACCTTAATAAGTAAACATATTTAAATATTCATTAATCATCTGTAAAAGATATATATTGTGAGTAAAAACCACATTATTTAACAATAAATGTAAAATAGTCATCGATATGAACTAATTACAGAAGATCCTCCACCCTTTCACCTTTTACACTAAAAGTGACATTTTTCATTTTCCCATAATAATCTACAGGTAATGTACCATGATTTTTTTGGTTCAAATTAATCCAAAAATCCATATTTGTTTAATTTTTAATATTCTATTCATTTACATGAACAAAATTATGTTTCTAATGTTGCGTGTGGAATGAGTCAAGTGATGTAATTTTATTGTAACTTCAACTAATTTATTTGTGTAATCCAAGATATAATAAAATATATTTAATCTTTTCTTAATATAATAATTGTTTTATTAAAATTTGAGTGGTCCTTTATTTAATAATATGTAAATAAATTCAAATTAATCAAGTATTTATCAAAAAATTATGTTTTTGTTAAAAAATGGAACATACTAAAATATTTTAATTCCAAGATCATTTTTATTGAAAATATAATTTGGTAGTCCACAATAGTGATGAAAATGAGTTTAGATCCATTAGGTTATCTTATATCAATATCCCATCAATAAATCATTCAAAATATACATAGAAAATATATTTTAATACATAGGTTGTAACTATACAAATTATCTATTACCAAATTAGTTGAAATAGTTATATTTCAATTAATAAAAAACATACCTGACACATCCACTTTAAAATTTTCTTAGGTTTATTTATTCATCCAATGGACCACATTTCCATATGTGATAAAATATCATAATATTCGTCAACTTTTCCCTTGATCCTTCCCCTCATGGAAGGGAGATTAAATGAAGCTTTATATTTAAGCTTCTTTACATGGAATTTCTATTTCATTCACTATACGGATATAATGATTCTTGTGTTTTCTCAAAATTTTATAATGGATAAGAATTGATAGGGTTTCAATTAGAGACTTATATATTTTTTCATATTTAAATTTTAAAAAAAACTAGGAAATTTCTATGGATGTTATGAAGTAATGAGATCATTTCACTGTTATTTAGAAAATTTAAACAATATAACCTTTTGATGATGATTATATCCAATGAGGTTAATGCATGTGGCTCATTTCACACACCTTCACAATGAATAATCCAAATGAATTTATTGTATATTCCAAACCATTTCGGTCATTATCTCTCTTATTAAAGTCAATAGTTATTATGGAACAAACTATAAGCATTAGTTACTTTATGTCACTTCATGATTACATTTAAAATAGATAATAACATTATAGATGAATGAAATAAATTTCTCTCAAGTTTTTTTCTGTTGATATCAGACAGTTCCCAACTCCCTTTTATGCAGGAAGATCAAGAATTAGGTATTCTTGCATTTCAAAATTAAGTTCATGAAACAAAAAACCCATAGCCATCTAAAATAACTCTGGAAGTTACAATTAGTATATATACAGAGTTGCTCTAAGATGTGTTGCAGATATAATGTGGTTGATGCAGATTTCGTTATTCTATAATAATAAATTATCATATTATTAGTACTTGAATTGATTAAAATTTATGTTATAAAAATTGAAATTTATTTAATTATGACTCCCTCTATTTTTCATTTCACTATAGTCCAGAGAAATTAACACGGATTGTAGTATCACTCCCAAAATTATTTTGCAATGGATTAATATATCCCTTCTTTGTGATCCAGCCTATATCCATGAGTAATAGATGAAGGAGAAGAAAGAAAAAATTCTCCTCCTTACCTCCTCCCATGGAGATCTAATCTGCTAAGAAGATAAATTCTATGAAATCAGATTTAATGGTCATGGAGGACCTGTCCTGGGAACTTTTTCAAAGCTCGGATGAAGTAGTGTTCGATCAAGTTTTACTTCATAATGCGACTGAGGTGGATGTATCTATGATGATGGGGAGGTATTTAAGGGTAGAGTTCAATGAGTTACAATTGTCTTGGATCGATAAGAAGTATTTAGTCCTTGTAGGGGGATTCAATAAAGGGAGGGTTAGACTTGAGGAGTATATTCAGTATAACGATCAGCTGGATTCCGAGTTTTAATGAATGGTGTTTAGTGTACTAGACATTCAAGTATCATTAATCTCATTTAATTTTTTTTGAGAATCTATTTCTTGTAATGTCAAATTATTTTTCATTGAAGTTAAAATGGTGTATTTTGTTGTATGGTTGGTGAGGTATGCTAGTTTGGTGTGAGTATGATTGTGGTTGGATTTGTTTGTATTTGGATTTTATGTGACTCATTTTTGATATACATCCTAAATTCTACTTGCGTCTGCTCTAGATGAGGGTCAGAGCATTATTCCCTCACTATCAAATTCAATTCCGAATTGGTAGATTTAGTGGGTATGTCTATGCCATCGGTTTCGTGTCCGTGCACTCTTACATGGGACAATCTACTGAGTGGTCATTCAAGGTGAAGGATGGTCTTCATAGTGTTGTTGATAGGGATGGAAGATATTATAGTTTTTTAATGGTATTTTCTCTATTAAAGTATTTTAGATGTATTGTTGGTCGTATGGTTTCTCACTTTTTTACTCAAAAGATATTTGATAAAAAAATTTAACTTTTAGTCAGCCATACCATCATCTTTGTAGTGAATCCCCGATATTCAAATTTTCCCTGCACATTGTCTCAATCCAGAACATTATATATGGATTAATATTAATTTATATTATTTAAGGCTTAATATTATCTAATTATATGTTATTATATTTTCTATGTGTATGTATTTGGGGGTATTATCCATTACATGTCTCTAAAATGTTAATTGGATTATACGAATTTTTTTAAAACGTGTTTGTATAAAAAAATAACATAAAATCCATTTTATATATTAAACAAATTTTCTTTTATCATGTTATTTCATTCATAAATTAAATTATTCATAAGACATAAAGAAAATAATCAAATTACCTGGTCAATAGCTTATTTTACGGTTGATTATTTAAGTGGACAATAAATTAACTTATTCCCCTAAGGGTAAAATAATGGTTTTAGACTTGGTGAAAGTTTAATCATTCCAAGTATCCAAATGTGGATCACCTGCGTTGGTTTCGAATCCGGTCCATCATGAACTACCTCCATCTTCCATGTGATAGTCCTTTTACTAGGTATGTTTATAAATCACATGTAGGGTAGGGGGAAAACGATTGGTAGTGGTTAATTACATATAAAATTTTGGACATGTACCATATAGTTAATAAAAAATTGGAATGATGGCTCATGTGATATAATATTTAATTTAATAATTTATAATTTCAAAACTAGGAAATTAGATTAAATTGAATTAAACCAACACATACAGATATCTTCTCAAAGATCAATAATGATCATGACCAATAAATGAATTTGAAAAAGTATAATGTTTTTCATTCACATCAATTCTTTATTTATTATTAATGTAAATGTTCTACTGTTTATTAATTAAGTAATTAATTAATTTAATCCATCTTAATTAAAGACCAAACTATTTATGAGATACCCCTCAATAATGAAATCATTAAAATGAAAATTGATTAACAAATAATTACAGGTGTTAATAATAAATTAAATTACAATCAATCAAATCCTCAAAACATTTATTATATAGTAAAAAAATAATGTTCGAATAGAATAATTGTGTTTTAATATTTCAAATAATTGTTTAAATATAAGTTAATTCTATTCTTTTATGGGAGACAACACAGAGTATACATATGAGACGAACATTGCGTTCCTTGGTTTTTGTTTACATTGGATAAACACATGGGGCTTCAACATGTATCTAAAATTTACTACTTGATGCATAAGAACCAACTTGATTCATTTTGTTATGCATGTCTTGTGGCTTCATGATCCACTCCTAGAACATGTTTTTCTTAAAATACATATGAGCACAACATTTACTCCAAATACATATCATTTTCTCCAATTTTGTGTGGGTAAATTAGGTGGTGAGTTGCACCAAATGTTATATGGATGTGTGAAATAGATGAGTTATATAACATTTACACTAGATATACCCCCTGTGTTTCATTAATTTTCCAGGATGTCTGTCTCCTACAGTTAGAAATCATGTATTTAAACATGTGGATAACAATAATTTCATCATTAAGCCATGTTACTAGACAATCTATACTCTATATGCACACTATGATGTCCTAAAAATCATGTTTCATGATGGATCATTTAGTACGCAGTGTATAATAAATTCCCTAATTTTAATAACTTCTTACCATGTTGTGTATCTCATTATACATCCAGGTGTATAGAACATGGGTGCATGACATGAAGTCTTTATGAAATCTATATAACACATTATACAAACAATAATCATCGGCTCCACCAAATGTAATATATAATAATAATCTATTTCTTATGCCTTACAAAATTATAAATATTTAATGAAGAATTTTAAAATGTTGTAATCATGTTAATTTTACTTCATATTAGAAAATGAATAACATTGAAATGAATGATCATACCACTATTATTTATATTAAATCCAAATAAAACAATTTTTAAATACCCTTAATAAATAATTATTACATGCGAATAGAAATATTTTAAAAAATGCTTTTACTATTAATGAATGTTTTGGGTATTTTTTAACTAAATATCCATCATCCATAATTTGTTCTTACAGTTATTAGTTTTTATTTTATCTCCCAAAGTCATTAGAATTATAATCACTAAAATACAATGAAACTTATTATAATTTATAAGGGATGAATTTTATGGGAAATGTTCTACACCATTTTTTTAGATTTCATTAAATTAAATTTTCTTGGATCATGCATTATATACCACACCAAGTTTAAATGAACTCTAGTCAACTAATAAAATATTATGTCACCATTAAATCCAAGACTTTAAGATTAGAGGTTATTAATAGAACTAACTTAATTGTGAGAAATGTTTTCTTTATAATAAATTCATTATTTATTAGTTCATTATAAATGTAATAAAAAAATTATTTGTATGTAAAAGTGACGGAATTTGGAAAAATGATTTCATGATCCTAATGTGTTTTTATCATAATTTTATTAATTAATAATTTATAATGATATTAATTACATTTATATATTATATATTCAATAAAATGTTTTAATATTCTCCAAAAAAATATTTTCTAAGAATGAGATATGAAAAATCAAGTTCATTACATAGAAACTATATTTTTCTAAAAATTAACTTTCATAAAAATTTACAAAATATCTCAAAATTATATTCAAAAAATTATTGATATTTGATAATAAAAAATGGATATGATGTATGGAATTTGGAGGCTCAAATTTCCCAAACAAGTCTGTTTTATTTATTTTCATTTTGAATAGTAATCGTTGTAAAATTTATCACATCGGTAATAGGAAAATCAAGGTAACCTATGATAAAAAAATGTTTTATGGTTATTATTTATCATAATAATTCATATTTGACCAAGTTACTTCATCTCATACCACTTTAGGCATCCAATTTTAATTTTTAAGGGACTCACATGGATGAAAATGGTCTATATAATATTTAAATCAAATATTATTGCAAAATTTCACTCTATTACTATTAAATTTATATTATGTGATCACATAGGGAATGAAGAAAATTTTCAATTATTATAAATTTTTATTTAAAAAAATAATTAATTTTTGCGATTGTAATTTACTTATAAATTTTAGTGGTTATATAATTACCGTAAATTAAGATGAAACCCCGATATAGAATTTTTTCAATTAATAGTAAACTAAATTAAATGAATTAAAAATATTAAAAGAAACACAGTTTTAGTGATTTATAGTGTTTCAATAATTGTAATGATGTTTATAAAAAATTATAAATTTTTCATTTTTTTATTCTATTTATATCCTGGTGTCTTTAGTGTCAAATTCAATTAATAGGTTAGAAATTGCATTAATTATTAATTCTAATATTAATATTTTAATAAATTATTTGAAACTCATTTACAATTAATTGTGGAAATTGAGGAAAATACATGATCTATAATATCATCTATTTTACTCTTATAACATACTTTTAATCAAATAAGAAATATTATATCCCTTTATGATTGAAAATATCATTTATGTGGTTAAGATTAAAATGGGATAGCTAAATTGTTACAAAAAAAGCTATCTATTACAATACCCCTTAAACAAGTCCAAATTTTATTAACTGAAATTATTTAATCCATATAAAACCTTATATTGTAGTCTATTATCATGTTTAATCATTTTTCTTGATAATGGATTAGTTTTATTTTATTATTTTTTGTAAATCCATTTGGGTCCTTTCGAGTCCTTACAAAAGGGCACCCATTCTCTCCATTATTTGCAATAATTTTGGAAACATAGTTAAATGATGACCTACTCAATTCTCTTATAAACATCCTTATCCACATTATAAGGTTTTATTTGTTTCCAAAAATCCAACTATAGGGCCCTTTAGAGGATATCTAAATGTGTTTCTTCAAAATAGATGTAATCTACATATTCGATCAATTTCATTAAACTTTTATTTTTACCTATAGTAAATATATGATATTTTAAATAAAATAATAAATTTAGTCTACTAAATATAAAAAAAATGTTAATACGATTATGAATCCACAACTATCAAACCTATTTTCCATCAATCTCGAAATGATAACGTCTCTTGAGTGTCTGTGTGGACTACAAGCTCCACGAAGTACTGTGATTCATTTTTTTCATTTTACATGAATGGAAAAAAGGGAATATTTAAATATTATATAAGTGATATAATAATGATTACATAAATATAAATTATTATTAACCTTTCATAAATTACCTATGCTAAAAAATAAACTCAGCATTCATGTGTATGTATGATCTACCCTCTCCGTGAATGGTGTATATGTTTTTTCATTCTACAAATTATATGGACCAATATAAATAATTATTTGAAAAATTTATATTATATATATAACATGAATACCATTCTATATATGATGTATCGATGATCAATGTACAATAACTGAAACCACCAAACCCAAGCATATGTAAAAAAATAAGCACTTATCACCCATAACTCTGATATTAACAAAAAAATATTAATAAAAGTGATATAAAATACGAAATTAAATAATATATGATATGATATATAAGATTATTTTTAGAAAATAGTTGTACAATAAATATATTTTTTTATAAATGATATTTCAACATTTTTGAAGGATTTCAGAATTGAGGTAGGGTTTTTTCATAATCTCATCATTATATATGATTGTTTATGTTTCAGCCTCCATTGGGAGAATTATTAAATATTATATATTATACCCAATATATTTTCTCCTCATTAAATTATTTATACAATTCAATTTTTTCTTTTATTTTCATCTCTTAAATTTCATCAAATATTAGAATTATATTTTATGAAAATATCAACTTATTTTTCAACTTGATAAATAATATTTCACTTCATTGTCGTAATATTTCATAAACATTATAAATTTAGGTTTCTTAATATTTTTCATTGATTTTTGAGAGAAATTTTTACAGATTTTGAATTTTTACCAAATGTTTCAAATGGATGAATCTTGTCATTTATCAAATGAGGTATTTTGTGACCATTTACAATTGGGCAGAAATATTGTTTTTTACTTATACAACATGAACCCAATTTTATATCATCATAAACACTCAGTAGTTTATGTTTCAAATAAATTTTAATAAATTTAAATTAAATTAAAATATTTTCCTCTATATTTCGGATATATTCAAATATTACAAAAGTGATTTAAATTTTAATATTAGTTTCCTAACAAAATTATCCAGTGATCTTTTTTATGTATTTTCAACTATGTAAGCTTCCATTGTTGAATAATATGATTTTCTTAGGATATACTAAAATTATAAAAAAATCCATATTTTTTGTGATGGTTTTTGATTAGTATGATGAGGGAAATTGTAGATATTCAATATAATACTTCCTAAATTATGGACAATTAATGTTTTTTATAGAATGTTGGAAATGTTTTTTTAAATTCTTTTGATTTTTTAATTTATTTTTACGGCACATAACTACATAGCCCCTTGATGAATAAATATGGATCATGATACAAAATATATCAGTTATTTTGATGTGGGCTTAACCATTTATGTAGATATCTTCGAGTAAGGCCTTAATGATGTTTTTAAATTTCTTGGCACTCGACCTCCATGTGAAGTTTAAAATATTTGAAATTATGCATTAAATAATTATAAAATGTGTTATTGATGTTAATTTGATTATTATAATTGTGATGATATCCATGGATTAGTATTTAAGTAATGTGATTATTTTACCATTATTTATTTCATGGCATATTACCCTTGCCATATTCTCTAACACTGTAAAATTACACTTTTTGAGCATCTGAGATCACCCCTTTCTTAAGTATCCTTTCCCCTGGATTCTAGGGTGTGATTTATGACTGATGTAAAGGGATATTATAAAGGTAATAATTAATTTCTTATATAAAATTCTAGGTTTTATTTTATTTGTTTCATTGTAATGGTTTATTTATGAATGTGCCTATATATTCATGACTACCAAACTCTTCATCCCTTTGGGTTGTGAACACTTTTATTTACTACAATTTTAATAAAGTATCAACGAATATTGGATTACTAGGGTTAATTTATTTATAATAAGTAATAGAGAATTTATCGTAAAAACATTGGGAATGAGATTTAAGAAAACATATATTAAAAAATATACCCCTATGATTGAAATTAACGATAAGTCTATGTATATGAACACATCATGAAGTTTTGTTAAGGTATATATTAAGTGGTTTTTCTACTAAAAAATTACAATATCGATACTATATGTGGATTTAGTTTTTTTATAGATGCATCAAGACGTAATAAAAAACAAAAAGAGTTGATCATATATATATCGGTTATCATTCTATTTTATGTTTATTTTTAGCTTAAATTGAACGTAGTTTGCCCCTCCAGGGGGATAGGCTTGGGTTATTCAAATTTCCATAAAAACTATTATGGAATATTTGAAAATCTGTCTTATTATTTGAGAATATTACCATGGAAATGAGGTTTACTTTTCTAACATAATTTATGCATAAATATTCTAATTTATGTTATTTCTTCACAAGTATTGAAAATATAAATTAAAATTAAATCGATATGTTCTAATCTGTTATACTCAGTTTTTTATAAATATATTCTAGGGGAAGGAATAGAAACCATATCAATTCACATAATCTATATAGGGATTTATATCATGAGAAATATAATTATGTCATATATTGAGATGAAAAAATTATAACGATATTGTGGAAGCTGACTCGGGTAACGAAAAATATCCTTTATCAAAAATATTTGTGAACTGATTGAAAATACAGTGTAACAATTTTAGAACACTTCAAGCATCATCAACTTCAATAATTAAATAGGACAATAAATCTGTTTGAAACTGATAACATGGTAAGTTCATTAGATAATATATTTATCACCATGAGAAGTAATGAAAGGAATAATTTTTTCATGTATGTTTATCATATATTTATGGATATGGATCAATTGAAGTTATTGATTATAAAAACTAAGGGTGTCACAAAATATTGAATATGGAATGATATCATATTAAGGATCATTTATTGGATATTTTCCTTCCTAGTGGATAATGAATCGGTATAGAGGGAATTATTTTCAATCTATAACAAAAATATTTTAAAAACTATCTTTATATATGAAGATAATTTTATAAAGATATAATGGCATAACACATACTACATACTTAATCCATAGAGTAAGTTTTACCATTTCTATTATAGGATTAAAACTATTATGTGAATGGAATTAGTCTCCAAAACATTCTCCTCTTATTAGGTTATAATATGACGTGCTTTCTTGATTGACAATGAATTGTCCATGTCTTATGAATTTAAATATAATCATAATATTTAGAGTATTGAAGAGAAAAAAAGGGCTCAGAGAAGAATAGAATGTATAATTTTCCAACATGTGATACTTGTATAATGAAACACAGCAGTATATGATTGAAATGAAATTTAATTTTTTATATGGGGAGAAAAGGTGCATCAGTCACATGAATGAAAGGATAAAAGGGAATATATCAAATTTTAGTGCTTCAAATATTAAGATACATAGATATATTACATAAAATAAAATATTTTTCAGGGTATCTTACCACAAAATATGCTAAAGGGAAATGGACAAGAGTATGAAATTACTATAGTTTACATTGAAGTTCTTATTCAGGTAGTTAATCTTACCATTGTCAACAAGTCTACAATTAAAAATGATTTATTTGATTTTAGTTCAAACTAATATATTACATCAGATGAATTTTATATGGGTGCCACATCACTAACTCAATGACTGGATGTTGAGTTGGTGGTGAAAAAACATAATGGTTGGATGACCATATATCAATTCTATAACTCCTCTATGATAGATGTTAATGGAAATGTTATTCCTATAAATCTTTTTAAACATACTATAGTTGAATTAGATGTAAATTTTTTTATGAATTGGCTCTCCTAGAATAGAGATAATACCATTTTTCATTGAAGTGAATTAAAATTTAATATTTTAAATCAGCCATCGATCATTAATAAGCATATGTATGATCAGGAACACTCTATAGAAATTACTTCAATAATTTTTATTTTTATACCTATTTATAGGGGATATTTATCTCAAATGTTAGGGGATATAAAAAATGGTGGAAATGTTCTTATTCCATTTTATGTGGATTTATTTCTTTACTAAATGCCTAGTCTTCTCAAGAATAGTGATTTTCAGTTTCCAATAGAACTCATACATTCATATATTACAAATTCAACAAATTTAGAGATAAAGAAGTCAATTTAATAGTAGGAATTAAAGAATATATGTATGGACCTGACCCTAGTTTCCCAGAGATGGTGCATTATTGGATTACATTAGCATATATAGAAGGAATACGAATCCAAAAGAACCGAGTAGTTTAGTAGTATTGGAAATAAGATACATAAAAAAGATCAACATTACAACATGAAAATAAATACAACATAGAAACTTCTTTGACAACATTCATAACTCCTTGGTTATTTCAGCATCCCATTCATAATAAAATTTCTTCATGTCCTGAGAAAATGAAAAATAAGTAAGTGGTGAGATCAAATTCTCAGTAATTGTATGAAGTACAGTTGTAGATATATAATCATTAGGAAATTTGAATTACTAAAAACATATGCCGTTTAAAAAACATTAAACACATTATGGCAGGATTAAGAGCTGAGTAACTAATTCCATAATAAAACAAAATCATGGGTATTATAATTGTCAATAATCACATGATCCACCAATACTAATTTCATAATCTGAGAATTGCATATGTCGGACATTCTGAAAAAAGTTTTCAAGGCCTCTCCCAAGACATATAAAATTGATTAATTCCTTGGCCAATACAATATCTCCAATTAGGGAAAGGCCTCAGCCAAGCCCACATCAATTTATCTCATTAGACCTACCAATTCATCGAGGGTCTATAGTAGTCCCCACTTATCACATAATAAGTCAAATTAATTCTTCATACAAGATAGGAAAAACACAAACAAAATGTACATTCATATTGAATGTAACATATGAAATGTAAATTACATTCCCAGAATATTATGCGTAAACTCTTCCCATTCGATGTGAATTCATAAATTGTTTCAGGATGTCACATCCACAATAAATATAATAATAATATATTATATTTAATATGGAGTATGATATCATAATATATTACTCCCAAAAATACAATAAAATCAAAAAAAGTGTAGAAACCAATGAAAATACTCTTTTAAAATCATTGAGTAATTCTTGAGATAAGTTCTCTTTACTTTTGAAAAGAATAGTTTTTTATGAGGTGAATTTTTATAAAACCAGAAATGAAGTAAGATAAAATTTGTGAAATAAAATGAGTGATTTTAGAAATTTATTGGTTTCTAAAAATAGACTATATAGTTCTATTTAAAATAGACATGAATTTTAGAATTTACCTTTAATTTAGCTTGTATTTCAGAAATAATTTTCAATGTTCTATTTAAAAAGTGTAACACTCTATTAAATAAGAATGGATTTTGTTTGGTAGACATATATAGAACACTCAAACAAAATTTACAAGGATTTTTAAATAATACATAAGAACCTCATTGAGGTAAGTAGAAAATAAAAGTAACCCGAATGAAAATAGAGGTTCTGGTGAAAAACCCTTACCTTAAGTCTGAATTTGTTCCTATATTGAACATGAGGTCATGAAATAGGAAATTAGATTTATTAATCAATTATTTAGTATCCAATTAGACATGTATTTAGTTTATCATAACTGTTTTTAGTTCATTGATATCAATATAGATAAGTTATTATATTGAATTCTATACTTCCAAAGTGTTCGTTATCTTGACATTCATAATCGTTTCACTTGTTTTTACGTAAGAGAAGAGGGGGCGATGTGGGGTGGGGGGGTTATAATGGAGGAGAGAAGTGAATTTTCAATATTTGACTCATTTTTTTTATTATTTCCCACAAGACAATGAATGGTGTTTTTTCATGTGACCCATAATAGTAATATGTGTATGTGAGTTTGAACCATGTGGCATCACATTAATCATGATGTCATAAATTTGTGTATTTAATAGATAATTTGTACATATGGTATTTTACCGTATTCGACAATTTATCAAAAAATTCAATAATTTCAGGAAAATACCCAAAATTCACCCACACCATTATTCTACATGTAGAATTATAAAATGAACTCTATTTGTCAAAAATAATTTTATAAATATTATTAATTAATTTTTTTAAGAAAATAATTGTTAATTCAAAAAATAAAAATTTTAAAGGTATAATGAGTTTTATATCATATTGAAAAATTAATTATGATCTCATTATATTGGTACCATAAGAAAATAAAATAATCTCATTATTTACTATTCAAAAAGGTCATATTACTATTCATATTACTATTAATATGGGTATGTTACTATTCACAAAAAATCAAGTTGGTTCTATCAGAATCCAAATGACTTACTAATCATAACTCTTGCTGACCATTTTTCAAAATTAAAAACATTGTAGAGGAAATGTTTTGTTTAAAGGATAGATTATAAAATTTGTTGTTTTGTAGGGATACAATGTTTAATGTATTGAATATTTATTTTCAAAACATTAGTGTGTTACATTGTCCCCTCCTTAAAAAAATTTCAACCTCAAAATTCACAAAATGTTACCTAAAAATATTGTGGTATGTTTTCAACATAAGAACCACAAGCTCCCATATTTCTTCCTCCATCTTATGTTTCATCCAACAATCCTTTCCCAGATAAGTCATTCAATTTCTCAATACTTGTTCTCTCGTATAAAGAATCATGATAGTGTCTTCATAATGATAAATACTGGGCACATGTTCTATTTCTTCATTTGTGAGTACATGTGTTGGGTGTGGAATTTATTTCCTTTACATTGATACGTGGAACACATTGTAAACATTGGAGAGACATGGAGGCTTTGCTAAACTGTAAGCTATGTCTCCAATTAGACCTACAATTTAAAAAGTTCTGATGTACCATAGACTTAATTTTCCCTTCTAGCCAAATCATATAATACCCTTCCTACAAGATACCTTTATGAATACATGATCTCCTTCTTAAAATTACGAATCATTCCATCAGTAATCAACATAGATTTTTTTCTGACATTGAGATATTTTGATATTTGTTTGGATAATCATTACCTTTTCCATTTTATCTTCCACATACCCTAGGCCTACGAGCATTCTTTCACCGATATCATCCCAACATGTTAGTGTATGAAATCTCTTTACATATAACACATCATATGGTGACATGTGAATACATGATTGAAATCTATTGTTATAGGAAAATTATATGAGATGTAAATACTGATCCTATATATCTTGAAAGTCATGTGAAAAAATCCACAACATGTCTTCCAATGTTTGAATAGTCTATTCTAATTGTCCATAATTTTTTAGGTGGTAGGCATTTCCCGAACAATGATTTTCATCTAGGTCCATATAAAGAAATTTATGGAATAAGGATGTAAAATGGGGATCATGAGAAAAAAAATTGATAATGGTACACCATGAAGTCTTACAAATTCATTAATATATAGTCTTGCTAAATGTTCAAGTGGTAAATCTTCACTTATGGCAAGAAAATGTGCTGATTTTGTAATATAATCAACAATGATCCATATTACATCACTCATTGTTTGTGTCTTTAGTATCCCCATGACAACATTCATTGTAATATCATCCCATTTAAACAAAGGAATATGAAGGTGTTGAATAACACCCCTAGGATGTTTTCTTCCAGCCTTCACCTATTGACCAACCAAACCTCTCGACACATAATCAGCAATATCCCTTTTCATGTTTTCCCACATAATTTTCATTTAGATCTTTATACATATTATTGCTACCAGGATTTATAGAGTAATTAGAGCTATGAGAATCATCCAATAGTTCCCTATTAATCTCAGGATTAGCGGGAACAAAAATCCTCTTTCTAAATTTCAAAGTGCCACCATCATATACGAATCATATCATCTTCCCATCATTTATAGCATTAATTTTATTTTCAAACTCCTCCCCATCATCCTGAGAACTTTTTATCCTCTTCATTAAAGAAGGTTTGTTATCCATTTGAACAAGTAGTGATGTGTCACCGTCTATGATAATTCCCATATCCATATTTATAGGATCCATGAAAATAGGATCCCTTTAAACACTCATTTTGTTCATAATTTATGGGTCCATTATACACAATGTGTCAGCCACCATATTTTCTTTCCCCGGGATGGAGTGTGTTGGGTAATCGAACTCCTAGAGTAGCTTAATAAATCTCCTTTGTCTCATGTTGAGTATTATATCTGAAGATATATTTCAAACACTTATGATATGTATATATGTCATTTTTTTCATAGATTTAATGTGTCCAAATCATTAGATCAAATATTACAGTTTTTAACTCACGATCATGTGTTGGATTGTTTTATTTTATATTTTTTACCTCTCTATAGGCATAGAATATCACATTATCATACTACATAAGGACACAACCAAGTTTTTTCATTGAAACATCACTATAGATCCGAAATCTTTCATTCCTTGATGGTAGAGTCAAGAATGGATAATTCACTAATCTGATTTTCAATTATTTAAAAGAATATTAACATTATTTCTTCTATACAAACATAAACACTTTTTTGTCTAAGCGTGGTCATTGTGTTGGCTAAACGGCCGAATTTTTGAATGAAACATCGATGATAACCTACCAAACCAATAAAACTATGTACCTCATTTATTTTCGTTGAAGTAGGCCATTCATGAAATGGAATTGTCTTCGTGGGATCAACAGATATTCCATCCTTATAGACAATGTGTCCAAGGAAGGAAACTAATTGAATCAAAAATTCACACTAGCTGAACATCCCTTAGAGTTCATTTCATCTAAGTGTTTTCCTAATAGTGCGCAAGTGATTTTCATGATCTTCATATCTTTTAGATTATACCGAGATATCATCAATATAAAAACCACAAATTCATCAATATTTTCCATGAAAAATCTTTTCATTAGATCCATTAAAATAGATGGTGAATTAGTCTGTCCAAAAGGCATTACATTAAACTTGTAATGGGTGTACATTGTTCGAAATATTGTTTTTGGAATTTCTTCATTCCTCAGAAGAAACTGATGAAATCCAGATCGAAGATCAATCTTTTAAAAATATCATGATCCCTTAATTTGATCAAATAAATCCTAAATGTGAGGTAGGGGATACTTTTTCTTTATTGTTATAGCATTGATTTCCCTATTTTCAATGCACAACCTCATGGATCCATATATATTTATAACAAAATGAACAAGGGATCCCCTTGGTCAATCATTAGGGAGAATAAATACTTTATCACTCAATTAATATAGTTGTTTCATCAATTCCAATAACTTCATTGTGGCCATTCTATAAGAGTTATCTGATATGGGAATTGAAATAAGAATTAATTCAATGGAAAAAAATCAATTTCTCTCTCTAGATGATGTCAAGGTAAATACTCAGGAAAGACATCAACATATTATTTCAAAATAGGTACATATTCTATTTGACCATTTCTCTCCTCTCCCATAGTTATTGAAATCCCTTTCTCCACAACAATTTAATTCACTAGAGCTATTTAGGGTAGATCTAGATGAGAATCATATGGTGATGTTTCAGCCCAAAAGATAATGGATTGCACATCATCCTCAAAAACATTAACATCCTTCTTCATGCAATAAATTTTCGCATCATGATTTGGAATCCAATCCATACTAATGTTCATATCAAATTAAATCATGCTTATGATAATAAAATCAGCATATAAATCATGTTTATATGCCATAATGGGGACTTCCTGACTCAACTATGATGCAATGATACTACCCTTAGGATTTTTTTACTGAAAACTCCATTATTAAATCAATTTAGAAATGTATTATTTTCTTGAAATATTGGGATGACATGAAAGAATACAATGATCCAGAATAAAATAAAGCATTAGATATGTTTGTTGAAACAATTAAATTACCTTGCACCACATTGTTAAGAACTCCAACCTCTGTATTTGTGACTATATAAGCTTGTCCTGTCCCCCATGGACTTATTTAGGGAATTATTCCCAAATTATTATTTCATTAATGTTCCTAATGTTCCATCACCCAACAATTAAAGAATTGAACATTGGTAGCTTCTTTTTACCCCTTACAATCTTGAGATATGTGGTCTTTTTCACTGCACTTGTTTCAGACTCCCATTCCCTTCAGACATGTTCCAGGATGTTCTTCCCTTAATTACTATAGGATATAAGATCAACTATTACCTTCTTCCCCATTTCCATATTTCTTTTTCTAGAGTTTTTGGCTTCCCTCTTCTTCTCTGGTTTTCCGTCAATGTCATTAGACTTAGAAAATTTCTTTTCTGTATTGATACCACATGATTCTGTTTCTTTATATGATGAAAAACCCTGGGAGACTAGAGCCCTTCAGTGGAATGGTTTTAAACCATCAAATAATCGAACAATTTTCTCCATGTATTATGTATGTTATATTCAACATTACATTATAGACTTTTAATCTTGAATTCAAACATGGAAACATTTTTATCCCCCTTCTACCTTAGATTTATTAATTACCTCTCCATATATGCTCACTATTCACAACAGAACTATTTTTCTACGATTATGTCCTTAATATACATCAATTCCAACTCTTCTATTATTTCATCTTCATTTGGGTTTTGGATTAGGGACCACCACTAATCCAAATCTCCAAATAGATGATAAACTACCATGACAACCTTCCCTATTTGGTTACATACTCAAGTGGTAAATATATTTTCAAGGGGACATATCCACTACTCTACTAAAAATGGGTATTTAATATAATTGAATGACAGAGGTTGTTGTCACATAAATAGATCTAACATAGATCCTCCACTTGGTGGATCTGGATGCTCTATACGAGTAAGGTTATTTATCATAACATGAGAAAGTTGTCCAGGAATAGTTATAAGTTTCTCAGTACCCGTCACAACACTAGAGCCAACATCATTATATTGCATTGGAGGGAAATCCCAACATGGTACACGTGCATTCTGGCAGTTTCCATTCCTTCCACTAGGCACCATTTCTTAATAATTGTATTCATGTGATTAGGCTATGAATCATAATGTATAATCTAAATTTAGATAAAATATTTACATATTTAGAAAAAATCTATGTTCTATACAATTCAAATCTCTTAATCATAATCAGGGTATCTTGAAGGAAAAATTTACATTCAAGTCCTTCATAATGGATTATAATGAAAATTAAATTATCCAAATTATATCCCTTTCAAATATCAATACCACAAGTGAAGAAATGCCTATTTTTTGTATACTAGGATACCCCAGGTCAATCCTGAAACTCCTTGTTGGAGAAATCACTCCTAAGTACATTTGTGCCGGATCCACCTCTACCAGTTTGTACCCATACATGGATATATTTTCTTGAATGATCCACAAAATATATTCCTCACCAGGATTCCAAGAAATTATCACATGTTTTTCCTCAAATACAAACATAGGTTGTTGTTCCCTAATATACATTTTAAAATATATTTTCCATGTTTCCACTAAACATCCTCGGACACCATGTGTAACGACCCAACCCCATTTTCTTTAAAGATGGTGCCTTACCTTATTACATTGAAATATTAACAATGAATATACATCCTGAGGGTCCAAGTTGTTTTGTAGTATTGGAATCAAGATACATACATCAGTTAAAAATTACAACTTGAAAAGAAAAATACAACATAGATACTCCTTTGACAACATCCATAACCCCTATGTTATTTCATCATGTGGTTCTTATGAAAATTATTAATGTCCTGAGAAATTAAAAAATAGGAAAGAATTGTGCTCAAATGCTGAGTATGGGTAAGAAATATAGTTAATTAAATATAAATATTAGGCCAAATGAATAACAAAAAACATTTTCCTTTAAAAAAACATGAAGGAATTATGGAAGGAATAAGAGTTGAGTTAGTAATGCCATAATAAAAAATAATCAAAGGTATTATACTAATAAAATAACCACAAGAACAATCCAAAAAAAATTATAAGGAGGTTTGTGAATATGCTATGCATTCTGAAACATATTTTGAAGGCATAATCCAGGATGTCTAAAAATTATTAAGGCCTCAGCCAAAACCATATCCCTAATTGGGGCATGCCCTCGACCAAGTCCACATCTATTTGTCTCATGAGACCTACCAATGTATATAGGGGCTATAGCAGGACCCAAACAACATATAATAAGTCAAATTAATTTATAATATGAGCGGGTATAAACATAACCAACATATACATTAATAATGAAACAAAAATATTAAATGTAAATAACTTTCCCTCGATATTAAGCTTAAACTCTAACCATTTGAAGTAAATTGTTGACTGATTTTATGATGGAACATTCACAATAAATATAATAATAAACCATTAATGTAATTATGGAATATTATATCAAAATATAATAGTCCCAAAAATATATAATAATCAACAAGAGTGTTGAAACAAATGAAAATACTCTTTTAAAATCATTGAGTAGTTTTTGAGATAAATTCTATTTTATTTTGAAAAGTATAGTTTTTTTGGAAAATTATTTGAATTAATCCAGAAAGGAAGTATGAAACTATTTTCATAATAAAATTAGCGCTTTTAGTTATTTAATGGTTTCTAAAAATAGATTATATAGATACCTTTAAAATTGGTAATAATTTGAAAAATTCCCTTGAATCAGGATTTTATATTGGAAATAATTTTTAATGTTCCATTTAAAACGTGTAACCCTCTATAAAATAAGGAAGGATTCTAGTTGGTAAACATTAATATAAAACTTACACATAATTTATGATTAGTAAAAAATAATACATAAGAACATTATTTAGGTATGGTGATAATAAATGTAACCTGAATAAAAATGAAGGTTCGGGTAAAAAACCCTTACATTAAGCCAGAATGTGTTCCTATGTTGCTCTTAAGGTCCTGGAATATGAAAATAAAAATATTAATAAATTATTTCAGAACCTATTAGAGATATATTTTGTTTATCATAAATATTTATATTTCATTTATGTCTATATTGATAATTTATTATATTGAATTATGTTGTTCTTGATTGTTCATTTTTTTGGTTTTCATAATATGTTCACTTGTTTTTATATAATGGAGTTCATGTGGAATGGATGTAAATCTCTATAACTGAAATTAAATATTATTTATGAACATAATTAAGTGTTAATGTTCATTTTTCATTCATTTACAAGGAAAAGGGTGAATCGTTAGACGAAATATTAATGATATTCAAAAAGATTATTTTAGCGGTATTTTGATTAGTACGAACCAGTTTGGTCATACGATTTAATAATATGTACGTATAATAGATCCTGAATTTTAATTAGGTTATAATACATATATTGTAGTCTATTTCAACCATCACAATTATTTCATGAATAGTAATTATGGAGAAAATTATGAATGTAAAATCATCATCCTGCAAGGTTATAAATTGGAATCGTAAGGACATTGATTTCGTTTATAAAATTAAAAAGAGAGAGTGAGAATATCGATGAAGGTTAATAAATTAACATTATATAATTATAGTTTATATATAAAAATTTATTATCAAGGTCATTTGGATAGAGGAGATGAGGATAGGATAATAAAATAGGATAAATTGAAATGAAAGTAAATGAAAAAGAAGGGTGATCTACCTCTTGAAATAACCTCCTTGGGAACCACTTTAAGGTAAGGGGGTTTTTTATTTGGGAATAGAAAAGAGCTTCTTGTAAGAAGGGAGAGACTAAGAAATGTAATTTGGGAAAAACATTGAAGAGAAAATAGGGACAGAGCAATGAAGTGAAGAGGGATTGATGGGGGTTTTATAGTGGAGGAGAGGATTGAATTTTGAATATTTTACTCACTACTTTATTATTTCCCTCAATACTACTTCTAATGTTTTATCATTTTACCCCAAATAGTTATAAGTGAATGTGATATTTGTAAATGTGGCCTTTCATCACTCATGATGTCATAAATTTGTGTATTTACTAGATTATATTCATATATGGTTTTTTCCATAATTCATTATTCATCAAAAAATTCATGAATTTCAAAAAAATCCCAAAACATCATCCCCACCATTTATAAACATGTAGAGTTCAAAAAGGAACTCCATTTTTGAAAAATAATTTTAAAAATATTATTATTTTAATTTTCATAAAAAAACAATGTTAATTCCAAAAATAACAATTTGAAAGGTATAATTAGTTTTATATCACATTGAAAAATTAAAATAGATATCATTATCTTAATAAATTGAGAAAATAAAATAATATCATTATTTACCATTAATAAGTTTCATATTACTGATCCCAACTCTAGATGACCATTTTTTAAAAATTCAAAACATAGTAGAAGAAAATTTGTACTTAACAACTAGATTATAAAATGTGTTGTTTTGTAGGGACACAATTTCCCATGCATTAAATATTTATTTTCAAATCCTTGTTGTGTTACAATATACACTTGGATAATCAAGATAAGTGATTCCTTAGGCATATCTCTTCACCATGGGGAAAACCTATTATTTTTTTATGAATAAAATGTGTCATTGCATCTTTGTATTTTTTATCAGTAATATAAAAATATCACTGTTATTAAAAAGTATCCTCCACACATTATTGATGATATATTTTATATATTATAAAGATCTCCATATTTTATTATGATTGATATTTGATTTGGATATCATCAACTATGTATCAAGAATAATGATATACCCAAGAAAACCTTCAATGTAACGTATTCTTAATATTAATTCATTATAATTCCAATGAGTCCGACAAATTAACTTTATATATTAATTTAATTATTGAATATAGTGTTTTAAGATTATATTTTTATTTCATATAGTCATCACAGATGATATTCTATTAAATATAAAATACATGGGTTGAACAAGAAGAAAATTTTATAATTGTAGTATAGATTTCAATAATGGATTAGTTGTATGATAAATTTACCATGATTGAATTTTGTCTTAAAAAATTATAATTCACAGTTCATATAATCACACGAGTTGGAATATCAATAGATACATCAAAAATAATTGTTATTGTGAAATTTCCTAGTATAACTATGGAAACTGAAATCTGATTTTTTCATGGGATTGTGGAATATTATTGTCACATTATTTGAAATTTATCTGAAGTGACTAATCCACACAACAAGTTGGCTTGGAATGGATAGATGTTCTTATTTATAGATGTACGTGAAGAGACATTCAAATAAGTTAAGAGAATGATGGTCATCATCCCTATGATTACAGGATAATCCTCATGAAAAAATAATGATCATAAAAACAATTACCAAAATAATGATGTGGAGTAAGCTGTAGTAATTTCTGCGTTAATGATATGGAGGGATTATCGTTATTGAGAAAGATTATATATATACCCTGATACAAAATTTAAATAAAAATTTTACTCTAAAATTGTTGAATATGAGATCACGAAATGATTGTATTAGATTAAATATTATGAATAATCAATACATTACCTCCCTAGGATAATAAACAAAGTGGATGAATCTCTAAGTTTGAAGAATCATGCCTTGTTATCTATTGGGATGATAAAAAAGACCCCAAATTTCATGATTTTACATTTTTTGATATGTAAATATTAAAGGATGGGAAAAATTATTATATTTCTCAAATAACTTTTCAATAATTTATCCTTGTGAGGATAAAAGTAGCAGAAATATTATATTTGGAAGTAAAGAATATGGTAAAAAAGTTTCTATGTTTAACCTTCATTATGATGTAATAATATAGTTCAATAACCATGAAATTCTTTCATATATAACATATTTTAAGGAGTTTTTAGATGAGGATCATAGTTCAAAATTATTATAATATCCTAACCCGAACAACTATGCATGAGCAAGAAGAAAACATGACCTCATTTGCACCTTCCCTTGTGCATGAGGTTTTAGACTAAGTAGTGAGGGTTCGAGTTTCTTAGTGGTGAAACTATACCCTCAGTATCATATCACATGATCAATAATAATAATAATAAATAATATAATAAATTACTAGAGAAAATTTCTTGGAACTTAAAGAAATGAAATATATAAAGAAATATCTCCAAAGGTGGTAAGCCTATCCATATTAGTAAAGGCAGATAATTAAATAAATAAACAAAAAAAACCATATGTAAGGACCTTATGATTCTATCTCAGTCTACTGAAGCATTGTGAACTACATTTAATATATCTACAATATGAACCTTATCATTTTTCAGATCACATTTCCTGAACAATGGAAATGCACAAAAATTCCACCATAAGGTGTGTTTAAGAAATTCAATAGGACCTTCCCAATGTGTCATTTACATGACTGAACAGTATATATAACAGTGTATATAATGAAGTAAGTAAATTATGAAATAAACATGAAACCATACATGTACTGAGTCATCATTCATGGATCAAGAAACATTTAATATCAATACCACATGAATTATCTATTCATTGGTAAGAAATTTAGATAATTCAAACAAGTTTCATCAATATGGAAACACAAATCACCTCAACCAGACAGTTTTTTAATCAAGACCACTGCATATTCTACTATATGGATCCCAGGTCTGCTATCCATTTTAACACCCAGGGACTATGTCCTTAGTAATCCCATAATTGTATCATCCAATCACCCACGTATTCAATGCTCTTTATAAGGATATCCATGCCCATATTTATAGATTTTTGGACTATGTTGGATTGTTTAAAAAGCCTTATGTGAAATCCATCTATTGGGAATTCCAATCCCATCATTAATGAAATTTGTACAATATCCCAATAACCTCAAGGCTCTACCTGATAAACTTGATACTTGAATCATTGTTCAATATAATATATAATATGAAAATCACTACACTTTTTTATAATTACCAACTATCCATACTAAGATCAACTATCCAGAGCCACTCATAATCACATGGTTATAATCAATGAATCCTCCAAGCCACTCATTCACCAACATGTAACTAAAATCAAGTAACTATTAAAAATAATAAATAAAAAATTATTTCAACATCACATACATGGAAAAAATGGTATGGAAGTTACTAAATCATGGTTTTAATGTCAAATTCATGGTTCTCCAAATGACACATCACTTAAAACATGTTTATACAATCCAAAATATGATTATGCATCATTGACTACTAAAACCACACCTTGAAAAAAATGTAATGGGTTATAGTGTACGTAAATGTTATACAAGATAATGGATTCAAAAAAATTATTTCTCAATTTTGATCATTGTCAAGGGGGAAATCACGCTCAATACAAGAATAAATAAATAAAAACATCTGAAGAATAGGTGTGTCCGTAGCACAAAGCAGGGGATACAATATGGAGGTGTCCATGAAACAAACCACCACATCACTAAGAGACCCACAATTGTATATTTTTAAAAGGGATAAAATATCATCATGGAACACAGTTGATGGTTTTGGTGTGGAATCATTATAATAGAATCCCCAAGGACACCTGATATACCACCTCTGTGTAGATATGCACCAAAATAACACAACACATTAATATATTAGGGAATATTTTCATTGGGTTGGGTCATGATCGGATATTTTTTAGTTAATTTCCAATGACTGTATTATAGGATCAAAATATATAGCATTGATTTATCTATATATCTATCCAATACCTTAGAAACCATCATTCTTTCGATAAAAATGGGTTGTATATGCAGGGGACTATTGGGAATCCAATCTTCATAGGAAAATATCATAATGCATTGTATAATATATGAAACAAGACATTTAAACCTGTAATTGATGATGAAATATAGATATAAAAACTAGAATAAACTGATATGAATTACATTTCTATACTGTTGCCTAGTATATCACAATAATGTCTACATAATTAGACCTCAATAAAGAAAAATACAATATGATTTCCACTAGCTGTTTTCCCACATTCACACACATACCTCTACGTCATGGCCACAGATCCATCGTACTACTATATCATAACCAAATAACTGGGTTCATTGAATACCTTCCATCAGTGTGCTCATAAGTTATAAAATTCCACTATATGAAATTTATAATAAAAAACATTAACCCTCACAAGACCTTTCCATGCCAATTATCCATTTCCCAATGAGAATGAACATAAATAAGTGAGAGTTAAGAAACTAAGATTCTCATTAAAAACATATGTTTTACAGTTTTATAATTCTCTCCCTCTATGGACATCATGTACACAATAAGAACCTATAGAATTTCTAATTGAAAAATTATAGCCCCCATGTAAAAGAATCAATGTATCACTCCCAAAATTCCTCTTGGATATTTCCATTCATCCACCGAATCTTGATACGGTGTACTATATTTCCTTAAAGTACATTTTCACTCTGATCTATGATCTGAATGAGAATCTTCATATATGATGAATCTGTTTCCAAGACAATATCCATTAAGTCTATTACATGCTTATTATTAGGCATGTAACTCCATAAATAAGATACATGGAATACATAATATATTACATCATAATTTAGATGAACATTGAGAATATACAACAAAGTCCCCACATGTTTAGTGATCTAAATGGTTCCAATTAAATGTGGTTCTATATTTCCATGCTTCCTCATACATCAATTACCTATCTAATGACTCACTCTTAATAAATTGGTTTTCCTTAGTGAACTCCAAAGTAATCCTTCTATGGTTGTCATAATATCTCTATCTACAATGATTAGTGGTCACCAATTTCTGAATCAAATGCACTCCCTCGGAGGTTTCCTTAACCATACTAGGGAAAAATACTATTTCCTCACCATCGTCATACCAAAAGAGAAATTAATTGAATAAATTCTCATAAATAGACTCATAAGGTTCATTCTTAATGGAAACCCAGTAAATATTTTTTAATAAAAACTCATCAATTGATAATTGAACTTACCATTTTCCACTAAAGACTATGAAAGAAGATAAAATCATATCCTTAAATATTTTTATTTTCCACTTCATATGTCTTTTTATTTTAGGATAGTACATCGTGCTAATTATCTGCAGAGTCCTTATAGACTTCTGTATGCCATACTGCAACACTGAATTAATACCTTTGTTTCTACCGAACAAAATTTTGATGATAAAATTGATCAAGATTATGAAAAAATAGAGCTTCCTCTACTCACCTGTTGAGTGTATCTCTCCTATTAGTAAAAAGTAGATAATAGTTTTCATCCAATTTAAAATCATTCAAATATAATGTTTACTCTTATAGGTACAAGGTAATCCTATCATGAGTTATATTATTATTTACTCCCACTTCCATATATTTATATGAATGGGATAAATAATCCTACAAGGTTTATAATGCTCGACCTTCACCTATAGATGGGTAATCCCTCAAGATACAAAACTAGTAATGTCTAACTTCATCTTTGGCCACCCGAACTGACATATTCTTTGGTGATACACTTATGACACAACAAGATGTACTACTGATCTATTATAATGGTACCCACTCACAAAACCCTCTTGGTTGGATGTGCATACTATAACTCTGAAATTTAGAATGATCATACTATAATTTTCCATCGACACTCGTGTATCATGTCACCCCACGTAATATTATTCTTGTATCATAGAACAATTTGAAAATAAATATTTTCCCTTATTCACTCAATCCAAAAATAGATGAAGTTATCAATAAAGAGTAATATTTTATAGAAACGTAATCCTTTGATGTATACATACTCCAGTCATCCAACAAACTCATCAAGAGCCACTACTCCTAAAAAAACCCTCTCACTAAGAACCTTATCAACTTATTCTTTATAGATAAGAGAATATGAAAAAACAATACATTCCTGGCTACTCATTCCATCTCAAAGTCCAATATCTATAGATACTGAACCCATAACCTCTATTTCCATATTTATGTACCTTATTATGAATATGTCATTGAAGATCTTATAGTCTATGTAATAAAAAAATCTCTCCCAAAAGAGACATTGACATTAGTACTTTAGAGTGTAAATAATATCTATTATATATCAATTGTGTGTAGTTTATTTCTTCTTGTGGGGACATTTTTAATGTTACCTATAAGATACTACTATCTCTCACGAAATCAAAAAATAATTCATAATGTTTCATGATGCATCACATTACACTTCATAACCAATCCCTGGACAATTGAGTATCAGTACTAGAGTTGGCGTCACCATCCTTTTTTCAAGAAATGTATCTTCACAGTTTTTCAACCATTGGAACATCACTACTCTATTCTTCAGTGCTCTCATGGTTCATTGTAGTTGAGATAAGTCCATAATAAACAACATATATTATCCTATTAAAAAAATCTCTTATTTTAAAAGATGTTATGGGGATGTGTTCAGAACATGATTGACTCGTCATTTTCTAGGTTCATGTATATATCTATATCAAAAACCAAAGGTAATAAGAACATTACCTCTCTAATATATAAGTTAAATGTCTATAACATGGTGTAAATATTTTTAACTAATAGTACACTCAACACTATATCTAGGATTCATGTATGTTAATCCAATTACGTAAGTAGATAAGGATATCATCAATAAATAGTATGATGACTAAGTTCAGGTATGGTTATAATATCCTATTCATTAGGTATATGTACATTATAAGAGTTTTTTATCCTAAAAGATATTATATGTAATCATACATCCCATGCATGCTCCAAATAACCATCATCAAAATATTCCCTCTCTATCTCATTATGAGTTGTATCCAAAAAAAAGATCAATCTTGGAGCACCATTGGGATCCCCATAAATTTTGAAAAAGATCATCAATACATGGTAACAACTATTGATTCTTGAACAACACATGGATTAGTTTCTAGTAATTATTTCAAATTTGAATATTAATGTCTTCCTTCATAGTGAAAACTTATGTTCACCTCATGGTGATGTAATTTTCCTAATAAATAACCTCTTATAAAAATCATATGATTATAACATGAGATCATTTGGATTGTTTGAAAACACATTATATGGGGTAACGGAAATGGTTTCCACGGTTAGTATTATCTTTTAATTAAATTGAAATACATTTTTTTGAAAACTATTTTCAGGTTATCTAAAAGTATGTTTATATTGAGATACATAACTAGAGAAATATAATATGATAAAACCATTTAAGGTAATGGATTATTTATTACCTCTATCTATGTTGAAATGTTTTGTAGAAGACATAAGTTAGGTCTGAATCTACCTTCTTCTGATTCCAATTATGAAATTATCATGAACAACTCTCTCTTTGGTGAAGTAAACATAAAACATTTTAGATAGTATTCAATGTCATATTAGAATATATTCATATTGTCCATGAAAAGAATCAAATCAATGGTCATCATCTTTAGAACCATGAACAACCACATATTTCTATCACTGTGACAACTATGGGACACTCTAGGAAATCATGTATATGGTCCAATTTTCTTCCCAGTGGGTTTTCAAGGGACACCAAATCTGATGATATTTTAATCGATTGGTCAATTACAAAAACTACATGTGTATATTTAAAACAATAGGAAGAAAACGTATCAAACACTGATGTTCATAAGGTCAGAGTGATCAAAATAGTACTTAAAAAATTTTATATTTCCCCTCCCTATCGTCAAATAAAAAGTGATACCCTTCATAGAATGTCCCAGTCTGAGATCTATTACCCTATCCCTAAGTCATTTTCATCTGGTATGTATATATCCTCAACTGAAGTCCTCCACTCCATGCTTTTTTTGACCACCATATAACTCTATGAGAGGCCTTCAATAAGAAATTTCATATATGATCATATTTTCCACAGTGGTGGAACTCTACATATTTCTTCTTGGATGTGCTAATATAAATCCCCCTTAGACCATAGTTGTAGAACATATTTGAATATTATATTATAGAGGATATAGATGGAGTCTTATACTGACCTAACTTCTGTCCTCTTTTCTACATCTGGTCTACCATTCTCATATTACTACCTATTGAAACTCTTATGGTAGTGAAAGAAATATTAGTCACTAGCATGATTTTTGTTGAAAGTAAGTATGATTCTCTATATCTATATATCACCTTATCAATGGTTTATTTCAATGAAGAACCTGTGAGTATTTTATTAGGTCAAATCCTGAAACCAGATATATGAGGTTAGACCGAAGTCCTATTTTGATCATTCAATCCTTGTGTGATTCATTTATTTTCAACAATGAAGAAAAGGGATGAAACTCCAAAAACAAGTCTGAGTATATAGAGACAGTCGTAGAACCCTAACATTATTATATGAACACCTTGGCACAATCCATCATTATCATTTTACATAAGAATTTCATAAGATACAAATCCATGATGGTCACCCATGTAAAACCCTCTCATCACCTATCCTGAATCATGGAATTTCCCCATATCCCAATTTTTCCCTAAAACATAAAGTCTTCTGGAATAACTCACCCCTTCTTAGGATTCTATAGTATATTGAAAATAATTTCAATGAATTCCAACAAATCGATTTTATTCAATGGGCCAACAATACCATATATTATAGGAGGATACTAAATCATAAAACACTGATTAAGGGAAATCATAACAGTATTATAAATTCCTCCTTGAATAATATAAACCCAAATTAATTATAGATGAATGTTCTCTATAGCATAAATCAGTTCTTCCAGTACAGGAGCGTGCTGATGAAAATCCTCTTACACCACGGGTGGTGTAACAAAACAACCAAGGGATAAAAAACCAACGGTATTGTAAAACATCTCTAAATTTTTATATATACAATACATAGGACCTCGTGAATATAATAAGTCCTAACAAATCTATTGGGTCACATAAGCTTTTCCTAGGACTCTACTCTCAACCATATTTATACCCCTCATGGTACAAACCCTGGCCTTTGTCCCTGAAAATTAGTTATAATATTCATATGTATACTAATAAAATATCATTCTCATTCATACTAATAAATTATAACAATGATATATCATAACATCATGGGAACAATAATATATCACAAAATAGAAATTATCCCGAATAAATACCACTAATCATGGAATTTAACTAATGCACTATTATGTAGCATATGATCAAGAATATATATGTATATGTGTATATATATATATTTGTAATGTTAAAATATGTGAATGTTCAAAATGAATGGACTTACCCAAATTATAATAAATAATATATCAACATCATGGACCTCACCCAAGGTGAATTTCATAAATCGTAACATTAAAATATTTTTCCCCACATTATGGAAACTCAAAGGTGCATTATACTGTGCTAGCTAGACACTATTATAGTTCTCCAACCTGATTCCCTAACATCATATATATTTCATTCCTTGCCCCAAATTAAAAAAAATAAAAAATAATAATAATTAACTCATGATGTTATGAAGCAATTTTGTATCATCCTTTCCTGGACACCCAGGTTTGGGTCGGAAGGTCATGTCACACCATTCAAACAACCTCGTACAAAATAGTATAGTGAATAAGTAGTTAGGTTCTAAATCCATTTTATGGGACACTATACCCTTTGTATCATGTCATATGATCATTTAGAGTTAATAATATATATTATAATATATCATCAAATTTAACCTATAGAATCCAAATGAACGGAATACATATAAAAATTACTTCCCAATCTGGTAATCGAGAAAATAATATATACAATTTATAATTAAAAAATAAAATAAAAAATATATGTGGAGTTATTTGGAATCTATCCTAATACAATCCACCTTTATACCCCATTTCTAAACCATCCACCATTTTAATCTTTCCCGTAACCGAATATCATGTCATGAATTCTATAACACATTGAATTCCTATATAGGGTGTGAGTACATGAATCTATAGGATTCCACTAATACACCATTATCATAAGTTCAAATAATATATAATAGCTTATTTTTTGTCATAATAAAATTATCAATAAAAATAGAACTATAGTTTTTTGTATTATTTTTTGGTTACCAAGATGCCACAAATCTGAATCCCCCCTACACCATCTCATCGATGGAAAGGATATCAGATAATCAAAAAATTATTTACATCATAGAAAATGTATACAACCCACCAAGATTGTGGTTTCCATTATAAATTCCACTCATTCCATCATTTGAATCCTTGGTTGTCTATACTTTTAATCATATAAAACCAATGTCTATAATAATCCCATACTGATATTTTCCAATCAACCTCTTATAATCATCCCTCTAGAAGGATAGAAAATCCCACCTTTAATGAAATTTTTAACTTTATCGAGTTAGTTAACTAGCCACATTGGAACATATCTCTATAGGGACAACCATTGATTCATTTAAGGATATTTGGATTGTATCGTACCAACCTCAGGGATCAACATGATCATATCGATACCCAAAACATATATTCATAGTCTATTAAAGACAACAAAAATAACAAGTCGTAGAAAATAACAACCAGCAATCCCAAGATCAAATATCAAATGCCACACATAATCACATGTCGATAATTTATCAATCCTCATGGCCACTAATTAACCTACATGATACTCTAATTAATCTTGAGTTTAACAATCATAACAAATATATCATTCGAATATTATATAGATGGCGTAAAATGGTAAGTAAATTTATACATGAGGGTTATTATGTAAATGTAATGGTTCATCAAGGGCCACCTTACTCAAACCACTTTTTCACAAACCAAAACCCAATCACCAACCATAAAATATTCTAACATATCCCAAAATAACATAGGAAAATTTGATAAATAAAAATAAGAGATAAAATTTAATGGTTAGAACCAATTATTATTGGATGATTATATTTTTCAAGGTTGTCCTCAAACTTGATATAATAAAGGAGAAGAAAAACAATCCTGAAAATGGTGGTCTCCATGATAAAATTCATGGGTTGTGTACTGGAGGTATATTAGAAAACAGCCACCACAGTGTTGGGAGACCAATTACGGTGTAATGTTTTATTAGATTGGAGGCAACTATGGAACACGGTTGAAGACAAAATCATTAAACCTTTTCAGTGAAACACCATAATCATGGGTTCCACCACCAGAGTTCATATGTACATAGATAGAACAGACCACAATCATATATATAAGAACATTATTTTAGGATCGGTCTGTGTCATAAGATCTTATGGCGTATAGCCAATGACTATTGCTAATAATTGAATTTTATGTCTTGTAGCTCAACATGATGTTCTCTAAGAATCTGTAAACCATCATTTAATTTGGAAAAAGTTTTGGTATATGTAAGGGTAGTTAATAATCCAGTCTCCATGAGAAACCTATTATAAAGAATCCTCAATTATGAGAAACGAATAATTATAACACATACCTCAAAATTTCAAAAGGATTCAATTTATTAATGAAACTGACATGGAGAGTAATTCTAATGTTTGGTGTAAGAAACAATGATACAATAGACACAATAAGTCTTGTACATGTAAGGCTGCAGTGCAACCTCCATTATTCACTACTCCATAGTGTAACACCTTTAACTATTGTGTTGATATTGATCCACCCAAAATGTATGATGAATCCATTGAGTTTTTATAATTGAAAACATAATTTAGATGTCCAAATCCCCCAAGATATTTCCAAAAAGGTATTTACATCAATCAAGGGAGATAAAGTGAAAAGAATATAAGATTATAAATAAGATCAAAATATTTTGGGATTTAAAATTATATATTCATCTTGATGTACAAATATGTATAGATATCATATTGATTATTTAATATGGGAAAACAAAAAAAAGAGATATTTATGATTATATATCTCAGTTCTTAGTATATCAGAAAGTTACAACAATGATGCTGAATACAAATGTTATTTTATAACCATTACCTATTATAGAATTTAAAATGTAAAACAACACCATTGATTTCTTCATCATAATCCCCAAAAAATATAAATAGAAAAATTAAATATTGGATATAGTTTATCAACTTACAAAATTAGTTCCTGTTATTTATATAAAAGAGTATTTATCTATTGATCAAAATTATATAATTAACATATAGAAATCTGTAAGGATTCATGTAATACCACATTCAACTATATTTATTTGGGATCCACGGTCCACATGGATGTTATAGTGATGTCTTCTAAAAGTTATAAATATAGATTTTATTTCATGAACTTCCAATAATACCACTAAAAATAGTCATTATAATAGAATAATAAAAAACATATAGGATATTTTATGATCTTTCTATTTGTATTTTAATGTTATTTGGTGTCAATAACTTCACCTTGGAAACTTTTATTACAATAATGGATTTCACATGAGTTTTCATTTATATCATTATGAATTCATATAAAGGAAAAAGTGTATAAATCTATTTTTCTGGGATGAAGTTGGAGAAATAAATCATTTGTTACATGAGATTGTTAGGGAAATGGATAAGATACTAAGATCCATTCGACAACACATCATGACAGCTCAAATTTGATAAAAACGTTATGTCGATAATCATTGATGAGATCTAGAATTCAATTTTACAAAAATGATTTTTATTTCGGTTTTTATATGGAAACTGTTATGATATTTATAAATAAGTTATATTTGTTCGATTTATATATAGTCCCATTTAATATTTTTTTTCGAGTAGGGAAGTTAGTGTATCTCTTAGTTCTTCCACAAATCCTCCCTCATATTCATGATGTATTCCATGTATCTCACCAAAGGAAGTACATTCCTAGTTTTTTATAATGAATTAACATAAATGGATTCAAAAAGAGATAGTGGTGTTTATTAGGAATAATAACTGTAATAAATATTGGATCATAGAGATATTATACAATGGAACAAGACTACTGAATGGGTTAATTGTTTTTTGAAGAAATTATAAATTCAAGGAAACTACTCGGGAACTCGATTATGTGATGAAATAGAAATTTACTAATTTTTCTGTATGATTGTAATTCATTTTTTGATGAAAATTAATTATTTTTTTTGTAAAATTTTACACCACAAAAAATTATGACTTATTTATTTATTTCTAATGTCTTCAATAATATATGTTACATGCATCAATGGGTTTAAATGATCTGTGATTTACAAGTGAAATATTATGTGACCATCATAAATTTTTTTCTAAAATCGGTATGTAGGAATAAATCTAACTACATTGTAAAGAATATATGGTTTATAATAAATAATTTTCTTATCAGTCAATTTTATATTTTAATAAACTACATTTGATGGTAAATGAGTTTTCTAAAATGTTATAACCAGGCATTGTGAATTTTTTATTAGATATTTTTAACATCGTTAATGAATTATTTTAACGAAATTTATATATTATATATTCAATATATTTTTTATATACTGATATAATAGATTTATGTGGGCATGGGAAACGAATAAATCCAGTTCTCTGCTTAAAAGTGTATTTTTCTAAAAACCATTTTTCATCGTGTTTTGTCAAAATAATTTAAAATTAATTTAATACTTTTTTAGAGATTTTACATTTGAAAATGGATATCATATTGGGAATCATGTGGTTCAAATTTGTTAAATAGACCACTTTCTGATTTTTTCAATATAAATGGTAATTATGGTCAAATTTATCACCTTCGTAATGGGTAAATCACGTTAACCTAAGATAAAACTTATTGTTAAAGTTTCCATTTTTTATCTTATATATCATTGCTTGGATTTAATTTTACCATAACAGCCTTATTATTTAAATTAAAATATTTTATTGATATATATTCTTGAAAATGTTTATAAAATTTTTAAAGGAAAAACGAAATATTCACTCTCTCTTAGTTTTAGATATCTCTGATGTTTTCAAAACGAGAAACAACAAAGTTGTGAATGAATATTAATATTTATTTTGATCATAGTAAAAAAATTGAATTATTTTTATTTATTTATAATTTACATTTATTATATAATTACCTTAATATCTTTCCCAATGTCGACATAGTATTTCATCAATTAATATAAAAGAAAAATAAATGATTTAGAAAATATAAAAAATAATATAATTTTATTGAATTATAGTATTATAGAATTAGTTTAGATTAATATATCATTTTATTGATTCATAAAAAAATTAAATTTTAATTATATCGTTTATTTGGTGTCTTCAGCGTAAAATTTATTGAATTGTGTCCTAAATGATATTAATGATATTTAATAAAAATAATTTTTTAATAATTTTTTTAAAATCATAATGAATATTTAAATAGGAGAAGGTGGAATATTTGTGATAATAAATATCAATAAATGTATATATACGATCCAATTCTCACCTTATAAGTAAAATTATAACCATTTAAGAGTGAAACAAATGTTATATTGGTTCAAGGTAAAATAGGTTAACTAAGGTGTTAGAAAAACAAAAAGTTTAATTTTCCACATAACCTATGAAATTTCTTTGGAATTGTTTTAAACCATATAAATCATTATTATTTTATATCTTCCATGTAAAATAATTATTCTTGACAATTACATAGTGCAATTTTAATCATTTTAGTTATTTGGAGTAAGTCCTTTCACTCCCTTATAAATGGACACCCCTACCTCTCTTTTTTAATCCACTTTCAAAAACCAGTATCAACCAATACCTACCCACTTATATTCTGAACATCCTTATATACATTATTGGGGTAATTTTCATTCAAAAATATCAACCCTATGTTTCATATCAAGATATCAAAAGGATTTCTTCCAAATAAGATGTAATTTCTTTTACCAGTCACATTATTTCATTACATAATCATTAAAATCCTATAAATAAACTGTATTTGTAATAAAAATAAATATAGGATCATAAATATACTAAAATATTATTATTATTATGAAATTTACAATATTAACCCTATTTTCCCTCAAATCAATAATAATAACGTCGCTCATGTATACGTGTGGACTCTCACCTCCATAATGAAAAAATGAATCATTTTTTATTTTTATTATTAAAAAAATGTTAATAAATGATTATTTATTATTTATATATGATATAAATGATATAATAATTAATCTAACTTGTGATTTTTTAATTACCATTCTTCTATTCCATCCATCAAAATGAGAAAACAACGCTGAGGTGTATATACAACTGACAATCTCTGTAAAACATAAATGTAATATTTTATATCTCCAAATTTTATATATTACTAAAATTATATTTATATAATTAATATATATTATATTTATATCATGATTAATATTCTAGATGTGATGGGACCCTCATAAAATTACAAGTACTATAACAAAATTAGTTTTTATGGACATTTTTTTGAATAGATAAATATTCATTTATCTTATAATTCACTAATTAATATATTACATTCAATCATAAAATCAACTCATCATATGTTACTTTAAATTTTAAATTGTCTTACATTAAATGAATACTGACTTGGTGTACGTTACACGCAACACAGATGTTTCAAAGAAAAAACATTTTTATTATAATTATTTCAACATGATAATTATAACCTAGAATTATAACATTGTTATATTAAAAATTATAACTAATTTTCAAATATTAGTTACAATTTTATTATATAGATAAAACATATTGATAATGTATGATATGATTTTTGGTAATGTCTTTTTTTTTGTTTTAAAATATTGATTCTCAAATGGATATATTTTAACAATAAAACTAATTTTAGACACATTTACAAGTTGAATATGATAAAATAAAATTAATTTTTTTATATTATAATGATTAAATTATAATAGTGTTATTTGTTGTGATTTTTATGAGATTCATCATTTTTTGATGAATAGTAGAAAATAATGTTTTTTTGTTACAAGAATGCCTTTTCATTAAAATAGTCATAACAATTAAATTCTATTTCATTTTTTATCTAAGGTCACTTTTAATCAATTATATATCTATTAACACAATTTAAGACATTATAATTAATTTATAATTGAAATTGAATATCAATACATAATAAAATATTGAACATCATTCAACTTTAACACCCCGTAATTTCATCCCATCTGCAGGATTAACTTTAATCTAAATTTATTTTTTTCTATGAATGGAATTTGAAAAAAAATAAAATACACAATTGTAATTAGTATAAAATAAATATTATAGTTATATCATGCTGATTTTTTACCAAAATTATTATTATAAGTGATTAAAATTATTCACAATGATTATGGTCAAATTATGCTTAGTTTCGGTCAAAATGAAAATATTACGGGGCCAAATGACCTAGGAACTTGAAAAAAACCAATTTTTTATCCATTATTCCACACTAAATATAATATTATATATTTATGTTTTTTATGAATTTTTTAGGTAAGAACATGTGTACACCAAACTTGATTTCAAAAATTCCAATCCAGTCCTTTTCATTCCCTATAAAAGGCCACCACCTCTCGTATTTCCTTAGTTCTATAAAACCTATTATGATATACCAATACATACACAATAAAATACCCATAAATCCTACCTTAATTTTATAATACATCCCTTGGGTTGATGGGAATCCAAGGATGCCTTTTCGTACAAACAAAATGGAGTTACCTGTTTAGGAGGTGACAGCTTCTCTCAAGTCCTTTTATTTATTTTCTTCTCCACCTCTTCTACACTATTTACTAAATTCTTTTATAAAAAAACAGTATCCTTAATATAATATGATTTTTTGGTTAATTTTTTTACCTACACTTACACATACCTCCATATAATTGGTAACAAACATATTGATTTAGGGTACGACAAAATACTGCCTCACTAAATGATCAAGGTTCAATTTTCCTTACCACCTATCATGGTGGAAATTATGATGGACACTATATTTAAATATCATACATTTTTAAAATATAATTTTTTTATGTTTATTTATTCCTTTTACAACACATCTCTTTTTTTTAACTTTCTATTTTTTGTAATACGATAATTTCATTTTTGGAAGTGTGCAATACAACACCCTCAAAGGCATATGATTTTTTGATACAGTACATGGACTGTATTAAAGATATTTTTAGTGAATATATAAGATGTATATGATATTTAAAATATACTATAAAATATATACATATATACATATATTCCTTTTACATACATTCCTTCAAACATGAGAATTAAATTTAAGTAAAATTCATGTGTACGTACGACCTACCATCTCCATAAATGGTGTATCAAATTTCATAATTATGTATTCTATATATTATTATAATACAAATAGAGTATATATATATGATATTTATATCATGTTTCACATTCTATAAATCATGATATAATGTATAAGTACCAATGATATATCAAAATAAGACACATGTGAAGAATAAATAGAATATTACTCCAAGTGAAACCAAAACGTATGATTGTCAACGTGAGATTAATATATGGTTATCAAAAAACCACATATGAAATTATATATATGAATACAGTTATATGGAATATGTATAATAAATATTTATTTATTATACATGTTGTTTGAATGAGTATGAAGAGAATCAGGACACAATGTAAAGGGATTTCATCAGACATTTTATTTCCACGAAATACATGATAAGTTTTCCAATAGTTAATTTTGTGTGTTGTAAGTATTTCCCATTATTTTGTTACTTATATATTATACTTAAATTTACATGTATTAAAATATCCATTTTATAATCATTATTTCATTAGTTTTATGTTTCAAAAGTTATAAAATTGGTAAAATAGTTTTGTCCAAATTTTTCTTATTTGAGACATCTATTTTTTATGCCCCTAAATATTTTTTATAGGTATATATACTTTAATTTAACATTATATATCATGAAATTACATCCTTTAATGGTATTTAAGGCTTCATTTTAATTCAATTTCTACATGGATAGTATGATCCAATGTTACCATGTTATAAAAGTATATTGAGACCATCTCATCACTTTTAGAGTTTTTTTCTGTTTATGATTCCATTTTTGAAACCTTATGATTCATCTGTCATGAAATTTCAGGAGTTATCCTCTCCTATGGTCATTCAATAAATCCTCATTTATTGTTACCTATTTTTTAGGATTTTTAGTAAAGTTAATATTTTCATGTAAAATATGACTATCAGTCTTTTCTATCAAACATTTATTATATTAAAAACCCATTTTAACAAAAATTATTTAAAAAACGTTTTTAAATAAACCTTTAAAACAATTTTACGGGGAAATTATTTCTAATTTTTTTATTGTTCTAAATTATTCCATTATATGTACTAAATTTTTTTGAAGGAAAATTTTTTTCAAATAGTTTTATGTTTTAAAATTAATTTTCCAATGTAGAAAGGATATTTTCTTAAAGATAGCTTTTTATAAAATCATTTATGTATTTTTCCAATCAATGATGACAACGATTTGTGTTAATCATTAATTTTTTGAAAAATTATTCAATTTTTCCAATCATATTCTTTTCCAAAATTGATTATGTTTATATTGAATGATGTTTGTGAAACTTATTCCTCTTTCAAGGGTTATATTCTTTTGAAACCCACTTCCTTTTAGAGGTTAGGATTATGATGAAATGATTATGAAACCTATTTTTACCAGGGTTTGTTATATAATTACATGTTTTTAATATCAAATTCATTTGAAGGGTTATGATAATTTGATTTATGAAATTTGGGCACATGTTTTTATGATTTAACTATGAGTTTGGTGGGACCTATATGTTATTCAAATACAATGGGTAATTATTTCTATCATTGAGATAAACTAATATTGTCTTTGGAATGAACCTTGACAACTATGATGGAAATGAGATTGAACCATGAATACCAAGACAATATGATGTCTTAACACAATCTACTACGATTTTTGTGAGAGTGAACCATGACTACCAAGATACTATGGGGAGTGATCCTATACTACCAAGATAGTCTTTGAAGTGATTCCTTGGCTATTATATATTTTATAATTTATGATTATGTGTTTACCAAGATTCCACTTTTTATTCCTTTGTTAAACATTCATGGATTATGTTATTTCTTTATGATTAATGTCTTATGAAGTTACATTATTTATTTCATGATTCTTGTTTATACACTTTTTTATGAATTGTATGCTCTTTTATTTTCATGACAATGTTCTCATAGCCTTATTCTCATTATTATGCTAACATTTATCCCTTTTTAACCTTACTGATAATTTAATATTACCCATTTTTATGTTCCCTTCCTTAGGTTGGGAAGATATCTATCATTTTTTATGTGTTTAAGAAGGGTGATATTCAAGAAGAACCTACTTCAAGATAATGTAGCTCATAAACATATCATTGTTTATGTTTCCATGTTTTCAAAGGCCATAGACATGTATAGAATTTGGGTGTCTATCTATATAATGTTAGAAGTATTTCTAGAATTGTATTTAGTTTTCATGTATGAAAAGAAGGGGTCTCTATAGTTGGAATCAGAGTAATGGTTTGGTATCCTTTTCATGGAACGATGAAAAAACATTATTGAGAACCCTATAAACAAGTTAGAGGATAAGACTATGCATAAGGAAAAGTATTGTAAAATGAATAATAATTTTGTTAAATGATATAGTGACTGGTTTCCTAGAAATACATACCATTGTGGATACAACAATTGGATGTGAATCTGGTATAAATGTACCAAGGATTAATAATCCTAACAATATTTTCTAGATTTTTTTTGATTTAATCTAGAACATGACAGTATGTCTTTATTCACAACTGTTTTGACACTCTTACAGGATATGATTTGGAAATTCACAAACTCTTCATGAACCATCATGAAGTATTTAAATAGTGATTTGAGATTAATAACATAGGATAAACCTATCTTTTCATATATTAATGTAGATGTCAAAATTTAGAAATTCTATAATAGAATTTTCAAGATTATGTAGTTCCTTAATAGGAAAACACTTTCTTACTCAATCATTTTGGTTTTAGTCAATAGATATTACCAAAAGTAACTACTTTAATGGCGATTGAGATTTAAAATGCAATGATTGTCCTCATAAGTTATGAATTATGTGGGATCTGGAATTTAAAACATAATTTAAATGCTCAAAATAATTCTCATGATACGAGTCATGGTGGAACTCTAAATCAGCATAAGAGCGAACTAAATTTATTTAGTCATTCACGAGGTAACACGTATCATGTTTTCTAGGGTCTTCATATCCACTTGTTATTAATCAATTGACTCGTACAACTGAAAATATATTCTCCATTGTTCTATATTGGGAGTATGATAAATTTATTCTGACTATTTATCAGTTATAAGGAGAATCAAGCTATTGGTGGACTCTAATAAATAATACAATGAATAAAGATAAAATTTAATCGATAGAATGTGAAAAGTTCAAGGACACAATTTTCCACAAGTACATTACTCATATTCTTCAAAACAATATGGATAAAGTGTTCCATAAGTTATAGTAATGGTATAATGAATATATTGGTACATATGAGGCTGATTTCATGACACTTGTGAGGTTTGCTTCAGGGATTACCATCCATTCTAAATGTAAAGATAATGTGTCATTCAATGGACTAAATCAATGTATTCGAATGGAATTTTACAAAAGAGACATTAGTAGTTAAACAGAGATTTTGAGTTGTGTTGTCAAGGTAGAAATGTTGGTTGGATTCACATTTCATCCTCATGGTTTTGACATGAATAAGAATATGGAGTTTAATGGAAAATTAAAAAACCATGGGGAAATGAATATGAGTTTTTCGTTATGGCCAAAATGTGGGAAGAAACATGGGAGTGATTTTCATAAGGGTTTTATTAAATTTATTATTGTTTAAAGAAATGTCACGAGGAATTTGATTGTAGAAATGATTGGAATAAGTCAGCTCAAAATGATAATAATGAAAAACCTGTGTAGAATGAACATCCCACGATTCAGTGCTACATGTTTATGGAGAAAATCCATTATTCTAACCATTGACGAAACTCAAGGCCTGGTGATTATGATTGAATTTAAAAACCTTTTAAGGCGAGGGACCAAGGTAAATCTCATGCAATCACTATTTTTGATGAGGGGTGTGATAATGACATATTGAAAGGTACACTTACCATCCACTATTGAACTAAAGTTTTTATATTTTATTCTAGATCTACCAACTATATCATATCTAAATAATTCTCTAAGGGTATTAAGATTCCCCCAAAAAATAGATATGGATGTAGCATTGAAAACTAATAAAGTTACAAAGATTTCATCTCAATTCTATGATTCATCTCTAGATGATGTTTGTGGGAATGTGCTTCTTGAAAATCATTTCATTATTCCTCTTGTTGAAATTGATGTCCTCCTAGGCATGTATCGACATTCTCTTCATAAATCCCACATTGATTTTGAAGGATAAGAAGTTATGATTGATATTTAAAACCATTTTATGATCATCCATGAATTTGATAATATATATGAAATTCCTATGTATATTATATGCAGTATATGTGACTTATATCCCATTCAAAAGGGTTTTTTATCTGAAGTTGTAGTAGGGAAAATATACATCAATGATATACCTATTGTTTACAAATGTATTGATATATATCAAGAGGAGTTTCATTTTCTACCGAAAAAATATTAATTTGAGTTCTCAATAGAACTCATACAAGGTCCCACACGAATTTCCATGACACCTTGTAGAATGGATCCACATTAGATTAACGAATTTAAGAAGCAACTCCCTGAAAAACATGATAATGAATTCATTCAGCCAACTATGTCACCTCTGGGAAATCCATTCTTTTTTAGAAAAATAAAGACGGATGACTGCATATCTAAATTAATAAATGGGAGTTGAACAAGTACACAATGAAGAATATGTTAACCCTCCCCTATATTAATGACTTGTTTGATCGACTATCCAGAGATCATTACTTTTCCATGATTGAACTAAATTCTAGATATCATCAATTGAATATCAAGAAATAAGATATACCTAAGAAAACATTCAGTGCATGGTATGAACAATATGAATATATAGTGATGAATTTTGGTCATACTAATTCCATAGATATGTTCATGAATTTAATGTATAGTGTATTTACATATTCCGTCGATCATTTTGTGTTAGTATTTATAGTTTATATTCTTATCTATTCAAAGTGAAATGAATACCATGAATATCACTTTAGAATAGTACAAAAGAACCAATGGAAGGAGAATCTATATGAAAAATTACGAATTGAAAATTTTGGTTGTAAAAGGATTTATTTCATGGTAACATAATATAAAGAGATGGTATAATAGTATATCCATTAAAAACGAGGATTTTTAATGTCGTCCTAGGCTAAACATGGTGATTCTGTTTTCTAGAATTCAGTGTTTAACTCGTTATTACGGATGGTTTCTGTAGAAATTATAAGGCCTATGTAATCCTCCAATAATGATAACTCAGTAGGGTGTCAAGTTACTCTAGAAAGATTAATGTGTGGAAGCTTTCATGGAAGTAAAGTGAATTTTAGTCTATGCACATAGACATACATTAACCCATAATGGAGAAGGGTTTGTAATCTGCATAAATGCATCCAAGAAGGTACTGTGATGTCTTCTTGTGAATAATAACATGGTTATCACATATTCCTCATGACATTTGGCGATTCATTAGGAAAACTAACCAACTCATGATTTTGAGTTAGCATGGTATTATTTTAGTTAATGATATGGATGAATTTTCATTATGGATAAAAGTGTGATATATATATATTAATCATAAATGTTTAAAATATATATTCACGTAGAATAATTTTAACATCCACCATAAGATATGGTTAGAGTTGATAATGGATTATAACTCCTCAATACAATACCACCCTGGGATAGTGAAAAAGGATGGAAATTCTTTCAATTAGAATGGTCAAAATAGATTATTCATGACAAGGAAAACAAAAGATCCCATATTTCTAGACTTATAAAGAATTGATATCAAAATCCTAATAAAATGGGGAAAATGTTATGTTTCTAAATGGAATGGCCAACACTATATCAATGTTATGATTTTGGATCCCAAAAAGGAAGATGTAAAGATGAAAAAGAATGTTAGAAATGTTCCTATGTTTATACTTAATTAGAATGGTGTGATAAGGTTTAGGAACCGTGTAGGTTTTCATTACATAATATTTTTTTAGAATGAGATGTAAAAGGATTATCATAGTTTATAATTATATATTAACCTAGCAAGTGAAAAGATATAGAGGGACATGAAAGAATAATTTAGGTGTGATTCAATAAAGAGATATATCACTAATCTTGTATCATGGTGGTTGGAATGAAAAAAAAATTAAGTCTAAAAGGAAAAATATGAATGGGTTGTTTTCTTCATTACACATTCCAAAATAGAAATGGGAGAACATCACTATGTATTTTTTCATTAGACTCCACAAAACATCTGAATGGTTTAATTCTATACGGGTGGTATTTGATCAACTATCTAATTCAACACAACTCATCCATATTAAAGAAGACTTCAATATAGGTCATATTTCTAGGATATATATTAAGGAAGTGGAATGGTTTCATGGATTACCTCATAATATTGTGTCAGATCGAGAGCCAAGGTTTACATCACAATTCCGGTGATGTTTTTAGCGAGAACATGATACAAAATTGAGTTCTAGCCTTGTTTAACATCCTTAGATATATTTTTATTATAAAAAATTAAAACCCTAGGGGATGTGGTGAGATATTGTTCTCCAGATTTCAACAGTTTTTGTGATCGTCAACATCCTATATTTGAGTATTCTTACAGTAATTAATTTTAATCTAGAATTCAAATGGAACATTATAGAACTATTCTTGAGAGGAAATGTAGGGCTCCAACATGTTGGGTAGATGTTGGTGAAAGAATGATTTAGGGAACTAATATTACTAAAGAAATGGTCAAGAAGGCTTGAACCATTCAACAGCATGCCAAGGTAGCTAAAATATGGATGAAATGTAATTTTAATAACCATCATCGTGATCTAGAATTTGAATATTGTGAAAAAAAATTCTATGAATCTCACCGAAACATAATTAAATTATATTTTGAATGAAAGGGAAATTAAGACCTAGGAATATCGGTCCCATTGTGATTCTTGATTGTATCAATATGATAACATATAGGTTGGAACATACTCCAATTATCTCTTAATTCCGTGATTTTTTTCTTGTATCTCCCCATAAGAATGAAATACCTGACCCTTAATATGTATTGAACACTGAGGTCATAATACTGATGTTGGATCTTATTTACAAGGAGCATCCAATTGAAATTATAGATTCTATATAGAACTTTCAATGTAACAAAACCCCTCACCTAGTCAATGTCAATTGGATAAATAAACAGTTTTAGTAAAATTTCTCAGAACATGAGGATATGATGGTGAAAGGTACCATTATTTTCTTACCCAAGTGAAAATTTTTGATGTAGATATTCAATTTAAGGAGGGGTAGAATGTAACACCAAATTTTTGTACTGACCTTCTTTTTAAATAAATTAAATTTTAACATAGGTATTTAAATTCAATAATTCAAACATTTTTCCCATTGAAAAAATGCAAAGAGTATATTACACTAAACACTGACTTGGTGTATGTTACATACAACACAGACTTTTCGTATGTTACATGCAACACTAACGATTCTAAAAAAACATCATTTTTTCATTTATAATTATTAGAATGGTATAACAATAACATAGAACTTAAACATGGTTATATAAATATTAATAATTAATTTTCAAATACTATTCATATTTTTTGAATAGATAAATTAGATTGACAATGAAATATATGATTTTTTAGTAATCTCTCATTTATGATAAAAATTATTACTTTCGTGAATGAATCGCTTGTAATAAAAAAATTAATTTTACAAAAATTTAATTTTTTATTTTGATAAAATAAACAAAATTTTATAATTTATATTATATTAGAGTCAATTATTGTGAATTTTCAATGAAAACTACTTTTTTTGATAAATTGTAAAAAATACAGTATTGTTATAAAAAACTGCATTTTTGTTTTTATATTTATTGATGATAAATTATATCTTATCTTTTGTTATGATAAAAATATATAATTTTTAAAATTATTATTATAATGTACATCATTATAATAAATTTTAGTTTGAAATTGAATATAATAACATAATAAACATTGGATCTTTTTTCTATTTAAAAACAAAAAAAATTCATGTCTGTCAAATTATCATTAATCATAATTTTTCCTCTCTGAGAAATTTAATTTTAAAAAATGTCAAAAAAAGTTTTAATCATTATTATGTTTATATTATAATTATATCATTTTTATTTTTGTCCAAAATTATTATAAAAAGTGATTTCAATTATTCACATCGAATAATGTAAAATTAATTTTAATTGGGGACTAAACCTTAATTTTGGTGTCCCATATGACCAATCGACTTTTCTAAAATTATTTTTCCAGAATTTATTCCACTATAAACATTATATTTGTTATTTAGTTTGGGTTTTATTTCTTATTTTATTTTAAAAAATATGTAGACCTAAATTATTTTAAAAATTTCCACTGGAGTCATTTTCCATCCATATAAAAGGCCACCAACTCTCCCACTTCTTCACACCTCTCAATCTAGTTATGATTTTCAATTATATTCCAAATACAATTCCTAGAAAACTTACCTTCCCCATAGAATCATTTACTTGGGTTGAGGGAAATCCAAGGAAGCCTTTTGGTGAAAACCAAAATGAGTTACCGGATTAAGATGCATCGTCTTCTCGCAAGTCCTTTCCTTTATTATATTTCTCCCCCCTTTCAATATATTTATTCCATTATTTTATAAAATCACTAGTATCATGAATATACTAGGATTTAATTATTATGATTTTTTGACCTACAATTACACACACCTCTATATAATGGGTAATGAATATAATGGTTCTGTGTACTGTGAACTATCACCTCACAAAATGTTGACTGTTCGTTTCTCCTTATACCCCCTCATGTTGTACATTAAGATTTAAAATATAATTATATATGTTTTATATTGTATATATTATTTATATAATCTTATATATTCCTTTTAAAATAAATCTCTTTTTACATTCCATTTAGTGTTAATATTATAATATCGTTTGAGAAAGTGCGGACTACTGCCCCCAAAAGCGAAATGATTCGTTCATACACTTCATGGATTTTATTAATGATTTTTTTAGTTAATATATAATATTTATATGTTATCCAAAATATAATTTCATAATTATATATATATTTATATATAAACATATATTTATTTTACTTTATTTCTTTTAAACAAGACAATTTAACAGAAATTGCATTCATGCGTACGACTGACGTACCGTCTCTCTAAATGGTGTATTCTATTTCATAATTATATTAAATATATATTTTTATAATGAACATAATATATATATATATGGTATTTATATCATTTTTTACATTCATTAAATAGTGATATAAGTTATAAGATCCAAATATATATTAAATTATGACACATGAAAAGAATAAAAAGAATATTACCCGAAGTGACACCATTACATAGGATTGTTAACAATAAGGTAATATATGGTCATAATAAAATATTATATGTAATTAGATATAATAGTACAGTTCAATAAATTATCAATAATATATGTATTTATATTATAAATGGGGTTTGAACGAGTATGATGAGAGTTTACACACATGAAAAGGAGATTTCATTTCATTTTATTATTTCATTGGGATACATGCTATTTTTGACAATCTTTCTTTTTGTTTGGTGTAACCCCCCACGATTCTATTGTATGTTTCCCTTTGAATAATACAATATCAGGTGTTGTATGAAACTTTAAGTTTTAACACACCACAACCAATCAAACTAGCCATTATGAATATTAATACCCACTTTCAGAAATATTGTTAATTTAATTTTTCAAAATGGACGTCATTTTTGTATTCAGAATATAAAAATTATATTATGGTTAATTTGTGGTATTTTTCGGAAAAATATCAATTTTAAATGAATAGGGAAAACACTGCATTATTGTTTTAAACTGACTTCTTATTTAAATAATTAGTTATATTATTAAAATTTTTATTAGGTATAAATAGATACAGAATTCATATTTAACTTGAATGTAATTCATTTTAGTCATTTTATAATAATATTAGATATAAAAAAATTTATTGGACTTTTAACCATCTTTTACCACCTTCTTGGAACATTTGAAAATTTGCATAAAACGTAATTTTACTACTTCTGTGAATTGAGTTTAAAAAATTTGAGAGACACGTGTGACATTAGTACGTAAAATAGTGTTCAATAAGATGAAAATAATTTTGTACGAATAGTAAATTTTGACGTTTATTTACCATAGGTAAAATTAAATAGGGTAGTTAAAGGTAAAAAATGATTTTATAATTACCCTAACAAATGTCTTAATTCTATTATATAAGTGTATTTCTACCAAAACCAAATTTTTTAATAAAATATTATCCATTAGGTCCACTTGGTATAGATTACAACATTATTTTTATTTTATTCAATGAATAGTTTAAAGTGTTAAATTCAAATTTTCATAACTAAATATTTTTAATATAGGGTTATACATAAGATAAATTCAACTATAAATATTCATTATAAATATAAAATGATTTCAAAAATAATGGTATTTTATTTCTAATTTTTAGAAATTTCATAATTAAATATATTTACGACACAATGTTGATGTGGTAATTACCTTTTTAATGAATTATTAAAATAATTAATGTTATAAATTACCTAATATATATATATTGAGACTTTTGATGAATTAAAATAATTTTATAGATTAATATGACATGTAAGGGTTTATTCGGTGAATTTTTTAGTAATAATCATGATGTTATGACTTCAAAAAAAATTAATGACTAAATAGTGTAAAATTTAACATAAATGAGTTTTTAAAACAAATACTATATTATTATATGATATAATAGTCTTAAAAATCTGTTGTTTGGCCAAAGGACATGTATAATAATATATAATTAATTATTGAACCACTTGTGCTTCTCATGATCATTTACCATATTTTTATTAAACATATAATATAGAGACACAAGGAGACATAGTAAACGTTAAACTTTTTAACGAAGAGTTTACTCTAAAATATAAGGATAATATAGTGACCTAAACCTATTTAAAACCTATTGGGTGAGAGTTTTTAGACCCGTAACCACTTTAACCTCGAAATAAATTATTTTTTAGCCATTAGAAACCAAAAATTATTTTATTATAAAATAATATTTAATTCTTTTAATAAAGTAACCCTCACCTCTCTTATAAAAGGGCACTCCACCTTCTCTAAAAATCACACATCCAAATCCATTTGGATCATCCAACCCCAACTTAAATATAATTCCATCTACAATAAATTAGAAATAGAGTCATTACATTGATCAGAAATCCAACCTAAGGATCCCTTTTGATCAACATAAAAGGAAATAGCCTAAGAAAAGGAAAACATTTCACCACCACTTTCGATGTTATTTTCTTCCTCCACTTCCTAGTTCTTTGTTGTTTCCATACAAAAATAAAAATTCCAGAACCTTATACATACTCTGTTGTTATAATAAATATGGTACAACCATATTCATTATTCTATCCATCCTATGATTGAAAAGTCACCATACATGTGTGTGTACAACTTACCGTCTCTACGTCATGGTGTAGTTTGTTATTCAAACACTTCATTATTTGGATGGGTATAACCAAAAGTATAAATGATTTAAATAATAAATATAACATATTAAGTATTGTGTATATATACGATATACCATCAAATTACATATTATTTCACCATCAATAGAATGCTATTGTCCCTCATGCTTACATAAGTATTACCGTATCCATGAACTCGATGAAATTCATTCCCCATCGTAACCATTAAAGAATAATTTTTCTTTAATGATTAAAAATAATTTTTATGAAATTAATATCATGAAGTATATGAATAAAATACATTATATACATAACAAACATGACTTACATAACAAAACATAAAAAGGAAAACAAATTAGATTACACTTGAAACGATTATACTACTAAAATATTATTAACAAAGTAATATTAGAAGATCATATAAGATATCATATTTATGTATGTGGTTCAGGTTTAATTTAATAACAATGGTGTAAATATCATGTAGAATGTTAATATACCATCAATAAGTGAAATGTACAATGTAAGGGCTAATTCTAAAATCTCTTAATTATCCGAGGTTGTTTATACGTGAGTATCTACATGGACTTATTTATCCTCCACATCCGTGATTCCGAAAAATATATTTCGAATCATTTTTACTATTTCCTAGAATATGGGTCAAAGTCATTTATAAATTTTTTTTAATTTTTATAAAACTTTTATGAAGTAATATTTCTGTCGTTTTCCAAACAAGTTTTTCTATGACCTTTTCAATAAAATTAATGAAAGAACGTGTTTTTAATTAAGAGGGAGGGTGTGGCAATTTTCTTCCATTATAACACCTATGAAGCTTTACATATATGATAATAAGAATATTTTACAAATAAATGTTTTCTTTTATAATTATGTGACTTTAAAATGATTTCGAAATATGAAGAGATGTTTATCTCAAATAGTTTGGATTTCTTCCATGTCAACATCCATTGATTTATTTTACAGTTGTTTGATGTTGATTTTTTATGATAAAATATTCCATGTTGTATTTGTTGTTTTGCGATATGTTTGACTATGGATGTGTTATATTTATACCATTCATGGCTTATGGATAATTTGTTTACATTTCTTTTTCTAGTTTTAAAAATAATGTTTATGACATGTTTCAACCTTTTCGTATGATTAATGCATTGGACATAGTAAGTGATAGGTGTAGCCAACTGTAGATCCATGATGCATCAGTAGTTATCAAGAGACAAACTAGTGTCCTGGCATAAGGATTTGAAAAAATAATATTTTTAGTTTTGGCACGAGGCCTTGACTATGTGGTTATGAATTCTGGCATTATTAATTCCATCATTTTGAAATTGGCTATTGATATTAAATGTGATTATTCATCTAGTAGAATATCCCTGTCAATATGTAAATAGAATTATTTGACTTATATTTTCCAAAATGTGCCTATGATTCAGTTTAAAAGTCTTGTGTTTTATTCTTATTCATTTTCCTAATTTTATATGCTTATTTATGAATGATTTCTCTATATTATTATCATTAGTATGCACCAGTGCTCACCAATTTCTATGTTTTATTTTTCTGAGGATGTGAAAAAGTATTTTATGGTTGACCAGCATGGATAGGATATGGGATATATGTGTGGTCAATGGTGACAAAATTTTGTTGTTGTTTTATTTCATTATGTAATGTAAAACTTATTAATGTATCTACTACTTCCATGGAAACAAAAAGAATGGGTCTTTTAGGATTTCATCCCTTGTGATCACGAAAAGTTTATGCAATTATGCACCAACCTTGGGTAACAAGGGTCAGGGAATTACATTTGGTATCAAAGGATGTTTAGTATAAACCTTGGATGCTTTATTTACAAAAACTCATATTAGAGAACATTACCCTAAGATAGGAAATGATTATTAGTACATAAGAAATTCCTATAATTTTTTTAATGTAGTGATTTTATGTATTTTCCACGTAATAAATCACTATCTGTATATGAGTAGGTAGAGTCGGATCTGAAATAGGTGTACCTAGGAGTTAAAACTCCAACAAGGTGTTTCGAGCTTGAAGCGGGGTATCCTAGTACACGATAACCGGCCTTACAGAACTTTCTATTACGACACTCTAGGAAGATAAGATTCAGATAATTCACATTTTATTTACATCCCATTATGATATATTTATGAGTATATACCTCCTTAATTAATTTTTTTTTATGAATATGGATTATATTCAATACTTGTTCAATATATGTTATGTTTTTTATAAGTTCTGAATTATGTATTGCGATTCATAAACTAATCTAGTGTATGCATTTGTTTAGAAATGGAGCCTAGTGGAAGGAATGAGAATTGAATCAACAAACGTAATCCATGTAGGGATTTACCTCATACTCAATATAATTATTGTGGATCTGGTGAGGCAACTATTGCTGATCAGCTAATCAGTATACTGGGACAACTCACTTATGTTATGAATAGTAACCTTACCATTATTGAGAACCCTAATCCACAACATGGAGAATCATTGTTAGACCGCTTCTAGAGGAAACAACCCCCAACATTAAAAGGGACTACATATCCATTTGTATCTGAGCAATGGATATCTTTTTTATAAAAAATATTTAATTCTGTGTGGAGTAGTGAAAGGGAAAAAAATTTCATAGAAGTTTATCACCTCACATGAGATGTAGATCAATGGTGTTCATTAATTCAAAACAAAAAAAGGAAGAAGAAGAATCAAATATAGAATATAGTGAGTTTAAATAGATTTTCTTGGAGAAATACATTCCTTGTGACTATGTAGTGGATATGGAAATACAATCACTATGTTTGAGGAAAATGGAGGAGGAGAATGTTGCAGAGTATGAGGCTAACATTTCAAGGTTACAATGGCATGCATAAGATTATATACATATCCCAAGTAGTAATATTTATCGATTCTTAGATGGGTTAAAACCATTTATCCGTAGAGCATTAGTCTCACAATCATTCTCATAATACGATGATATAGTCTCATATGCTATCATGATAAAAAAACAATTCTTTAAGTCTTACGACTTTAATGAAATAGAAGGGAACAAGAGATCTTCTGAACACTTTGGAAATGAAAATAAGGGATGAAGTGAAAAGTTGAATATCAATCATTTATTAAATGTGGTAAGAAATAACCAAATACTTGCCTGAAGGGAATGAGAGTCTTTTACAAGTGTGGTGGAGATGGCCACCAAAATCGTGATTACAAGGGAATGAAAGAGACTGTCAATGTTGAATGTTAAAATTGTAGAGAAAATGGGCTTTATGAAAACAAATTTCCATAGTTCCAAGAAAGCGTACCTCAGAAAATCCCAATAGATAAGGAAAATCTTATGAAATCACCACTGTTGAGGTTGATGCTCTGAATGATGTAGTGGAATGTAATTTAATAGTTTCCACCGATTTATCCAATGAATTATTTGATTCAAGATCATCGCATTATTTCATATCTTACCTGTTTGATTAGAAAGACAGATATTCCCAATTTGATTTAACATTGGATTTGTCAGTCAAAACTCATAATGTAAGTATCATTGAATTTTTTTTTGTGAATTAGTCCTTATTAGTGCATATAAATATTCTTGTCTACTGATCATGTCATCATACCCATTATTGAATTTGATATAATCCTCAGGATGGATTTTCTTTCAGACCATGGTGTGAATATTTATAGTAAGAACAAAGAGTTTACAATTTTCAAAGATGATAAGGAGTACCTCATATTTAAATAAGAAACATAATAACCTAATTTTTATATTGATCCACCCCTAGTTTCTCAACTAAATAAAATTATTGGTGAGGAATAGAAGGAAATAACTATGGGTGAGGAATGGAATATTCAAAAACAGGATGTACCTATTGTGCAAGAATATAAATATTTGATTCAAGATTGTTTACCAGGACATCCACTAAAATGAGAAATTTAGTTTTCCATTGATTTAATTCTTTATTCAAGGCCCATATCGAAGACCCCTTATAGAATGTACATTGTTGAATTGGTGGATCTAATGAAATAACTATACAATTTGAGTAATAAAGGACTTATTCTCCGTATTGATTTACCATGACGAGCCCCTATTCTTTTTGTTAATATAAAATATGGTTCTATGACGTTGTGAATTGGCTACTTGGAGATCAATTCTATAACAATAATGAACAAATATATCCTACCATTAATTATTGATTTATTCATCCAACTTCATGGAAGTCAATAATTTTAATATTTTGACCTTTGATATCAATTTCATCTGTTCTGTGTGAAGAAGGAAGACACTACAAATACAGCATTTTTTACGAGGTATGGGCATTATGAGTTTACAATTACGACTTTTTTACAAACTAATACACCCTATATTTTAATGGATATAATGAATAGGGTTTTCATGGAATATCTTGATGACGTTTAAGTGATATTTATTGATTATATCGCGGTATTATCAAAAAGATATAAGGATCATGAAAATCACTTGTGAACTATTCAGAAAACCCTAAATCAAATTAATTATATAGGAATTTTAACAAGTGTGAATTCTGGAATCATGAGAATTTCTTTTTGGCCATATCGTCTTTTATGATGGAATCTCTATTGATCATTCAAATACCAAGGCAATATAAGAATGGCTAGCACTAATGAGTATAATAGAGGTGTGCTATTTTATTGGTTTAGTAGGTTATTATCACAATGTTTTCCAGAATTTTTCTCGATTGGCAAACCCATTAAACAATCACCCACGTAAAGGGGATAAATTTATTTGGAAAAAAAGTGTTTGAATAATATTTTGATGAACTGAATATATGATTTGTCAATGATACTAAATTGAATCTACCATCAGGGAATGATGGATTTGTTATTTAAAGTGATTCATTAAAGAAAGGACATGGTCGAGTCTTTATTGAGAATGATATATTTTTTTCTTATGCATCATGACATCAAAAAATTCATGAACAGAAAAATCTCACTCATGATCTTGAGTTAATAGTTGTAATATTTTCATTGGTGATATGGGGAAACTATCTCTATGGTGAAAATGTGAAATATATACCGATCACAAGAGGTTGAAATATATTTTCTCACAAAAAGAACTCATAATGAGGCAAAGATGATGGCTTGAAAAATTCAAGGATTAATATTCCACTATACACTACCATGTGGGGTAGGCTAATAAGGTGGAAGATGATTTGAGCAGAAAGGATCCTAGAGTTTTGAACATTTTTAGAGTTGAAAGGGGTCCTATTTTCATGGATCTACTAAAAATAGATATGGGAATAAAAATGGAATGTGAAACATCTATACTTTTTCAAATAGTGTCCAAACCATCATTACTAGAAATGATAAAGAGTTCTCATATTAATGATGAAGAATTTAAAAAGAAAATTAAAGTTGTGAATGATGGGAGATTTAATGACTTTGTATATGAAGATAGGGTTTCGAAATTTTGGAAGAGACATTTTGTTCCAAACATACCTGATCTAAAAATAAAATTTTTGGATGATGCTCAATGCTCCAATTTCTCAATAATCCTTGGTTGTGATATGATATATAGATATTTTAAGGAACATTTTTGGTTGGACAACATGAAGAGAGAGATTTCTAATTATGTTTCATGATTTATTATTTTTAAATAAGTAAAAGCTGGAAGACAACATCTTAGAGGATTTATGCAACCTCTTCCCATACCTGTGTGGTAATGGGATGATATTACGATGGACTTTGACATGGGCCTACAAAAGACTCCTATAGGAAATGAAGAAATATGAATCATTGTTGACCGTCATACCAATTTTGCACATTTTCCTGCTATAAGAGAAGATTTACCACTTCAAAATATATCATGAATACATTTTAAATAAGGTGTAAGACATCATGTAATAAACAAATCGATTGTTTCTGATCGTGATCCTCATTTTACATCAGGATTCGTGATAATTCTTCTGATGGTCTGGGATACTGAAATTCATTTGATCCCTACCTACCACCCTAAAACTAATGGACAATCAGAATATACTATTTAAACCTTATAAGACATGTTGAGATCATGCTCACTTTACTTTTAAGGTATGTAGGATCAAAATTTGCTTCTGGTAGAATTTTCCTATAACAATAGCTTCCATTCAAGTATTCAAATGGTAGCATAAGAAGCGTTATATGGCAAGAGATTTCTTACCCCATCTTGTTGTGATGATGTTGGGGAAAAAACTCTTAGGCCTAGAACATGTTGAGAAAAAAAAATTAAAAAGGTGAATATTACCCAAACCCACATCAAATCTTTTCAATGTAGAAAAACTAGCTATGCCGATAACTGAAATAAGTATTTGGAATTTCATGTTGGAGATCATGTTTTCTTTAACGTATCTCCATGGAAGGGAGTTATACGATTCGTTAAGAAGGATAAATGATATCCCAGGTACATCGGACCTTCCAAAATTCTAGAACGAATTGGGGCTGTAGCTTACCATTTGAAAATGCTGCCAAGTCTCATCAATGATCATGTTGTGTTCCAAGTATCACTGTTAGGAAAATAATGCTTGACCAAATGAATGTACTCACTTATAATAAAATAAAACTAGAACCCGGCCTATCTTATTGTGAAGTGATTTTCAAGATTCTTGATACCATAGAACATGTTTTGAGAAACAAGGCGGCTCATCTGGTGAATGTTCTATGGAGAAACAATAAAGCAGAAGAGACAATGTGGGAACCCGAGGAACATATGAGGACAAACCACATAAATCCTTTTATATAGTTATATTATAGAAATGTCAAGGATGAAATTATTTTAAAGAGGGGAGAATGTAACACTCCCAATCTTCTAATGTATGTTTCCCTTGAAATAATAAAATAGTTATGGTTTTACACAACATAGAGTTTTAACGCACAACGACCAAAAGAAATATTCATTTCAATTTATGAAATCACTTATCATATTATGAAAATACTATCCTACTTATCTTTTGGTTTTATATAATGGTGTTTCCAAAAGAAATATTCATTTCAATTTAAAATAGTATTTGTTGGAGGAATTACTCAATGATTTTATAATAATATCATCATCTATTCATCACTATTGTTGATTCTTATGTATTATTGCGACTTATATTTCATTGTATCATATAAAATATATAATTTAATATTTTATGATTATATTTTTATAGATGTGCTATCTTAAAAACATTCACCAATTTTACTCTGAATGGTTAGGTTTGTGCTTAATGTTTAGGGAACATTATTTAAATTTAATATATTAGTTTCAATATAAATGTATATGATGTTTATATTTCTCCCCGTAAATATGAAGAATTCATTGGACATAGAAATTGTTAGTTGGGTCCCTCTATATCCCCTCCGTGCATCGGTAGGTCACATGAGACAAAATACGGTCTTGGCTAAAGGCCTTGACAAATTAATTATTTATGGTCTTGGAACGAGGCCTTGAATGTATGGCGGTGATGTCCCACATTATCGATTCCCTCATTATGAAAATATTATTTATGGTTCTTGTGTTTATTCTACTGGTAGACTACCCATGATTATGTCTTATTATAGAATTATCTACTCATCTCACATTCCACCCCTAATGTGTTCATGTTTATTTTATGTAAAGGCAAGTGTTCCCAATTATTCATCATGCCTACTGATTATGTTATGATATCTTCTGTCATATTGAATACCCTTACTGAGCATTTGAGCACACCCCTTTCTTATGTTTCATTTACCCTTGATTTTAATATGTAATCTATGAGTGCTTTTCTAGCATAATCTAGGAGGCATAGACATTTGTAATGGCATAAATTAATGTTGTATTTCTTTTCATGATGCAATTTTGAACTTTTATATATATATATATATATATTTCTTCCAATTTACACTAAACTACTAGGTCTTCTAGGATTCATATTCCTTGTCTACATGCCAATATTTTCAAATAAGGCATCGACTTTGGGTAATTTGGGTAAGGTAGATAAAAAATGTATTAAAGAAGGTTTTTACAATTATATAATGATTTTATAATATCAATTTTTTCATGTTTTACTCTTTATAAAATGTATTAAAAGTAATATTTTTGCTTTTTTTAATGAGGTGTTTTTTACATTTTATAAAAAATGTGAAACAAATTTGTTTTTTAACATGTACGACTTGAAAAAATTTCTTTCCTTCATAAATTATTGATGATTGGATTATTTGTTTATATATTTACATGATAATTTTTAAATAAATTTATTTTTATCTTTTTTAAAATTTATTTGTAATGTAATCCAATTTTCATGGTGGAATAGATATTTTCCTCAAGAAATGTTCCTTCTAATCATTCTAAATTGTTTAACATATAAGATGATATCCTTTGATGATGCTTATGGTTTAATAGGGATATTATACAAGGATACCATTGCTACTATTTTTTTCAAATGGGTTATGATTGTGGGGTATAAATGTTTGTAAAATCATTCATTTTCCATTGGCTATGATATGATGAATCATTTATGAATCTTATTTATTTTAATTGGTTATGATAATATGATCTAATTATGATTATATAGAACAAATATATATGATATTAATTACGTGATATGTGATACATATATCTCTCTCAAATGAATTGGGTAATGCTTTATATATAATTTTATAAAAATTGGAAGAATGTTGATGGGATTGATCAATAATGGGATACATTATGATCGACTTGATCCAGAATGAGAAATATGTGATAAGTCCTAATACACTATGTCTGATAGTATTTGTATTTAACCTTGAAAAATTTTATTTTTTCTATTTATATACTATTTCCACACATTTATGACTCGAGCTTATAGTTCATAAATTTTGATTATTTCACACTATTTTAAATCATTTCATTTAGAATGATATTTATTTATTCGATGATGTATTTTAATGATATATGAATTTTTGGTTATGAAATTTTTTAAGTTATGATCACGATATCATAACCTAATATAATATTATTTATAAATAATATCACAAAATTATATCTCCCCTGATTAAAATTAACGAGAATATGTGTAGAGACCCAAATGTTGACGTACATGGACATTACATTACTTTTTCCGAATATTTAATACATAATAAAAATAGACACACAAGGACCGTAATAGTTTAGTGTATTTGGAAACTCGGAACATAATCTTATAATCATGGTGAATGATCTTCAACATATCCCATAAATATCTTCCCATTTTGTTTTTTTACCTAAAACCATTCCGTACATCCTGGGAAAAGAAAACATATAAATGGTGAGAAAAAATTCTCATTATGGGTAAGCGTGGAGAAAAAAACAAATCATATACATTTGAACCTAAAAAAACATCAACATGATTTTTTTAAAACAAAATCTTGAGCAATTACATAAAACATGGAAGTGCGTAAGGCATAGATCATAAAGAAACATTAATCATGGTAAAATATCATGGGAATAAAACATGTAATTTTGGAAAACCTTAATCACATTTTATGATTTTCATAGAAGCCAAGGCATTGCTTCCAAGACCATATTTGTGGATAAAGTCCCTTACTGAACCGAGTTTACTCTTCGTTCTAGTCCTATATCACTGAAACAGATTAACTTGCCCATCCAACCATGTCTATATCATGAGATATAAATCTTTAACCAATGTATTGGAGATATATATAGGTCACACCCATCTCATAGTGAAATCATTCTTACTTGTGCCACAAAATAAATATAAATCATTCATCATAACCCAAAGAATAAAATTGGTTTCATAAACAACATCCCATCATATGTAATCAATATAAAACAAATGAATATAATTTCATCAAAAGAAAATTGAAACCTTGTAAATCATAGAGGCATTATACACATATGAAATAATTTTATCTTAGATGTAAAATAGTTTGGAAAAAACACTTGAAATGAATTCTTGAAGAAAATATCCTTTCTTCTTCAAAATTATTTTCTTTTCAAAAAATGAAATGAAATTTTAAATGAAAGGATTTTGTTGAAAATAATCATGAAATATTGTACAGGAATATTCATTGAAATAAGGCATTATAAAACAGTATGAATCCATTCATGCCATATAAGATAAAAAACATTCTCCTCGTACTTTTGTCGGAAAATTCAAAAAGTAACTTGTATGGTAAACAAAAGGAATGTTTTTTTCATACCATGTAGTAAAAGTCAAAAATGGGTAAAATGGACTCTAAACATACATGAAACCATTATTAGAAAATAGGGACATGGATGATAAATATAACCCCAGTAAATAATTACGTATAAGAAATCTCAGATAAAATGAGATTGAAAAATTATCCCTTACAAATAACTTTTTGTAAGTAAATTGGATCACTTATGTGTATTCACTATAAGGTCACATAAAGAATGTATAAATACATGATAAGATATAAAAATTTATTTCTCACATAATCAAAGAATGAAATAAACATGAAAGAGATGATTAACCCAAAAAATGGAAATTGGGTTAAGTAGTTCCCATACCTCGTGTCCGACTTGACTCGATCGTTCTTTAATCCCCTTTAATTTGGGTAAGTTCCTTTGGTTTGAACCAAAAGGACTTTTTTAAGTGCCTTCTTCCCAAGTTAAGGCTTCTAGAGGGAGGAGAGGGATGTAGGGAGATTAATTGGGAAGATGTTGGATGAGCCAAATGGCTTGAGAGGTTTGGGGAATTGGATTGAAATGGTCCCCATTTATATGGTAGAGCATGGGCTCTTTTAGAAAGTGTGAAAATATTATTTTATTATAAAAATATCTTCAGTTTTAAAAGGTCCGAAAATCATTAAAGATGAAGATAAGATGACTCATGGTCGAAATGAAATCATCCAATCAGAATTGGACATGTTTTGGATAATATTTTAATCATTATAATCTTATTTATTTAAATCATTTATTAATGAGGTAAATACTACATCATTATTCTGTCATAAATAATTTAATTTATCTGATGTCTAAAAATTATAAAAAAACACCACCATTTGGGAAATCTATTTATCTTTCCAATGAATATTTATAGTCGAATATCTAATTTATATAACCCCTTATAAAAATTAATTACTAAAAGATTTTTGTTAATGTCAATTTTGCCTTTAGATTAGATTAATTAATCCAAATTGTCATTATCACTACCAAGTAGATCAATGGGGCCCAAAAATTGAACCAATGATTCCCATGGTCAGAAAATACTCATAAAATAAGGTTAGGACAAGTGTTAAGGTAAATTTTAATTATTATAATATTCTTTTAACCTTGAATTACCCTATTTACCTTTAACCGCAGTAAATAATAGTCAAAAGTTACTATTCACCAAAAATTATTTTCTTCATATTGAACCACATTTACTTCTTGATAAAAACCATGTATGTCGGATTTTTTAAATTCAATTCACATAAGTGGTAAAATTTCATTTAAATGAGAGAGTCAATTTTTTTAACTACCACTAAATGGTTTCACTATTCATCAAAAAATTATGTTTTTTTAGGAAAATAACAAAAATTCAGCCTAATATATATTTTATATTCCAAATTAAATAATGATGTCTATTTTTCAAAATTCAATACATATAAGTGTCATTAATTAATTTTAAAACTAATTTCCGTTAATAAAACAAATAGCGTGTTTTTAAGAAACAATAACTATCAAAAGATAGACACTTGGTTATATCCAATTTCAAAGTGAAATTACTTACAATGACCAACATTGGATTAAATGGTAAAAATATATTATAATTACACTTTAAGACCAATTAAAAATATAATCTATCCATATAAATTATTGGGATGAAAAATGTGTGTTTTAATTAAAATAAAGTGTGTTTTTACTATTCATTAAAATAAGAATGTTATCAGAATAATATGAAAAAATTATCCAACGTAAATTTTTATATCCTGATTCCAAATAAGAATTTTATTTTGTCGAATTGAAGTTATAAACATGTAAAAAACTATATTTAAAGTGGGTGCACCATCAAAAGGCAGAAAAATGGCATTTTTTTAAAATACTTATTTTACACGAAAAATTTATTTTGTTATCATAACATGTTCTAGAAAATGTGTAAGATGAATAATAAGGTTATAAAATAAAAAATTTAATTAATACTATTCGTAACGGCTAGCCCAAAATAATATTATAACAATATATCATTGTTTAGTGAAACCCGGTATTGCGTACTACACACGCTATCGAGGAAGGTCATGATTGCGTGTAATGCAAGGCAAGTCAAGGTTGCGTATAGTGAAAGCTCCCATTGTTGTTTCATATAACATAATCAAAACTTATTTTATTTATACATTAAACAAAATATATACTTAATTTTTCATAGAATAATTTCTACAAAAAGAAGTTGAAATTGTGTGTAACACGAGCCAAGAATTGTGTTGTGTATACTGCAAGCTAATATGGTGTTTCGTATAGTAAAATCCAATTTTGGTGTACCGTACAACACAAGACATCAATAAAATTAAAAAGAATAATTCTCATAAAATCTCGGGTGGTTACAACATGAGATCAACCATTCTTTTTTTACTTTAAACTTGTTATGCAGAATGGTTTTATGTAGGATATTATTATGAAAAGTATAAAAGTAAAAGATCCCAATGGGATATGTTAAATATATCTCATTAAATAACAATATTTTAAACCTAGTATCCAAATAACCTAATCCATTACTATCATATAGCTTTTATGTGTTAAATGTATATAATATTTATTTAAATATTTCTGATATTTATGTATAAAAATCATGGTACATTATAGTTGGTATCAAAGAAAAGGGATTAATATGAACCTTGGGAAATCTCTCATGTGATCGTTGGGTGATGAAATGATCTATGCATAAGTGTTTCAAGTGGAAGGGGATTCCATTATGGATGGTGGAAAGCGTCTTAACTTGGGGGTATAGACACTAATGTAGTACTCTGATACGTGTCAATTATATCCTATAAAAATCAAGTACACAATTTAAATGTTGGTATCAGAGTATATTTTAGCGTACCAATTTAAAATAGGATTAAAAAGGTTAGTGAATACCCTTTAGATAAGCCTAAGTATAGGAAAAAATGTTAATATATTTATGTATAATAGATTATGTAGTTCTCATAGTAATACATACATATCTAGAAATTACAAGTGATCTAGAAGAGATGTACCTAGGGGTTGTAACTCCATGAATTTTGTTTCAGATATTACTCAAGAATTACCTGATACACAACAACAAGCCTTACTATGAACCTTTTTTGAAAATAAATGGGGATATTATTTTATTAATTTGAATAATCATTAAGAACCATCATGATTAATTTAATTTTAATATGATAATGGGAGACCTAGGTTAATCTAAATGTGCCTTATATTTAAATAAATGTTCCTTTATTTTGAAAATATATATATAATTATTCTCAAGTATATTTTTTCCCATTATTATTATTTTTTATTAATCCTTAATTTTTGGTTTTATTCAGTGGATAGAACTAATAGAAATCATGAATTTAATGAATGGAATGGGTTGTTTGGTGAAAATGAGTGACCAGATGGTATAATTATTGTATATAAATATATTTTGATTATGAATAATAATATATCATAATATATGATTAATCGTATGTACATAAATGATATTACTAACATATAATATAATATGAAGATGATAATTTATTAATGTTAATGTGGTAATTATCAAAGGTAAAATATGATTTGGTTTCATATAAGTCTCGAAGTTGGGAATAAACACAATGAAGAATATCTCAGACGTAGGAGAATATGACTTCTATGGGGAAATAAAGACCATATAATAATGAGTTTTGAAGGAATCAGATGTATTATAACTGTGAAACTTGAAAATTTTGCAATTAAATCCCTTAAACTAATGGTTTTCCCCTTGAAAAGGAAGGACATATGTCAAACAAAAAAATTGAAGTAAAAGTGTTGAAGTATTTATGTATTTTTATTTATGAATTATGTTATATAAGGTTTTTAACAATGATTTTTTTCTTATAAGAATCATGAGAAAATTGAGGATTGTGTTACTTTTGGGATAATATATGTCTTCTTGTAATATCCACATAAACGTTATGGATATCATCATGGGTTATGATTTTATAGTTGATCATAAGATAAAATTTACAGACACTTCATTTTATGTCCTATGTGATGTGATTTTAATGTGACTAATGACACTTTGAAAGAATTTTCGATATAAATAAGGTATATATAAATATTAGTGTCAAAATTATGTGTTTTTTTGGAGGAATTAAATTTTAATAAGTGTAAATGAATTTATAATGTTCAGGGTTTATATTATATTTGAGGATTAAGGATATTTTAAAAGATATCTAGAATACATTCAAAGATTTTATTAGAAGTATATTATTATTTTTAGTGAAAATGATATACTTCCACATCCTATATGGTCATGGAGCTTGAACGCACAACTAAATGGATATAATAGTGATAAGTCTAATGTTGGCCTATATTATGACTTGGTTTATAAACTTTTTCCTATAAATTATGATTATGTTTATCTTGGGAAGATATTATTTATTATTGAGATAACCTAGGTAATTTAAATAGATAATTTATTCCTTCTACTTCATGATAGTTGAAGGTTCATGGGAAAAGTTATCCAACTCATGATTTGGAGTCAGCTTCCATATTTTTGGAAGTAAAGATATAGATCCATTATATTAATGGATAATAGTAAGATATATATACTAATCACTAAATATTAATATATATATTCAGACACAATTAGTTGAATATTTTATATATAAGTAGGTTGGACATGATTAACAATTATGAATGAAATTCATATTACCAACTTAGGAATGCGATGGTGGAGGAAAATGATTTGAGTTGAAAGAATCATGGTAGTCAATTTTGTATGAAAAAAAAACCATATTTATAGACTTAAAAAGGATAGATTTTTTAATCTAGATTAAAGGGGATAATTGTTATATTTTCTCCAATTTGTGTAAAACCACCTATATGAGTGAATATTAACGTGGCATAGAGAAAGGATGTAATGTAGTAAAAGAAGGTAAAAAATGTTTTTGAGTTTAACCTTTGTTGTGTGGGATTAAAATATTCATGAATCGGGTGTGTGTTATGTCCATACCAAATTTTAAAAATGAGATGTTAGAAAAAGCTCATAGTTTTTTACACTATATTTTTCATGTTATTACATATATGTGTTGGTATTTAAAAGGGTGTTTCTAGTGGGACATCCTGATGAGTGATATTGTATAATATGTATATCAATGCATTGAATTTCGGTAAGTTATGTCTGAGAGGAAAAATTATAAGGATATGTTTCACCCATCATTTATACCATAATGGAAATGGGATAACATCTCCTTGTATTTTTTCATCAGACCCCACAAAACAACTAATGTGAACAATGATCACTACCACAAAACGAGCAAAGGCCAGTTCCACACTTTATCAGCACTAACGAAAAAGCACTGATAAAGGTACCCCCTTTAAAAGCATTTTTTAAGCGCTGATAAAGGTTTTACTTCCAATAAAAATCATTAAAAAATATATTAATATTTAAATATATAGATATAGTTATATTGATATAAATATAATATAGATTTTTTAAATATAATTTTAATTATATTTTAGATAAGTATAAATATACAGTTACACATAATATATAAGATATTTAGTGAAATTATCTTATAAAAAATTAAAAAAATATTTCTAATTATTAATTTGATAATTATTATGGTGTAATAGACATTTAATAACAATTTGAAGACTAAAAAAATAATAAAAATTTACAAAAAGATCCAAAATATGTTGAAATTGCAACTCAAACTACAAATGGCCATAACATTTGATCCGGGTGTCAATTTGAACTCTACCATATATCAAATCCAAGCTTTTGATAAGATCTACACCCATTTTACTTAAGAGGAACATGGTCAAGGTTTATTTGTGGCTAAAAAGTCCCAGAAGGCCTCCAAAACTATGTTTCTAATAGTGATACCCCAATTTTTTTTACATTTTATAGTTTTTAAGCCTCGTTTAAGGGGGTATTATTGGCTTTTTTGGTGGGGACTAAATTTATGTCATTGTATTACATTCACATTGATATTATGCCTTTGAGATGTTATCGTTTTTTATAATTCACTGATATTTATAATCAAATATATAACAATATATACATATTTTTTATATATTCAAACATAAAAATATAATTATAAATATTAATAATAAAATACATTTACATATAAATTATATTAGCTTTATCTTAATAATAACTTATATCCATTTTATTTAAAATAAAAAAATATATGAATATTTATATACCTATATATTAATGTAAATATATATATATATATATATATATTAATATAACTACATATATATATTAACATAACTATAAATATATATATTAATATCACTATAAATATATATAGTAATATAACTATATATATATATTAATCTACCATATACAAATATATTAATATAAATATATATTACTATACGAATATATATATATATATATATATATATATTTCATGAAATGGAAAACAAATCAAAATAGAGGAGTGGTGAGGGCTTAGGCGCGCAGGGGGGGGGGTCTCAAGTTCAAAACCTTATAGAAGCAGGGGTGCGCTCGCATGGGGGAATATGGGAGCTAGTGATGATAATGGGTGGGGGATAGCACTGATAAAGGGTGGATGGGGGTGCGTGGGGGCATTGGAGGTGTGGGAAGGCACAGATAGGGGGGGCTCAATCACTGTACCCCCCCCCCCCCCCCGAGATTGCATGGATTATAAAAAAAATATTAAATTTTTTAACTTTTATCAGCACTAAAAATAAAGCTCTAATTAAGGACCCATTTATCAGTGATTTTTGGAGTGCTGATAAAGGGGACCCCCCTTATCAACGCCACCTTTAATAGCGCTTTTCTAGCACTGATAAAAGAGGTATTTGTAGTAGTGGATATATAGGATGTAGTGGATAACCCTAAAAAGTCCTCACACTTTATTTATATCAGATAATATTTCCCTTCAGATCATCTCTCTAGGATATACATTAAGGAATTGGTAAGACTTTATGGAATACCATGTTCAATTTTATTTGATTGAGATGTAAGGATTACCTCAATGTTCTAGTGAATCCTTCACCCTACCATTGATATAGAGTTGAGGTTTATCACTGTGTATCATCATATGGAAGATGGTCTATTTGAGAGAACAATTTAAACCTTATAAGATATTATAATATAATTTTTTATAGATTTCAATGATGTTAGGACCAACACATTCATTTAGTTCAGTTTTCTTACAACAATGTCTTTCACACTTGCATTCTGATACCTCCTTTTGAAGCCATATATATAATGAAATGTATCGATCCGATGTGTTGGAATAATGTTATAGAAATAAATATATTCAGTCTAGAGATATCTGACCAAATGAAAAGGATGGTAAGAGTTATTCAACAACACATAAGGGCATTACAAAATCAACAAAAAATATATACAGATAATCATCAGCGTGATATGAAATTCAAATTTAGTGATGTGGTTTTTCTCTAAAATTAAATGTTGTAGAAGTTTAGGAAATTTTCGTAGAAATAAATGTCAATCCCTAGGAATGTTGGACCTATCGATATTATTTAATAATTTGGGATCATTTCATACAACATAGTGCTTCATCTATACCTCAATCAACATCACAATGTGTTCCGTGTATCTATTCAGATGATTTACATACCTAACAATTAACATGAACTAATATCAGATACTATACCAATATAGAAATAGTTTTAATGTGTCAATAATATTATGGAGATTCTATATCATATAAAGAAAATTCTATGAAACAATACCACTCACCAGGTAATTTTTTTGTGAAACCACAAATTTAATGAAGCTCTGTAGGAGCCTCAAGTTATGATATGGAATATATATCATTATTTTCTTATATTAGAGAAATTAATAATGAGGTGTAAAATAATTTTATGGTTGTTATAATGTAGGACCCATAGTTTTTATAATTTTTTGAATAATTTCATTTGTTTGATAGCTTGTGTTACACATAACACAAAGTTTTTACAAATACATTATAATGATAATATTATTATTAAAACGTGGTAGTAAAAAACAATCTATTAAAATTGATTCTATGAATACGAATAACCATAGTTTAGATAATATGAATAATTTATTTATATAAATAAAAATTATTAATAACAATACCATATTTATAGTAAAGCATTCATATGTTTTGAAAATACTATTTTCTCCAAATAATTTTATGATTTTTTTGAAAATATAATAAAATTAACTTTTTACAGAATAATATAATTTATTTGATAAATTAACACTATTTTTTTATAATCAACAAGTCAAAATTATATTATGGTGAATTTTTTATAATATAATATGAAGAATAATTTTTTGATTAACAGGGAAAAATAAAAAAGTATTTCAAACTATTTTTTATTTTGAAAATTTTAATATGTTCCATATTTTTTAATATACTATTAAATGTAAAAAAATTTAATTTAATTTATTATTAATTATTTTTTTTGAATGAAATTCTAGATTATTTATTATACTAACAGTTTTTATACATATGATAATTTTCCCTATGAAAACATTCTTTTTAATCATCTTTGTGGGTTTAATATATCATTATACACTTCGTTGAAAATAATTAATAGAAATGGAATCCATATTTTGGATAGTAAAAACATAGAATATAATATAATTCCAATGTAATTTTGTGCCAAAAAAATTTTAAAAATAGTAAAAATTAATTACCACAGTTAAGTATTAAATGGATTAACTATAGGATAAACCAAAATGTTAATGGTATGTTATCCAATTAAAACTATATAAGTCATTTTTGATGGAGATATTTTATCCTTATGATTTAAATTTTTTTAATATATATATTTTTTAATAATTTTTATTGACAATGACATTATCATTTTGGATTCTTCTGGGGAATTTCCATTTAATAATCAATTTGGTTCCTTTCTACACTAATAAAAGGAAATCCCCTCTCCTCTACAATTGAAATTACAATCCTTTGATTCAAAAAATACATAGCCAAATTTATTTCTTGATATCCTCCCCACATTATATAGGTCTTATTTGGAGTATTTAACCCACCTATGAATTCATTATGTGTAAACCTGAATGGGTTCTTCGAAAAAGATGTATAGTCCTTAATTATGTGTTTTCATTTTATTTCTTCCCCTAATCATAATAAATATTATATAATACTAGTAAAATAATAAAATTTCTATATCCCATATGAGGATATTTTATTATGTTAATGGAATGACCTACATGTATCTCCCCATAAATCTAGTGGGAAGTGAAACTATTGGCCTTTTGTAAAACAGACTAGCATATAACGAACAATTGTAGTTTATTTTCCATCATGACCAATCATGTATGGATATAACAATAGAATTAACATATTTATATTACAAATATAAAATAATTATACCTTTTAATTATAATATCACAATTACCATCTTAATTTTCATTCTGTAGGAATACGGTAACGTCACTCATGTGTGTAAAGGACTATCGCCTAGTGAAGTGATCTGATTCATTTTTCAGCCACACATTACAGGGAAGTTAATAAGGATAAATTAAATAAATATATGTGATATATATATATCGTTAATATCATACAAACTCTATAAAAGTCATTTATTTTTTACCTTATTTTTCCTTCCATTGTGAAAATTGAAACAACATTCATGCGATGTACGACATATCATCTCCATGAATAGTGTAACTCATTTTCAATATCCAAAATATATATATTAAAATTAATATATATTTAATAAAAATATATGAATATTTTTAACGTTAATAGTCTATATATTATGGAACCATGATCAATGTAAATTTACAAAAAATAAAATATCATGTCATACATGATAAACAAATAAGTTATTTTCTAAAACGTGTATTTAACAAGAAAATTGTTAATAAAATAATAATAAATGAATTCATGAAAATATTAAATGGAATGATATATAAGATCATATTTATTTAATAGAATACTACGAAATTAATACTTATTATACATGAGGTTAGAACTTGTACGAAGGTATTCAAGACATTAGGTTTGAGATTTTTGTCGCTGATTATCTTCTTTAAGAAATTTATTATGTTATGTACTTATATAAATTTATGATGATTATATATATCCCATATAAAAATATAAATCATTAATATATTTATACTCATTATATTTAATTTTTTGTTTAATTTTATCCTTTTCTTGGTATTATTATTGGAATGTTATCAATGCATGTTAGTGACTGTTGTCTCATTTTTATTTCTCTATGACAGAAGCCATATTCACCACCTGTTTCTTTTTTGTGGTTCATATAATTCCCAAAAAATTATTTTTTAACTATTTTTATGAAAATTAAGATGACTTAATTGTTTATATATGTTTCTTTCTTTAACTATTATTATGAATTAGTAGTTATCGATGTCGTAAGTGTTTCATGCAATAATCTTAATATTTATTTGAATTTTTAAGATTATATTTCTTGATTATGATATATTATAATATATCTCCCATGAAACACATAAATATAATCATCATATGGTTATATATTTATACAAGATATCTTTCTATCATTTTCCTCTCTTTATGTATCCAAGAGAAAAAAAAAGATTAAGTAAAAATTTTCATTCTTTCTTTATTTGTCGAATGAAAATTTTATTTCATCACAATGTTTTCTAAAAATGTTTTAAATAAAATTTTCCTATAAAAATTTATTTTATTGACTTATTTTTATACATATTTGAATTTTTACATGAATATTTAAAATAACTCATCTTGTCATTTTCCGAATAATGAGTTTTTGACGTTATACATAACAATTAAATAGAATCATTATTCATAAACATGTACGAAATGAACATAATTTTCCATAGTCATGACCGATCAAGGATCTAAAGTTACGTTCTAATGTTGCAAGATTTTTTTCAATGAAAATTCAATTTTGAAATATTTTATAAATTATTATATATAAAATGTGATGTTCAAATTTGAAATGTAATTTACTTCCAAATTTTTTCTAATTGATCATTTAAAATAAATTTCTATCAAATATGATATCCAATGATGTTACTTTTAATTTAATAGGGGTGTGATAAAACGTTATCATTCTTATTATTTTTTATTTTTTTCTGTGATTTTGACGGAAAAATGCTAATGAAACCCCATTATTTTCCATGAGTTATGAAATGATGAAAAGATTATGAAACTAGATTTTTATCTTGTGTTTGGATATGATGGAGTTATTATTTTATTATGGAAAAAATTGGTATGATTTTAATTATGTGATGTGTGGGACCTATATCTCCCTCCAATGAATATGTTAATTCATTATAACTCATGAGATAACAATGGGAAACAAGTTTATGGGATTGATCCATGATGGGTAATATGAGAGTGGTCTCAATCCCAAATGGGAAATAGGTGATGCAACCTAATCCATTATGCTTTATGGTCTTGGAACTTATGCATGAAATTGTTTTTTGTGTCTAAACCTAATTTGGTTCCACAAAATTATGAAATTTTTTCATGGTTCATTAATTATGAAGATTTGACACTCTTATGAGTCATGTATTTTGGAATAAAAATGATTTATTCCATGACTCTTGTTTATGATATATAATAGTTTTTGTATGAAAACATTATGTATGTTCAGAATCATTTATACATATTCTTATCTTATTATGTTATATTATCATTGAATAATATCTATCATTACTTATATTAATATGCATATCTTCTCATCATTTATTATGTTTCATTTCCCTAGTATATGATGAAATGTAATTAAGGATGTTACTTCTATGAAGAGTATAGATGGGGAAAATATTTAAGGTATATGATGAATATATTTCACTAAAAAATACGATTATGTATCTAATATACAAATACCATAAACCATTAAAATCCTTGGGCTTGTATTTTTAAAACTTACAAAATATTCATCAAATAATATGTTATATTTAAATAGGATAATCATGGTTCATTATACATACCACACCCATAACTCATCATAAGAATCCAACAATTATTATTAATTTCGATTTTATTACCACCATTGGATAATCCATTATTTCCCTGATGGCCCAACCTCTAAAACTATGGTTATAGAAAAATGTTCACTAGACTGATTATTACTCCAAACTATAGAAAAATTTCAATGGATACACACATGAAATTTCTATGATCGCATCAAAATCGCATCTTAAGGAATTCTAAAATGAACACACTCACTATGATATTTTTATCAAATTATGGTGTTTAATTAAGGATGATTTTTCATAATCATTTATGGAACATCATATGAGATGATATGAGAAATTGACCTAAACATACCATTTAATATAAATATACCCCATAATATTTAAGTACATAAGAATGTCGAAATATTTTTATATTCAAGGGTAAATTCTATCCATCATTGGTTCATTTATATTGGTGTTCATTCCCAATTTAGAGAGGAAACACTCAATAAATTGAAATAGGAATCCAATTTTAGTGCAACCAGTTTCTAAGGAATGTAAAATTAATAAGGTATAATTATAAAGGTTTAGTTATATGGATTTTCATTACCAATTTATATGGAAGTCCATTTAACTAAAATAAGATTTTCATTCCTTCATACAAGAGGAGTAATAATTTATTAATTTATTTACATAATATTGATTATTTGTATGTATTTCCATTCACATATTGTGTAGTTAAACCCCATTAAATGATAAAATTAGAAATTAATTTAATTTTAACTTTTAAAAACATACCCTATGAAACATTGATTCTGTGGCTTCGATCATATTAAAATTTTTGGATTATAATTTAATCATCAATGTACTCATTTGTTCACCATTTTGGTAGATATGAAAAATTTAAGTATCGTTTGTTTCTGTAAATAATGATAGATTTTGAAATAATAGTAATCAATATCATTAAGCATGAAACATGGAATAACATAATGGAAACTTGCTTGAAATGAAATATTTATGACATAAAATTGATTTTATCTATAGTAATGAAAGAATATGACCCCACATGTTATTCTAAGCCAGGATTAATAATAGATAAAATAAGAAACCCAATAAATGATAAAAAATCACTTTAGATGAAATAATAAGAATCTATAATTTAATAAAAGATGAACAACATTCCTATATTTAGAAAAATGGTCTTTCCCCTATTCATGGATGAGAATGGTTTTTCATCTGAAGAGTGAAATTGAGATGGGTTTTATTAAAAATATAGTTTGAATATATTATTACATAAATATTGGAAAATGTAGGGAAATAATTTATTATCATTAAATAAATATAGTATAAAAAAATTATCTATTTGATAGATAAATTATAATATCTTGTCATTAGATTAAAAAAGATAAACAATCTCGATAAATGGTGAGATTGAATCGTAAAATAGTAACCAATTTGGTTACATTGAATTGTAGGCCACATTAAAGAGATATATGCAAATGGATATGTAAATACAAAAATATTTTAGGATAAAATTAATAAAATATATTCATGGATTGTATATACACCATATAAAATAAGTTCATTGTGATTATGGAATGTGTGTCACATAAAATAATATTGAGACAAAAATCACTTTAAAATCTTGTAATTATTCAAATCATAAAACCCATTTACTAATAACATAAAATAGAAACATTAATATCGTTTAAATAGTTATATTTATTATATAATATGAATAAAGATTTATTATATACACTACACAAAATAAACGAGTGTTGAATATTATATATGTCTCTGAGAAATTAAAGAAATTCTAAAATTCTCTTTCTACATTGGTAATCTCTTGAGTCATCATTCACATGAAAGAGAGATACTATAATATATATGTAGAGTCCAATAATTTTAACTATAATAATCATAAAATAAATTCATGGCCAGTATATACACCAAAATTAAGAACACATTCTGAGTATGTCATGTGTCTCACAAAAAATAAAAGTGACAAGAAAATCAATTCGTGTATGTCATAAAATCTATCATACAAGATCGAACCTAACATATAATAAATATGCAGTTATTATAAATCAATTAAGTTTTTTTATGTATTTATATCTTAGAATTAATGATTTTATTAACATGTTTTTTTTTCTATTTAGTAAAAATTATATGATAAAAACAACTTTTTGTTAATAACTACTTTTTTTCCTTTATATACTGATTTTTGATTTTTTTCCTATTATAATATTTAGGGTCCCATTATCCCCATAATATTTACCATTATATAAATATCTCTTATATTCAGTCTATTTATTTAGTATATTCCATAAAAGATAGACATAGAAAATGAAAAATATTATTCTTGAGGAATTATGTCCTAGGTAAGATACAATATTGTTTCCATTATCTTGATTGATTCTATGAAAATAGTAAATAATATATTGAAATTAAATATTTATATTTTATTTCATATATATAACATATTTTATTTAAACATATCTATATTACCTTCCATGTAAACCATATATGATGAATGAACCACATCCCTTCGTGATGCGGTGTTCTTTTATACAGATGAATGACATTATCAATTCCTCCAATGAATGGAAACTAAGAAGTTAAATGTGATATAATAAATACATAAGTACAATAATGTTACAAATTTCATATATATTCATTAACTAAAAACATTATTTCCATATCAATTTTTTTAGACCACATCATATTGGTTCGTGAGGTGGTATCCAACAGTACACATGAACGATGTTATTATTTTCCAATAGGGTGTGATTTATGATGTTATATGTGGTTTTATTATTAAATAGGAATAATAAAATAAGAAATATTATATATAAACATTAAATATATCATTTTATCCAACCGTGATAGGTGGTGAAGGAAAATGAATAACATTAGTTCATGAGTCGTTAGCCCATCGTACACCAGAATCATGATTTTTTATAACATTTGGTGGAAGTTGGTAATAATTATGGACATTACTTTAACATAATAAAATATTGGTATATATTAAATTTTTTTTATTAAATCATATTTTGAAAATGATTTTATCGATTTATAATAATAAGTAAAACAAAAATGCATTGATAGAAACATTACTTGTTATTTATAAAACCTCTATAGGTTTTACCTATATTGTAACACCCCATGAAATTATTAATAGTTATAATAAATAATTCATGAAATTTGGATTATCTAAAAAACACAAAAATTTTACAAACAAGCCAATTAAATATAATTTTTTCACCTCTGTAATTTGAATATCGAAAAATTTATATACATGGTTGCATTCAATAAGATATTTAGAATCTAATAAGACAAACATAATTTTTGGTGAATAGTAACATACCCTTATGAAATGTAACAAACCATTATGAATAGTAATTAGTAGTAATTAATAGTAAATCATCCAAAAAAATAAAAACATAACCCATGAATTTATAAAATCAATTTATACATCTTAAAAATAGAAAAAACAATCATAGTATAAGTATTGTTATTTCTGTTTGTCATAAATTTTTCAATTACAATTTTAAGATTTATTCAATAATTAAAAATGAATATTTTTTATAAAATGTAATCATAAATTTCTACTTTAGTTTCTTATGGTTAAAAGATAATTTTATGGGACCTTGATTAACTTCTCAATGTGTTATAAAAAAGGTTAAAATTTTCATGTTTTTTTGGAATAAAATATGGATTTCTTCAAAAATTAAATAAAAAATATTTAGAAAATTAATATCATGAAATTTATTTAATTTTTGACATCTAAAGTTCAAAAAATATTTATGGTGATGTTTTTGGATTATTTTCAAAAACTCAAAATTTTGATGAATAGTGAAATACAGTAAAATACAGAATATAAAAATTATCTGTTAAATACACTATTTTTGACATCATGAGTGATTTAATTACACTTGGTTCTAAATAAAATTAAATTATCACTATTATGGGTATCATGAACCAACACTATTGGTTTTCATGATAGAAATCGTTAAAGAATCAATAAAATATTCCAAACTCACTTCTCTCCTCCACTGTAAAATCCCCCATCATTCCCTCTTCTCCTCACTCTACTAAGACTTGAATCTCCTCAATGTTCTGCCCAAATACTCTCCCTTGTCCACTTCCCATGTAAAAGAATATTTTGGTCTTTCCAAAACATTAAAACCCCTTCCCTTAAAGAGATTCTAAAGGAGGTGGAGTGAAGAGGTAAATTCAACTTTTCATTTCATTTATTTTTGGTTCCCATTTATGTTTTATGTATTTAAATTTTGCATAATATGTAATTATTAATATTTTATCATATTACACTACTTTTTATTAGTCTTATATGAATGGTTGACCCCTTTCCTTTCTATTTTTAAAGTTTTTTAAAACCATGTTGCATAGTCATTATGGTGCAGAATTTTCGTCACAAATTCACTCTCTATATCATGAAATATTATTATGTTATTATATTTTAATTTAAATTAACTAATGTTTATATATATAATTACGTATAACCCATAATTCTTATATTATGTAATAATTATGTGATATCCTTTCTGACTCATCAATATAATTTATAAATTTTGAAATGACGTCATTTGACTGTAAGATTTTTGTAAGGGATTTCTCAACATTTCATTTATTTTGACTTTCTTTTTTCTATCATATCCTCCTTTCCCCACAAGTTTTGGTTACTCCTATATCATAAATATATTTTAATGGTTTCATGGTAAATGAATAATTTTTCATCACCACTCCTTTCCCATTCTTTTATACATAAAATGATAACACCTTGCGAGATGTGTTAATCTACCACATTCAAGGACTATGTGTTTTCAATTTCTATTATCTTTTTCAATTCTTATCATGAAATCCTTATTATTTTTGAACCAGAATATAATATATGTATCATTCTCATCTATGGGTTTTAATCTTTGTTTACACATGGATTTTATTTATAAATAAAATTTAGTTCGTTGTCTTCAAAAACAACAAATTAACCCAAATAGTTTTTATTAAATGATTTAAACAATGATTCATCTTAACTACTAGTTATCAAATTAAATGTTAATCCATGTAACATAATTTATGTTCTATTATTACATATAACTTCAATTATGGACAAATATCATCATTTTATGTGATTATCTATTCATGTATATACGTATCCTGATCATAAAACAAACAAACCCAAATAATAAAATTGAACCTCATAACCCATCAAAAAGGCCATGAATGAACTTAATAAGGTTATAATAAATCAATTACATGTTTATGAGATTCATTAAATCCTAATTAATGAATTTAATTTGGTTATTCGGGATACAATGGCTATGTGAAGAACACCATTAGTCTTAAGGTAATGGTTTCTTCATCTCCCATCCAATTTTGTGAGAGACTTTATATTTACTAATATTACATGTGTATGGTGTAGGTATACTAACAGTTGATTTATCATATCACAGTTAAATTTATTTTTATTTCAATCAATGTTTCATTTAATTATTATTACTCTTGGGGGATATGATTCAATTGATTACAATGTTTCATGAACTTTCTACCTGAAACTCCATTTTAATTCGGTTTTCACTTATTCTCTACTCCCTTCAATGATACTATTTTAATAGGTACTCCTTATAAATTCTATTTGAATGTTCAATATATTTCTAAAAATTAGAATCCTACTTTTATGTATGGGTTGTGGTATGTTTTAAAACGATCTTCCAAATATTCATCCTGAAATACAAGTTCGATTCAAGGAACTTCTCTGATTCTCATAGATTTTGAAGTTCACAATATAATTTGTTTTTAGACATATTTATCATTATAAAGTCACAAATTTTATTATGATAAATAAATTTTAGTTCATTTTACGTTTTATGATAGAGAACACGTCTTTTCTCTTTTAAATATCTTTAATGAATTTCTTAAACCAGGCTAAAATGTTTAAATTCAAAAGCTTCATTAAAAACATGTTTTACACGAATTCACTTCAGGGGGAAATAAAATGTTTGTATGATATAATATCAATGTACTTCCCTTTTTTCGAGGATATAAATGTTTGATACCATATTTATTAAAAATATTAATGATTTAAAAAAACATTTATTTCTAAAGTACAATAGATTTTTCTCATCTCACATTAACTTTTATGAGATATAATCATTTTACCCAATTATTCCCTGAATTTTGCATATGTACTACCCTTTGGTATATATTATCAAGATTCTATATATTCTCATGATATTCTAATGAATTATAAATTTAATATTTCAAGGTGGCATGGGTCACTTTGGAATGTTTGTGGATTACTTCCTCAATAAATTTTAAATGGTATTATTTAAATATATCTTATCAATGTCAAAATACCTGTTTAATCATGTAAATAATTGAGGTTTATCTCTGATGAAATCATCTACCATATTTAATTTAATGGTTTATGATTAGTTAGACTATGGATTCTCTATTTTAAAATCTTCAACCATTTTACACAGAATGGTTATTGTTTATGTTTTTTATTTGTGGAAATATATTTACATTTCATATGTTAGTTTCAATATGAATTTATATAATATTTATGTTTACACCTGTTCATATTATGAATTCATTAGGATTAGTATGTGATGAATGGGGCTCACTATATCCTTTAGGTGCATCAGTATGTCTCATGATACAAACTATAGACTTGGAACAAGCTCTTTACAAAATTAATATTTATGGATTTTTCCCAGTCCTTATTCATTTTTAGGTGTCTTGGCCATGTCATTCATGGTGTATTATATAATTTCCATCATATTAATCTACCTCATTACAAATATAGTAATTTAATGTTCATGTGGTTATCATACTATTATAATAACCATGTTTATGTTTTATTATGACATTATTTACTCACTTAATATTCCTTTGTTAATATGTACATGTTTAAAATTTATAGACGCATGAAGTTTCAATTGTTCACCTTGCCTATTGTTGATGTTTATGATATCATCTATTTTATTTCTTACCCATATTGAGTGTTTTAGCTATCCCCTTCCATTTGTTTTATTTTCTTAGGACATGAAGACATTGTTTTATGATTGACCTACAATGATAATCTTTGAGTGGTGGATGTTCCCAATAAAACATATATGTTGTATTTCTTTTCATGTTGTAATGTTGAACTGATGTATATAACTAGATTTTCAAAACAACTAAACTACTCGGTCCTTCGGGATTTGATTCCTTGTAATCATGCCAATCTATTCTGATTATGCATCAGCTCCAAGATTCTGGGGTTTTGGCATTACAGTTTGAATCAATGGAAGTTTACTTGAAAATTTAGAAACTAGATTTAGAAAACATAGATTATTGATCAAACCCCTATGATTGTCTATTATGAGGATAACTATAAAATAACATACTAGAATCTTGGTAAAGGAATAGATTAAGTGGATATTCCTAGAAAATACATCCATGTATAGACACTATAGTTGGGCGTGGTTCTTGCACATATGTACCTATGAGTGAAAACTCTGACATAGAGTTTCGAGGTTGACCTAGAGTATCCAGGTACACAACAACATGCCTTACTATTCATCTGGCCTGACACTCCCAAGGAATATTCTTAGGATAATTCACATTTTATTTACCAACAATTATGATGGATTTATTCCCCCAATGTAACCAGATTATATGGTTCTAGGATTTTGGAAACATAAATTTATGATATGTGTTATACCATGTTTTGGAGTCGTAGGGAGATAATAATGTTAGCAGCTAATATATAATATGGAATTGATTAGAAATGGTTCCTAACAGATGGAATGGGAACTTCAGCAATGTATCTAAGGTGAAGAGTTAGAAGGATCATATCTATAATGGTCTCAATCCTTCATTTCAATGGATGATTATCTCCCATGTACCCACATCAAATGAGGAAATTTTATCATGTGTTGACAAGGTATTTAAAGACTTCTATGAGTCCTATGGCTTTGAAGGGAAGTAAAAGAAGAAGGGGATGGTAGGAAAAAGCAAGGATTAATCAATGAAGGGAATTTTTTTTCCCTACATCTGATTGTTGTGGAAGGAAACAATGTGGTAAATTCTTGAGAGGAAAAATAGTTTGCTTGATGTGTGGAGAAAAAGGCCATCATTCTCATAATTTCAAGAAAAGAAAAGAACATTCATATATTCAATGCTTCAACTACAAGGAGAATGGACACTATGTGAATCAATGTCTCATGCATCAATGGAATATAACCCAAATGATGATTTTGGATAATGATCAAGTTATGATGCTTCAACAGATTATGTAGAATGATTAATATTCATAGTCAAGATTCATTCCATTTGAATATTTTTTCTGTAATTTACATGTTGTTAGAAATATGAGTAAAATATGGATTGTACTACAGTACTCTTTCACTAAGGATTTATTGTCTTATGTTGGTTTGTATAAATTAAAATTGATTCAGATGAAAGAATTTCTTTTTAGAAGAAAATTATATGATTAGGGGAAATAAAACACTTGATATATATATATATATGATGTCGATATCATGATAATGAAATGATTGATTCTAATAAATACTGACTACCTTGGAACTGATTATTGACTTGTCAGGAAGGGGCCTATTCTATCATCGATTGAGTGTAAAAAAAATTTATATTTATAGAATATATCCAATAACATGAATCTTACATAACAAATAGAGAAGAATTCATGTTTCGAAAATGGTTTTTACGGTAATTCGAGTTATTAACATACATCAAGAGGATCCTTTATAAAGTTGTTCACATGTTTTGAATGTGAATATTATAGTAAATTCTTGTTTATTAAGGGTTAATGATATGTTCATCATGTAAATTTATAAACATTAATTATAATGTTTTGAATCATTATATTATTTAATTTTAAACATTTACGAAATGGTTTGAGTTGATCATTTTATGGAGTTATAGAGGTTAATGTGACTACATGATGGTTTGATTATTCTTCCATGAATATATTTTCTAATTAGAATTATTTGTTTTTTTCTTACTAATGCATTTCCATTTCCACTTATTAATAGGATATTTTACTCATATTCATTGTTTGGGTTTCCCACAAGGTACTTTTCAAGTAACAATCATTAAAATTAGAAGATCAATTTTAAATTTTAAGGATGATGTTTTTATAAGGAGGGGATCATATAACACCCCATGAAATTAAATATATATTTAATACAGAATTCATGAAACACTGAGTCTCTAAAAAACACATCATTTTTTTAACTTAGCCCATTAATCATAAATTTTCATCATCTGTGAATTAAATTTTGATAAAGTGACATACATAGTTTTGTTCAGTATGATATTTAGAGTCTGATAAGACAAAATTTCATTTTTTTTGAATAATAAAATACCCTAATGAGTATTAAAAAATCATTATTAATAGTAATTAATATCAATGAATTGTAAATAATCCAAAAAATATAATATTTACCAATGAATGTCTAAAAAATAGACATCATAAAAGTGAAAAATGATCATAGTATAAGTATTGGTAATTTTTTTTGTCAAATAAATTTTAATTAAAATATTAAGATTACTTTATTAATTTAATGTAAATTTTTTTTTTCAAAAATTTTAATTATAAATTTTTACTTTAGTTTATTTTGTTCATATTATAATTTTATGGGGTGCTGATTATTTTTCCAATGTGTAATAAAATGAGTTATTGTTTTAAATTTGTTTTCTTGGAAGAAATTATGATTTAATTTATAATTTAAATTAATGATATTTAAAATTTTAAATTCAAAAAATGGATTTCATTTCTAATTCTACTTTCATAAAAATGGTTAGGGTCAATTTTTTGTATTTTTCATAAATACTTGTATATTTGATGAATAGTGAAATTCTACAAAATAATATATATACAAATTATCAGTTAAATACACAATTTATGACTTCATGATTGATTTAAGGCCACTTGGTTAGAAATTAAATTCACTTATCAATATCAATGGTTACATGATACAATACTATTGGTTGTGTTGATGGAAATACAAAAATAATGAATAAAATATTCAAAATTCACTCATCTCTTCCACTATAACCCCTCACAACTACCTCTTCTCCTCACTCCTCTACACCATGAATATCCTAAAATTTATTCCCATATACCCTCACATAGTCACTACCCATTCCAAATATTCTCTCGGTGTTTCTACAAGAAAACACTCTTTCCCTTAAATAGATTCTCAAGGTGGTGGATTGAAGAGGTAAAATCTTCTTTTCATTTAATTTTATTTCAAGTTCCTCTTTTGTGGTAAGCATTTAAATATATCATACCATGTTCTTATTTACATTATATTCTATTTCAATATTTTTAATGATTCTTCTTTTAATAAGTGACTCATTTCCCCCTTTTTATGTTTTAAAAAACCATGTTGCATAGCCATTATGCTGCAGAATTGTCATCTCAAAATCACTCTCTTTTTCAATAACATTTTTTAGGATATTATATTTTAATATCAATTATATTATGTTTTTTATGTAATTACATATACCCATTATGGCCTATATTATGTAATAATGATTTGATTCCTTTTTTTCTCTCATGAATATATTATATAAATTATTAAGTGACATCGTTTGGGTGCCAGATTTTTCTAAGGGATTTCTCAACTTTTCATTTATTTTGAGTTCCTTTTTTTTCTTTCCTCTCCTCCTTTCTTCCAAAAATTGTAAGGAATTAATTATATTACATTCGGTTTATTTTTTTCTTGATAAATTAATAATTTTTCATCATTTATCCTTTCCCATTCTGTTATACTAAAAATGAAAATATTACTCAAGATGTGATAATAAACCACATCCAAGGATGGTTGTTTTTTAATTTCTTTTACAACATTCAATTATGTTCAATAAACCATTATTATGGTTGGATGAGACAATAATATATATATTATTTATTATCTATGGTTATAGAATACTTTTTACATATATATTGTATTTATAAATCCAATTGAGTTTGTTATGTTCAAAAACCACAAATTAATCTATATAATTCTCATTAAATGATTTAAATAATAATTCAACATCCCTACAACTAACCAAATTAAATGTACTACCATTTAACCTTATGTATGACCACAAATTACATATAACTTCAATTCAGGAAAATAATCCTCATTTAACATGATTCTCTATTCATGTATATAAGTATACCAGTCATGCAACAAATATACCCGAACAATGAAATTGAACCTTGCAACCCATTGAAAAACGAAATGAATGAACATAATATGGTTATAATAAATTAATTAAATATAGAATAGATTTTGGAAATCATAATTACTGAATTTAATTTTGTTATTTAGGACATTATAACCATGTAAAGAACACTATCGGACTTAAGGTAAGGGTTTCTTCGCCTCAATTCCATTTTTGTGAGATAATCTATATTCACTAATATTTTTTTAAAGAATTGGACTGAAGCCTGTATTTATTATATAATGAAAATACCAATTTTAGACTAGTTTGAAGGAGTCCCATTACATAGCTTGAAGGCCCAAGGCCATGTGGCCTTAACATAAGGCCTGAAATCCAATTTTTTTTTCCAAAGGATCCCTCAGTGAAGAGTACTCTTATAGTAACCACAATGTTACAGTACCTCCACCACTACAGTACCTTCTATAGTGCTTCAATTTATTACATGCATATGGTGTACGTTAACTTAACATTTTTTTTCAAATCATATTCCATTTATTTTCATGTTATTCATTGTGTCATTTAATTATTATTAATTTTTGGACATACAATTCAATTGATTACAATGTTATAAGTATTTTCTACCTGGACCTCCATTTTCATTCGGGTTTCTCTTATTCTCTACTCCAAAAAATGATATTCTATTCTTATATACTCCTCATAAATTCAATATGAATTATTTATAAATGTGTACCAATCTAAATCCTACTTTCATTTATTGGGAGTTATATTTTTTAAAAGGATCATTAAAAAATTCTTCTCAAAATAAAAGCTCGATTCAAGGAACAACTCAGATTTTTAGATATTTTGAAGTTAACCCTATAATCTATTTTAAGAAATATATATCATTCTTATGTCACATATCTTACGATGAAAATAACATTTTGGTTCATTTCTGGTATTATCAAAGCAAACATTTATTTTCACTTTAAAAACTATTTAATGAATTTCTTAAACTGCACTAAAATGATTTAATTCAAAAGATTCTTTAAAAACTCATTTAACATGATTTTACATCAGTGGGATGACAATTTTGCCTCAAATTTAATATAATTTTCCTTCCATTTCTTTTCATGGATATCAATTTGTTAATACCAGTTTTATGAAAAATAGAAATGATTTTCCAAAAGAACTCTTCTTTCCAAAGTAAAACGGATTTGTCTCATCTGACATTAAATTTTATAAGATATAAACCTTATCCACTACATATTTCTTTAATGTGGTTTATGAAATTACAATTTTTATATAATATCAAAATCATCCTTATTCTCGTGATGTTCTAATGGATTGTGATTTGAATATTTCATGGTGTTATGGGACACTTTGGAATGTTAAAGGATTTTTTTCTCAAAAAAAATCAATGGTATCATACATAAATATATATATATATATCTATGTCAAAATCCATGTTGAATCTGTTATATCGTTGTGGTTTATCTTTTATTATTAATCCCCCATATTAAATTTAATGTTTTGTTATTAGTTTGTCTTTGTATGTGCTATATTATAATCATTATCCAATTTATGCTAAATGGTTAGAATTTATTATTGTCGTTATGGGAAATTTATTTATATTTCATTTGTTAGTTTTAATATGAATGTACATGTTATTTATGTTTATCTGTTTTCAGATTAGGATTGCATTGAAATTGTAAGTCTCGGGTGAGTCCCTCTATAGACCCTCGGTGCATCGGTAGGTCTCATGAGACCAACTATGGTCCTAGCACAAGGATTCAACAAAATGAATATTTATGTTTTTGGATGAGGCCTTAATCATTCTAATACGTCTTGGCAGAGGCTTTGATGTTATATTTTAAAATGTCTACCATATGAAATTCCATTTTTAAGAGGCATGTAATTTAATGTTGTAGTGGTTAATTGACTATTAGAATACACATGTTTATTATTTATTAGGGTATTATTTACCCATCAAATAATCATTATTTAACGTTTTAATTTTTATTATTTGTAGAGGAATGTGTTTCCAATTATTCAACAAGAATATTTTTAATGTTTATGATATCTTTTTTTGTATTACTTAACCTTACTTAGTGTTTTTTCTCACCTCTTTCTTACGTTATATTTTTTCAGGACTTGAAGAAGTTTTTTTATGGTTGAACTACAGGGATAATCAAAGAGTGGTAGATGTTCCCAATAAAACCTATATGTTGTATTTCACTTCAAGTGGTAATGATGAACTTATGTATGTATCTGGCTTTCCAAAACTACTAAACTTCTCGGTCCTTCAGGATTTGATTCATTGTAATCATTCTAGTGTATTAAAACAATGCATCAGCTCTTGGAATCTGGGGTTAGGGCATTACAACTGGTATCAAAAAAAATTAGAAAAATAGGAAACTAGATTTTGAAATCGTAGATTAGGGAACATACCCCTAAGATAGTTTGTGAGGATAAATATATAATAAAACCCTAGAATCATGGTTAATAAAAAATAATGTGGATCTTCTAGGAATATACATCACTTTATGGATACTACAAGTAGACGTGGTTCTAGAACAAATGATCATGGGAGATAAATATCCTAAAAGGAGTTTTGGGCTTGACCCGAAGAATTTCGGTACACGAGAATGGGCCTTATAATCCACCAATTTTGACACTCTCACCCGATATTCATCAGATAATTCACATTTAATTTACCCATCATTATGTAGGATTTATTCCCCCAAATTAACCAAAGAATATGGTTCTAGGATTTACGTAGCATAAATTTAGGCAATGTGCTCTACAACTATTAGAGTAATAGACATATCATAATGTTACAAGATATTATATAATATGGAATTGATAAGAAATTATCATAGAATAAGGAATGAGAACATCACCAAGGCACATGATGTGAAGAGTTAGAAGGATCATATCTCTAGTGGTATCAAGACATCATTTCAAAGGAATATTGTCTCCCATGTTTCTTCTTTATATGTGTTAATAGTTTCTTGTGTTGAAAAGGTATTTAATGTATCCACTGAGTCCTATGGATTTTAAGGGAATCAAAATAATATGACTATGGAGTGGGAAATGTTTATAAATTAAATAAGGAAAATATTTATTTTCCCCCATTTGATAATTTTGGATGGAAACGCCTTGGTATAATCTTGAGAGAAAAAGGAGTTTGCTTCACTTTTTGAGAAAAAGGACACCATTGACATAATTGGAAGATATGGAATGAAATTTCATATAATTAATACTTGAAATGCAATGATATTGGACACTGTGTAAATCAATGCCCCAATCGTCAAAGGAATATACAAAAAATGATGATTTTGGATTATGATCAAGTTTTGATGTCGTTCAAAATAATGTTGAATTATTAATATTCGTAGTCCAGAATAATTCCATTTGAATATTTTGTTAGGAATGTACTGGTTATATGAATTTTTTGTTATATAAATATTGTAATGCATTAATCATTCTTTAAGGATTAATAGTTGTATGATGAATGGTACAAAGTAAATGTGATTCAGAAAAAAGATAAAATATGTAGAAAAAAAAGTATATGAATTTGGGAAAGAAAACCCTTAATATATATATATCCGATGTTGAGATAATGATGTTGAAATGATTGATTCAGATAAATAATGACTACCTTGTAACTGATTATTAACTAGTTGAGAAGTGGTCTATTCTATCATCAATAGATTTCACAACATTTTTGGATTTTAAGAAATATATCCAATAACATGTTTCTTACATAATGAATATAGAAGAAAGAAATTTTCCAATATGGTTTTATGGAAATTTATGTTTTTAACATATTTCAAGAGGATACAAGATGAAGTAATAAACATGTCTGTAGTGTAAATTTCAGAGATGATTCTTGTTCATTAAGGGTAAATGAAAAGTTCATCATGGAAATGTTGATACCTTCATTATAATGTGTTTAATCATTATATTTCAGAACTTAATGCATTGGAAAAATTGTTTATGTTGATTGTTGTATGGTGTTTTAGGGTTTAGTCTCACTACATGATGGTTTTATTATTCTTCCATAACAATTATTTCCAATTAGAATGTGTTGTATTGTAATAACTAATGCACTTTCCTTTACTCTTATTAACAAGATATTTTAACCATATTCTTGATGTGGGTGTCCAGCTAGGTAATTTTCTAGTATCAATCGTTCACTTTAGATGTTCAATTTCAAATTCTGAGGAATAATTTTTTTATGGAGGGGATAATGTATCACCCCATGTCACGACCCGTCCTTGGTGCCAGGGCCGTGACTACCCCAACCCCTTCTTCCATAGGCCAGGGGTGGCAACTAGCACCATGGCGTAATTCCCGACAAAAAGGAATGGCATTGCCTTTGTGAAGTAAACAAACACCACAGAGCAAGAAAGAAGAAGTAAAGACTAAGTAAAAACTAGGTACAACAGTAAGTGCAGAAAAGTAACTGGGACAGAATACAAACCCAAACTGAAAGTAATGAACAACTGGAAAAGGAAAATAACAACTGAAAGTAAAGCTGCATCCTCGAGCCGTCCACTGGAACTCCCACCTGAAGGGTGGGTACAGATAGCCTCCACAGCTCCTCGGGTCTAGTCGTCCGCTCCGAGTACGTCCCGTCCAATGGTCCACCTCCAGGTACCAACCTAATCCACAAGCCTCAACCACGATCAGCGTTGTACTTCATCTGCAACCAACAGAACGTAGTGCGGACATAGCCCAAGCAGGGTTGTGTATAAGCTACTCAGTAGGGACCCCGAGACCCCCGAAGGTCTCCCAGAATCCACAAAGGAAAGATACAATCAAGACGTAACATCCGAAACTTCTTAGTTATATGCCCATACATATACCTAACTCATCAATTTCAGTTCGATCCAATGTCCGAGCCCAAGCTCGATCACATCCACACAGGATAGCACAACACAATCCACAAAGGAAAGAAAGTCAAGATTCAGCTCACACAGGTATACTTCTTCGTATGAAGATAGAGATGATCAGATATAGCCACAGATACATCTGAGCCATCAGACCCAGAATGGATCGATAGGTACTAACCACCACAATGACCCACAACAGATCTGACCCACACAAGATCGATAGATAACTAACCCCCGCAATGACCCACACAGGATCGAACCCACACAGGATCTGTAGGCGCTGGCCCACACAAGACCGCTGAGCGCTGAACCACACAGGATCTGACCTACACAAGATTGGTAGCACTGATCCATGTAGGATCGCTGAGTGCTGTAGTCATCATCGTCGAATCCACGGAGGATTTCTGTACAGTCGTCGTCGTCAGCGCATTCGCAGCTAGCTCTAGGGTTCCCGCACACAGAACGCTCGTTCGGGAGGATCCGCTCCAAGAGTCTAGGGGCTGATACATCAACTGACTCATAGTTTGGAGTTGATGTATCCAAAAGTTCCGTATCGTCAACAGGAACTCAATGTTACAGACGAAGCGTCAATAGGACGCCCAGTCTAAGAGTTATTGGCTTTTTTGTCCCAGGGGCCCGGTTGGTTTCTAAGTCAAAACCAACCCGAACATACTCCACCTGCGTCCAAACCTCGAGTGGAGTTAGGCAAAAGGTCTGTCTCTCTAAGAGAATCCAACAAAGTCGACGACACATCAATCAGACGTCCAAAGCTCATGTAATGAGCGTTTCCGCTCCGATGCCCCGATTGGTTTCGTGTACGAACCAACCCGGTCGAACCCAAAGTACTTCGAAACCTTGAGTGTAATATAACGAAATGACCATCTGGATCCAAGGATTGCATCACAGCGGATGGTGTCTCGAGCAGAGGTCTGCATCCCAAGTTATGGGCAGAAGACCGAAAGAGGTTCGGTATTAGGGGTTTCAGGCTCGACCCAATACCCCCAGGGTCGGCCCGAACCGGGGCCGGGTCCGGCCCGCTTGTGCGTGGCCCGACCCAGATAGCGCGGCCTGGCCCGACCTGGGCGCGGCCCGGCCCGGCGGTCTGGTCGGGCGGCTCGGCCCGGCGTGCTGGTGCTGGCCAAGCTGCCGCGCAAAGGGGGGACTACCCCTGGACGAAAATGCGGCCCCACGTGGGGGCTGCCCTTTACCAACGGACGCGGTCATGTGCTGCGTCCCGTATCCTCCGGTCCCGCGCAGTCGGGGGACTTGCGGGCTGTCGCTGCGGCTTCCGCCACGGCTCCTCTTCCCGGCGGCATGCTGGGCGCCGCCGTCTCCTTGCTGCCGGCTAGTGCTGGCCGCCGCCTCCTGCCGCCAGCGCCGCCGTGCCAGCGAGGCTCGCCGGCGGGTTGCTCCGCGAACCACCGGACGAGCTCCAGTGGTCGGATTTGCTTGCCATCTTCGCCAACGGCCCTCCCGGGACTGGTTCTTCCCTGCAAAGACCTCACAACACCCATGCGGCCTGCTTCATCGTCGCCCGCCGATCCGCACACTAAGAACGAAGGGACGGTGGGTTCAGACTTGTTCGTTGGTCCGCACCCACCGCGTTAGCGGTTTAAAAAGGCATCCGATGAATATTTAAACTTATGTCGTGGGTATAAATCACAAAGATTTAATTGAATAAAAAAACCTACCTCTTCGAATTCAATTAGCGAGGATTCGTCGCGGAAATAACCATCGCGGAAGAACCGTCGCTAGTGTCACGGAGGGAGGATCTTCGCGTAGTCTGTCTCTGAGGATTTTGCATTCTTCGTTGGAGATCGGTGCGTTCTTCGTGTTCTTTGTGTTCTTTGCGTTCTTCGCGTTCTTTGTCGAAGAAGAAGTCTTTTCTCTAAATCCTCTCCAAGAAAAAAGTCCCAACAGAAATAAAATAAGAGTTGTCTTATTTTATTAATGCACAAGCCAAAGTTTGAAATTCAAAAAGAAACGAAACGAGCAATTAATTGAGGAGTTTAAAACCGCCCAATTAATGAGGCGTTTATTTACCAGAATAAATGCATGAGTTGACTTCATTAAAAAGGGGTGCGGGTGTGTTACATAGAAGAAAAGAAATGGTGGGACTCGTGTGAGCCCCACCTCAAAAATATCCTACCAAGTGGGTAGGATAATGTGGGTCCCACATCATTCATTTAACTTATGTTAAGCAAAATAAAATAAAAACCAGCTGCACCACTTTTATTTTATTTCATAACATAACCCCAAAAATTAAAAACCACACTCGAGGAAACGCAACTCCGAAAAAGGTGTTTCTAAGCAATTATCGGTGGTGATATTCCATCAGTGCCCTCGGAATTCGATTCCGAGCACCAGTTCAAAAGTTATAAAAACCCACTCGTCCGTTCACTGAACGTACCCCAGCTAAACTTCGAAAAATGATTCCGGGCACACCGGGCCTCGGAATCAGGTGCTGTCAGAAACTGCGTTCTTGTAAAAATATCAAGAAAATTAAGAAAATCAAATTCCCTTGAATTTTTGAGGTCATTACGTCACTCCCACCTCAGGGCTTTATGTCCCCATAAAGATACATCAAAAACTAGGGAAACAAAAGTGGGTACTGAGAATGCATATGAGCCTCCCGCTCCCAAGTGATCTCTTGGAGGTTCCCGTGCTACCATCTGATGTGCACTAGAGGAATATACCGTCCACCTAGGACCTGCTCCTGTTGATCCTCGATCTCGACCAGGACCTCTGCAAAAGTTTCCCCATCATCAACATCCAGCTCCCCATGGTCAATGATATGCGCCGGGTCGTGCACGTATCTCCTCAGCTGAGATACGTGGAAGACGTCGTGCACCCGGTGAAACTGAGGTGGTGGAGCCAGGCGATAATCCAACTCTCCAATCTTGTTGAGGACCTGGAAAAGTCCGATGAAGCGCGAAGATAACTTGCCGCCTCTGCCAAATCTCCGTAATCCACATCGAGGTGAGTCCCGCACGAAGACGTGGTCGCCATCCTCGAACTCCAGTGGCCTCCGCCTCCTCTCATCATAAGACTTTTACCGTCTCTGAGCTTTCCGCATCCGCTCTTGGATGACCTGGACCTTCTTTGTCGTGGCATGGACCATCTCTGGTCCCACATGTGCTGACTCCCCAGGGTCTGTCCAGCATAGAGGTGATCTGCAAGGTCGGCCGTACAACGCCTCATATGGTGCCATCCCGATGGTGGAGTGGTAGCTGTTATTGTATGCGAACTCCACCAAGGGTAGGTGGTCCTCCCAGCTACGACCAAAGTCGAGGACACATTAGTGGAGCATGTCCTCGAGAGTCTGAATGGTCTTCTCCGTCTGACCATCTGTCTGAGGGTGAAAGGTGTTACTCAGACGTAGTTGTGTCCCAAATGCCTCCTGCAACCCCTTCCAAAGCCGAGAAGTAAATATAGAATCTCGATCGGAGATGATATATGATATCACACCATGAAGTCTCACAATATCATGAATGTAGAGACGTCCCAAGCGCTCCACTGAGCCCTGCTCTCTGATGGGTAAGAAGTGAGCCGACTTGGTGAGTCGGTCAACAATCACCCAAATGGAGTCATGACCGTTAGAAGTGCATGGATGTCTAGTCATTAAGTATATATATATCCCATCCACTTCCACTCCGGTACCTACAAGGGTTGTACCAAGCCTACTAGTACCTGATGCTCTGCCTTTACCTGCTGGAAGGTGAGGCATCGAGAAACGAACTCTACTATAGCCTTCTTCATGCCCAACCACCAGTGCGGTCGTCTGAGATCCTAGTACATCTTCACCACTCCAGGATGTACTGCCAAATGGGAATTTTGAAACACTCTCAGCACCTCCTCCTGTAATGAAATTGGTACCAAGTTACATCCACAGAAAAGGGTGTTGTGCTCTTCTCCTAAGGAGAAACCATCAGGTGCCTGTCCTGAGGATATATGTGCACGCTGTGTCTCACAGTCGGCGTCCCCACGTTGTGCCTCTCTAACCCGCTGCAGCAGTGGAGGAGTGACTGTGAGTGACAGAAGGAAGTCTGCTCCATCTCTATCCACAAAGGATATCTGCAAATCGGCCAGCTGCTCTGTCACCTCCCCATGTAGCTAAATTCCGGTCCACCTGCTGAGAGCATCAGATACTATGTTCCCCTTCCGAGGAGTATAGACTATCTCAAAGTAATAGTCCTAGAGGAACTTGATCCATCGCCATTGTCTCATGTTCTAGTCCTTCTGAGAGATGATGTACCTGAGACTCTAAAGGTCAGAATAGGATGTAAAGCACTCACCCATCAGAAAGTGTCGCCACATCATCAGAGCGAAGACCACCACAGCTAACTCCATGTCATGAGTAGCGTAGTTCTTCTCATGCTGCCTCAACTGATTTGATCCATAGGAGATCACGGCCCGCTCCTGCATCAGGACACATCCGAGTCCAGTCCCTGATGCATCGTAGTAAACTACATACCCAACTCCCTCCTCTGGTAGCCTCAAGATGGGGGGGCATAGGTCAATCTCTGTCTCAGCTCTTGGAACCTCTGCTGACATCTGTCTGACCACACAAAGGGTTTACCCTTCTTCGTCAAAGCTGAGAGTGGTTCCGTAACTCTGGAGAAGTCTGGCACAAATCTCTGGTAGTATCTAGCTAGTCCCAAGAAACTCCACACCTCCGTCACGCTCCTGGGTGGCTCCCAACCTAGCACTGCTTCGATCTTCGCAGGATCCACCGCAACTCCCCCCTCAGAGAAGACGTGTCCTAAGAAGTGGAACATGCATAACCAGAACTGAAATTTCGAGAGCTTACCATAAAGCTGGTGCTCTCAGAGGGTGTCCAGTACAACCTGTAAGTGGTAGGAGTGCTCCTGCTCAGTGGTCGAGTATATCAAAATTTCGTCGATGAAGACCATGAAAAATCGATCGAGGTATGGCTGAAATATCCTGTCCATTAGGCCCATGAACACCGCGGGAGCATTGGTTATGCCGAATGGCATATCCAAGAACTCATAGTGGCCATACCGACATCTGAAGGCCATCTTCTGCATGTCCTCGTCCCAAAATCTGAGCTGATGATAGCCTGACCTGAGGTCTATATTTGAGAACCACCATGCTCCCTTGAGCTGATCGAAGAGGTCATCAATCCTCGGAAGCGGATACATGTTCCTCACTTTCACCTAGTTTAGGCGACGATAGTCGACACAAAGTTGCAAGCTCCCATCCGCCTTCTTGGCGAACAATATCAGGGAAGCCCTGGTTGAAACACTGGGTCGGATGAATCCCTTGCCCTGCAAGTCCTCCAACTCTACCCATAGCTCTCGAAGCTCGGTGGGAGCAATCCTATATGCTGGGGTGGATATCGGGGCTGTCCTGGGGTACAGATCAATATAAAAGTCTACCTCTCTGCGAGGAGGTAGTCCTAGAACGTCGTCGGGGAAAACGTCTACATACTGATACACCACTGCAGGAAAACTAAGACTCCACACGTCAACTGATCCTAGGATGAGGCTAGCCAAATGATTAGTGATGGGCTTTCCTCTCCTCTGCGGGAGTCCAACCTGTGCTGCGAAGGCTCCCTTCTCACTGGTGAAGGTGAACCTGCTCCCGTCGGTGCATACACACTGCACCTTGCGCCTAATACAGTCAGTCTGAGCATGGTTGTAGATAACCAATCCATTCCCAAGATGATGTCATAAGGCCTCGCCGCCGATACAAGAAGATCCCAGCCGAAGCTCTCGCCTCCTAGAGTAAGCTCACACTGCCGGCACCAGTGCGTAATCGTTGAGTCTGCTCTCGTAAGAGTCTCTAACCGTAAGGATCGACCCAACGGCTCTGTCGGAATCTCCGAGCTCTGTAAAAGGGTAGCGGATATGAAATAATGACTCGCTCATGTGTCTATAAGAACTGCACCAAGGGTGGAATAGACATAGATAGAACCTCGAATCATCTCGGGTGCATCGTGGTCATAGGCCTCTGCTGCCTGGAGCTGTGCCTGTCTCTGCCCGCCAGCTCCCTGTGGTCGGGGTGGACCTTCTGGTGGTGGTGGTGGTAGAGCCTCAAAGCGTCTCCCACCACCTGCTACTCGGCCAGCTCCTCTGCCTCATCCGCCTTCTACCTGCGGACTGCCACGGTCAACCCTCGTCCTCTGCCAGGGTGGCCCCTCAACCGTCTGTTGCTCCTCGGCATGGCGGGTCGGACAGTCATGAGCCATATGGCCCTGCCCACCGCATGCTTAGCACTGCTTGCCTCTCGAAAGACCGGATCCGTGTTGTTTTCCCCACACTGCTGAACCAGTGTCCTGAGGTCGTCTACCTCAGGGTCTGGTCTGCCTAGACCCATGAGTCTTCCATCAACTGCCTACTGCAAAAGACTCTGCTACGTGTCGCGCCATGGTAGGTCTCGCTGCTGATGAAGGCTCAGAAGGGAAGCTCTCGATCAAAAGGGATCGCTCCAGTACTCCTGCCTGAGTCGGAATGCTAAGGGAGATCAGCGATGCCTTGATCTCAAGCCTCAATCGCTGCTCAAAGTTCCAGGCCTGGAAGAATGGGTCCCGTAACATGTTTGTCGAGTTGTGTGAGAGATAGGTAAATCTTTTAGAGTACTGGGTGACCGTCAAGCTGCCCTACCGCAGCTGTAGAAGATCCTGGATGTACACCGCACGGAGGGTGGTTGGGACGAACTCTGAGCAGAAGAGGCTCTCAAAGTCCGTCCAGAGGAGAGATGCCTCATAGTGCACCTGATGCATCAAGCTCCACCATCTGCCTGTGGCCGCGTGCAGTAGGCTCGCTACGAGGATCACCATGAGGTCTTCCAGTGTCATCACTAACCTAAAAACCCGTACAACTGCCTCTAGCCAATCCTTGGCTACCTGGGGGTCCGTCTCCCCACGGAACCTGGGAGGTCGCTGGCGCTGAAACTCGTGCAGTGCACTAAGGCGACGTGCATCGTCAGTGGCTGGGGATGGTAGCATCGATGGCTCGATGTGTAGAGGTACTGCCGGTGCCTCTGCTGTCAATGTGCCATGTACCGAGGCCTCGTCGCCCGGTGGGCTGTCGTCACGCACAACTCTCGGAACCCTAGCTGGCTGCCATCGTGGGGCCATCCTGAGAAGAGATAGGTGCTCCATGGTTAGAACAATATACCTGGTGAGCTGACACAAAGTAATCACAAAGAAAACTTGATACACACATGCAATCAATTTTTTTGTGCATAAGTTGGAAATCAGAAGTCAGGGTCCTGGTGTACAGATACGTCGGTCGTCGCACCGACACTGGGCTCCCTTGACTGATAACCACACTCAATACTCTTATCATTATTGCTTCACATAGAAGAAAGATCAGAGTCCAAATTTCTGCGGTAGAACTGAACCCTTTGATCCCAATTTGTCAAGACCCATCCTCAGGGCCCATGTCGTGACTACCCCAAGCCCAGCTTCCATAGGCTAGGTGTTGGCGACTAGCACCGAGGCGTAATTCCCGGTAAAAAGGGAAGGCATTTCCTTTTTAAAGTAAACAACCACCACAGAGCACGCAAGAAGAAGTAAAGACTAAGTAAAAACTGGGTACAATAGTAAGTGCGGAAAAATAAGTGGGCCAGAATACAGACCCAAACTGAAAGAATAGTACAACTAGAAAGGGAAAAAAACTAAAAGTAATGCCGCAGCCTCGAGCCGTCCACTGGAACTCCCACCTGAAAGGTTGGTACAGATAGCCTCCACAGCTCCTCGGGTCCAGCCGTCGGCTCCGAGTACGTCCCGCCCAGTGGTCCACCTCCAGATACCAACCTACTCTGCAAGCCTCAAAAACGATCAACGTTGTCCATCGTCTGCAACCAACACAACGTAGTGCGGGCATATCTTGTGTAGGGGTGAGTATATGCTACTCAGTAGGAACCCCGAGACCCCCGAAGGTCTCCCAGAATCCTCAAATCATAATTCACAACGGAAAGATACAATCACGAAGTAACATCCGACACTACTTAGGTATATGAACATACATATACCTAAGTCATAAATTCCAGTTCGCTCCAACGTTCGAGCCCAGGTTCGATCACATCCACACAAGATAACACAACAAAATCCACCAAGGAAAGCAAGTAATGATTCAGCTCACACAGGTATACTTCTTCCTATGATGATAGAGATGATCAGATATAGCCACTGATTCATCTATTCCATCAGACCCACAAAGGATCGATAGGTACTAACCCCCACAATGACCCACAAAGGATCTGACCCACATAGGATCGATAGGTAACTAACCCCCGTAATGACCCACACATGATCGGACCCACACAGGATCTGTAGGCGCTGGCCCACACAGGACCGATGAGCGCTGAACCACACAAGATCTGACCCACACAGGATCGGTAGCACTGATCCATGTAGGATCGCTGAGTGCTGTAGTCGTCGTCGTCAAATCCATGGAGGATTTCTGTACAGTCGTCATCGTCATCGCATTCACAGCCAGCTCTAGGGTTCCCGCACACAACAAGCTCGTTCGGGAGGATCCGCTCAAAGAGTCGAGGGGCTAATACATCAACTGATACATAGTCTGGAGTTGATGTATCCAAAAGTCCCGTATCGTCAATAGGAACTCAACGTTATAGACGGCGCGTCAATCGGACGCCCGGTCGGAGAGTTATTGGCTTTTTGTCCCAGGGGCCCGGTTGGTTTCTATGTCAAAACCAACCCGACCATACTCCCCCTGCATCCAAACCGTGAGAGGAGTAAGCCAAAAGGTTTGTCTCACTAAGAGAATCCAACAAAGTCGACGGCACGTCAATCAGACGTCCGGAGCTCAAGTTATGAGCTTTTTCGCTCTGAGGCCCCGGTTGGTTCTGTGTATGAACCAACTCGTCCGAACCCAAAGTACTACAAAACCTTGAGTGTAATATAACTAAATGACCGTCTCGATCCAAGGATCGCATCGCAGTTGACGGTGCGTCGATTGGAGGTCCGTAGCCCAAGTTATTGGCATAAGAATGAAAGAGGTTCGGTATTAGGGGGTTCAGGCCCAGCCCAACCCAGCCCGATACCCCCAGGGTCGGCCTGACCGGGCTGGCGTAGCCCGGCCCGGCCTGGGCGCGGCCCGGCCTGGTGGTCCGGCCGGGCGGCTCAGCCCGGCGTGCTGGCGCTGGCCAAGTTTCCGCGCACCGGGGGGACCACCCCCTGGACGAAATTGCGGCCCTGCGTTGGGGCCGCCCCTTTCCAACGGACACGGTCATGTGTCGCGTCCCGCATCCTCCGGTCCCGCGTGGTCGCGGGACTTGCGGGCTGCCACCGTGCCGGCGAGGCTCACCGGCGGGTTTCTCTACGAACCACCAGACGAGCTTTGGTGGTCGGATTTGCCTGTCGTCTTCGCCAACAGCCCTCCCGGGACCGGTTCTTCACTGTGAAGACCTCACAACGCCCGTGCAGCCTGCTTCATCGTCACCCGCTGATCCGCACACCAAGAACGATAGGACGGTGGGTTCATACTTGTTCGTTGGTCCGCACCCACCGCGTTAGCGGTTGAAAAAGGCTTCCGAAAAATATTTAAACATATTTCGTGGGTATAAATCACAAATATTTAATTGAAACAAAACCCCTACTGCGTCGAATTTGATGAGTGAGGATTTGTCGCGAAAATAACCATCATGGAAGAAACTTCGCTAGCGTCGTGGAGGGAGGATCATCGCGTAGTCGATCTCCAAGGATTTGGCGTTCTTCATCCGATATCAGTGCGTTCTTTGTGTTCTTCACATTCTTCGCGTTCTTCATCGAAGAAGAAGGATTTTCTCCAAATCCTCTCCAAGCAACAGGTCCCAAAAAAAAATAATATAAGATTTGTCTTATTTTATTAATGCACAAGGCAACGTTTGAAATTCAAAAAGAAACAAAACAAGTAATTAATTGAGGAGTTTAAAAATGCCCAATTAATGAGGCGTTTATTAACTATAATAAATGCATGAGTTGACTTCATTAAAAATGGGTGAGGGTGCATTACTTAGAAGAAAAGAAATGGTGGGGATCATGTGGGCCCCACCTCAAAAATATCCCACCAAGTTGGTAGGAAAATGTGGGTCCCACATCATTCACTTAACTTACGTTAAGAAAAATAAAATAAAAACCGGTTGTACCACTTTTATTTTATTTCATAACATAACCCCAAAAATTAAAGTCCACACCCGAGAAAACGCAACTCCGAAAAAGGTGTTTCTAAGTAATTACCGACGGTGAGATTCCATCGGTGCCCTCAGAATTCGATTCTGAGCACCGGTTCAAAAGTTAGAAAAACCTGCTCATTCGTTCACTGAACGTACCCGAGGTAAACTTCGTAAAATTATTCCGGGCACACCGGGCCTCAGAATCAGGTGCTGTCAGAAACTGCGTTCTTGTAAAACTCCCAAGAAAATTAAGAAAAAAAATTCCCTTGATTTTTTTGGGTCTTTACATCACTCCCACCTCAGGGCTTTACATCCCCATAAAGATAAATCAAAAACTAGGTAAACAAAAGTGGGTACTGAGCACGCATATGAGCCTCCCACTCCCAATTGCTATCTTGGAGGTTCTCATGCTGCCATCTGATTCACACTAGAGGAATAGACCGTCCACATAGGACCCACTCCTGTCGATCCTCGATCTCCACCGGGACCTCCACAGAAGTCGCCCCATCGTCAATGTCTAGCTCCCCATGGTCAACGATATGCGTCAGGTCGTGTCCGTATCTCCTCAACTGAGATACGTGGAAGATGTCGTGCACCCGGTGCAACTAAGGTGGTGGAGCCAGGCGATAATCCACCTCTCCAATCCTGTTGAGGACCTGGAACGTTCCGATGAAGCGCGAATATAACTTCCCGCCTCAGCCAAATCTCAGTAATCCACGCTGAGGTGAGACCCGTAAGAAGACATGGTCGCCATCTTTGAACTCCGGTGGCCTCCGCCTCCACTCAGCATAAGACTTCTACCAGCTCTGAGCTATCTTCATCCGCTCTTTGATGACCTGGACCTTCTCTGTCGTGGCCTGGACCATCTCCGGTCCCACAAGTGCTGACTCCCCAGGGTCTGTCTAGCACATAGGTGATCTGCAAGTTCGGCCGTACAACGCCTCGTATGGTGCCATCCAGATGGTGGAGTGGTAGCTGTTATTGTATGTGAACTCCACCAAGGGTAGGTGGTCCTTCCAGCTGCGACCAAAGTCGAGGACACATGCACAGAGCATGTCCTTGAGAGTCTGAATGGTCCTCTCAATCTGACCATCTGTCTGAGGGTGAAAGGCAGTACTCAGACATATCTGCGTCCCAAATGCCTCCTGCAACCCCTTCCAAATCCGGGAAGTAAAGTGAGCATCTCAATCGGATACGATAGCTGATGTCACACCATGATGTCTCACAATCTCATGAACGTAGAGACGACCCATGCTCTCCACTGAGACCTGCTCTCTGATGGGTAAGAAGTGAGCCGACTTGGTGAGTCGGTCAACAATCACCCAAATGGAGTCGTGTCCTCTGGAAGTGCGTGGAAGTCCAGTCATGAAGTCCATAGATATCCCATCCCACTTCCACTTCGGGACCTCCAAGGGTTGTACCAAGCCTGTTGGTACCTGATGCTCTGCCTTTACCTGCTGGAAGGTGAGGCATCGAGAAACGAACTCTTCCATAGCCTTCTTCATGCCCAGCCACAAGTGCTGTCATCTGAGATCCTAGTACATCTTCGCCACTCCAGGATGTACCGCCAAAGGGGAAGTTTGAAACTCTCTTAGTACCTCCTCCTGTAAAGCAACTGGTACCAAGTTACATCCTCTAAAAATTGTGTTGTGCTCTTCTCCTATGGAGAAACCATCAGGTACATGTTTTGAGGATATCTGTGCACGCCGCATCTCACAGTCGGCTTCCCCACGCTTTGCCTATCTGAACCACTACACCAGTGGAGGAGTGACTGTGAGTGACTGAAGGAAGGATTCTCCATTTCTATCCATGAAGGATATCTGCAAAGTGGCTAGCTTCTCTGTCGCCTCCCCACGTAGCTGAATTCTCGTCCTCCTACTGAGAGCATCAGATACTACGTTCCCTTTCCCAGGAGTATAGACTATCTCAATGTAATAGTCCTATAGGAACTCGAGCCATCGCTGTTGTCTCATGTTCAGGTCCTTCTGATATATGATGTACCTGAGACTCTAATGGTCAGAATAGACTGTAAATCACTCTCCCATTAGATAGTGTCACCACATCATCAGAGCGAAGACCACTACTGCTAACTCCAGGTCATGAGTAGCATAGTTCTACTCATGCTGCCTTAACTGACGTGATCCATAGGCGATCATGGCCCGCTCCTGCATCAGGACACATCTGAGTCCAGTCCCTGATGCATTGCAGTAAACTATGTACCCAACTCCCTCCTCTGGTATCCTCATGATGGGGGGAATAGTTCAATAAATTTCTGATCTCTTGGAAGCTCTACTAACGTCTGTCTGACCACACAAAGGGATTACCCTTCTTCCTCAAAGCTGAGAGTGGTTCCGAAACTCTAGATAAGTCTGGCACAAATCTCTGGTAGTATCCAGCTAGTCCCAAAAATCTCCGCACCTCCGTCACCCTCCTGGGTGGCTCCCAATCTAGCACTGCCTCGATCTTCTCAGGAACCACCGCAACTCCCCCCTCAGAGATGACGTGTCCCAAGAAGTGGACCTTGCGTAACCAGAACTGACACTTCGAGAGCTTACCATAAAGCTGGTGCTCTTAGAGTGTGTCCAGTACAACCCGTAAGTGGTAGGCGCGCTCTTCCTCAGTGGTCGAGTATATCAAAATGTCGTCGATGAAGACCACGACAAATCGATCGAGGTATGGCTGAAAGATCATGTTCATTATTCCCATGAACACTGCGGGAGCATTGGTTACGCCGAATGGCATAACCATGAATTCATAGTGGCCATACCGACATCTGAAGGCTACCTTCTACACGTTCTCGTCCCGAACTCTGAGCTGATGATATCCTGACCTGAGGTCTATCTTTGAGAACCACCGTGATCCCTTGAGATGATCGAATAGGTCATCAATTCTCGGTTGCGAATACTTGTTCCTCACTGTCACCTGGTTCAGGAGACGATAGTTGACACAAAGTCGCAAGCTCTCGTCCGCCTTCTTGGCGAACAATATCAGGGAAGCCCTGGTTGAAACACTGGGTCGGATGAATCCCTTGCCCTGCAAGTCCTCCAATTGTACCCGTATCTCTCGAAGCTCAGTGGGAGCCATCCGATATGTTGGGGTGGATATCGGGGCTGTCCTGGGGTACAAATCAATATAAAAGTCTACCTCTCTGTGAGGAGGTAGTCCTGGAATGTCGTCGGGGAAAACGTCTGCATACTGATACACCACTGCAAGAAAACTTGGACTCCGCACGTCAACTGCTCCTAGTATGAGGCTAGCCAACTGATGAGTGATGGGCTGTCCTCTCCTCTGCGGGAGTCCATCCTATGTTGCGAAGGCTCCCTTCTCGCTGGTGAAGGTGAACCTGCTCCCGTCGGTGCGTACACACCGCACCTTGCGCCTAATACATTCAATCTGAGAATGGCTGTAGATAACCAATTCATGCCCAAGATGATGTCGTAAGGCCTCGACATCGATACAAGAAGATCCCAGCCGAAGCTCTCGCCTCCTAGAGTAAGCTCACACTACCGCCACTAGTGCGTAATCGTCGAGTCTGCTCTCGTAAGAGTCTCTAGCCGTAAGGATCGACCCAACGGCTCTGTCGGAATCTCCGAGCTCCGTACAAGGGCATCATCTATGAAATAATGACTCGCTCATGTGTCTATAAGAATTGAAGCAAAGGTGTAATATACACAGATAGTACCTCGAATCATCTCGGGCACGCCGTGGTCATAGGCCTCCGCTGCCTGGAGTTGTGCCTGTCTCTGACCACCATCTCCCTGTGGTCGGGGTGGACCTCCTGGTGGTGGTGGTGGTCGAGCCTCAAAACATCTCCCACCACCTACTGCTCGGCCAGCTTCTCTGCCTCATCCGCCTGCTCCCTACGGACCACCACGGTCGACCCTCTGCCTCTGCCTGGGTGGCCCCTCAACCGTCTTCTGCTCCTCGACATGGCGGTTCGGGCAGTCACGATCTATGTGGCCCGGCCCGCCGCATGCGTAGCATTGCCTGCCTCTCAAAAGACCGGCTCCGTGCTATTTTCCCCGCTCTGATGAGCCAGTGTCCTGAGGTCGTCTGCCTCAGGGTCTGGTCTACCTAGACCCATGATTCATCCATCGACTGCCTCCTGCAGAAGACTATGCTACGTGCGGCCCTGCGGTAGGTCTCGCTGCTGATGAAGGCTCAGCAAGGAAGCTCTCGATCAAAAGGGATCGCTCCAGTACTCATGCCTGAGTTGGAATGCTAAGGGAGATCAGCGATGCCCTGATCTCATGCCTCAATCCCTGCTCAAAGGTCCAGGTCCAAAAGAATGGGTCCTGTAACATGTCTGTCGAGTAGTGCGAGTGATCCGTAAATCTTGTCGAGTACTGGGCGACCGTCAAGATGCCCTGCCGTAGCTGTAGAAGCTCCTCGATGCGCACCGCATGGAGGGTGACTGGGATGAACTCCGAGCGGAAGAGGCTCTCAAATTCCATCCAGAGGAGAGATGCCTCATCGTGCACCTGGAGTATCAAGCTCCACCATCTGCCTGCTGCCGCGTGCAGTAGGCTCGCTGCGAGGATCACCATGAGGTCTGCTGGTGTCCTCACTAACCTGAAAACCCGTACAACTGCCTCCAGCCAATCCTCGGCTACCTGGGGGTTCGTCTCCCTGCGGAACCTGGGAGGTCGCTGGCGCTGAAACACGTGCAGTGCACTAAGGCGACGTGCATCATCATCAGCTGGGGCTGGTAGCATCGGTGGGTCATTTTTTTTCTTATATATAATGTTTTATTTTAATTATGTAATTTAAAATGGGAATGATGTTTTTATCTAGTTATCCAAAACAACTAAAAATATCGATCCTTTGGGATTTAACCCAATATATGTATACCAATTTAATAAAGGAAACACAGGCTCAAGGATTCTAGGGTTGAGATCATTACAATTGGTATCAAATAAATATTAATATAAATCATGGAATCTATATTATGGGGAAAAATTGGTCGGAGAACATAATACTATGATAATTCATCATGGATATGTATATAAAAAAATCCAATAGTATTAGTGAGATAGGAATTATGAGGTTGTTTATATAAATAAATCCATATATGGATACCATATGTGGGAAAGGCTTTGACACAAAGGTACCTTGTGGTAATAACTCTAAAAAGGGCACACCAGGTAAAACTGATCATCACCTGGTGCATGAAAATGTTCGTTTCTAGAAACCTAGTTTGAAAATCCAAGGGAATATTATTAGAATAATTTATATTTCATTTATAAATGATTAAGAAGGATTTTAAATACTGATATCCTCATAGAAGATATAATTTACATTTTTAGAATATATATGCCCTAATTTTTTAATTTTCGTTTCAATGTATTTGGGATTATATATTATGTTCTATAATTATATGATCTAATATATTGTATGACATCAGTTTGATATTTTTCGTAGCATATGGAATGAAAACTGTTTCAATGCACAAAAAAAACAAAATAATGATCGTGACTTTTGTGGTATTAAACCAATCATTCGATGGGAAAAAGTCTCCCAAAAATTCCCATAATATGGGGACATAATATCATTTCGTAACAAGATAGATAAATAATAATCAGAGTATAATTGATTCATAAGAATGAAACATATGTAGAGGATGATATTGAAATTGATTGATTTAGGGAAGAAGAAGAGAATTATTTTCCGACAAATGATACATTCGGAAGGAAACACATTTGTATATGCATAAAATAAAATGATTATTACATCATTTTTGGATAATAATTACACAATTATCGTGATTTAAAGGTCAATTAAAACGTTTCCAATGTTCAGTGCTTCAGATGTATGGAAGTTGGGCACTATAAAAATTAATACCCTCAAAGGCAAAGGAATATACCTCAAATATATCTAATTAATCATGTTCAAGAGTATTATATTACCATTTAATAAGGGGAATAAATAATATATTTATAATTAGATCCAAGAATAATATAATTTTATTATCATATTAACAATATCATAATTATTTTTATAATTAAATGAATAAGGATTGTACTACGGTACATTTTAATTAAGTCTTTAATAGTGTATATGGAATTGTACTGATGAACAAAAAAATTGATATAGTGAAAGGTTGACCTTCATGGAAAACATATGATTGTGGGATAAATAATAGATAATCTATTATTTTGAGATAATGATGTTACGATAATGAGATAACTGATATGGATAATGTAACATAGATAATACTGATTACATTAAAGCTAATTAAATATTTATTGAAAAATTAGTTAATTATATCACTGATAGAGTCTAAATGATTTTTAGTTATTGAATATATCTAATAGTCTGTGATTTACATATGTAATAAGGAATGATACATGTTTTCAATATGTTTGTAAGCTAATTCATCTTATTTCAATGTTTAAAGAAAATACTTGATAAAGTTTTTCACATGTTTGTTATGTGATCATCAAGAGATGGTTCATGGGGTTTGGGGGATTGATAAAAAGTTCAATTTTCAAATTCACAGACTCTATTTCTAGTATCGTGGATAATAATCCTTTATAAATGTTAACAATTGTTGAAATTGTTTAATATGAATATTAGACGTGGTTTTAGTGATTAATTTATTAATTCTCTATATGAATATTTATGCACATTAGATAACTAGTCTTAACCTTTTATGTTATGGAAAATAGTTTGATATTGTTGGATATAGTTATCACTCATTTATTGATCTTACAATCCATTAATTTTAAATTTTTGTTCTTTAGGAATTAAAATTTCATTTTTGAATATTCATTTATTATAGATAAGGCTAAATTGTAATTTTTTCAGGGAACAATAATAGTATTAAATTGTTATTATTAAATATAATTGTTTCATGTTAGTATATTTCATTATATTCTTATATAGTAAAATATTTCCAAATATATGGGATAAATATCTTGAAAAAAATGTTATCCTTTTAACACCATTTCAGATGATATCGATGACCATTTCATCCATTATTTTATTTATGGTTTTGTGGTCATTAACCATCTCTAGATCACCCACTTTCTTGTGATCTATTACATATATTCCTCTCTATTATTCCTTGGGGATTATTATTTTCATCTATGTTTATATTTTCATTTCATGCCTCTATTATCATAATTGGAAACCTAGTTATGTGATTATTCTTGATAACCTTCACATATCCAATTATCTCTCATTTTAAGAATATTTTATAAACTCTTTCTATTAGGTGGGTTTATCAATAATGGTATTTTAAAATTTATAACCCTTATATTTAATGTGTTTATATTGTAATAGTCATAAATTAAAAAATATTGTTATTTTATTCGTTAGCATGTTTGACATGAAACATTAAATTAAATTTTGTTATAGGAAAAAATTATTTTCTTGGAAATTGTGTGTTACCTGTAAGACCGAGTCTTACTAAACAGTGTACTATTAATACTATTTTTCAATATGTGAATTATGAAATAACTATTGGAATGGTCATTAATATTTATACTTAATAACATACAATAATATGTATTTTACACATGTTTATTTGAAATTTATTTTTAAAAAATGAAAATAAAATACATTTTCAATAAAAATAAATGTATTCTGAATTTTTTGAAGAAATATGATTCGGTCGTGCCTTGTGTAGATAAATTATAATTTAATATTACCAATTTTAGAAAATATAGTGGAAGAAATAAAATTTAATTTTTAAATTTGAATTCCATTATATGATTATGATGACTTACGAATTATTTTGAAAAGATTCATTTTTTAATAATAAAAATAAATTTTTTTTAATGAAACCCATCCTTTCATTTAGATAAATATTATTTTTAACATATATATTTAATTTATATTTATGTTAAATTTGTTAAAAAATTTACCAATTAATCTAATTTATGTAATTTTATTCATTTTCATATTGAATTTTTATATAAAAAATTTGTAAGATTTTTAACATTCTCACTTTAAAACCCAGCATTGTCATTGCATCTATGGTATAAATAGTAAATTAAATATTTCCAGTCCAATGAATTAAATTAATAAAAATTTAATCATTATTTTGAATAATAATAATTTCTAATTTCTAATTAGATCATTTTAATGTTTTACAAAATTGAATATTAAATGATTTAAAAAAATAATAACCACAGTTAAGGTAAAAATCAGGTTAACTGGGATAATATAAGAAAAAAATTGTTAAAATGACTTACCGATTTTTCAAAAATACAATGGAATTCCATACATATTCGATTATAAACATAGGCTTAATTTTTATATATTTTAGGGATAGTTTTCCAAAAGAGAGACCAATACAATAAGGTATGTAACAAAAAATAAAAATTGGAACCTTCCTTATTTTTAATATCAATAAATATTTGGGTTAGGGACAAAAACACTATAGATTTATTTATAGATATTATTTACAAAAAATAATAATTTTTATAATAAGAATTTATTTTAATTTTTTTGAGATGAAATAATTACATGCAGTTCTTAAGAAACACAATCATTTTAATTAATGTTTTAGCATTGAATTAAATGACATGATAATAAAAATATAAAATGCGATGTTAATATAATGAATTAATGTATTAAATTAATTTTTAAGATGAATATATAATTTAACATAGATTTTAACTTCATATATTTGAATTCCATAATTGTATTAATATTTTCAAATTATATATTAATGAATGATGTCAAAATTGACATTAAAATTAATTTATAATAAATTATTTTTTACTAAATGATTTAAAATTACTAAAAATATAATATTAATCATAGGGATTTTCAAATATTAATAAATATCAACTTTGTACTATTCGTGGATCAATAGATCTATTATAACGATTATATTGACATTAAGTAGTAAAAAACATTCTTTCTGTGGTTAAGGTTGTTTCGCATTACATGACCTGGTGTTAAAAATTATTTTAAAAAAAATGATAATACATATATTTTTTATTCTAAATATAATATTTATAGTCATTGGTTATAAATTGTCTTGAATGTATCATTTTATTCTAGTTTTAATGAGAAAATAAACCACGCTAAAAATAGTATATAACCTACCAAAACCAAAAATGGTAAAAATAAAGAATATTAGATGGTAAGGAAACCAATTTATAAAACATATGTCTAATTGTTTGATGGATGTGGGTATCGATGATATAATCCATACAAATAATTAATTATGAACATTTGATCCTCTCTGTGAAATATTTACCTACCAATAGTGAATACATTTGGGTATTAACAAAATACCACCCCTCTTAAAATATAAAAGAGCATTCACTCCGTTCAGATTTTCACAATTAAAACAAACTTGGATTAGAAAATAAATGATTAAATAAATTCTAAAACTTTCTCCTAAAATCATATAATCATTATCTTCGAAATAAATATAACTTATTAATTATTTAATACATGCTTATGGAGGAAAATTGATGAAGATACAATGTTCTTTTAAGTGAATTTTTATTTTATTTTTTCCTACACCTCATTCAAATCTTGTTAAACCCAGATTATATATTAACATTAGTATCATACATATGATGGTATTTTTTTAATTTAATTTAATTTCCTAAAATCATATACAATTACATGAAATGGGTTAAAAATCATTATTCGTTAGTACGATAGACTACGCCTCATGAACCGATGTAATTCATTTTTCCATTACAACCTCTCATAGAAGGGTATTATTATTAATATAAAGTAACTATATGATATTTATATAATAATTATACCCCTTTTTTATTTATGTCATATATACCTCGTTTACTTTCCATTCAGTAGAATATAAAATAATGTCGTCCGTGTGTACAACAAGATACCACACTGCGATGCGACATGGATTGCCTTTAACTAACGATTTATATAGAAGGTTATATGTGTAAATTTAATTATTATTTGTGATATAATTAAATAATTTTGATATTAATGAAATATATTTATTTATTTATATTAAATATTTAACATTATATTTATTACCTTTTCATAAAATAATAAATTATAATAATATTGTGTATGTGTGGACTACTGCCTTCATGAAATGATGTGGCTATATTTTCATCACAACAACTAGTGGATGATATATATAAACAATTTTAAAGAAATAATATCCTATTTATTATATTATTAATATTTACGAAATTCTAAATATTAATATCCTCCTTTTCATTATATTCATTTCAAAATTGAAATGTTACTCATGCATACATTAGACCAATCTTCTCTAGGATCACAAAACACTTCATTTGTCATAACCATAATTCATGAAGGGTCATAAAATTACAATTTATCTATAAATATGATAGCTATTTCATTATTATAAATGTTTACATGACAAAACTATATAATAATAATAATATACATATCTTTTGGAATGAAAAAAATATTAAAAAAAACACAATTAACACCAAAAACATTGAAACTAATGAATGATTGTTAATGAATAGGTGATAGGATGTTATAAAAGGATCATATATAATACTAAAAATTGTAATTTTTTTATCATATAAGTAAATAAAAATTTTAAACCAATGTAAATGAGGTTCATAAATGTTTATCCAAAGGATGCATAAGGCAAGGGATTTCATCTCAATTTAGAATCCATTGAGACCTATTTTTTATAATGAACCAATTCAGATTTATATGGTATATATATTTCTCTGTTGACATGTAATATAATTATCCATTTAAAATAAATGATATTTTTATATATAAATATTAATTACATCATTCAAGGGTGTTTGACTTGAAAATGGTCATGTTTTAAATGTTACTTAACAATCTCACATTTATTTATGGTTGTTAACATTATCCTAAAAATTACATTCTTGTAATTATTTTAATTATAAATTAAATGTTCTTTAACCATAAATTATATTTCATGATCGATATTAATATTCATTTTATGACATACCTTTATATTTATAAGGTGTTTAATTTGATTGATATTCGATTAACTGGGACAATATTGATAAATTTATATCCAATATTCAATATGGATATTTAATGATAAGGAATATTTATTCATGAAATAAACAGACTTTTAGATATAAGAGGAATGCCTTAGACCTATATTAATTGAGATGTCCCGATATATTATATCCCCTCTATTCATTAGAAGGTATCATGAGAAAAATAAGATGTCCAAATTAAATGGGTTTCCACCTATAGTTTAAACTATCTTTTGAAAGGTCATAATAGTATAGGTTTCGAGTTACATATTCAGCTAATAGATTCATGACATCCAAAAATTATGAATTTTAATCTTTAAAATTTTTGTCATTATTATCCATTATATTTTCACCATGATATTATCTCTATATGAGTTTAATTCATAGCTTATTGATTAAATTACTTTAGTTTTAAATTTTTTAAATTTTTATATGGATTATATATTACATTTTCATCTTGTATGAATATTTAAATATAATGTGTTTTCTGTTATTAACCATTCTATATTTATTATCCTTTATTAATTCATTATAATTTTTTTTACTTTAACCGTTAATAATAATTTGATCTCACCCATATTTATCTTTCATTCCACAACATTTTAATAACAGAACATTGAATAAGTTTAAAAGTGATATTTCATTTGTGTTTTTATATATTATGTATTATTCACATTACCCAATGTAAAATGGTTATTAGGTTTATATCATATTCCCAAATACTACGAAATTGATCGGTCCATCAGGATTTACTCATTCAATCCATGCTAAAGTAATAGATAATACAGTTGTTCTTGGCTACTAGGGCTAGAATCGTTATAATTATGATATGATGAATTAAATAATTATTTAATATTCTTAAAATCAATTTTCAAAAACTAAAAAACTACTATTAAAATAAGTCTTCAAAAGATGAAAATGATTCTATTTATAAAAATAATGATTTTAGGTTTATATTTGGATTTATTCTCAACGCAAGTATACAAAGCAAAAAAAAAACAATGTTAAAAATATGATTGAATATATAATATATAAATTTAACTAAAATCACTAACCGAAAGCGATTGAATTAATTTATTTAGTTAAAATGTGCTTCTCTGGATAAAAATAGATTTTTTATTAAAAACAATTCCTTTATTTTTACATTGTTTTTTTTTCATTATTAATTATTTTTTAAATGGAGAAATACTTTTATATATATGTGTAATGAATATGTTTTTATAATTTATTGAATCCTCTTCAAACTCAAAATTTAAATAATTAGGTAATATATATGATTCTAAATACTAATATTTAAATTAAATTTCATGTTTTGATGATTTTAGGTATTACATGTGATGTATAATAATGTTGGGGTTGCATGGAACACCAAATATAAAAAAGATTAAATTTATTTGAAAAAATAATATATCTTAAAATCTCAGGGTGTTACATAAAAAATGAATCAAAAATTAAATAATAATAAAAAATGTTCTGAGAAAAATATTTAAGAATATTAATTTCATTATTTATGACTTTAGAAATATGTATTAAGTGAGTTAGGACATATGGTAAGTGAATGTCCAAGACACCCTCGTATATTTGAAGCCATGTTTTCTATGTAAATATCTCATTTTATCACAATTCTAATATTGTATTTATTTTATATAACATATTTATTCCTTGCATTTTTTTTATTTTACCTTACCTTTATTTTAACGAAATATATAATTTTTTAAAGTTATATTATTGAATCATTATTTTTAGAAAATCAGATAAAAAGATAAATTTCTTATTTCCAATTTCATATCATGTGAAACTCTTTCAAATGTTTTTAATCACAATTATCTCTATAAAATTAATTATTTTATTTAGAAACTATTATTTTCACACTATTATTATATATAACAATATTTTAATTCATTTTATAAATTTTATGTACCCCTTTCTCAAAATACTTTCTTTATGTACCGTCTAATACATACTTCTCTAAAGATTTATTATATATATATTTTATTCATAAGTCCAAATATAAAACCTATTATTTTTTGATCAAAATATGAAAATCCATAAATTATTAACTAATTATTTTTTTAGAAACTCTTTAGTATATCACATTGTTATACATTGAGATATGATTATGTAACCAATTTTATTTTCATGTGGTTTTCCTATTATAATTCATTATGTCTGATTTACTTATATGGAACAAATATTCCTGTAATTATTAAAATATGACGTGTGGTACTATATTTATACACCCACGCAAAGCATTGGGTGATGTTTTTATCTCATGATATACCTTATATAGTGAAAAGGTAGTTTTCTAGACACACTATGTTACAATTTCATAGAAGTGATAATTGAATTTTTCCTTTCATGTCATGCTTTATATTGATTCCTCATATTTATGATTCCAAAATCTTGTATGGTTTTTATATGATTCAATAATCAGATGATTATGATTATTTTCTTTATGATATCATAATATGTTGCGTGAGTCATACATATTACATCACCATCATGCATTACATTGATTTTTACATTTATTATATTTGTATCTAACTCTATTACTTTATGTGTTTCTCTATGGAACCCAATACAGTAACAACAGATCATTGAATTTTGGGTCACATTATAGAGATTTATATAAATATATTTCTTGTATTTTTATATTTATATTTTTTGTATCTAACCTCCCAAATACACTGGACCACTATATTTAAGGGTTATATTTTTTTGTAATTTTATGTTAAATATCATTTAATAAATCATATATGAAACATGGGTTACAATAGATAGAATTAGGGAAATGTATAGGTGTTTCGGGGGTTAAGGTTTGAGAATGTAATTGTAAATAAATCATGAATATGATTGATTGAAACCAACAACTTCATAAGTTCGTTTACAGATTCCATTTATGTATTTTTCATTTTTCTTCATAATTAAAACATTTGTATGATTATTAATTTGTTTATTCTCATCCCGAAATTTATTATAAATTTAGAAAATGATTAAATCAATAATATAATAATGAAATGTATTAATATTATTATATATTCATTAATATCAAATTCATTATTTCAATATAGTTATACAAATAATCTAATATAAATAATTTTTATTTAAAATAACCAAACACCATCACGAATATTTTAGGATTAAATATTCATGAAAACACAAAGTGGTGAAATCATAGAATCTCATGTTTATAACTCCTCCCAAATCAATATTTTTTTGAGAATCTTTCAGTAAAAATTGGCATTCCCCCTTTAGTGGAATTTAAATTTTAAATAGTAATTGATTGGTTGTGTTCACATAGATACAACATCATCTTCTCAGATAAGGAAATCACCTTCCATGTCCCAAATCAACATCAGATTATATATAAGAGGAATGATTATAATGAATCTACTCTATAAATTTCTTCTCAATCAAGGATTGTTTTCATTATGTGGAATTATATACAGTTAAAATTATTGATACACATGATATGATCATCGTTGAGGAAATTACAATTATATGGAAAATTAATGATGTAATCCCCAATTAATATCTTATTATACATCATGAATAATATGTTGAGTTCTCAGTTGATTTTTAAATTGTATCTCTACCAATATCAAAGACTCCATACACAATTTAAACTAATTTATTTGGGTAATTGATGAAGAAATTTCCATAAAATGTATTAGATCATATTATACACCCATGTTTTTAATAAAGGGATGTGATAGTCATATTTGTAACGAAGAAGGATGGGTGAATGTTCATTGTATTTATTATCATGAACCCATCAAGAAAATAATAGATAATAAATAACCCCTACCGTCATTGGATAGATGTTTTATTGTATTTCATGGTTCCAAGAACCTATTTACTGTGGAACTCATAATGTGACATGATTAATTGTATGTTTAAGAAGAATATTTCCATGAAAACCTTTCAAAAAGGAATATAAATTATGGTTTTGATGTAATTCACTTTTAACACACTAATTATCTCGAAATTTTCATTGGTATAATGAATAGATTATTTAGATATTAACTTAACCGAATTATGGTAGAATTTATAGGAAATATTTTTATGTACACTAAATATGAAGAGAAAAATAAACAATATTTGAGTATTGTGCCATGGGAATTTAGAAAGGATAAGTTATTTGAAAATTACAAAAAATTAATTTCTGAATGAAGAAAAAAACATTATTATGTAATTTTAAACAATTAAGGGAAACATGTGGATCCTACAAAGGAAAATGAAATTGAATAATATACCCAGCCAACATATGTAATAGAGATCTATAGTTTTATTATATTATATAGGTATTACATATTATTTTTGAGGAATTTATGATTATTTTCAATCTAACTAACCCTCAAAACTCGGAATGGAGAACTTTTTTAATTAAATGATCACGTGGATAATGAATTTTGAAATATAGTGACACTTTAAATACGATATTGGGTGTTTTAAACATGAATATTGATAATTTTATAGATTATTATTCATGAAAATTAAATGTTAATGAGATAAATTATATGATGCATGATGTGAATTTATTTATGTTAATATTTTTTGTGAGGAGTTCGGGGATTTACCTCAATGGGGAAAAGTGTGATGTATATCTAGATCAAAATGGTTACTATTTATTTTCAAATAGAAGAAGTTCAATATGTGTCAATAAACAATATTAGCATAATTCAAGGATTGTTATTATTCAATAAACTACCATCACATAAAGTTAAATAAAATGGAAGATCCTATATTTTTAAAATATCACATAACATTATCAATTTTATTGATTTGGAAGGTTTAAATATAATTAAACATATATAGGTTATGTAAAGGGATTATAATATAAGGAAACACATCATAAAATTTTCAATTGATTGTTTAACAATCCTTTTTTAAGAAGAAAATTATTCTAAAAGGACTAATGTGTGGAATAAGAAGAAAGTGTGTTCCATAAGATTGGGGATGTTTTAAAATTATATTATTGATAAATAAATATCTGCTGGATTTGGGATGAGACTATGTATTCAATTAGATTATTATATAATGATGTATTGTCTGATGTTTGTTCATATATCTTCATTTTCTATCCACTAAAAAAATTGATATCTCCAAGTAAACTACAGGTGGTATAATATGAATGAGCATTTTTCGGAATATATTCCTACATACATATGATAATAACATGAAAAAGTGAAAATTAAAAAAAATATGGGGCTGATGCAATTATTATCCATACCTTATTGGAATTTTATGAATATCACCATGGATTTTTTCATTGATCGTATTAATAAGACGATATGACACAATTGTATATGTATTTTTACTATCAATCTTATAAAGGCATATTTCTTTATCACCGTTCGAGAAAAAATCAAAATTAATAATTTTTTAAATATAAACAAAAATAAATTTTTTTGGATTAATGGAATAATGCTATCAATTTTATTTAATATAGATTATAGTTTTACATCTATGTTATGGAAAATCATTTAACATTCCTTGAATAAATAGGTAAACATCATTATATCCAATTACACCTAGAGAGATATTTAATCTAAATGAAAACACTATAACATTAATAAATATTGAGATCCAAACCTATAGACATCCAAAGTAGATAAAATCAACACTTTCCCCTAGTCTAGTTATCATATAAAAATAGCTTCCACTTTATCATTCATATATATTCTTGTGAAACCATCAATACGATGAAATATAGAACAGAAACAATGTAGTATTATGTTATTAAACACAAGCTTTTAGGAGATGAACTATTCAATGAAGTGAAAAACTTATATGAGGATTTTCAAAAACATATATGTGCATCATAGAAAAAATATATACTAAAAATATATGATTAAACATGGAGTTTGAGGTTAATGATAAAGTTATCCATTGAATATAGCAATGGAATATAATCGTGTGGATTTTGGAAGGAGGAAATATATGTCGTAGATAAATATTCCAGTTTTAGTTTTTTGATTTCATTCTATTTGGTGAATATCGACTATCACATCAACCCAATATGGCTTCTATAAATGAAATGTTACACACATCAATCTTGATAATGTTAATACCAAATATCCCAAACCAAGAGGTGGTATAATTGCAGAATAATCTCTCTTGCTATGAGAAAAACATTATTCAATTGTACTATAGAAACAATGTTCTTCACAATACGAAAACTAAATAGTCAATTTTTTTATAAAAACAATATATATAAAGCAAAAACATGGAAACCTGATGAATAAATTATTATAATGTACCCTCATCTATTTTCACCTTCATATATGAAATGATATTTTGATGGGAAATTTTCTAAATAGAGGATGAATGTACCGACACTAATTTTTATTTATCTATATTTTCATAAGAATAAATTTTTTTGGGAAATATTATAATATAAAATACTTCAAAAATATAATAAAAATAAAATATAATTTACTATTATATTGTTAAAAAATATTTTGGAAGCTACTATAGTTATTATTGGCTCATAAGGAATTTGAAATATGAGAATTATGAGAGTTTGTGATGTAGTCGTTATAAAATGACTTGTATAACTACTGTATATTAAGGCTAATGAAAATAGAAAATTATTGTATAAGGGATAAATGATGGCATCAAGTATTTCGATTATTTCTTGTGATGGTTATTTTTTGAGCCTGTGAGGAAGGTATCATCACTGAGCCTCTCTCATGATAATGAAAAATAAAAACATCAACAATTGATGCACAAGTAGAATTGTCAATTAGATAACATAAAGTTAGTGTAAATAACCACTGGGTCATTGATTTCTCAACCACCGATTAATGGAAAACACTTCCACACTTTAACCTATGAAATTATTCGGGTATTACATGGGGTTATATAACCAGGTGATAAGTTTATTCAATGAATAAATGTTTTTTTGAAATAATATGGAACATACCGTATTTAGACCTTTATTAATATATATATGAATTTGATTCTGTATATTGAATCAAACTAATTACATTATATAATGGTGATATTTATAGATTTTTTGGGTAAAAATTGTTGAATAATTAATATTTATATTATTAAAAATATAAATGGAACGTATATTAATGTTTTATGAATGATAAAATAAAGTTTTGAAATTATGAAAGTAAAATAATATTTTTGAAAAAATATATATGATTAAAAAATATATTCAATAAAAATTAAAAAGAATATTTCAAATTTTTTTGAGAAAAATAAATATATTTAAATAATGACTAAAAAATAATTTTATCAATGCTTTATTATTTATTTTGGGGGTTTAAAAATCAATGGTTTCATAAAAATTATATTTTTCAATAAATATGAATTTCATTTAAAAAAGTTCATTTCACAATTTTTTGGTTGAAGTGTTAATCTCTTTGTAAATATCTTTTCAATATGTGATTAATGTGAACTTTGAAAATCATTATAGAAAATTAAATACATATTTGAATAGGTGTATAATATATATGTACGTTAATTTCTAATAGTGTATGTGAATGAATGGTTTAGATTTCTAGGATTAAGAGGAATACTTTACTGTCCCCTTTACCATTTAGTCCCAATACCATTAATATTCAATAAAATATTTGGTCACCATTTAAAGATTTAATATTTAATTCTAAAACACCACACTCCTCCCCTTTTAAAATTATCATGTCACCACCCCATTTATCCACACATTCAATTCCACCATGGTCACCCAAAATCTACACAAAATATATATTTATCCTCCTTTTTCTTTTACAATAAGTTCTTATATCTTTTAAAAAAATAATATATGAAATTTTAATGTGTGATTCAATAGAATATGTCCAAATTATAGGTTCTAAAACACTCGAAGATTTATCCCTGTTTTGAACAAGTCTAAACACTCTAAAACCAGTTAAAATTCTTCTGAACTATACATATTATTTCTCAAATGTATTTTAACACCAATAGTATTTCATGACAATGTTTAGGAGGTGAAATGGTGATTCATGACACGATTCAAGCATGTACCATTTCATGTATATAGGAATGGCCACTCACTTGAGATTTTTGTTTGTATAAATTTCTCTAGGAAATGAAGTTAGAGGAGGAAAGGGTTGTTCTCATGTATATATTAGGATGTTTTGGAATAGTGGATATGTTGTCTAGAAGTGACCCCTGAAGACACTTCACAAATTAGAAGTAATTTCAGGTTGAATTTTTATTTACCAATGTATCAATGTAGTGTAGAAAGATTTTTTCAATAGGTATAGACTTGGGTAATCATCTCATCTTTTGCTGATGGAGATTTTGGGGATGTTTGGGAGAAATATTTGGTGGAGTTTGGATAGAACTACATCCATATAAAGGTTTTATGTGAATTCATAGCGTGACACAAAGTGTCATGCCGTTATAAAATGGCCATAGTTATAGACTTATTTTTCACAAACATTATTTATGTTAAGGCATGTTTCACAACATGAAATCTTCCTAACAAGTTTTTTAAAATATATTTATCTCCATAAATATCCCTAATTAAATCTACTGAACATTTTTTTGAATTTTTGATGAATTTTTTATTCCAAGATCCATTATCCTTTGTTTCCATGTTGATCTAAGAATAGTTCATTATTATTGAATTATCTCAATAATTCTATGTCAATTTGATCCCATGATGTCTCATTTATTCTCAATTCTTGTCTCATTTCACCAAATCTTTAATAAGGAGTTGTTTTAATCTAATTTAGGGACTTTGGTTCATCGTACAAGATTTGGGTGGTGGTTCTTTATAATTAATCCTTCTTATGATTAATATAGGTTTTCTATAAATTATGCCCCAAGTCATAATATGTTAATTAGTTATTTCAACGTGTTTCCATGTTGTATTATTATACCCTTGACCTAAAAATTAAATTGTATAATTTATATCCTATAGATTATACTATGTTATGACCCATTGAGTCATCTACGAACCCTAATATGATGGTACACTATGGGGATTCAGTAAAATAGATTTTTGGTCTAGGAATTGTGTAGTCAATGTGATAAAACCATATTTTTTTACATAAATTTATAAATGTAAGATATTTAACTGATAATTTAAATGTGTAAAGGGGGATATCCAAGTTGAGATAAATAATTTTTTTGGCACAAATCAAATACTAAGATTTCGATGGAAACACAAATATAATAATGAGATAATGTTTTCTTTAAGGTGTTTGTCCTATGGTTATATTTCTAGTGTTGGTTTTCACATGGGTATTTTTCTATCATGGATCTGGATAGGGATTTTTTCTATAGTGTTTTCTATAGTTCTAGAATCAATATATTTCATCGGGTGAGACTATTATTCCATGTAGGTAATTTACCCTGGGTGTTAATCTTATGTTCAGGGATTTATATTTTTCTACAAGAGGTATTTAAATAATTGGATTGGAATATTACTCCAAAATTGATTTCGACACTTTATAGATATTTTTTACTAGTCAAGGATGGTAGAGTTTGTCTCACGTGACATCATGGCACATGAAAATCAATAATGCTTGTTTATGTACTTCTTCTACAGTTGTATGTGTATATATATTTAGGAACATATACATGAACATAATAAAAATTCATATATTTATAGTCATAATTGGTGGTGGCCTAAAGATTTTTACACACACCCTACTTAGGTTGTTGGGTTGTAACTTTGAAATCATCAAGACAATAGGAAATGACAATGGAAAGAATCGTTTTAAAGATGTGTGACATCGACTACAAGCATGGGGAATCAGATATTAGGATTCCTTATAGGAGTCATCCAATTTTAAATTTTCATTATTTTATGATATTTAATATTATTCCCCATATATATGTTATTATTTTTCATGGATATATATCTCTTCAAATTTTATGCGTTGTGGTTATATATTATAACTTTTCATGAAGTATAATTACAATTTAATGGTGGATATCTAAAAAATTATATTTTACCAATAGTAATTTCACTATAATATGTGTGTATAGCCTCTCATCTACATCACCTCTAACTCGTGCTGATAGTTAGTATCCTATAGCATGGAGGAAGGAATTCCTGAGATTATTTAGTGATCTCCAGTTCAACACTTATTAGCGTCCATATACTAGGGGACGCTGGAATGTGGTATTAGATTTACTTTCATTTTCTAAATAATTTGGGTGAGGTAGACAGAAGGTAGTGTTTTTTTGAGACTTGGTATAGGACATTTACTTTTGAGTACCTTACCCACATATGAGGAATTTCCAATTGACCAGGGATGGGACTGATTTTTATTATTATTTATACTATTGGACGATTTCATCCTAGAGTGATGCAAGGAGTTTTGAATTTATGATTTTTGGGATAATGAATCATGGATGGAATGAAAAGTGGGAGTTTTCACATACATTAATGTAGGTATTTTAGATTCAAAAGTAATTTTAATGATTACTAGTAATTTTTTACTCTGTTCATGATATGGGTTGGTTGTTTAAGGTGTCACTTCATCTTACAAAACGAGTCATCTAAACTATTAACATTTTATTCCATGATAATTTATTAATTTAATTTTTTCCAATGTTTAAATTAAATTTTAAATTAATCCAATCTAGTGTTTCCCTCTATAACTTTAATCTAACATATAATTTGACTTATCGCTTTCTATTAAATTCTGGTTAATATATATTTCAAAATAATGATGATATATATCCTGTATATATGATGTTGATTTTAGGGGTTTGGTATATAACTTATGTGTGTATGAAATTGGCCAAATGTATGTGTTGATTCAAGGACTGTGATAATGCACATCGTATGAGATTTCTAAGGTATAGATTTTAAGAATTGAATAATGTAATTCCTATCATTGTTTTACATACAATGTTATCGAAGAACTATTGTAGTGAAATGTTCTAGGGTTTTTTTATTAATTTGTAGATATCAAAATCCATGATAAACATTGATATATCATCAAGAGGGCAGTGATGAGAACAAACCTTGGGTTATTTGAAAATAACCTCTAGAGGTACTATGGAAATTGGAAGATGATAAAATCCAAATGAGCATTAAGTTGGTGGTGAAACCCATTGGTAGAGGCAGGCACCATGATATTTGGAAATGATTTAAACGATGAATAGAGTGTTCTGGGTAAAAAATATTATTTTCTTGAAAGGGTGGTCCTCAAGAGGCCAAAATCTACATATAGTCAATTGTGTGATAAACATTGATAGAGCATCAAGAGGGAGGTAATGAGAACACAGTTGGGGTTAATTGAATATAACCTGTAAAGGTACTATGGAAATTGGCAGATGATCAAATCTAAATGACCATTTAGTTGGTGGTGAAACCCATTGGTAGAGAAAGGCACCACAATATTTGGAAATTATTTAAAACATGAATAGAGTGTTCCGAAAAAAACAAATTGATATTTTCATGAAAGGGTGGTCCTCAAGTGGCCAAAATCTAGATTGATTCCTTCTGTATGATTTTTAAAAACCTAGGGACACCCTTAAAGAGGAGGGTAAATCTTGTACTGTATATCTCATTTATATAAGTATAGAAATGGTGGGATCTTTTAGTCAACGTGGACCAACATGTGGGGTTATCTTTAAATAATATATAGATGATGTCATAAAATATCATGTATCTGAATACATTGAGGGAGGAATGAGAATGTGAGTTTGAGCATATAATACAAAGTTGGATGAATATATTAGATTATGTTTCCCATTATACACATTCATAGTGTTTCACACTAATTTTGTAAGTGGGTGAGGATTTAGGGACAAATCATTTTGGGTATTTATTGAGTTATGATATATGGGTTAAGGTTAATGTGTTCCACATCCTAATTTTTATTGATCTTTTGAATAAATATTTGATTATAAAGACGAACTCAGATAAGGGTAGTGGCTCATAGAAACCAGATTCTACTAGGGTGATTCATTGGTGAATCTATAAGATATAGAAAGCTCTATTTAATGTTGTCACATGCTGGTGATGGCGGTAGTTTGAGTGGAATGATCAGTGATTCTCCTCCCTCATTATAGGGGCTTCATATTATTGAGTGGCAGCGTTGCAGTATAGAAGCCTATACTAGACATAGTGTGCTACATCACCTCTCTAGGGTAAGAATTATAGTAGGATAGGGCATTGATAGTCGTTATACAAGAAGGATCAAGGGTCACTCAATGGAGGAACGTATGGAAAATTATAACGATCATATGTAGTGTCATCTATATTGTAGTGGGAAGGTAATTGGAGTTCATCTAGTAATATGGGCCATTGAGGAGGATGCAGTACTATGGGATGAGGAAACCCATACTATTATGGTGTTCTTGTAGTGGGCAAACATGATATTGTTTAGGTCTGAGGTATAAACTATATACCAGAATTTCAGTATATTTTCATTGGATAACTTATTGGACCTTTGACCATCAATGATATGATAACAGTGACTTCTACATTTTTTTATGACTTATATAACCCATGTGTTATTTATCCCTATATATATACTCATTTTGTAGAAGTTATATGGTTTCATAAAAATTTCCTCTTTGAGATGATTCATATTTACATATCTTTATATGTGTGGTCAAATAGATTTCACAATTTTAGGTAATGTTCCTTAGAGATGGGACGATGTCGGTTTTTAGGGAATTTATTGTGTTATATATGATTTTATATGATGTAATCCTTTATATTGATTGGTTTTTTCTTTACCTATCTCGTATAAACTATTACCATAAAGGTGTGTTCCTAAAATCTATAGAGGGAAGTGGGTTTATTTAGGGTAGACACTTGGGGTTAGAGGCAGTTTTCATAGGGCATTTCCGAAGGAAACATGGTGAGATTATATCCCATGATTCCAGTTTGGGGATAAACATTGGGGATACACAATGATCTATTTTTTCTATTATAGTGGAGTAGGTTCATGGTGATTTTTATATTTACTTTTAATTTTTTTAAACTATATTAGATATTGATTATTTTATTGTGATCCAGAATGTATCTTGGTCCATTTATATTCCACATTATCAAATGGACCCATTAGGTATTCATCTTCTAAATGGAAAAATGAAGAACATTGAGGCCAAAGGGTTTATTTGGTCATGAATTTTACATTGGACCACTCTAACCCCTTCTCTTAAAAGGTAGATTTGATTTGTGATTTCATGTCCAAATCAGAAAAATAATACTACAATTGTTGAACAATAGTGGAATATTACATGTATTGAGAACCTATTTAAATAGTTAGGAGGTTCAAGGGTGTTTCTAATGATTTATATGAGATCAAGTTATCTTCATCTTAGGGCAAGGGATTTTTGTTTTCTGTGTAAGGATTTAATGAAATGTTGAATACAATATGAGTACTTAGGGAGGTCATTTAGGTAAAAAAGCACAATTGATGTTTATGGGTCTGATGAATATGGTTTGTCACTAATATTTGGATGATATTTTGGTTGTTCTCATCGATAAAATTATTTTTTAATCCAATATGAGTGAGGGATGTGAGTAGGACCTAGAGAAAAAGTTGGATACAATTCAGAAACATTACACCAATTCCATGTTACAATGTTCCCCCATGGATTGATAGGTTTTAATTTTTGTGAATTTTTATTTCTATAGATAGTATATCGATTAACCGAGGTAAGTTACATGGAGTTATCTCATGATTGTGTCCCATGAAAATGTTTTACATTTATATATTTATGGATTTAATAGGGTATTATTGGAGTTTTATTAAATATTTTCCCCATTTATCACTTCCAGTTATGGGTCTGTCAAAAAGAGAGTGAAGTTTATATAATTTGATAATTGGGAGGATATAACTTAAAAACTAATGTATATGCAAATAAATCACCAATATTGACCATACATATGGTTTTAATAGATTAATCAATGAATTGTGATATATCAGGGGCCTGTCTAGAAACTGTCCTGATATAGGGAGGTTGTGTGGTTTTTATGGTTCAATGAAACTAAGAATTCATGATTAGAATTATTCAATCAATGAACTGGAGCATGTAACATAAATATTTGTCTTGTGTTTTTGGAGACACTACTTTTTGGTGGATAATTGTATTATTTTTATAGTCCTCAACAACTTCAGATGCATCTTTTACTGATGGATCCTTAATAATAAACAATAAAGGTGGGTCAATTATCTGTAATCTTTTTATTATGGTACAATAATAACCCCCAAAAGGAAAATAGGATTTCAAAATATTTTTTACAAGGTATGAAGGATCAGGCAGTTCAATATTTCTTCAGTGAATGTTAGCTAATGTAACATTTATTTTATTTTCATTTGGATGTTTAGAAGTATCTAGGTTTTGAAACCCATACATATTTTTCAATTTACCCATTAATACATTACATGAGAAATACGTTGTAGATATCTAACACATTGTACTAGAATGGAGTGATAATATGTATGGTAGGGTTCCACCACTATACATGAACTTATATGATGGTGAGATTCCCCATTTTCATGGTTGTGTCCAAGTTCCAACAAACATGTGTGAAGTGCTGATCTATAAATTCCATGCCTAAAAATGTGATGTTTATGATTATTTGATAATGATATACTAAAACATGTTTTGATATAATTTGTGGTTGACATTGAAGAATTATTTTTATTTTTTTTATAGGATTATCCACTAGTTTGTACGTGAAGGATAAGAACCAGTGGCCCTCTATTATTTTACATCTTTTGTCCGTTCTTTTGTAAAAATGGTATGGCGTTATCGTAGAATTAATGAAGGGGTTGATAAGAATTCCCTGTGTTTGTGAATTATTTTTTACAATATGGGATTGCATGATAATGGTTTCTATAATTTATCCAATCTAAGAGAACATTTTTCTAAATGTGATTGGTTTACTATATGACTAGGATTGCATGCCCAAACAATGGGGCCCCTAAATAATCATTTTGGATAGAGATAATCATTTCACATCATGATTTTGGATTTGATTATATAATTATTTAGTTATATAATGTCATTTTACCATTTCATATCCTACATAAACCAATGTAAATTTTAAGTGATCTATATAGATTTTATGATCTATACCTATTTAATGACATCTTGTGCTCATTTGTAAGTAAATTTTTCCATTTATTTTTATACCTTGGGCGGGGTATTTTTTGGGATTGTTTTGAATGATATTGGAGAAGTTTGTAAGCCCATGGAATATTTCCCAGTTGGATAACTTGATGGGTAAAACGTGTGGGTTTCACTAGAAAATTGTGTTCTATGTTTTGGTGAGACAAGAGGTAGTGCATGGTTGGTGCACGGTTTTCCCATGCATTGAGGACTCCCTCCCGAAACATGAACCATCAAATATATGGTATTTTAATGGTTAGAAAATGATCTTTCAAACCATATTCCACTTAAGATATGTTGTGTTAACCCTATAGTGAGGAATGCAATTAAGGTGTCCAGTTTGGGAAACTGTGCACCCCTTCCCATGTATCCGTGTGAATATTTTATTAATCAATTCGAAAATTTATTTAATAATACCAAATCCTCTACATTAAAAATTATTCACACCCATTCACCCCTATCTTATTCCTTTTATTTGGGAAACTCTCATATAGATTCCTTGGATCTTTCAACCCATTTCATGGTGAATCAAATGTTTGTTTGAAGGATCTACATCCCGCGATAATGTTGTTTCTTCAACATTTAGATTACTCTCTCTCTCTCTCTATAGTTTCTATTCTTAGATGATCATGAATTATTTATCTTTAATATTCATGGGAATCTATATAGGTTACATTGGATGTAAATATGTTGGATTTGTTTTATATGTTTTGGTCCATGATCATCTACTCTATTGTGATCTAGATCAAACCATTTCAATATGGGGATTTCTGGATTTGGGAACATCAATAAATTAACTTGAGGTATGTTTTATAAATTTAAAATACCATAAAATTTTTAATAATGTTGCATATGTAATTTTGAAAAAGAAATTTCCAATTTTTGTAATCACATTTGAATTGGATTAAATAATTAGTTAATAAATTAATGGATTCGTGGAATTGATGGATTATTGTGACTATGAAATTAGTGGGATATAGGGATTACAAGTTAGGTAACTAATGAGATTATGAAATTAGGTATAAATGGGAATAAATGGTTTTTTTCTAACCATGTTGGGTTAAGGGATATTTGGATTAAATTTTGATAAGTGGATTAATGGTGAAATTTTTATATTATACTAGGATTATGAATTGATGAAAAATAATTGTTTCAACAAATTGAAATGGTTAAACATTATTTGAATAATCACTAATAGGTTTAATGATGATTAACCATGATAAATTTTATATATGTGATATTCATGAGTAATTGATAAAGGAGGTGTTGGACAATGATTGACACTCTTAATGACCACATGGGTCCAGACATGATGTTATAGACCCTAAATCATGCATGTGAAGATTACTGTATGGGAAATGGATATATGCTCCAATAAACCTTGAGGTGTGGGACATGGAATCATGATCCAAATACCCATGGGGTGTTATAAATAATCATTTTATACTTATGATGTTGGAAAAGGACTAGGGTTACGAGGGGTATTGACATAAATGTTGAATTAATTGATTATTAAAAACCCATGATGTAATGAAATATGATATAATTTTCAGATAGTTTATATTCTTGTATAGGAAAATGTTTGTATTGATGGTTTGCTTATCATCGCTTGCCAATGGAATTATGTGGTCAAATAAAGAATAATGAAATGAAATAATTTTTTACTTTATTTACTATAAATTTTTCAATATAAAATATCATACACTTTTGAATAAAAGATTTTGTCTTAGATGTCATAGGCAGTGGCCAACTGTGGTATAATAAATCCATATTCTAGAATCCTAATTGTCACCAAAAAGGAGTCATGTTTTCATGACATGATATGGGAAAGAGAACTGTGACAGGGGATGTGTTCGGTTGGCAATAGATGAGGGGACCAGACATGATGTCATCACCTAAAAGGGAGTTTTTAGTGTCATTATTTTAGGTTTTTCATTTGACACCGGACAATAATATGAAATGATATGTTTAAAACTTTGGTATTGATATTGTTTTCTTACATAGCTTTATCATGTGATAATGGTGTGTTTTTATTTTGGTATTATTCTTGTTATTGGCTATTATCACTTGAATTTTATTTTTATTTCCATTATTGTGGTTCTTTGATGAAGAGTGTATATTCACCCCATATTATATATATTAGAACCTCTCTACTAGTCAGTATCTTCTAGAATATAGGGACGTGTGACTAAGGTCATCTAACTAATCGGATCGAGGCACTGATATGTTGCACCATGGTTGGGACATTAGATAGAGGTATGAGAGAATTTGTTTTCTTTTCCTTCAGTTTTCATAGAATTTTCGAAAGGTATACAAGAGAATAGGATGATTCTAGTCTATTGAAAGAGCTCGTGAATGGTAGTATTTAAACCATTTACGAGGGGAAAATCCATGCACCTATGGTGGGATTTGTTTATTTTCATATTTTCCATTATACCTGAATGTTATATCACCTTGAGAGATGAAAGTATTCAGTATTGATCTTGTTTTATGAGATTTTACACATGGATCTGTATTGAACGATGGTTGGGTATCAATGTATCATTTTAGGCATTTGAGATTTATTATGGCACACATCATTCTAGGTATGCATGTAAAAGAAGGTTTTGGTTCTGTTGTTAAAATAAAACGATTCTTCTAGTTTTATAAATTTGTGATAAAAAGGTTCTTAATGGGAAACTGAAAATTTTAAATGAAAATAATTGTGGTTAATGGAGTGGATTAATGGGTGTCTAAAGAGACTTTTAAAATGGTATAATGTTTTTATTTTTTATCAATGTCCTAGGTGATGAATGGTTGAGGGTAGGGATGATGCCTCAATGTTGACCATGTGGTCACAAATGGGTGATGAATTGTAATAAATTGATGTCAATCCATCTTATGTTAATGTGATAATATTTTTCAATGCATCCTAAGATATGTGTGTGAGATTTTTGAGATATTACCACAGAACAGTGCTTATTGATAGATTGAGAAGAGGATATGGATGGAAATGATACTTCATAAGTTGAACATGAGGCCCTAATAGATCAGATTAATTGTCTAAGAGTGTTGATCAGTGATAACTTTTCTCTCTTGATGGAATTTATAAATGGACTACCATAGTTAATTTTGAAGTGTATGTTTGACCTGGAATGGGAGATCCAGTTGTAGAACCTTCTATCATTCACTAGATAGGGTGAACCTATGGGAGTTGAGTTATGGAAATTGTATATCCAAAATATCCATGGGAATTTAGGGACTCATGAAGAGATGACTTTCAAATTGGATGCTTGTATATCATGTGGTAAAGAAATACATTTGTATGAAATCAAGAATAATTATGGAAAGCCAAAGAATATGGAGTTCATGGACATTCAAGAGGTGGTCTTGACACAATTTTAACCTGAGATGATTATTAAGGAGAGGGTAGCTAAGTATATATAGTTTAAAATGATGAGCAAGGCAGTTATGGAAAATGATAGATGATACACAGATTTATGGGATCTTGTTCCAGCATTGGAAGGGGATAATGCTACTATATCAAGCCATTTTAATGAATGGATTAAATATGATATCAAGTCCTAGGTGAATAACTATAGGATGCATAAGTTTTTGTAGGTGGTGAATCAAGCTATCATATAATAGGGACACCTGAAGGTGGATTCTGAGGAAGTATTGGTGGTTTTTTCTGGATTACAAGGCGGTACATCTTCTTATATTAGTATGTATTACTAGGAATTTTTTTCCAGAAAATTGTAAAGTGGAGTGGTTAGGGGGAAGATTTGTAACTATGGACATTACCTGAGTGCTCTTCCACTAGTGTGGTAGGCCAAGTAAAATTTATAGATAGTTCCCTGGACCGTTGATAGAGCATCTATCATGTGTAATGATGGGATATCTATAATATTTTTTCATGAACTCATGATAGCTGGGTAATGAATGAGGATATATGAAGAACCAATGCATTGGAAGGTGATTTTTTTACCACAAATCACTATAGTATTTGGAGTTCTACATCTTGTGACCAGAGAGGTAGTGGACATTGTGCTTTCGGGAATGAGTTCATGTATGAAAAGAGTGGTGTACTTTAGGGGACTCTAACTGTGGCATAGGGAAGAGGGAAAACACAAATGCATTTAGTTCTTCCTACACTTGTGGAAAATAAGGATGGACCATCGATAGTCATATTTACTATTCTCATATTTTCTTTTATTTCAAGTGCCATAATTTAAACATGAGCATCTCATTCATTTATATCTTCACATCTTTTGAATGGTTTAAGTATCAAGGTGTAATTTATGAGATGGATTATAATGATGGACACATCATTATGACTGGGGCCAAGGAACAATGTTTTATGTAAAGGGTTCTCTCTCAAGGGTGGTGAGGGTAATTTTATTTGTGATCAATGTGTCCTCGATATGTCAGTATTTGACTTTAATTTGGTTATTCACCGATCGATAACATATCAAACCCACATATATTGTTATCCCAAGAGAGTATCCTTTACATCTTCAATGGGGGTCAATTATGTTCATCATGGAGAGTTGGTTATCATGGAAATCCATTAAATGATAATTCATCAGAAACATGGAAAGATCACATCCAATGTAGCAAGTCATTTGCTAGATAATGAGGGTGTGATGAATAGAATCTTTCCATCTGTTGTAGAGAGGATCCAGGACAATTTTCCAGAATACATCTCGAGAATATTACCAGAGATTGATATGGATTTTAAGATTGATCTCATTCATGGAGGCAAATTTTTTCAATTATGCATTATATAATTGAACGAACAGAGTATGAATATCTTAAGACATAGCTTGATGATTTGATAGATATGGTATTTATCCATATGAGAATGTCACATATGGGTTATCTAGTTTTATTTTCTATTATAGTTGACTGGATGTTGTTCTTATGAGTTGATTACAAAAATTTGAATCATATATTAGTGAATAACTAGTATCCTATTCCACATATTGATGATCTATTCGACTAGTTGAGATGAGCATCTGTTTTCTGAATGATTTTCTTGAGGCTGAGGTGAATCAGTTGATACTTAGGCATTCTGATATACTAAGAACTGCATTTAAAAGTTAGTGTAGCCTATATAAGTTTCTTGTGATTCTGTTTGGGATGAATAATGCTCAAGATTATTTTAAATCCTAGATGAACCAATTATTCCTCCCATACCTTGATGAGTGTGTCATTTCTTTTCTCGATGACATCTTGGTGTACACCAAGACTCATGGAGATTATTCACAACATCATGAAATTGACCAGAGTACACTAACATACCATTAGATACACCCTAATAAATATAGGTGTTAATTATAAAATGATCATATACATTTCATGGATCACATCATTTCAGGTGAGGGTGTGCAAGTGTTTCCAGAGAAGGTGTAGGCAAGTGATTCTTAGGGGATACCCATGAATGTATTTGATCTCCAAATCAATCATGGATTTGTGGGTTATTTCAGAGGTTCATCTATAAACATTTTCCACATGGTTTTACCACATTTATGGTTAGAGAATATGGGAGTTGTTTTTCAATGTTATGTAGTATGTGATAATTTTTTCCAGTAGTTAAATGCATGTCGAGCCACCATACTAATCATGATCCTATCAAATCTAGGTGAGTAGTATACAAAGATCTATGATGCATTTGGGATATGAAAAGGAGCAGTGTGGATGTTGGGAGAGATATTTGTTATTTAGGGGTCATGGAAGTACAGGTCACATGAATGATCTTCAATACACATAAAATCGAGTTAATTTAATAATTTTATTCCTTGATGTTTTTGTGGAATTATTAGTAGGTCGATCATTTTACCGAGTATAATGAATATTGTGGCTTAAATTATATATCTTAAATGTTATATTTGAATATTTGGTTGAATAGGTTGGTTGATTATATATAGATCACAAATATTGAGCTAGCATACATGAACAAGAAGGGAAATAATGTTACTACTGCATTGACCAGGAAAACCTAGACTTAGTAACTTTAGTAATATAGCTCTTGGTGGAAGATGATGACCTTATTGGCTGAGATATATTTTTTGATTTAAGGGGTATAGGAGTATATGACACTTTATATCATTGACATTTGAGTCCAAACATTTGAACCAAATCAGATAGATTAAGTAAGAGTATCCTGAGTTTTTTTTACTTGAGCGATAGCTTTGATGGTTGGGAGTCACATTCTGATTGAAAAATCGATGAAGGTAAGATCGTATATGCATGTGTATGTTTAGTTGTTCTAATGAGTATGTGATGGGATATAATATATGAATTTCATGCATCAAGTGGGATGTTCATCTCGGATTGACCAAAATGGAATTTGACCTACATTTTCATTATTGGTTGTTGGTCATAAAAAAGTAGATGAAAATGTTCATAACATGATGTTATACCTGTCATCTAGTGATGGCTATGAATCAACCTCCATGTGGTTTACAGCATTCGATTTCCAATGTAGAATTCAAGCTGTATGACATTACAATGAATTTTGAGATTCGTATCTAGAGTATTAATAAGAATAATAAAGCGAATTTGGTAATGGTATACTGACTGAAAAATGTATCCAATTTTATTCACATAATGGATAATTTCATAGGGGACTAGTTGGGAGACATTTTTTATTATGAGCTAATCTATCCGCACGAGGTGCCAAAGAGTATAATTTTAGTCCTTGACTCCTGTTTCACTACAAACATACGGAAGGACTTTTAGAATGTGCTTCGTACATAGGTATATATATTAATTCCCATTTCACCCATAGAATGATAGGATTCAGAGATTACTATATAGGTACTAGATTATATGCTACAAGTGTTTGTCCTAGACATTATTGGAACTTGGTAGATGTACATATATATCATAATGTATTCCGATAACTATAGTTTTCATCAAATGAATTAGATCACCCCATATGAGGAGCTTAATTATAGGACATGCTGATTCCCACAATGTTGGATGGAGGTAGGTGAGTCTGAGTTATTAGGATCAAGTCACATACAGGACACTTCATAGCTATTTCTGCTGATTCAGAATCATGTGGCAGGGTCTCAAAGTAGATATAAGTCCCATTATGATTAGTATATAAGACTCCATGAGTTTACAATGGGTGACTGTGTATTCATTTGGTTATATCCGAGATTGGTTCACCAAATGATTAAGATATATGGAATGTTGGAGAATATGTTTTTCGGTATTTTTAGGTTTTCGAGAGCATATGGCCAGTGTCATACTCATTGTGTCTTCAAAATAGGTATAATACTCTGCATGTTGTGTTTCATGTGTCACAACATTAGCAGTATCACACTGACACTAGTCAAGTGACTGATGATGATGATTTTGTGCTTAAGGATCTATCATCTGATTAGGATCATTTGATTCATGTAATGTAACATAGTAAGAAAGTGTTTTGGGGAATGATTGTGTTGATAGTTCAAGTAATGTGGATTAATGGTGTTGTTTGTTAGGAAACATGTGAGAGAGAAGAAGATATGTAGGCTTCATGGGACAATATTTTTTCATTTAAATAATAGATACACTTTTTAGTATATCATGAGAATGATGTTTCAATAGTTTGAGATACTGTAAGATCCATTCCTTTTTAGAGATGCATCTCTCTCATTTCAGGTACAAATATCCTTCATTTTGGTCATTCGATGTGGGGGGTTTTGTGTGGGATTGTTCTAGGGGAAATTACAGAAGTCTAGAAGCCCATGGGGATGTTCAAGGTTGGTACACAATACCATAAAACTTTGGGAATTTACCTATGAAAATATGAACCTTGTTTTGTTGAGATAGAAGTTGGTTCATGGTTGGTTCATGGTTTGGTCGAACCATGTCGCATCCATCTCAAACCATGCACCTTCAAATAGAGGGTATTTTCCTACTTGGTTCATTTTTTTTCAAATTATTACACCCTTAAGAGGAACTATGTGACCACAAAGGTTAGGTTAATCATTAAGGGGCGTGGTTTTGGAAACAGTGTGCCCTTTCTAGGTAACCGTTTAGGTGGGTTTTTAATTCTATAAAAAATCTCAAACCTCCCAGTACAATCCCCGATTCACCGAACATGACCCTAAAATTTTTCCTATGATTTTTGAATCTCTTAGAAGGATTACAATTCTTCTTTGACCTCTTTCAGGTCGAATCAAAGATTTTTTAAGGATTACCTTCCTATGGGTAAATGAATTCTTACCTATTTTTGATTACACTCTCCGACATCACTTTTTTTGAATACATAGAAATGTTTTATCCTCCAATGTAGATTTTTAATATCTATATTTTGATGAATATTAATATGTGGGGTCATGTTACTATGATTGGGTCATATATATTCTACATTATTGAGATCTTAATCATTCTGCTTTAATTTTCATATTTTTGGTTAGGTTAACTACTATCAATGACCTTGAGGTCAATGGTATAAATTCCTAATTCATTATAGCAAGTAATAACTATGTGTGAGAAATTGTGAAATTAAAATTTACTCATTTGGAAATCGAATCATGAATTGTATTAAATAATTGATTAATTAATTAATTGAGTTATTGAATTGATGGACTATAGAGATTATAAAATTTGTTACATATTGGGAATATGAAATTGGTTAATTATTGGGATTGTGGAATTCAGTGAAAATGGTAATTAAAGGGTTTTTTTAGATAACCTTCATGAGATAAGTAATATTTTAATCAAATGTTGATAAATGTATTAACAATGAAATGTTGATATAATTCCAAGCAATTAAAGTGATGAACCGTGATTATTTTTATATATTGAAATGGTGCACCATTATGTGAATAATTGATTGAATTTTAAAATATTATTAACCTCTATAAATTTGGAATATTTGATATATGTGGTTCATTGATAAATTAGGACTGTGACTAGGACTGATGGTCCAAATACTAATGACGTTACAGACTTGACATTCTATCCCCCAATGCTTGCATGTGAATTTTATTTTATGGGACATGGACAGATTCTCCAAATAGCCATGAGATGTGGGAGAGGATATTATGATCCAAATTCCAATGGTGTGTCATACATGATATTCTAATCTTATTATATTGTCACTGGACTGCGGTTCCATTTGTTCATGACAGTAAAGAAGAATGAATAGATTAATGAAAACCAATGATGTTATGAAATTTTAAATACACTGAGGACGATTCATATTCCATCATGGGCCAAATTAGGTATTAATGGTTTAGGTGTCATCGTGATCCTAGGGAATTATGTGGTAAATTAAAAAATAATAAAATATTATTACTATTTACATTATTTATTGTAGTATATTCTTAATACAACAACATAAACTATTATAGAGTGTATTGTTTTAGCATTGGTGGGGGCCTAATAAGTTTTATTCACACCCTATTAGAGTAGTCTAGTTGGTACCCAAATATTCTTCATTTAAGAAGGATGAGTGAAGGGAATGAGCCAAATGTTAGATGAATGAGTTTGGATAGATCATGGATAAGGGAACCATAGATGATATGAGTACACTCTTGGAAGTTGTATGTGTATTTATCTTTTTTTCATTTGACACATTAAACTTATATTGAATGATATTTTTTCATTATTGGTTTGGATATTTTTTCCATGTTTAGTTTTATCATGTGATACTAGTCTGTTTTGTTTTTGATATTATTATGGATTTTGGTTATTATCACATGGATATTTTTTTATTTCTACTATTTTTATCCATTTATAAATAGTTAATAGTCTCCGTAGGATATATATTATACCATCACTACTAATTGGAAGCCATTTGAGTATGGGGAGGCAAGACAAAGGTCATGTAACTGGTCATCTTTGTCCACCAGTGTATGACACCAAGGTCAGGACATTACACAGATTTATGAGGAGACGATGAGAGTGTGTGTCCTGTATTTTAGTGGTTATTGGGAAAACTAATAGACAATGGATGAGTTTTCCAAAAAAAAATAGTTATCATGATTCTATAAAGATGTAATCTTATGAGGTATTGGTTGGTATATTGTTTTTTTCATGTGTATGTTGGTTGAAGGATAGTTAGTTATCATTTATCAAGTCATGCATCATACATCAGATGCTGAAGCAAGTACTGATTATCCAAAAGTTGTTTTTATCTAATAAGAGAATAGCTAGATCATATAAGACGAGTGATACTAAACTATTGTGTTCATAGATGGTGATTGGGTATTGCTGCAAGTGTCATTGTGAAATTTTAATCATCATAAAGAGGTATGGGAAGTTATCACCTAGATCCGTGCAACTGTTACTGATTGTTGAGTGGGTCAGTCTGGTTGAGTACCCGTTGCCTATTCAAAATCATTTCATTTTAATGAATGATCTTTTAACCTAAAAATAGTTCAGTTGACAGAATCTATATCCAGTTCAAATGATTGATAGAAATGTAATAGATAGTGAGGATAATATGATCTTTTAGAAGGATCAATTCTATATAGTTCCCCAATGTGAAATGTATGTCTACTATAAAATACATCGTTTGGTATGGTTATGGTTGTATAATATACCTGAAAAAGTGGAGAAATGAGGGTGATACTCACATAGGATGACTCAATGGATATATTTTCTTAATCAATGATACCATGTGACATTCTAGAAAATAGATCATGGACAAACAGTGATATGGTCGGGATGTTTTAATACCACCAACAAATTCCAAGGTATAAAAAAATAAAAATTATATAATGATGGTTTAATTATAATTAAATGTTTATATTTTTTTATTATAATTTTTTTTCAATTTGGGATTCATTTGAGTCATGGTTGATAGTGTAAAACTGAAATTTAGGATAAAGTGTAGGAGGTGAATCATGTGCATAATTTTTTCATGAACTCTCACTTGAAATTTATGGTTTTATATATGTTCCTATAAAATTTAGTAAGATTATATGAGTAATTTTCAATAATTTAATTTAAGATGTTTGTTCATATAGGATGGATTTTTAAAAAAATTACCCTTATAGGTACTTCGTAAGGAAGATATTTCTTTAGAAGGTGGTTTTGTATCACCCCTCAGATCTTTGAGGTGCCTTCTGGTTTTGAATTTGGGTTTAGACATTAGTAATCTAATGAATTTTTATTGATTGAGTTGTTAATAGAATTCAAGAGAGTGTTTTGGGAAATAATGGATGGACTCTAATCTATTTGTATGATGTTTGTAAAATTCATAGGGTTACACGGTGTCTCACACCATGAAAGATTGTTCAATGATTCATAGTGGTGCTACCCATAATATTCATGGTGTCAATTCTTGTTTATAATTATATATTTTCCTTTGGTAGTGATATAATGTGTTTTATAATACATATCTCATTCATAAATTGTTTAATTTCATATGTTAGGCATCACATATCGTTATTGAAAAAATATTTACTTCCTAGGTTTGTTATCCTTTATTTCCTGACTGATTAAAATGCCCATTGTTTCAATTGATTTCACCTAGTATGTCTATGTATCCATAATAAATATTTGTCTTATTTTTCTATTATTCTTCCAATATTAATATGATTCATAAATATGTTTTTTGGAATATTATTTATGGATTTTGGATCACTGGGATCAATTTGGGTGGTGGTTATTGATGATTAATCCTTATTAATCTTGATGTTGGTACTATATAAATTATCTAATAAGTATTTCATTATTAATTACATCTTGATTATTATGGACGTTCTAACATTTAGTGTGCTCAACATAAAATATATATATTATTAATTTAAATGTCATAAATTATTCCACATTTGGACTCTTTGATTCTTCTAAAAACCATAATTAGATGTAATATTATAAGGATTCCTTGAAATACATTTTTTAGTGATGAATTGTGTAGATAAACTGATGAAACAATAATTTTAGGATTATATTTTTAAATGGATGGTAATTTTTTATAACATGTTTAATGGTGACAATTTAAATTGGTAAAGGGTGACTTCATAATAGTGAGAATATATGTTTTGGCTGAAATCATAAAAATGGGGTTTGAATGAAATGTTAATGACATAATGATATGATGAGTGATATAATGTGTTTAGACTTATATAATTTTTATGGGGTTGATCTACATTGGGTATTTTTCATCCATGGTTATATTTATTTATTTTGATCAGTGGTGATATATAGTACATGGGTGGTTATATATCCCCAGGTGTGCCTATTTCTTCGGGATTGGTATATTTCCTCAGTTGGGACTTCTGTGAGCAATGAAAAGTATATTCTTTTAAGAGGTGTTTCTATCATAAACATGGTATTATTAAACTGAAATGGATTCCTATTATTTGGAGACATCCAAAAATGTTTTTGAATTTTAATGTTGGACTCAGGTGTCTCCTTGAAACCATATGATCATTAATGTTAATTTATTTAAATTCCCATAGGGTATACATGTATATAAATTTTTTATTTCTACATTAACTTAATAAAATAGATATAATTTATAAATAATTTGTTGTGGCCCATTTATTTTTAACCATACCCTTCTCAAGAAATAGAATTTTACCTAGGAAAATTTCTTTACTATGAGATAGGATAAAGAAAATCACCATGTAAATAATGTATGAATTGGACTTCTAGTGTTGGGAATGATAGATTGATATTTATTTGAGAAGTCATAGAGTTTAATTTTCATTATTTATGGTATAATTTATGATAGGTCGTGTGACATCATATGTTTTCATTTAAAACACTATGTTCTATAGCGTAATAATATACCACATCGAGTTTAATCGAACCAAATATTATTAATTAATATGGGAAATTTATTATAGCTATTATATTAGAAAGTATGAATTGGACATGATTTTTTTAAACATGTTATTGATTTTTTACATTCATCCAAATCTATTTTGTAGGATATGAATAAATATTGTTTTACACTTATAAACATTATTTTTTGAAAAAATCGTTTTACCATATTTTTATGGAGAACTTTTTTTGAACTAAAATAGGAAAATTTTATAAATTTTAATTAAAAAAGTAAACTTCATTTTTTAATTAAAAATTTAATTTTGATTTTTGATTTTTTTTTAATTTTCATATAGTTTTTTGAGAAATTGTTAAAGTATTGTATTTTAATTGGAACTTACTTTTCATTTAAATAATTTAAAATTTAATATTATATTATAAATTTGATTTAAAATTAAAATAAAAAAATTACATGAATTTATCCAATTTAGTTCATTGTAACAATTTTAACAATGAAATTTGATATAAAAACATTTCAATCTTTTTAACATTTTTTCTTTTAAAACACATTATTTCATCCCATATAAAGAATTCATATTTAATTAATATGTGAAAATTATGTTTAATTGATTTTGAAAAATTGATTCCATATTTTAAGTTAATTAGTCCATATTTATTAAATATGTCCCATTTATTTTCATCCAATATGAATAAAAACTATGTTAATTTTTGTAACCATAATAAAGCGTAAATTTGGTGAAACTGAAGTAATAAGAGGTTAAAATAATATAAAAAACATTATAAAAGGACCATTAAAATTGAATTTTTTTTATTTAATATACCAATTGCTTCCATTATCACACATGGCTTGAATATATGGTATTTGGTTTCCATTAATATTTTATTGTGACATTTATAATTTATTATTTAATTAAAATACAAATATGTCTCAATCTCATTTCTAATTAATGAAATATTTCTAAAAACGGGTTATCTATGGGGAAATGATAATCTAAAAATTTTATTTTAAATATAAGTGATTTATATTTATCATGTTAATTTTTGTAAATTTTTAGGATACAAATAACAACCATAAATTAATTCACATATATGATTCAGTAATAAATTTTTTATGAAAATATAAAATTAATGTTTATCTAAATAATAATATAAATATAATTAGAAATAATTAATAAGGTCAATTATTTTAATATAATTATTTTAAATTTAAATGTCTTACTAAATGTATTAGTATGGAATTTTCTTTCTGTTTTGATACTTATGAAGGAAAAGGAGATGAATAGCCTCAAAGTTCGCATTAATGGTATTTAAAATAAATATTATCTTATTATTTGATTGAAAATTCCTAAAAATAATTTATTGAGGCTATGGAATGGTTTTAGTTTAATATTGTCTCAAATTATTCATTTATTTTGATTTTTTTCATTTTACTGTAACTATATTAAACCTCAAATAGTAAATATCTAGGTGTCATGGTAATAATTAATAAGGTTACATAAGTGTTAAAAACTAAATGGCAAGGGTCAAAATGTGACCAAATATTTTCTAAAAAATATTTTACGATATATTTTTAACTAATTCATATATTATATTTCCAATAAATTACGCTTGATGCACTTGAAATTTAATATTAATTTATATTACATTAATATTTAGAGAAGTTCCTATCGTGCCCCGCCCCACTCCTATAAATGGACTCCTCTAATTATCTTCTATTCAAATATAAAACCATTTTATAAACAACAATATAACCATATTATTTCTTAAATTCCCTACCTATATTATAAATATCATGTTTTAGATATAATCTATCCTTTGTGGTCATAAGGTGTTAATAAAATGAGACCGTTCGAAGATGAGTTGCCCTTTTTAATAAGAATTTTCTATTTTATTCCTTATTTTAATTCCTTAAATTATTATTATTTAAAGATTATATACTAAAATATTTATAAATTATAATTTTATATATTTTTATGTTATGTGTTTGACCTATACCTTCACACACTTCCATAAAATTGGATATACAATCATCATTCATTTGTATGGAGGACTACCTTCTTGTGAACTAATGTCACTCGTTATTCCATTACAAAATTTCAAGGTTAGGAATACGGATATAATTATATTTTATAAATGATTTATATATTTTTATTATTTTATTATGATTCTTTAATATTCATAAAACACATACCTTCATGATTTCCATTTTGTGAGAGTATGATAACATCATTCGTGTGTACAAAGAACTACCACTTCACGAATTGATGTGATTCCTTCACACAATATGTGGAATAAATTAAGATTGAATTTAATATAATTATGTGATATATATTACATAATAATTTCACTTCAATGATAATATATATATGTATATATTATTTAATTTTCCTTTGTTCAATGCGATATGAAAATGGATAGAGAATTAATGTGTACATGGAACATACCATCACCATGAACAATATATTTTATTTCCTATTTCTATATTTTATACATCATTATAAATAAATTTACACCAAATATAAATTATATTTATATCATTCACTATAAACAATTCATTTATTCATTCCGTCACAACCCAAGAAACTACTGAACCCAATACCCAATAGGCCACACCACAAAAGTTTCCTCAGAATGCGAAGATCCAAATAAACTAAAGTAGATTCACAAACCTATACATTTAACGTCCATTCATTGCATTACACTAATTGATCCCATGACATGGGATCAAGCTTTTTTCAAGCTACTCATGGAGAAACTCCAGGTGAACTACCCATACCAACTACTTCCATCATCATTCGTCAAAGTTTGTCTACCCAATCCATTATCTAAACCATAAAAACTCCCAAATAAATGTATCACCCATCAACAGATCTCGTAACATATATTCTCGATAGAACTACTATGTTAACCCCACCAGACCCATAACCTCCATCAACACAAGCATTCCACCACCCAATCACATCCTCGATGTACAAAACTGACCATTCATTCCCCAATAAATAGATCTCTCAACCTGATATTCAATAACACCACCTGAACACCCAAAACCACACAACCATTACAATGATCATACAACCATAGAAACCAAAATAAATCATATTTAATAGGTATCCTTTCATTAATTCCATTTCTTAACTTCGGGGGTTATCATTGAAAAATATTGATCCTGGGGCATCCATTTATTAACCGAGTATATGTGGTTAACTGATTTGATAAAAATTGTATGATATGAAACCAAAAAACATGAATTAAAAAATATATTTATATCACAAACAAAGACCCCCAACAACCATGAATTCTAGTACATATACATCCCATACAAATCAAAATATCATCAAAACAATAAAATAGAAGCATGCAACACCTTTTCCCCTTTCATTTTTTATTGATATGAAATCGACATAATTATCAGTATTAAATTTGAATTTAACAATATTTACCAAGTATGATATCATACATCCACCCTATATAATGAAACAAAATAAGAGAGGTGAAGGAAATACTACATCGTGGAAGACGTAATCATCACATCCTTAATGTGCCAAAGTAGGGGGTGTGCATGCAGTAGGAAAAGCACCCAGTGAATATGTGATGAAAAGACTAAAACAAAAACAAATGACTACATGGGGAACATTGTTTTTGGGAATGGAACACATCAAGATAAAGGGAAAAAACACATGGAATAGAAGATCTTAGCTTTAGAAAGGTCGGATCGTAATTCAATGTGGGAACTTTTTAAAAAAATCCATTAATGGTTGATCTTGACCAGGACCACATGGTTTTGAAGTCAACGGAAGCTTCCATTTTCTAAAATATACATACAATATGAAATGGATCAAAAAACAATTAAATATGGAATTAAAATCATTTTATGTCAAATAAACTATTAAAGTGGTAAAATTGGAAAAATTAGGGAATTCTGGATTTTTGAAAAACTGTGAAAGTGAGTAACTGGTGGACGAGTCACTGGAGAATGAGTCATCAGTGTGAGTCACTATTGGATGAGTCATTATTGTGTCCTACCATCATGACTTACCATTGTGATGCACCCTTGTGACTCACTTTTTTGAACCACCACTCCGAGAAAGCCTTTTAAATACATGAAATTTGGAAAAATATTGAAATAAGTCACCATAACCTCCCAGATCACTTCAACCACTAGATGTTTACTATTTAATGGACTGGACAGGTTTCAACCATTACATCATATATTTCACAAACTATTCTTTCCCTTGATAATAAAATTTAATCGATAAGAAAGTGGGGTCTGAACAACCACACCACGAGATACCCCTCAATGGTCTTACTATACCTGAAACAATACTACTGACTAAACACATCATTTTCAATAATCCATCCTATCCTGTTCAGATGATGGAGTGTAAATCCAAACCAACCATGGACTCCACCTCAAACATTTACTAACCCAACATCCATGAAACACACCATACAATAAAAATAAATAATCTATCCCTACATATGAATCTGGGAATTCCATCCTCCATTTCAAAATACTATTTACTTTTGGAAGCACTAACTCACCCACAAAAGTTTAATAGTATCATAGATAATGTACCTCAAATTGGAATTTGGTCATCCCATCTTAATATTCATACGCATTTATGTGAAATTTTGCTATAAGGAAACTAATCATCTAATAGTAAAAAATCATTCATTACATTATAATAAAAATAGAACAAGGAAATATAAAAAAAATTGTTGGTACTGGGAATGAATCTGCACTTTTATCTTCCAGTTACTCTATTCAAGGCCACCATGATTCCACAACAGATGAACCAAATAAGTGGTCTGTCCATAGAGCTCTTCCCCTAGATGATATTGGATCTCTACAGCCACTCATCATATTTCACATCATCATTGATATCCAAAACTACTTATTTTATGACATGGGAGTCATTTTGAAGATTCTTAAAAAGGTTAGAGATGTGATAGAATTCTTGTATCCTTTCAAACTGTGGTGCCAATGGAAACTATTATGCCACCTTGACAACTAATACCAACACCTTGAAGGATCCAAAAAACTAGGGAGAAAGAATTATCCTTTTACTAAATCTTTGATTCCCATGTCATGGTGAAACATTCAAGAACAAGTGGTGCCCAACCTTGAACTACAAGGGCCTCCTCCAAAGATCGACATATGACTTCTTCTAGACTTGTGGTGTTATCATATTTTCATGAACAAGATAAACCTTCTCCACCAACATTTTCTCTACATCATGACCATGAATTGGTTTCTCCCCAACCTAATTATCTAGTAATCTATAATACACATGCTCATAGAATATCTATTAGCTTCTAGATAGACTCATTTGAATTCCCATCAGACTAAATTTTGAATGAAGTGCTAAGGTGAAATTTAGAGTCAAAATCATGAAACAATTCCTTCCCCTTACATTAGATAAAATTATTATCCCAATATGGGACAATGGATATCATAAATCCATTATCCCAAACCAACTCATGCACTTAAATATTTTCCAAGGAATCCATATTGTCTGACATCTTGATCGCTATGATGTGAGAAGATTTCATTATCCAATTAACTATTACCCATACAGCCTCATTGGATTATTGAGAACTAGGTAAAACAATGATAAATTCATAGATATTTCATCCCACTTCCACGTGGGTACATCTAAGGGCTACAAAAAACATCTAAGAACACAGTTCTGAGCCATCACCTTCTAGGAAACTAAGAACATTACCACAACCTCTACCACTTCCCATTTAATCTCACACCGCCAAAAACTGAATCCTCAAGTCACAGTACATATTGAATCTCTTGGGTGTACTTCATAGGGTGATATATGAAACACATGGTGGAATACCTCACACATCTCTACTAGAAGAAAATGTCTTAAAAAAATATCATTTGATTCTGACTATCCTCCAACCATCCCTCCGGAGCATTTCTAAGGTCAATGTGATCATGCATAACCTCTACATATTAGTCTCCCCACTAAGAATCCTACAACTACTACATCAGAGAATAATACACTATCATCTATAACAAAAATCCTATACCACCATCACTTCCCACATATATTTTCAAGGCTACCAACTCTTCCCTCACCTTCCAAGTGTCTATAGATTCTTAAACTACCTTTTTTATGACTTCTTTCTCAAGTAATGGACCATGACATTCCATTTTCTTATGGTATAGAAGATATCAAAATCAAAGTCCTGATGAAACTCCATCCACTCCACTGTCACATGTTCAAATATCACTATGAAAATATATACACGAAAATATTCTAAACTGTGAATACCAAAAAGTGCTCCCCAAAAATGTAATGTCTCCACAACATCAGTACAAACATAACCGCTCCTACCTCTTGATCATGGGTGGAATGGTTTCTTTCATGGGGACGTAACTAACTATACCCATAAGAGATAATTGACCGCTTCTACATCAAGGGACATCTGGAGTCTAGATGGGATGCATCACAAAACACCTCAAACATCACCCCTTCATAAAGAAACCAAAGAAATTGAGTACTGAAAAAAAATACCCTTAAGAAAGCTGAACACTACCTAGAACATCTCACTCCACACAAAAGAATGTTCTTTCCTAGAAAAAGCTATCAACAGAGCTGCGTGTCGAGATAAATAGGGTACAAACTTCTGGTAATACCCCATAAAACTAAAAATACTAAAAACAACTACCACATTCTTATGTGATTACCAGGAAAAAATAAAATCAAACTTTGATGGGTCTAATGCCATACTCTTTTGTTAAACCACATGCACAAGTAAATTCACCTAATTTATCCTGAACATACACTTGGAAATCATACCATAGAGTTGGTGGTGTCAAAGTAATTGCCAGATATGCAAATTATAATTGTTATTATCCTCCTGTGACTTTAATTAGATCAAGATTTCATCGATTAATATGATGTAGAACTGTTCCAGGAACTCATTAAATATGGAGTTCGTAAGCCCCTTCAATAGGTCAAGTGTGTTCATAACACCTAATGATGTGACTGTGATCTCGAAGGGCCATACATAAATCTATAAGTAGAATTTAGTATATCACTTTCCTTCACCCAGAAGTCATGGTATCCAAATTGATGATCGATCATAGAAAACAAGTATTCCCCTCTCAACTAGTCAAAAATATTTTCTATCTCCAAGAGAGGGTAATGGTTCTTAACCATAACCTATTGAAACCTCCGGTATTCTATAAAAATCTTCATAACACTATCTACCTTCCTTGAAAACAACATCATAGAACCCCATGATGACTCATTGGTATAGATAAAACCCTTTATTCATCTAAGGATTTGTCAATATCTTTATCTTCAATAATGAAGAAGTTGTAATTTCAATATGATGCCATTTAAATTGGGGAAGAAATGGGATTCATGTCCATCCAAAAATCTACATCATGTCGAGGTGGAAAGGTCACAACCTCCCCAGGAAAATCATCTAGGAACTCCCAAATAATATGGTAACCCCCACCAACTCTGCATTCACTGATTCCACTGAATCAATTTCCAACATAGAAGAAGAGTTTCTATACACCGACTACCAACATGACTACCCCAATTTCCAAAACATACTCAACCTAGACATCATAATTTGAAAAATTGAATCTTCTCCACAATCAATCGATGAAGGTATACATGGAATAATACAAATTGATGCCATAAATGACATTATATGGCTTCAACTGTAGCAAGAAAAGATCTCCGTGGGACTAATGTGGTCCCATCATTAGTCAACATCCTCGATACACTTCAAAAAATTATTCCTAATCTATGATTGGAATACTATACATCAGGGGAATGAAAATAATCTATAGTATTGTACCAGTGCATGGGATATAGTAGTTGAAACAGAGGAGTTTTAATCCATAAATCAAATAATGAAAAATTCGGGGAACTAAATATTTTGATCGCACCTATGATTTTCTCTTTCCTGGAAGGGACTGTTTTTTATGAGGCATCCAACCAACCACACGCAGCTCATTTTACACTCTACTAGTGACCTTCACCATGACCACGCCTATTTAGAGGTCCCCGAGGAACACCCTAAAGTCAGCCTCTACCATCTCAATCTCCACTCAGTGGAGCATGAGTCTGCTACCCATACAATAGAAATGGTATAACCGGAAACAACTTCGGAGGCTAGCGGGGAACCTGTCCACCTTTACCACACTGAGTATCAATGGCCACTGGGCACTAGATTTGATGATTTCCTTGTACTTTATTTAAGAAACACATCAGTACTAAGCCCACTGGAAAGGAATGTGGACAATAAGTTTGAAACCAAAACTACTAAGGATGACTCCCCACCGGTCAAAACATTAAAGGCCATGGCGTCAGAGACATGCTGCTGGTAACCCTTACTATAATGAACACTATTAGATACCCTCTAGTAGTGAATACCTTCATGAGTGAAACTATTCAATCAATTATACTTTCTTCCAAATAACCAATTATGTCAGAAACATAAAGGGGTAACCGCATACTTTATTAAAGGATGAAGTGTCTCTTCTAGGCATATCACTCGAGACTCCTCATCCGAAAATAGATCTAGGGAAAGATGAAGGATATCCTTGATCATAATCCTCAACTACCATAAAAATATACTACCATATGGGATGGATAGTAACTCCTACCTCTTCTCATACTTCATGGTCAATAAATGGAATTATTCTGAGAACCCATTCTGGAAATTGGCCCAAATAATGTGAGTCTCATTATTCACCCCCCATGAACAGTGTCCACTATTAATGCATTACTCCCTTCATCTATATCACTAAATATGGAACACAACAATCCATGAGAAACTAGATCATCCTAAAGGTTATCTCAAGATATTCAATCTAGTTCTCCATATCCATGTCTGTAACACAACCCTCGTATATTCGCAAGGCATGTTGCTGGAAATCGCATAACATTTTCTTCCACTGGTCATACTATTCACCTAGTTCACCCCGACCAATAAACCAGATCATCTTGCTAAGCCTGGACTAACAAAGCCACATGTGGATGATGATTGAGTTCCATAGATGAAAAAGGTAATCAAGGATTCCTTTTTGATAAATAGTATGGAATTTCATAATAATTAATTTTAACTCGTTTTAACTCCTTATTTATTCCAAATTTTCCAAAAAACCCAATTTAATAAATAACCATATTCAATATGATGCATGTATATTTCAATTTTTATCATCCCAACAAATGGTGTAGCCTCACTGGTTCATTCAGTAGGATTTGAGACCAAGCATAGAATCATTGGAGTCCCTAAAATCTCTTTTCGTCGTCAATATTCCCTTGCCCATGTCACACACCATGATCACCTAATTGTGTTACCCTACAAACACATGTAATCCTTACCTTTACTAACACAAAACTCTATCATATCTCCCAACCATCACCGCTGATACCTTTCTTTCCAGACCCCCTCCATCAAACGATGTCCCTCGTGGAATCACAATTCTGAAAACATGATTTGGAACCCTGATTCCCACCACATATACGCCCCAATGTGGAGACCAAGGCCAAGTCTATAAAAATAACAAAAAATGGGAGGTAATGCCCTTTTATAGTAAACATGTCCAAGATATTAGACATATACACCACAATACCACTCCATAAAATATATAAAATAAAACCATAATCTTTCCTATATGCATGTTAAAAGTAAAACTATCACAAATACTAATAAAATCCAATGTAAATATCATTAGTAATGCTTATCAGAGACACATCAAATGCCCCAATGTCTAAGTTTGTAATGCCCAGAATGGTCCCTGTAGTCCTTATAAAAATCTAAAAGAATTTTGTTAATTTCAGTTGAGCACACAAGAATACTCAGTAGGAAAACCAATGTCTATCGTGCATATGTGGGAGACACCTACTAATGATTTTATGGGAAAACAGTAGAACTAGTAGCACCTAACAAGGTATTCTGGCCATCCCCACCTCACCAAGGTATGCTCACAAACTAACACCAGTCATGTAAAGTAATATCGTAAGAACATCGATGATAGGGTACCCTGAACAACTTTCCTAATGATTATCTCTTATCACACCCAAATAGTAAATGTCATAGTACTCCAACCACTTACTAATGAACCAAATCACACCAACCCACACACACCTGGACCACATATCACATCACATGCCACCTGCACACACCTAGCCCAACATAACACATCACGTCCCATCTTGAAGACACCTGGGAAGAACAACACATATCATCACATCTTGAAGACACCTGTGAAGCACAACACATATCATTTGAAGACTCTTAGAAAGAAAAATGTTCCAGTTTTCACCTATGCCTCGTGAACCACACCCCCTTGAGAAAAAAAAACTTTTCAATACCAGTAAGACAGAGATGGTAAGATTAGGTGGCCAAACATCCTTCCTCCCACTGTGAAGTTTTGGAAAGACACCATCCCACATGATAATGTGGATTCTTGGTACATAGTTCTCATCATGTGTGTGGTGGCTATAGAAATCACAGATGGAAAATACATGTGTGTGTATATATATATATATATTTATATTTATAAAACCAAACTATAAAGGAATAATTATGGGGTTTTCAACCAAAAACCAACTCATTATACCATAACGACAATTACCTTTAAATGAATGCGTTATTATTAGAGACAGTCATATTGGAAGACGATAAATTCAAGTGGTTTCAAACAACTATTTTTATTAACATCAATTGATTTCATTATTTATCATCGACCAAATTTTTATTCTATATTAACAATTAATTTATTCATTCCGTAACCTCCTGTGAAACTAATTAACCCAAGACATAATGGGTAACATAAACAAACTCACCTTATATGGTTATGAGCCATATGAAATAAAGTATCTTCACAAACCACTCCATTTAACACTCGTTCATAACATAATATAACTCAATCTTGAGACATGATGTGAAGCATTCTACATTCTATTCATGTATCAACTATTGAAAAACTACCAATAACAACCACTTCCTTCATCATCCTTCAATGTAATTCTGCCGAATCTATAATCTCTACCACAACCAACCCCAACTCACAGTCTCACCCATGAAAACATCCCATCACATCCATTCTCAGAAACCCTACTACATAACCACACCAAACCCATCACATCATGTAGCACAAAAATAACACAACCTGATAACAACCCCATTGTAAAACAGTTCCCATCCAGTCCACAATCAAATAATAAATCTATACGAGATTCCATTACACCACCCAAACCTCCCACGTCACCCATCGATACCCACTACCAAAACACCTCACAAACCATACAAAAATGAATCATATTTTAACAATGATTTTTTCTTTAATTCCACTTTTTATCTTCTAGGGTTATCATAGAAACAGTTTAATCGCAGGGCATCCATGTATTATCCATGTGTATGTGGTCAACATATATTATAATATTTATTTGATAGGAAACAAATAAACATCCATTCTATATTCTATTCATTCCACAAAAAAATCCCCTAATATCATTGATTCTCAGTATGTATATAGGCCAAAAAAATATCCACAAAACAATAAAACAAAATCATGCATCACTTCTCCTCTAGTAGTTGTTTATTAATTTGAAACTTTCTCATTTGTCACTATTTAATTTGAATTAATCAGAATTTACAAATTAAAAAATTATACACCCACTTCGCATGATAGAAAAAGGAAATTCTACATTGAAGACGATGTGATCATCACATTCTTAATGATCCAAACCATGGGGTGTGGATGTAGCTAGAAAACCCTTCATGGAAAACATGATCCAAAGGCTACAACACAAACACATGGCTCTATTGGATATAATCATTCTGGGAATGTCTCAAACAAAGAGACAGGGAAACACCCAAGGAATAAAATATCTTATCTTTAGAATTGTCAGATCCTAAATCAATGGGGGAAACCAATTTTTTAAAGCAGTTAAAGTATATCTTGATCAAGACCACAAATCATGGAAGTCAAAGTAAGGTGCATGTTTTTATAAGACAGATATGACTGGAAATGGATTCAAAACCATTAAATATTTTATTAATATCATTTTATGTAAAATAAAACATTAAACAAGAGAAACTGGAAAAATCAGAGAATTATATATTTTTGAGAAACTATTAAAATTGGTTCACAAATGGATTAGTCATCGGTTGATGTGTCACTGTTTGATGTATTACTAGTGGGATATACCATTGTGACCAACAGATGGGAGTCATGGCTATTACTCACCTATTCGACTCATAGATGTGACTCACTACAGTGAATCCCCACTACGACTCACCATTACGACCCAGCGCTCTAAGCTACAGTAAACAAAATGGTAATTTTGAAAACTCAAGAAATGATTCACCACGACATCTCAGAAAACATTATAAACTAGATTTTCACAATGTAATGAACCAGAGAGGTCCATTCCATTGATTAATCTATGCCTTTGGGGAAATCTATGTGGAGAAAATAAATAATGATTGAATAAATAATTATTATATTATCACTACAAATGATATATGAATGCAAATAAATGTTAAGAAATAAATGACATAGATTAATTAATTAATCAAGAATGAAGTGGGATGAATGAAGTATTTATATACTATAATTCAAGTATTATATTATAGGAATAATGAGATATATAATAATTATTCAGAACAATATTTTTATTTAAGATTTTAGATTATATAGTGAGTGATGTAGAGGGATTATAAAAAAGATTTAGTGGAAGTGAAATATTTTTTAGAGATGAAGTGATTAATGGAAAGAAACCCATTAATATGTTCATGATAATGGGGATAATAAAAAGAAAAAGATATTTTTCATTGTGATAAAACAAATGGTATAATATTGATGACCTTAGAAAAAAATAATAATTAAATAAAATTATTGTTTATAGATTGAGTTTCTAGAATTTACGGATTTATGGTATATGGAATGAGTTAATTCTTGAATGAATGCTTGTTTTTATCTATGGTCATTTGGTAATTCAAGTTTTTTCCATATTTCAGCAGAATAAATTACAATGATCATCACATATTTAATGTGGGAAAATTAATATCTAAATTAATATTTTGGGGGAATTAATGATATGTTGATTTTGAAAATTTAGAGACCATTATTCAAAATTATTGGACTTTAATATTTTTAATTTTTTTTATGGTTCGTAATTTTTATAGATTTTTATATAGAATATTGGAAGAGGATTTGATGATTTATGTATTACTTAACCATATTACTATTTTTTCATATTGTATATCCTCTACTAATTTTTTATGATGTTAACTAAAAAGAAAATAATGAATTATCATCCCCTTATGGATCTAATAATCCATTGGTTCTATAGAAAATAAAAAGTTAACATCATTACATAGAGTATGAAATGTATCACGAATTGATGAAGACATAACCAAAGAGTGATATTGTACAAATGAGATGAAATGATGTATGTACTGATTGAAACTTATTTTATTATTGATTTTAAAATAAGTCACTTTTTGGGTTAGTGAGAACCTACAAACATCAAAACAATCAACCACAATCCAAACTCCAAACTCCAAAATCCAAAATCCAAAACAACAATATCAAACAACACAAATCACCTCATACAGTCATAACTGCCGCCTAAATTCCTCCCATACCGAATCCTTCATCGGTCGCCAAAACCACACCACTTCATTCAGCCTTCATCACCACTTCGTTCAGCAACAACAAGACATCATCACTGCAATCGCGAGTTCTTTCCAAATGAAAATCGAAAGTTCTTCCCAAAAGAAAATCCTAGAAATCCAAATTCAAATCGAGGAGGAAACCCAAATCCGAAATGCAGGGCCAAAAATCCAGAAAGAAAATCATCGAATCCATATCACCGGAGAAGCATCTCCAACCATCATGCAACAAAAATCTATGAGATCTTGGAGTAGATTCATCCAAACCAATCCATTGCAAAAAGGCAGAAATCATAAGGAGCAACAACCAAAAAAATCCAAACTTGAATAATTGAAAAATGACAAGAACGCGAACACATCACCATTCTGGAACACCGAAGAACAACCAAGACAACATCAGATCCCGTCACCGCTACCAGTCCAGCCGGAGAAGACCACCAAGAATCTTTTTAGCATACATTCCTCCGCAGATCATGGCCACAACCCCCAAGCGATGACAGTCTAGGACAACGCCGCTCCTCCAGTAGTCGGGATCCCACGAACGCTCCAAAGAGTAAGCCAGTGAACAAAGGGACCTCGTTGCAAACTGGTCTTATGCCCGAGGATCCTGAACCAAAGCGATGCAGAGGCCATAGTAGGAATGACATCAAAAGTATGAGCCGCGAACATGACACGAGGATCACTGGGAAGTCTGCAGTAGATCCACCGTGTGGGAGAAGAAAGCGGTGACGGTGGAAACCCTAGCGCCGTATGCCCCTTACGAGCTCATCCCATCGAATCCCCCTGAAATGAAGTATGTATATATTCTAAAATGGTTAGAATTAAAGTATTATAATATTATCCTCATTTATGATGTTTTTAGTGACCATTTTTACACCTATTTTGTCTATGATTTTTTTCACTTCTCTTTTAATGAATATGTTCTCTATAATTCTACTATATAACATGATATTTATAATTTTCATCATTTTCCATGTTTTCACATTCCACTAATGCCATCCTAATCATAATTCTAGTTATGTGGTTTTCTTTACCTTTTACATTCACTCTTTTAAGAGGGTGTTTTAATGAAAAAAATTATGATATAGGTTTCCCACAAATTAAAATATCAAACATCCATCATTTATTTCGAAGTGAAATTTAATTTTTTTATGGAATAAATTTTTATTGAAAATTTTCATCACACCGAGATAGTAGATTATTGCTTTGAGATTCCACCAAACCTCTCTCATGTCCACTATATGTCACATTTCTATCTCCTGAGGAAGTAAATACCTAAAATATCACATATAACGAACTCTGATTTCATTCCACTAGATAATTATCATTCTTAAAAGGAAAAACATTTATATATTTTGTATCATATATATATTGTTCCAAGATATAGGACAATTTTAGTAATTTTTTTTTGTTAAACCACCACTTTGAAATAGAACTATAAAAATCTATGGATGTGATGATGCAAATAAATCCACATATTTTTATATCTGAGTGAAAACCTTTGTAATATAAATTTATTTTATTGGGTGTATAATGTAACATGAATAGCATTTTAAAAGAATATATTGTTTTTGATAGAACAATGATATTCCACATCGAGATTAAATGGCTTCAGAAATAATATTATTTAATATGAAATATTTTTCAAAAATTTTATATAGGAGAAAACAAATTGGACAAAAAAATAATATTTTTAAACAATTTTATTGATTTTTTTTACATTAATACAATATATTTTAATATGATAATAATAAATCAAGTTTTCTATATAGAACCATTGTGTATTTAAAAAGTTATATTTCTACCTCTTGATGGAGAACATGTTTCGAAACAAAATTTTATCACTCATATAAATTTTATTAGAAAAATAAACATCATTTTTTAAAGGGGAATGTCATGATTTTTATTGGATTAATTTTTTTAGTTTTATAAAAAGATTATTTTTAGGACGAATTGGAAAAAATACAGCTTTTTAATTGAAAATGTCTTTTCATATATGTATATATATATGAATATTATATAATGTTATAAAATTTTCTAAATTTAATTTGTACTATATAATAATAATTATGCATATATTAATCCATTTTAGGTCACTAATAATAATTTAACATTGAAATTTGATATACAATCATTTCACACGTTAGAAATTCTCTTGTTTAAATCCTAATTTCTTCAACCCATCTATGGGGTAAATTTTAAATTAATTTCCAGAAAATATATGATTTTAAAAATAATATGTGTATTTCATATTTGAATTTATAAGGAATAAATTTATTTAATATTTCTAATTTATTTTTCTTCAATATGAATGTAAATATTGTAGTTTTTTAACACTCTAATAGATAAATCAGGTAAAAATAATATTTCAAGGATTATAAAATTACACTTACTTATGTTATAAATTTATTTAATAATAAAGTTACATCGATAATCCCTATATGTAAAATTATATTTACATTGGTTTCCATTTATATGTGACTATCACATTTATAATATTTTATATAATGAAAAGACAAAGATATCAGAATGAAAGTCAAAAGAAATAAAATATTTGTAATATTTGATTTTCCCGAGGATAAGTTCAAATAAAAATATTCATTTAAAATATATAATATTTAACATTATTGTGAAAATTTAGTTTTATTTTTTTGGAACAATATAATTTTCTTAAATTCATTCACAATAGTGATGCTTTAATTATTTTTTTAATTAAAATATTAATTAAATATTTTTAAAAATATTAATGTATAGATAGTTTGATATAAATATTTTGATAAAGAAAATTGATGATTTTTATATTTTAGGGTTTTAATTAATGTTTTTGTTTGAAATTATATTATAGTTAAATATTTTTGAAATTCAATGTCATGAATACCCTCAAAATTTACATTAATGATATTTTAAATTTACAATTAATTAATTATGTGATACATGATTCAATAGAATATTAAATTCATAAAATTTTATTTGATAAGGATAAAAATAAAACACACGACCTATTTATTGTTCTTTTTTAATTTTCTTATTAATATTTTAACTCCCAAAAATAAAAAATCTATGTTGTCATGGTAAGAATTATGGGGGTTAATGAGGGTTTAAATCATAATGATATGAGTAAATGTGATATGATCATGTCCAAAAAATATATTATGAGATAATTTTGACCCATTCTTATCCTTTATTCAAAATAAATTAATTTGGATCCATTTGGAATTGAATAGTAATTTATATTATTTTCACATTTTGTGAAATTCCACGAGTGCCCCTCCCCTCTCATTTAAAAGGTCAACTCCTAATCACATAAAGTCACACATAAAACTATTGTGTTCCACCATGAATCATCCAAATAAATTAAATCAATATGTTTCCAAGTTCTATATCTATTATTTTAGTCATAAAACCACCATTAGTAGTCTTAAGTTGTTATGAAAGTGATATTCTCCGAAGAAGATGCATCGTTTTAATCAAGTATTTATGTTTTATTTATTCCTCTGATTACATAAATTATTTTTATATAAAGATTTTATAATAACCAAATAATAATAAATATAAAATTCTGTCGAAATAGTAGTGGTTTGACCTACACCTTCACACAAATCTATCAAGTGGGATACCCAATCACCGTTTGCGTGTTTAGAGGACAACAACATCATGAACCAATGTCGATCATTCGTCCATTTACACCTTTCATGTTTGTGAATAATGATGGATTTATATTTTATATATGATATATATTATTTTTATTTTTATATTATGAGCCTTTAATTTTCATTTAACACATACCTTCATGCTTTCCCTTTTTTGAGAATATGATAACATTGTTTATGTGTACAAATAAATATCGTTATGCAAAGCGATGTAATTCATTCATCATATACATGAAATTTATGAAGGATTAGATTAATATAAATAAATGATATATATGACATATTAATTCAATTTTAATGTAAATATATATATTATTTATATTTATTTCATTGAATTTTAAAAGAAAATGGAAACAATATTCTTGCATACGAATGACTTACCCTCTCCATGAAGGGTGTATTTCATTAAAAATTTATAATTTTATATATTATTATAAATAAATTTATAATTAATATATATATAATATTTTTATCATTATGTAATTTCATTAAATTATTGAAGCATGATAAATTTAAGAGGACAAAAAAACTTAGCAGTTAAAATATTTTTGAAAAACAAAGCAGTTGTAACCCGAAACGTAACATTAGCATGTGATTGTTAATAACAAGGTAATATAAAGTCAAAAGAAAAAAATATATCTTAGGATATATTTTAATATGGTTATTTTATATATGAAAAATTAACATATATTTATTATGCCTGAGATTTGAAATTGTACTAAAAAGTCAATACTTAAGGAAAATGGATTTCTTTTTTCAAATTTATTTTAAGAGATATATACCATATTCACCAATAAATAATTTTTTGATTTATATTTAATTAATATGATTATAATATATAATAAGTATATATATGCATATTTTTATTTACATATACTATTGATGATATCTCTTTCATGGTGTGTATGGTATAATAGTTACGAAATTGGTAAAGTCGTTTTGCCTTAATTTTACATATTTGAGACACATGTTATGTAATGAAAAAATATTAACTTATAAGGTTTATATTATTCATTATGAAATAATATATCATTAATCTCATTTTTTAATGATATTATAAGTTTAATTTAAGGTTATTCTCCCCTCAGCATGAAATCTGTATTCTATCAAAACAATGCTTTGTAAAAATGTTTTCAAAGTGTCTGAAGATATATTTTATGAATTTGAAAAGAAAAATTATTTCAAAAATTATTAAAGTGATTTTAGAATATTAATTTTGATGATTAAAGATTTACTTTCAATAATTTTTTTATTTTAATGCTTTTATGATTTAAAAATCTTGTTTCAATAAATGAAGAGAATAAATTATTCATAAAATGTATAAAAAAGATATATAAAATTTTATTTACATCTAAGATGAAACATTTGGAGTATCTCCTTCCTTACTAGGGATAAGATACAAGATTAAAATTCATATCATTTACCTGAATGGTGTTTTTGATGGTTACTATGTATATGAATCCTGTTACTTTTCAAAGAGATATGTTATGACAAAATGATTATGAAAACCATTTCATTCCCTGATTTCTGAGGTGATGAATGATTTATGTACATGGTGATCAAATATTTATGGTTTTAAAAATTTGAAGGGTGGTGCCTATATACCGCTATAATGACTTGGGTAATGATATTATATCTAATGAGATAGACTTGAATAGAATGGGGATGGAACTCCGTTCAGGCAGGACAAGAATGACAAGTGATATCTGTTCAATAATGGGCCCCCCCTAATATTCTTTGGAGTGATCCTGGACTATTAATACGGTTTGGGGAGTCAACCAAGTACATTAGGATGGTCTTGGAAAATATCCTTAATAAATAATTAAATTATTTTCCATTCCCGCGTGTTTTCAAAAAATTAATGTATTATGAAATAATATAAATTAATTAATCATGTCTAATGAATTATTATGATTTATTCTATGACTCAATATTATGATCATTAAAATGAATTCTATAATTTTAGAATTTTATCTCTATATTTATTTACACTTATGCTAATGTAATGACTAATATATATCATTTTCTACCCTTATATATATTATGAGATCTCCCTTCCCTTATGTTTCATTTACCCTTAATATGTGAATAAATTTATTCTGTATGACTCGTCAAAACGGTTCTAGTTTTGATGAAATAGGCCATATGTGATGTAGATGTACTATGAACTATTTTTTATGTTTTTATATTTCTAATTTCACTAACCCAAATAATTCTGGCATGGTTTCATTATGTTATTTTATTAATATTAATCTATTTAGACGTAATATATATGAAGGATGACAGTGGGTCCTGATGGGTCATGATGCTACGTGATAATTTGAGTTGCATATTTACAAGATGATATTTTATTTTTATTATTTATTTTCTGAGCCTTAATTTAATATATTATTATTGATATTTTTGGATTCATATATGATTATCCTTGTCTCCAATATCCATTCTATTTGATATATTGGTAGTGTATAAACTATGTGTAATGTAAAAAAATTATGATAGTCTACATCCCCTATCATATAGGGAGGAGAAAATTAGGCCCCACAGTGATCACGGTTCTAGTACCGATTAGTGATCACGGACTGTGGGATGCAATAGTTGGAATTATCTTAATCAAACTCTTTATAGTTTCATTCTAATTTTACATCCTATAAATTTTTTCACCCAATAATGATATAATTAAATTAGTATCATATGTATAATTAAATGTTATTATACCAATAGAACATCACTTATATTTAATATCCACCTATTTATTTCTAAAAAAAATTCATCTCAAATATTATGACATGTTCACTACATCCATGGAAAATGTGGTTCATTATCGATTATCGAATTTCAAGGATGGATTTAAAAAATGATTCGATAAAATACTTATAAAATGATTAGTATTCTAAAATTATAAATCTTTTTTGAGATATTAGTATTCAAAATAATCTATATCATTAAAATATTTTATGTTATATAACTAATTTAAAATACCATAAACCATGATCAAAACTCTAAACACATAATGGGGAAGTTGACTAAGCAACATCAAATAGATGATATGAGAATAAAAATATATAATAAATGATGTAAATATATTAATAAATAAAAAATTAAAAAATTAATATTCTTGAAAAAATCCTTAGATATATTACTTAAGATACATTATTTTTTTATTCTATATGTTTGACCAATGTACCATGTGTTTTAGTACATAAATAATCTAAAATACTATAACAACTTCTAATATTCCAGGTTATGAATTTTCACTATAGTCAACATATTATTTCTTAAATATTTTCATTTATTTCATTTATATTTTGTATACTTTTTCATCTGATATATAAAATGTTTCAAAAACCATTTTTATCATCAATATTTTAACTTTTAAGTTTATATTTTCAATTTATATTCTATGAAAACCAAAAAAGAAAATTCTATTTTCAATGATATCACATATCACTCTCAAAATATTTTGTAATATTATATGTTCTCTAAAAAATATTTTCTTAGGGAAAAAAATTATGGTTTCACTTTATTCTAATGTAAAACACTATATTATTTCATTATTTAAATATTTTTTATCCATTAACTAAAACATTTATTATGTGGTCCCTTTCTGTACATAATTATCTAAAGCATTCTAATGAGATTTTTAAATATTAAATTCAATATTTAGGACCTGTGTTTAATTGTAAGAATATTTATTTTAAAAATGTTTAATACCTTATTAATATATTAATATCCATGATACATCATTATTTTATTCATTGAGAGAAGAATGTCTAACCCATTTTATTTCCATGGGTTTTTTTGCTTATTAATTATGTAATATTTCCACATGTGGTGGACATATTGAATTAAATATTATTATATGATGGGTTGAAGTATAATTATACCTCATCCCATTTAATTTGTAAATGTTTTAATATATTGAGATACCATATTTGGTCAATGAAAAGATTACCAGGAACACTAAGTTATGATGTTCGGGCAGGGATTATTGACGTATTATTATGATGTCATGATTTAGGATTTGGTCACAATGTTATGATTCAATAATAATATGAAATTATTTAAATAATTACATGATCTCATTCATAAGAAATGTTAATTTGTTATATCATCATATCCCTATGAAAACATTTGAATAACACCATCAATTGTTTTACATTAATTATATATTTATGGGCATCATAACTCATCATTTTCCATTATGTATTTGTCAAAGTTACCCTAAGAAGTAATAGAAGATTATGGGGATTTGAGATCACATTTTAGATATTTAATAAATAATTGTTGGTTTTATGTTTATGTTTATGTTTCATTTTTCTAATATCCCAAGGAAAATAGAACTCTGTATTTTTTGGTTGTATTTTCTGTATAGTTTTATAAAATATATTTAATAAAATATGTATGATACTTGATTTTCAATAATATATATGATAATATTGATATATTCTCGAATTTATTATTTCTCCCATATTAAATAGTAATATAAGGGATGTTCAAACCCACTCGATGAATTTCTCCAACAACTAACATTCTCTTCAGAGATATCATGTTTAAACATTAAGAACAATTTATTTTATAAATCACACAGTGTTTGTCTATAAAGGGGGACCTAATCTATCATTTTTAGAACATATAAAATCTATTATCATTCTTATATTCTTCCCAAACATGATATCTTATAATATATATACTCATTTTATATATTTTTTATGCAATATGATATTTTGAATTTTGAATTTCAAGGGTCATCAATAACATAATATATGATTTTTAATCTTATGTATCATTATTAGTTTAATTTATTTTATAGATTTTATTGATCTAACTCATCTTGAAAAAAATTTATGATATAAATAACATGAAATTATATTCATTATAGTATGAATATAGTAATATATATGATTTTATATCGATGGTTATATTTTCATGTTTTTATTTGGGTTGGTTCAACCACCTACTCGAATAATGCCACACTATTTTTCTAAAGAATTTATTTTCTGGAATACAAAAGGGTTGTAATATTGAATATTTTATCTCTTTTAAATTATAAATGATATTTAAATTTAATAATCATAGAATAAAAATCCATTGAACCAATTATAACCATTATTTTTCAAGATTCTGACCCAATAGAACATGGATATTTAACCATTACCGATATTCCCAAGTTATTATATAACTATGTACTAGATTACATGAAAAACCAATAAAATATAAATTACTCTAGTAAATAAATTTTACATGAAAATATTGTATATAAGTATACAAAAATGTTATAATGATTTTAGTTAATTAAAAAAATTAATCTTCATCTATTAGAGAATAGGAAAAGAGAGAAGTGACTTGAATTACATGATTTTCTTTAGAATAGTTACATTAATGTTTTAAATTATTTCTCTTTCTATTTTTTCATGTATTTTTATTATCTTTTCTTTGATATATAACCATAATATATTTTTTATTATGGATTAAATAAATATTATAATTTTTAATTAATGATCATACAAATTTTATCCTTGTTATAATGACATGAAAGAATATTTTCTTCATTCGGGTTATGGTTCATAGATATTATAAATTGTGATGGGTGATGAAATTTATATATCAACATAATCAATAGGGTAAAATTTAGTGCCTCATGAGATCATAATGTTTGAGCGTGGTGAATTAATATGCAAGCAAAACATAAATTATGGGTAGGTGTTTTTAGACTCATCCATTAGGAGTGGGCCTAATGAATCTCGATGTTTCTATAATGCATTTTCATGGTGTTTTTAGAGTCATCCATAATGCATTTGATATGAACAGTTTCATTTTCTATATTACAATGTTAATATGATGTTAAAATAATACATTATTAACCCATATGTGTTTTTATAAGAAATATTTGGATTTTTTGTTATTTGATGATATGTTCTTAATTAAAATAATGTTTTCAATCCTATAATGGTAAAACTATTTGAAACAAAATAATTTTCAAGAGTTATCAATTTTAAGGAACATTCAAAATATTTCTATATCCATTATTCTGTATTATTGGTTTGTTTTATGAAGATTTTGGAGAGAATAAGATAGATTAATGTTCAAATATAATTTTCTTTTCATTTTTTTTCTCAATAGTGTTTATTTAAAATAAATTATTTTGCATGATTTTTCACTTATTTAAATTTCCATACTTCTATTTATAGCCCTTAATTGGATTTTTATACTCAACCCATTTATTAAAAACATTTCTATATGGATCAAGGATGATTATTAACTCATATAATGTAAAAGTTATAACTATAATGCGTTAAAAGTAAATGAATCAGGTGCATCATTTGAGGAGTTTAGTATAATATAGAAAATGCCTATTTGATGGGAAAAGAATGATTTTTTTATTTAAATGATTTTTCAAATCCTCGAAATCAATATACCTAAAATCTATTGAGTATATAATTATTCAATATATTCTACAAATCAGGTAATAATTGATTGTTATGTATGAGTTGTTATAGTTGGTATCAGTGTCGGTCTCAATTTAAATTAGTATTTGGGAGGATATCAACTAACGATATGGGTTTATTAGTTTGAGAGTGATTCTATATACAAAGGCATTGGTACCCTTATTATGTTTTATGTGATTTTATTCTAAATAATTTCATGGGTGGTTAGTTTTAATTATGTATATTGGGTAAGTAAAATTATCGAGTACATGAGAATGAGGTTTTTTATGATTTTCACGATTTCATAATTTTTTAGGATTAGGTATCCAGGTAGTAGTAGATATAACATAAATAAATATAGGATGAAAATTTAATTTTATTATTTATTTTAAATGTCTTCAAATATTTTCCTTTATTTTTTTCATATTATGGTTTCTTATAAATTTATTTAGTAAAATATTACTAATTTTTTATTTCATGATCGAAAATAAGGAGGAAAAAATAAGAATAATTAAGAAAAGACATTATATATTATGAATTAAAAATAATTATTTTATATATAAATAATTCCTTATTTTAATTATATATTTCAAAAAGAGCAAAGACCATTTTTTAAAATCAATGAAAAAAATATTTCAAGGAATTCTAATATATCCCCTAATATTTACATTTAATGTTAATTGAAAAAAATAATTTTAAAAGATTTCACACTAGTATGGAAATAACTATCCCAGACTTATTTTAAATTTTAAGAAGCTAACGGAGGACATTTAAAAGGTTCTATATATCTCTAGTTTTAAATTATTATCATTGTGAAAATCTATCAATTTTTTTGGAAAGAAAACATTTTGAAAACTAAAAATATTACCCTATTATATAATTTTAAAAAATTAGGATCAGTTTTACGTCTTAAAACTATGGGTTTTAAAGGAAAATTTATTAAAATCATATCATTAAGTTGAACAATTTGTTATTACTTTATCCAATTTTATTTTGAAAAAATATGTTGTGGATTATGAAAAATATTTAGAATGTTTTTCACTACATAACCCTCACCCCTTTAGGATGATTTGATAATGATAATTTATGATTTTAGTCATGGTACAAATTTTTTAATAATGGTTTCTTATACATAAAGTATTATTTAATAATTTTTAATATAATATTTTTTTGTTAAAATGATGAATTATATGACACACAAACTTGGTTAAATATTTAGGAAGACAATATAAAAATTTTAATAGTCAAAATGTTGTAATCTTATTTTACATGTATTTTATGGTGTTAAAATTCCATGGAAAAAATTTCTTTAAGTAGTGATAATGTAATAAGCCATGTTTTAGCATGTAATTTATATTCAATAAATTGTATTACTGGTATAATTAATTTAAAAAATTAGTATAGGAAAGAAAGTACATCAAAATATAAATTAAAATTATTACATTAATATAAAATTACATATTTACGACGAGTACAGTCTGTAAGATCAAAATATGCACAAATATGTAGTAATTATTAGTTCACAATATGACAAAATATTGGAATATGAAATATTGTGATGCACCCTGAATATGATACCGTTGATTAAAAATATTGAAAAAAATAAGTATAATCTTGTGATTCGTTTAATGGTTACAATTAGAGAAGGCCATTAGTGGTAATTTTTTTGGAAAAAATATGACACATGAAGGTAGGGGTTATGAATTTGAATAGAAAACCTCAAAATGAAAAAAATAACAAAAATAATGTAGTTAAATCTCAATGCATGAATAAAAATAAATTATTAACATGAAAAAGAATATTAATTCATTAATGAATTAATGTAATTTTATTATTCTGTACGTAACAAAAATGGAAAAAATCATGTATTAATGTATGGGGATGTTTCTCAAAGCATTTACATTATATATTAAAGTATTTCTCTTCAAAAAAATTCAATTATTTTTCACCACTTATATTTTATCTCAATCAATGGTTCATTATTTACGGAAATATAATATAAATAACCATGTATTTACTTTATGACATTCAAATTTTTATGTCATTAGTCATACTATGAGGATATACAATAATTTGTATTTTTATCAATTTATTGTTCCTATAAATTCAAAATGGTGATGGGTGGGATACAAATTATAAATCCTAAAAATGGATGTTGTGCTCCCATGATTCAAAAAATCCATATGGTGTATCCCCCAAGAAAATGTGGTCACATAAAACCTCAAAGGCGATGTCTATCAACTGAGACTCCCTCATATGCTGAAAAACTGTTGGGGTCAACACCATCAATTCATGAAAATATCATCCATCCACTCCATCAGGGTCAGCTTTATGGGATCTAATTATTGTAACGCCTCTTCTACCAAGAAATAATGATGTATTATACTAAGTAAATTTCCACCACATTCCCATTAAAGGAATATAGACTATCTTGAAGTCATAGACCAGATGTAACTACAACCAAATCCTCTATCTGCTGTTAATTGTTCTCTGTGTCATGATGTACATGAGTCTCTCATGGACTCAATAAACAAAAAAAACACACTATTAATGATATTTCCTCTACAACATTTTTGTGAAGAATAATTCTTCCAAATCATGTTCATGATTTATGTATTTAGTCTAATGGGGTGTCAAAATTCTTGATTTATATGAAATCAAAGCCTACCTCTTCCCCAATATGCAGCCATTCCAAAATCTAGATTTATCTAAAAAAAATATTGACCAACTTAATTTTTAGTCTTAGTAGTAGATAAATGGTCATCCCCAGCCTCAACTCATCAAATTTTCACTAACACTGCTTGGTCTAGGTAAATTACATCCATTTCCGAATCAAGGTGTTCAAAGGAGATAAAATCACGTGGCTGTCTTACACATGGCCCCTATAGTAGCCTACCAAATCAAGGAAATCATTAACCTATAACATGATCATACGTTTCTACCAAACAAGGACTATATAAATATTTTCTAGGCACATAATAGCCCTTTCCCAGTGATCAAATTTCTCAAAAACTAAACCTCACAAACCCAAAATGTGAACTTCATGAGATTACCATAAAGATAGATCACCCAGAGAATTTCTTTTCCAATCTTGTAAGAACTCGTATCTTATTTTTAGGTATGTTTTTTCTTATCTGGTTATTTTTTGGAAAAGTGTAGATTCTGGATATTTTCTAAGTACACGTCGTGTACTTTATAAGTACATGTCGTGTACTTCATTGTTGCTCGAGGCCATGTGCTAGCCATGTCATGACCAAACACATGGGCATGTTGGGGTGATGTGGGGCCGCTTAATGTGGAGTACGGAAAAGTCTAGTACACTCCATGTACTCCAGAAGTACACATCGTGTACTTTTTTTCATTAAAAGGGCTGGGGTCACGTCTGAACCCCAAAAATGTCTTATTCTCCAGCTTCATTGACCAAGAGTGAGGGTACGACCGTAGATATTCTCTGAGCCACCTATCCTTCACCAGTTATCTGAATCGAATGCCATTGGTTGAAATATAATCGCAGTGGTCAGTTCTTGGTTCTTCTTTGGCCACGTTTCCTTATTCTTTCTCTTATGTAAGTAATCCGAGGTTGAATGTTTTAGCCGTTTTTTGGAGATATACTCCATTATAGGCCGATTCACGTTCCATGTATAATATATATCGATCTCATAGGATTGAGGTAGGTGGTTTGTTTCCTTACATTGAATTTATTTGAGTTTTTTTGCAAAATTTCCGGATACCCATGTATCGGGTATCTCGGGTTAGGGTTTTGGTCCAAAATTATTATCTTCCTTAGATTGATTGTATTCTTTTGGATATTAGATGAATAATGTTTGCTTGTTATCATGTTTATGGATTACCTCAAGGGTGTTTCCCTTGTTTTAGATGTTTATCACCGTTTGTCTTATGTTGCTTGTGCGGCAGACATTGTTGCATTGATTTTATGCCCTGATATAATTGTTTGAATGTATTGCCTACTATTTATATGCTTTTGATGCATTGAAGCTATTATCCAAGTATTTTTTGAACTTATTTAGGGGTGGTGATAGTCGATTACGCATGAATAGACTGCTCAGGGTTGTCTTAACATGGTGCGGTAGACTAAATAGGGAAATGACGATTATGGAATTCCCTAGAGAGTCAGTTATAAATTAGTATGGTTTGAGGGACCTACAGGAATGGTAATTTGTGCTTCCTCAGAGTGTCCTAAGCTACGTATCGAGACTATATGTGGAATTAGACGTAAGTGCTTCCTTAGAGAGTCTATAGCTATTGTTATAAGACTGCAGGGGAATGGACGATGATAGCTTCCCAGAGTGTCTGTGACTTTGTATGATTACATGACTAGAGGGGTCTGCCAGTGTGGGCCACCCAAAGATTCAGTGTGAATATTTTTTGGTTGGTTATGAGGATTCCACCATGACAATGAGAAAGATTGGCTTTTTTACTTCTTGTTTTTTGGGATGTCTGGTGAGATGCATGTTGTGTTACTTTCTATGCCTTGGTAATATAGAGTTGTTTGCTAGATTCCTTGGTTGATAACATAATGATTGAATTAAATTAATAAATAAATTTAAATAAAGATTTGTATGATTTTTTTAATTTAGGGTACTCCTATTTCTCTACTGCAATTATTTCCTTTACTTTTTCTATATTACTCACTGATAGTAGGGAACAGATCTCATGGTTTTTACCTAATTGTACTAGTCTCAGCCCCTGTTTGGGTCTTTTTTTTTCGGCCCCAACAGGTTATGTGGTTGTAGGTGTGGGTAGGGATTTTGGCCCTTCTACCTCAGATAAATGTTGCTAGTTGGAGCTGGAGAGCATAGGACAGAGCTTAGGCCTGCGATGCTGCTGGAGTTGTTGTTTACTTTTCGTACTTGTTTCAAAGTTTAATTTCAGCACATTGTTGGGTTTTTTGATTTCCTTAGATACTTTTACCTCCTACATCATTATCATCATTACTATATATCCATTACTTCTGCTATTTAGTTTTAGTTATTGTATGTTTTTTTACTACTTCTTCTATTGACTGTTATTTCCTTTCCCTGGTATACCATACCAAATGAGGGCATAGTTTACCCAATGACTCACCAAGCCCCTCACTGCAAGTCGATAGCCTATGGAGTTTGGGTAAATATTCTTGAGTTCATGTGGCGAAACAGTTATGGGGATCCAGTTGAGTGGCTTCAGATTCAGGTCGTTACAAAGTGGTATCAGAGGAGGTTCTTTTATTTTCTTTCGACTTACTATTTATCGACATTAGACAGGGATTGGAAGGAATAGGTAAATGGTAAATAGCTGGGCCCAAGAGTTATAGAACCCATGTACAATGAAAAAATCCATGTTACCTCGAATATTACAGTTTTCATGTTTTGAAAATATTACAGTTTAATTGACTTAATCGTTGGGTGGTGCACTTGATTGGTGTTGTTACTATTTATATGATTATGGTTCTATTTTATTGCATCCTGATGAGGAGATGATATGCCATATCATGCATCATATAGGAACTTGTTAGAAAATCACATGTCATGAATTTTTCCATGCCATCTAAATTTCATTAGCAATTGCATGCTATTGTGAGAGAATTTTTAATAGACGATGCATGTTGTTTTGATAAATGATATGATAGAATACATGCTATGTTGATAGGGTATTGTTTGTTTAGATATTCTTTATCATGGACTCCAAACATTGGTATTAGAGGTGTTATGGGCCCTCGAGGATCGTAATTTGGTTGATCGTGAGTTTGTTAAATTGATTACTTTTTATATGAATTGTTATGATTCCAAGCATTGATTCATGAGGTGTATGGGCCCTCATGGATTGGAATTTGTCACTTTAACTCTTTTTTTTCTGTGTTTTTTAGGCTTTGGTGTAGTTTCTAAGCTACTGTCCAAGAAAAACCCAAAATAAACGACATGTATTTTATTAATACACGCCATGTAGTTTTTAAACCATGTCATTGACAGTGTGAGCAAAAACATGGGGTTCTAGAAAATCTTGTAGGGATACGCCGTGTACTAGTTTAACACGCCGTGTAGTATGGAATATATACCCGACCGTGTCACGAACAACACGGGTCGTGTTATCTTTTCACATACACATTGTGTCCGAATTTCACCCACTGTGTAGTTAGATCTAGGTACTCGGTCGTGTCACAAACAACACGGGTCAGTGTTACCCTTCCACATACACGTCGTTCCAATCCAGAACACGCCGTGTTGTGACGTCCATGTGTCGTTCCATGTTTCTAACAACACGGGCCATGTAAGGCATGTATAATACACGGCGTGTCATACTTCAACACAATGTGTTGTTTTGTCTTAGAGGAGGCGTATGGCGTAACCGTGTAGAAGGAACTGGGCAGGGAAGATGATTTAAGTACACTCCATGTGTTAGAACAACATGCCTTGTATTTGGGGTGTTACATGACCAGTTTAGGTGGATGTACACACCCATGTGAATGAACTAAGGGAACACGACGTGTACAGAAAGAACACACAGTGTAGTCATGTTTTTCACAACATGAATGCCTTCTTTTCCCTGTTCCTTTTTCTGCCATCAATTTTTCTATCTTTGTTAATCTTGATTCTTGAGGTGTGATTTTGACCTTTCAGAGCTACGGCACCAAGACATCCTCTCGTTGCATGTCATGAACCAGGTAGTGATCTTGCGCCTGATACAGCATATAAGAGACTACCAGATGTTCCTCCTATTGTTCTGGTCATGGAACCTGTAGTGATTCCAGACACTGGTTCCGACGCTCAGTTCAGAGAGGGTTTCATGAGATTCAGGAAGACCTTCTAGGGAGCTCATCATCCTACCTCGTCTATGGAAGAGCTAGTGTGTGTTTTTCAGCAGTATCATCCTTCCACGTTCACAAGGGATGGAGGACCACAGTTTGTAGAATCATGGATAGAGTCCATGCTATCCATATTCAAGAATCTAAAGATGCCTCCGGTGAAGAGTGTGTAGCTCGCGACTTATATGCTGCGAGACTCCACCAAGTGATGGTGGGATTTGGTTTCACATGTAGGGAGTCAAAATGTTATGGCTTGGGACGAGTTTCAGCATACGTTCTACGACTACTTCTACCCGGAGACGCTGAGGGATGACAGAGCCATAAAGTTCATGAACCTGTAGCAGGTTACTCTTATAGTTATGGAGTATTCCTCTTGCTTCACAGAGTTACAGAGATTCACTCCCATTCTAGGAAATGATGTTCTGTTTATAGTGAGAATGTTTGAGGAAGGCCCCAGACCGTACATCAGATCATAGGTGAACGACTTTCAGTTGACTTCTATCATTCTGATAGTCAACCATGCGCTTATCACAGAGAGAAATATGAGGTAGAATAGAGATATGGACCAGGGAGGTTTATCATCCAGGGTTGTTTTTTTAAGATAGATAACCTAAAGTGCCACCGAGAGTCTACATGACGTGACCCAAGGAAGCGATGCATTCTTTCTGGTAGACGGGATCTTCCATTCTGGAAACCATGTGGTGTGATATCAGTGTGGAAAAAGCAGGAATAAGAAGCCTTATTTCCCAAGAGACCAAGTGGAGTGCTGATCTTGGGGAAAGACAGGTCATCTGTAGTGTTTCTTCAAGGTTCATCTTCTAGTGGCTAGTGAAGGAGGATCCGTTTCAACTTCGCGTACAAAACTAGGATTAGAAGTTCCATAGAAAACTGAGGTATGGAGTTCTTCAGGTCATTCAGGATAGGGTAGAGGTCATGGATATAGTGGTTAGGCTTAGGGAGGCTCAAATCAGGGATCTCAGGATGCTACACAGGGCCGCGGTGTAGGCCAGACCTTTGCAGTAGAGCAGATTCATCAGGAGCAGGATCCTAGAACATCTACCGTTCGGGGTACGATTTTTTGTAGCCTCAGTTTTATCCTCTGCACTTTTTGATATGGGATATTCTCATAGCTTTATTTATGTGCATACTGTGGAAATCCTTATAATTACAATTTATACTTTTTAGGACATGTTGAAACTAGACACACCGTTGGGGATTAGAAGTACTAGCATGCGTCAGTGCTTGGACTTCCCCCTTGAGGTTGGTGGGTGTCATTTTTCATGGAACCTCTATTTCCTATAGATGACAGCCTATGATTTCATTCTCGGGAAGGATTGGTTAGTTCCCTTCCATGCCTTTTTCGATTTCTATCTCCTTAGGATGAGTTTCACATCACCATAGGCCGGATCGTTTCTTCACAAGGGCAAATTGAATGTCTAGGCGAGTAGAGAAAGACCAGAGCTTCATGGTCTAGGCGGAGTTACATCTTAAATTTCTTGTCTGTATCTAGATGACCAGGGGATTTCATAGTTAGACATTCTTATAGTGGTTGATCGTTTTAGGGATGTCTTTATAGATGACTTTTCTGGTTTTCCTCCAGGGTGTGAGGTAGACTTTTCTATTGAGCTTTTACCAGGAGCGACACCAGTGTCCATTCCTCCTTATAGGATGGCTACAGATGTGATGAAGGAGCTCAAGAATCAGTTGGATGACATTCAAGAAAAGGGGTTCATCCGACCCAGTACTACTCCTTGGGGTTCACCTGTCCTATTTGCGAAGAAGGGAGACATAACCCAAAGGATTTGTGTGGATTATCGGATGATGAACCAGTTGATGTTCAAGAACCAATATCCATTACCACGGATAGATGATCTCTTTCACCACCATCGAGGTGCAAGAGTGTTCTCAAAGATCGACTTGAGATCCGACTATCATCATTTGCGTGTCAGGCCATCTAATATACCTCTTACAGCCTTCCAGAGCAGGTATGGTCTGTATGAGTATTTGGTTATGTTGTTCGGTCTCACGAATGCACCGGAAGATTTCATGGCACTGATGAACAGAGTGTTCCATCCATACTTAGATTCTTTCATGGTTGTTTTCGTGGATGATATCTTGGGGTACTCTTACACTCGACACGACCATGCCACCCATCATGAGATCCTTTTGAGTGAACTAATGGAGAATCAGTTTTATGAGAAGATCTCAAAGTGAGACTTTTGGATGGACGAGATTCCCTTCCTAGGTCATGTCATCTCAGAGATATGAGTATCAGTAGACCTAGAGAATGTGATAGTATTAGTTACCTGGGAGCAGCCGAAGAATGTCTTCGAGGTATGAAGTTCCCTAGGGCTGGCTGGCTACTACATGCGGTTTATACATGACTTATCATGCTTAGATGTGCCTTTAACGGGCTTGAAAAAGAAGGGGGTAAAGGATGTTCGGTCATAAGCCTGTGATTCAGCCATTCTGAAGCTGAAGGAGAGATTGACTTCAGCATCAATTCTAGTTTTGCAGGAGCCAGAGAAGAGTTATACAGTTTTCTGTTATGCATCTGGCATCGGGCTTGGAGTAGTTCTTATATAGGAGGAAACATTTGTTGCTTATAGATCTGGGCAATTGAGGCCACATGAGAGGAACTAACCTACGGATGACCCGAAGTAGGCTACAGTTGTTCATGCTTTGCATTGTTGGATACATTATCTTCTGAGAGAGAATTTTGGGGTATATACTGACCACATGAACCTCAAGTATATCTTTACTCAGTGTGACTTGAATTTGAAAAAGTGTAGGTGGTTTAAGTATCTACTGTTTTTTGATTTTGAGCTTGCTTATACGCCTGGGAAAGGCAATGTTGTGGAAGATTCACTGAGTTGGAGGACATAGATACAGGCATTTCATGAGGCCAACATCGAGTGGTAGCTTATGTCTATGTTTTCTAAAATGCATGTATAGGTGCACGATAGACAAGGTCAGACTTTTATTTCTTCTGTAGATGTTACCTCTACTGTTCATGACCGAATATGAATGAGGCAGCTATCAGATTCTGGAGTCCAAGTGCTACTGGAAAGAATGTCATGAGAGGACCGTCTACCCAGATGGACCGTAGGTGAGGGAGAGATCTTGTGTTTCCAGGGACGCGTATGGGTGCTAGCAGATATACGATAGGATCTGATGCGAGACATTCATTCCTCAGTTTGGGAAGTTAATCCGGGAATCACAAAGATGTATAGTGATCTACACCGATAGTACTGGTGGCCTGGTATGAAGAGAGATGTTTCTGATTTTTTCATGAGGTGTTCCACCTATCAGCAGGTGAAGGAGGAGCAGCAGCGACCTACAGGGCTTTTAGAGAAGCTACCCATTCTCAAGTGGAAGTGGAATGTTGTCATGATTGACTTCATGATAGGGATAATGAGATCACCTTGATGGAATGAAAGAGTATAGGTTTTTATTGACATGCTAATGAAGCTTTCTCACATCATGCCGATTAAGGAGACATTCAGTGTTGATAACCTTGGACTGTTGTACATCCGTTAGCTTGTACGCTTTCATGGGGTTCCGAGTACTATCATTTCAGATAGAGACACCCTCTTTATGACGCATTTCTGGAAAGGGCTACATAGGGCCTTGGGTACACAAGTAAATATGAGTACATCTTATGATCCCCAGATAGATGGCCTGTCAGAGTGCACAATTCAGGTTCTTTGGGACATGCTACTAGAATGTGTCCGTGATTTCGGAGGATTTTGGTTCAGACATATACCTCTAGTGGAGTCTTCCTAAAATAATAGTTTTCATGCAACTATTCAGTTGGAACATTACAAGGCATTGAACCGTAGGTTGTGCCGATCATCATTATGTTGGCTAGAGGTAGGAGAGGAAGCTAAGATGGGACCCTCGTCTTGTTCAAGAGACCACAGAAAAGGTGGAGTTGATTCAGAAATGGATGTCTACTCCACAGTCTCGGCAGAAATATTATGCTGATAAGAGGAGATGACCATTGGAGTTCAAGGTCGGAGATCAAGTTTTCATACATGTTACCCCGAGGAAGGGACACAAGAGGATCAAGGGACGGGGCAAGATTTCACCGAGATACATCGGGCCATTTGAGAATCTAGAGAGAGTCGGGATGGTAGCTTATAGGTGGCAGTTATCTCAGAGGTACCAGGCTATGCACAACGTCTTCCATGTTTCTCAGCTTCGACGCTATTTCTCAGACACGTCTCATGTTTTTCAACCCGATGTGGTTGAGCTGGAGCCGGATGCATCATTCTAGGAGTATCCTATCAGGATTGTTGATCGTAGTGAAATGGTACTCTGTGGCTGGTCTGTTCCTCTGGTACGAGTTCTATGGTAGCACATCCGTGTACAGGAAAAGACTTGGGAGAGGGAGGCTGATGTGCGATCACATTTCTCAGGGATGTTTGAGGCTTCTTCTTCGCCACCTTGATAGGGAAACTCAGGGACAAATTTCATTAAGGGGGAAGTTTGTGAGTATCTAGATCTTTTTTTCAGGTAATTATTTCCTTTTCTGGTCGTTTTTTGGAATAGAGGAGAATCTTGATATTTTTTATGTACACGGCGTGTTCTATGTTGCCACTCAAGGTCGTGTGTTGGCTGTGTCATGGCCACACACACAACCATGTATGTGTGATGTGGAGGCCAATTAATGCGAAGTACATAAAAGACTACTACACGTCGTGTACTCAAAAAGTAAACACCATGCAATTTTTTTCATTAAATGGACCAGGGTCACGTCTGGACCCTAAAAATGTCTTCTTCACCAGCTTCTTCGACTGAGAGTTAGGGTACGAACACAGCTCTTCTCCGATCCACTTATCTACCACCGGTTATCTGAATTTGACGCCTTCGGTTGCGATAGAATCACATCTGTGAGTTCTTGGTTCTTCTTAGGCCACGTTTTTTTTAATTCTTTATCTTATGAGAGTTATCTGAAGATGAACGTTTTAGCCGTTTAGGAAGATCTACTCCGTTCTAGGCCGATTCACGGGATGAGGTTCATGTATATCAATCTCCTAGGATTTATGTAGGTGGTTTGTTTCCTTACGTTGAATGTATTTGATGTTTTGTGAAAAAGTGTCGGATACCCATGTATCAGGTATCTCGGGTAGGGTTTTGATCCTACATTATTATCTACCTTAGATTTCTTGTATGTATGTGGCTAATAATTGAACAATGTTTTCTTATTATCATGTTTAAGGATTACCTCATGGGTGTTTCCCTTGTTTTGGCTGTTTATCGCCGTTTAGCTTAGTTTTCCTGTGAGGCAGCCCTTGTTGCATTGATTTCCTGACTTTATATAATTGTTTGCATGTATTTCCTACTGTTTATATTCTTTTGATGCATTGTAGCTATTATACAAGTAGTTGTGGAAATTACTTAGGACAGCTGACAATCGATTACGCACCACTGAACTGCTCAGGGCTGTGTGAACCTAGTGCGGTAGACTAAAGAGGGAATTGACGATTAAGGGCTTCCCTTGAGAGTCAGTTATAAATTAGTATCATTCGCGGGAGCTACGTGAATGGGACTTTGTTCATCCTCAAAGTTTCCTTAGTTATGTATCAAGACTATAGGGGGAATTAGATGTAGGTTCTTCCTCATAGAGTCTATAATTATCGTTACAAGACCACATGGGAATGGACAGTGAGAGCTTCCCAGAGTGTATGTGCCTTTTTAGGATTACTTGACTAGAGGGTTATGCTAGTGTGAACCACCCAGAGAGTCAATATGAATATGTTTTGTATGGTTGTGAAGAGTCCACCAAACCAAAGAACAAGCTTGGGTTTTGTATTGCTTGTTGTTTCGGTAGTCTGCTGAGATACCTGTTGTGTTACTTATTATGCCTTGGGAATATAGAGTTATTTCCAAGATTCCTTGATTGATAATTTAATGATTGACTTAAATTAATAAATAAATGTAAATGTAGATTTATAGGATTGTTTAATTTAGTGTACTCTTGTTTCTATGCTGCATTTATTTCCTTTACTTTTGCTATATTTCTCACTGATAGTAGGGTAGAGATCTTGTAATGGTTGCCTACTAGGACTAGTCTCACACCCTTTTGGGTCCTGCTTTTTCACCCAAATAGGTTATATGGTTGTAGGTGTGGATAGAAATTGTGGCCTTTCAACTTTAGGTACATGATTGCTGGTTGGAGCTGGAGAGAATAAGTCCGAGCTTAGGCTTGTGATGCAGTTGGAGTTGTTGTTTACTTTTCTTACTTATTTCTTAGTTGTATTTCAGAACTTTGATTTGTTTTCTTCTTTGCATAGATACTTGTACCTACTGCATCATTATCATCATTACTATATATCTATTTCTTCCACTGTTTAGTTTCAGTTATTGTATTTTTTTACTACTTCTGTTATTGATTGTTATTTCCTTTACCCGGTATACCTTACCAAATAAGGGTATAGTTTCCCCAACGACTCACCGAGGCCCTCGCTACTAGTCGGCAACCTCTGGAATTTGGGGAAATGAGTTGGAGGTCATGTTGAAAATTGGGTATGGGTCACCAGTTGAGTGGCTCCAGATTCGGGTCCTTACAAATCCCTAAGTGAAAAAATTCAATGCCTCTAAAATTGAGTGAATTAATATAATAGACATGAACATAACCAAAAATTAGATCATGTATGGTTGTAAGATAAAGATCATTTTTATCCCAAAAAATATTAAGCTAGTTCATCCCACTGAAATCCATCATAAGGAACTCATAGTGTCTAGACTGAAATAAGAATTTCATCTTCATAATATAATCCTTTTAAACCGTCAACTAGTGGAATCTAGATATATTGTCAATATTTGAGAAAAAAATCACACCACTAAATTGATCAATGAGATCAAAAATCATCAACAAGGAGTACGTGTTAATTTTTTTACTGGGTTTCATAAATGATAATTAAGGAATAGCCACAAATTCTCATCTTAATTTTTCATGAATAAAAAGACAGCTTCCAAAGGGGACCCACTAGGTCTAATAACTCTTTTTAGCTTAAAGGTAATATAACTACAATCTCATATCTATAATCACTTTAAGGGACATATAATATTCCATAGATGATATTACTGTAGTCTTGGTGTGTATGTATAGGTATATAAACATATAACACAACCATGGTAGTCCCAGAACATCCTGAGAGATGACATCAACATAGTCCTCCATTACTAAAGGAGGTAATATTGTTAAATAACCTCTTATGTTATGGGATAAACACTATAACTGATGGGTGTTTATTTCAGTCATCCCAATCACAAGGCTCATTCACCTATCTATGAGATCTCTCTCACTCTCAAAGGTGAATATAATCTAATATCTCTGAAGGAATCTAATGTTTCTACAATGACATGAAATACGGGCTCGAACTGTAGAAACTAGTCCATTCCCATGTTATCATTATAAGGATTCATTTAGATGGCCTATAGGTCCAATGTGAAACTCACAAAAATAAATGCCAATAAGAACTACTAAAACAAATATGATACTGAGGAATATCCCCAGTAAAAACCTCTAGCTATAGATACAATGCCAATGTCTTGTAATGCGGATATAACATTTTCATGAGGGATAAATAGATGATGGTAAGACATTTATATGTTTTTACAAACACTAGATCAAGAGTAAAAACGAAACAAATCACACCATAAATCAACTTGTGAGCTACCTGGTCATATCCCTATATAGCTTACATTATTTCAGATGAATATTTGGTACATTACAAAAATACTTTCCCGATGACTGTAATGTTTTAGCATCTTTGGAATCATAGAAGAAAAATCATTTATCATGGTTACAGATCTTCAATATATCCCATAAATATCTTCACCATTTGTACCACTACATAAATCCTTCCTTCGTATATTTGGGAAAGAAAACCATATAAAGGGGTGAGTTTATATGCACAATAAGGGTAAATATTTGAAATTCATAAGTGGAACATGAACAAAAATCCATGGAACAAGATCATGTCATTTGAAGATCATACCCTAAATATTTGAGATCTTAATAATGATTTTAAATTCATAGTACATAGATCACTAGAGGCTTAACATCATATTTCATAAATGAAAAAATTATTAATAAGACATATAATTTGAGGATTAAACATAATAATGTAAAATCATTTGTCATGGAAACCTACCAATACATTTATAAGATGTTTGGATTGGGCTATGAACCATATACCTACTTCGAGAATGGCCTTACAACTTGGGTATAATCTTACATTTTGGATTGGGCTCTAACCCATGTTCCATATTATTTTAAGGGTTTGGATATAACTCATGTAACATCATGTTTATGGGATTAGGCAATAACCCATCAACCGTATTTATTTACTATTGGGATACATCCCATGTTTCTTTTTATTGTTGGGATTATGTTACAAATTGTCGACCCTTTAATCTCATATCCAAGTTATCATTAACCAATTCATTAGAAGGAGATATAAGTCACACATTTCTAATATTTAAATCATACATCCATATTCATTAAAATCATAGACAGTCATATCATAACCCATAAAGAAGAAACATGTTTCATAAAGACCATGTCATGAACAATAACTCATTCACTGAAAGAATGCGAATGGATCATTTAGATATATTCATATATATGAATGATTAAAACCCACATATGTCTTATTATATGAAAAATTAGTTTGGGATATCTTTCAAAAACATGACTTGAAGAATGTATCCATAATTCATTGAAAATTTAATCATTATACATAAAATAGTTTGAAAATAATTATCATTGAAAATATATTGAAAACATATAAGAAATAAATGAAAACATTTTGCAAAAAATTTAGTTATAATAAGTTTAAAAAAAATTCTTAAAGATAAATTATTAAACATAAAAAATAGTGATCATTAAAAAACTAATGGTGGGTAAATATGTACATGTCATACGAGGTTAAACGAACATTACTTTTTCAAAGTAAAAATTGATGACAAATGACTCATTTGGAAAGTGAAAATATTTTTTTTGAAAACATTGGTAAAAACAATTGGTAAAAACATTTTTTAATGATCATAAGAGATTAGAATAATTTTTTAGAAACCCCTTTTTATAAAACAAGCTTATGAAAGATCACAGATTTCCATCTAAAGAGAGTATAATGTCAGGATTTCTTAAAAACACATTCATAATCATCTTAAGTACCAATTAGAAGAAATATAATATCAACATATAATTTTACTATTAATAACATGGAAATATGAATTTTCATGATTTTTCATCAGAGATGGATCATAACATTTCATCAAAGAAAGCATAAACATAAGAAATCTTGAAAAGCGATCAGATTTTTTCAATTAGTTATTATCACATGGTAACTTATGATAATACTCTACATTAACAAAAATTATATTACATTAAACATAAAATATCACTAAAATTATTAGATTCATTCTATAATCTATTATATGGATGTATATACACCTCAAAAATAAATTGACATGCATATCAAAACATGAGTCTCATAAAAGGAAAATTGAGAAAAAACAATTTCACTGATTTGGATACATTTGAAACATAAAACCCATAAAATAAATATCATCGAATGTATATATAAATACCTATAAATTTTATTATAATATTAATTTAATATATATATTAAATCTATACACATAACACAAAATGAATTGGTTGAAAATAATTCATATATCTCACTAAAATAAAAAGTTTGATGAAATCCTCATACCCCGTGTCTTGACTCCTTTTGTACTCGTTCAATCCAACTATATAATAAATTAAAATTTATGATAATTATTTATCAGAATCATATTATTATATATAATACCATTTTGGGTATGATTATATAATCACATTACCCTATTGTTAACAATCCAATGTTAATGTTTCACATTGGGTAATATCTGCTTTGTTCTTCGCACATGTCTTAATTTGTTATATATTTAGTCATTGTACATATTTTATGGGTCTATAATGTAAAACAAGATATAAATATCATGTATATTCTAAATATTTTAATCACAATAATCTATATAATATACAATTATGAAATATAATACACATTTCATATAGAAGGTAAGTCGTACATACCCAATAACATTGTTTTCGTTTTATTGTCGTATTAAAAGAGTGAAATAAAATGAAATATATTTATGTATGAATATTATATTACTAATGTTCAATTATAATTTCATATATATCATATAATATTTCCAACCCCATCTTTATTAAATTCTATGTATTGTAAGAAAGAATCACATTGCTTTGAGGGGGCGGTAGTCCATACATTCCCAAAAGAAATTATCATGATTACACCAAATGGAAAGTAAAAAAGTTTTGTTTTGTGATGGAAATAAATAAGATTAAAAACATAATAAATAAAATACATTACATATATATAATGATTTTATGTCATTATTATGACCAAAATAAGAGGTATAATAAAAATGAACAATCGTTGTTTAGTGATGTTGTTCATCGTCATACACGTAACGAGTATGTTCGTTATACATTAGATGGAGGTGAGTTTATATGTAGGTAAAATAATTCACATAAAAAATAACAGTATTGTTGTTATACTAATTTTTAATAAATTAATTGAATAAATATATTGGAGGGGTGTAGATATAAAATAAAATAAATTGTCTTAGGAGAAGATGTTCTCACTTAATTGGGAAACACTTTTTGGTTTAAAAAAATGGCTTCAATGGATTTCATTCTTCCCAAGGGGAGGATTATAATATAATGGGAAATATATATGTAAGTTAATCTATATATCTTTTGAGATCCTACATGGTTTTATTGGTGTGAATAATAGTGAGAGATGTTGGCCATTTATATGGAATGGAATGGACACACATGTAATTTATTAAAAAAAGTTTCGGGAACCCACTTTATTAACAAAAAATATTTTAAAAATACAAAAAACAAAATCAATAATGTAAGTTTAATGGCCTATTAGTTGACATAAAATTGGTGTTGGACAAGTGAATATGACTTTTTGGGACATAAATTTATGGTCTAGTACTTTCTTAACCAATTTTTTCTCATAATCATTATAAATAATTTTAATCAAATTCACTAATATTTTTGGTCAAAAACAATGATGGACATTTTATACATTATAAATTATTATTATTTTAAATGTAAAATACATTTTTATATATTCTAGTAAATTAATTGGTTGAAATAAATTTTATATTAATGATTGTGAATGGATGATACTACCGGTTTTAATGTAAAAACGTGTAGAAGTTTCATTGGGTTTTATACCCAATTTGAATGTGAAAAAAATTCCAAATAACTAAATTATATTAAATTAAAAAAATTATTATATAAATACACATTACAACCAATTTAATATATGATCTCTCCTTATAAATTAATTAGATTAAAAATATGTTTTGAATCACAATTCTATATTTTTAACTATTCATAAAAAATGAAACAATACAGAAAAATAATATATAATTATACCAACCTGAATTTTGATTAAATTAAGAAGATAATGTATATTATTAAATATTAAATCTATAACTATTCCAAAAATTGTATTTAAAATGTGATCACCATTAAAAGGCGGCCAAATTAGGTTTATAAAAAATATACATTTTTAAGAATAAAATTATGTTTGTTCTTATATTATGTATATCTTATCAACTGGATGATTATAACACAAATTTTTTAAAATATCATAAATAGTAATTTAATAATAGCATTAAATAATATTAATTAATTAAACATAACAATATAAATTATCCTTTTCACGTAAAAATATAATATTACAAAATCATTCCATTTATAAATATTTTTAATCTATATTATTTTCTATTGAATTAGTAACCAATGAATTAAACTATATATATTCATAAGTATGTTGTTATTATAATCTTCAATTTAATTTCCATTTCATATCCATTTAAATAATAATTTTTTTATAATTTTTTATTATTCATTAACACTCGTTCATGTTTTCTTCCAAATTCATCGAGGAAAGTCAGCCTTTCATGTAACATAATATAACATCGATGATCCATGTATAAAAATCTAAAATATATGTATTTTAGTGAATGATTTACTTATTTCAATGTATAATTCAAGCCATTCATATTTCTTTATCATAAAATAACATATTTTTAGTTTGGTGTGAAAATGAAAATTATCAAAGAGAAAAATTATATCAAATAAATATATTTTGAAAACTCTCAATGTGTTACATTAAGAAAACCCTGAAACTAAATTTTCCCCTGAAATTAATTTGTTTCGTCAAATGATTAATACATTAATATTTGATTCACTAAAACCAAAATTGAAAATATCAATACTAAAACTTATCTTAAAAAACAAAATATTGAACCATAAATGTTACTCAAATTAACTCATAATTAGAAATCAACATAGGATAATATAGGTAGGAAGTGTAAAATTAGAAATGTAAGTGATATATTACCACCATGTTCAGTTGGAGTGTGATAGTGTATAAGGTCAATAGAATGTTAATAATCTGAATTCCACAAATCTGTGATGCATTTAGAGACCATCTAATTCATCAGAATTGACGGTACCTGGATAAATTTTTTGGTTTCAAGATACATTTTCCTAGTGATAAATAATTTTAATGAAAATATATAAATGATGATTTTAGGAAAACCACAGCATTTTTTGTTTCTTGATCCACATAACCATTTTCTACCTAAAAGGAAGGGGAAAGTTTCATTCTTGAAGCACTAAATGATCATGAGATCTCTAATATACCATCCCATATGCCATTTGATATCATCAACACCGGGATTTTATAACAGGGATTCCAATATTCATGAATCCTTATGTGGAGATATAATAATTTATTCGCACAAACATCTTCCAAATATTAACATAATATTTCCATAAAATGTTTACCATATAACCCATCCAAATGTTGAAAATACCAAACATTAGACTGAAGTAAAAATATTCACATAACATTGATTCCCCATATATCACAATGCATATAATTATTTTGACAATCCAAACATGTGAATAGTCTTCTCATATATTATCTTGAATCATGGTAATAACCCAAATTACAATCATTACATTAGTAAAACGTGAATTCTTCCTTATTCAAGTGTTTATTGGATATATTAATTATATATGAAAATCATTAGAATTCATTCATGATAACATAAACCTATTTCCATATAAATAATTAGTCCTCTCCAAGGTAATCAGTACCATCCAATTTTATGTATTAATATCCAACATAGATTCATCCAAACATCATTATCATAACATAAGAAATGTTTTAAGGGTAATCTATCCTTAGTCAAAATCACCACGTGTTGTTAATTCCCTTTTTTCATTCATCAGGTCGACTTAAAATATTCTTGTAAATCCATAGAAAAAAACCTAACATGTACAATCCTTATAAAATAATTCTGGAATCCATATATATAAACACTACAACACTTATTCTTTTATGATTGGAATGGGATCGTTTGTTGCATAGTTTATAATGTATGTTTTTATGTCCGGGAATTGAGTTGGGTAATGCACTTGTTCTTCACATATAAGACATTGAACTCCATGAAAATCTGTCACTCTATGACCCCTTTTCCACTATGATAACATCTTTCTTTCCATTTGAGCTGTTCCTCGCTGTTTTTTTCAATTCTTCATGGCATGTAAGAATACAAATAATATTTCTTCTATATTATTTACAACATTAACATTAATAAATTTAAATATTTATCTTTTTTGATGTCATAAACATATATATGAAATTCACATGGTTACCAATATATTTTGATATCTGATTTGGCATAATCATATTATCTTTTAGTCTATTCATTATCCAAATTATTTTTTCATAATAACCAAATTTTCAATCATATTCAATTTTAACTCAGTTCATTTGGGTTTCATCCAATGACTATTACCAAAAAACATAGTTTGAGCAACAATTTTCCTAGCGTAAAATAACATTATCATAAGAAATTACATAAAGAATGTCTAAAAAATTACCCCTAATTTAATATATGAAAAATTATTATTATCCAAGGTTATTCATAAACATATACTTTTTAAATCCTTCATAATGGTTCATAAAGTGATTTTTAATTCACAATGATTATCCCCCATGAGTGTCAAACCAATAATGCATGAAACCGTGTTTTCGTCTATTAGATTACCCTATGTTAGGCCCAAAACATCTTTTTAGAGTTTATACTGATAGGTACACTTATTATAGAGCCACATCGACTTGTAGAATCAGGACATGGATTTATTTTTAACAAAACACTTGATTTATCCTTTTCTAAAATTATAGGAAATTGTCTTAAATGATTCTTATCCTTATACTTATCCTTAGAGACATCCCTAGACAAATACTTTTAAATATACCTAGATATGTCACTAAATATTCTCTTCTTATGTTCCAATGTTTAACTAAAATATTCCATGGATACCAACTATAGTGACCCAGGATTAACATTCAGGGATAGTAAATCATTTTAGATGAAAAATTTGTACATTACCAAAATAAATTCCTGAGGACCATTATAGTTTTGTGTATTTTGAAACACTAAAACAAAATCTTTTATCCAGGTGATTGATCTTTGAAATATTCCATAGTTATATACACCTTTATTACTTCTTCTAAAACAATTATTCAAAATCAAGGGAATGGAAACCTAAGAAAGTGGTGATCTCAGATGCACGTAAATGGAAAATAATGGAAATATATAAGCATACCATGAAAAAGTGAATAGAACTTGAGCAAAACATTTTATGATCATACCTTTATTATTAGATATCATAATAATGATTTGACATTCAGAATACATAGATCATAAGAGAATTTAGAGAATAACTCATGAAAGAATAACATAGTAATATGACATGGAATTTGTGGCATGTGCATAATAATTGAAAATGTTATGTTAAGGCATCCTACATTGACCTTTATAACATGCCATTCATTGGCTATGACACGTGTACCTACTTCAAGCTTGGGCTAAAAACCCATGTAATAACTTACTTTTAGGATTGGGCTACAACCCATGTACCATTTTATTTTTGGGTTTGGGATACAACCGATGTACGTTCTGGTTTTTGGGATTGTGGTACAACCCATATACATTGTTATTTTTAAGAAGCAACTACAAACCATGTACGTTTTTGTTTTTATCCTTGTGATAAAACCGATGTACCCTTTGATCCCATATAAGACTTATCACTACCCAATTAATTGGATGGAGATATATGGACCACCCATCTCATAATGAAATCCTACATACATGTTTCATAAAATCATAAATAATCATATTAGAACCCATGAAGATAAATATGTATCATAAAAATTTAATCTTATCATAACCAATGGAAACATATAAAGGTCTCATTAACATACACCATATGAAATAGAAATGTATTTGATTGATGTATAACCCATGAAAGTTAAATAGGTTTCATAAAGTCCTTGGAATTAAGCATAACCCATTAATATAATGAATATGAATGGAACCATTAGATAATTTCCTAGAGAGTATTGAGTAACATCAATAGATGCCATCATAGATGGAAAATAATTTTGGAATATATATCAAAAATTATTCTTGAGTAATGAATCCTTTTTTCATTGAAAATGGATTATTAACATATAAAACCATTTTAAAATCATTTTCTTAGAAAATACATTGAAAATTATTACAATGATTTGGGATAATTTTGAAAACATTTTCATGAAATTTTTTTTTAAAAAATATTCTTAAAAATCAAACATTACACATTTAAAAAAGTAATCTTCAATGAATTGTCTTTGGGTACATTTGTAAATGTCGTACGAGGTAAAAATGAACATGTCATTTGATGGATCCAAAGTGGTTTGTTGAAAAAACTAAAGCATCGTTTGTGTTTGTTCTCAATATGCACAATGATAACTATAGTGATGTCATGGAATGAGTTCATTAATTTGAGACTGCAAGTAGTATTGAAGGTGGCACAATTTCCCATTATTTTCCAATTGTTTGGGACTCAAAGATAGGGAGTGTGGAAATGGTTAGCAAGAACAGTATACCGTGATGGCCGGTGGTACATGATGAAGAAAAACTATACGTGTTTAAGGTTAAGGGTATGCGGTTAAGGCTCATGGTATGCAGGGAATGAATTAGGTATATAGAATGGTGCCCAGTACTAGAAACAATTCACAGCAATAGTAAGAGATGGAGGTGTACGGCTCACGAATTGCTGTATAAAATGGTTTGCAGTGATCGTACACAGTGAAGAGTTGCAGTACATGGAGAAATAGAGATATGGTATATAGAAGGAGCATGGTTAGGGATGACAGTTTGTGGTGGAGGATATCAGTACAGATATGGAGTTCTGATTGTCCCAAAATAGAAAATTCAGGAAGATGATATTGCCAATTTTTTTGATTTTCCTGCCTATTTAAGGAACAGTAATCCCCATTGATAGATGATGACATTGGAGATTAAAATTTTGGGAAGAAATATGGAGTTGTACGTAGTGAATTTCAAAGGTGAATATGGTACACAGAGAGACTCATCCACGTATGAAACAAAATCCGCAAAATAGTGTGTGGTTCGCGCAGGAAGCACTCGCAGTACGTGGAGAAGCAATGTAGTACACTGGGAAGGATATTACGCGAAGTTGTGGAGAGGTCTGTAGAGTAGGAAAAAACACATAATAACTCAATTCACTGAGGTGTTGGACAGTACGTGGAGGAGTTGGATGGTATGAAAAACCCAATGTGCTATGTAGAAATAACAGTAGTACGCAGGACAACCAAGGAAGCTTAAAATATAGCCAAAACATTATCTAAAATTAATCATCATAACATATCAGTTTGCTGTAAAAAAATTACATCTTTCTGTCATTATGTCTCTTCAACAGAGCATCCATTTACCAGAAAGGATCCATGAATTAATACTGAACAATTGATGTAGACTTCAAGTCGATAAACAGATTGAATATTCATCTATAAAATTGAGTAAGGGAGAGTTTGCAGATGTGATTTTAGTGATGTAGTGTGCTATCACTGATCCTTGTAAAGGTAGTGTTCCTAGAATAGAGTGACTATTCTAAAACCATGTAATATACAACATGGGATGATTAGTGGTTTTTTTTACGACCAACACATAATCAGACTATTCTCTTTTGAGATATCCTTTAGTGGTGAAACTAGAAAAATTGTTGTGTCATTGCTTTTCATGTGATTATATATATTCCAAGTGTCCTCTTCATAAAGTTTTAACAAGTTTCTACCAATATGGGAACAAGATCCTTCAGTTTGAAAGACACATTTTACACCCTAATTCCCCTCTCCCCTTCAGGGTGTTCCGAGGTCCTTCAAGTGGTATCAAAGGGATGTTTTTAGAGTTGAATCTGTCTATTATGGAGAATCCAGTCAATATATGTCACTAATCCTACATGACTATCAACGACTTATAATGATAAGAAATTTATTCTTGGTGAGGAAAAAGCATAAAATTCTTCCCCTAAAGCCCTTTCGGATACGATATTTCTAAAGTTAATTAGTTTCACATCTACCAAGTCAATGTTGGATAATCTAGAGAATATTTATGAAGGTGGTAGAAAAGTACCGAAGGTGATGCTCCATGTTTTACACAACAGATTTGTAGATACCCGAAGCTTAACGTACATAGACATTACATTACTTTTGCGGAATACTTAGTACATAACAAAAACACACACACAAGGACCGTAATAGTTTAGTGTCATTGGAAACTCAGAATATAATCTTCTAATCGTGGTGAAAGATCTTCAACATCTCCCATAAAGATCTTCTTTTCATTAAAACCTAAATCCTTTCTTTATACCCTGGGGAAAAACATAAAAGGGTGAGCTCAAATGCTCAGTAAGGGTAAACAAAAGAAATATCAATCACATCATATTCATAAGAACATATCTTTTGGATATCTTAACCTGCAAAAGAGATCATAATGTCATAACATGGGATAAATCATAGTAGTGAAATGTAATCCCAATAATCATAACATAAAACATGAAACTTTGTGGCATACACACATAATCATAGAGAATCATTTCTTATTAGTCAAGACTCATTGCCAAGACTATCTTAGTGGACAATGTCCATTTCTGAACCGAGTCACCCTCGTTTCAGTCATGTTTCACTAAACCGGTATAACCTACCATTCCAGCCATTTCTATCTAATTAGATATAAAATCTTTACCCAATGCATTGGAGGGAGATATAGGTCCCACCCATCTCATAATGATACCATTCTTATGTGTGCCACAAAATCATAAACCAGACATCATAGCATAAACCATGTAATAAAAATGGGATTCTTAAACATCGTGACATCATAAAACAATTCATATAGGATAAAGGAATTTATAAAAATAATTCCATCACAACATAATAAAATCAATGTTATAATAGGGATAGAAACAGAACCCTATATTGTCTTAGATGGAAAATAATTTTGATAAAACACTTGAACTCTATTCTTGAGGAAAATATCCTTTCTACTTCAAAAAAACATTTCCTTTCTTAACATGTCATACAATTATAAACTAAAAAAAGTTGATTAAAAATAAACTTTAAAACTTGTAAAGGAATCTTCTTGGAAATAATGTTTTAAAAATCCATTCATGCTGTATAAGTTAAAAAAACATTCTTCGTACTTTTGTCAGAAAAGTCAAAAAGTACCTCATATGAAAAACGACAAAAGATACCTTTCATATCCTTTACTAAAAACTCACCGAAAGGTAAAATTGGATTTAAGAAATTTTAGGTGGATGGAAATAATATTACATATTTATGAAACATGGATTTGGATGACAAAATACACCCTAGTAAATACTAAAGTATAAACAATCTCGGATAAAAATGAGATTGTGACATTTCCCTTACCTTAGGTCTGATTTGCTTCGTAAGTGTCCGAGCCTCCTGTATAATGATTTAAATAATGTCATTAACTTATTCCATAATCATACTCATTGTTATGATATCATATATGGTTCACTTACGACTTTATATTACCCGTTCTTTTGTAAATTCCTTGTTAACGAGAGTTTTGGGTAAAATCGTCTCATTTGTCGTTCATGTTTTAACTTGTAATTATTCATATGATTACTTAGATCATGATTACTTAATTCCAAAATATAAAACATGATTTATATATAATATATATTCAGAATATACATATATATAATAGATCAGTAAATGGAAAGAAATACACCATTCATGGAGACGGTAGGTCGTATGTACGCATGAACGCTGTTTTCGTTTCCTTATTGAGTTGAATGGAATTAAGTAGATGACATACATATATATACACATAAATCCAGTATAATTATTATGTCATTTGTTTCATGATTACTTATTATATATACTGTATATTATTCATGAATGGTTAACGTGGAGAATGAATCTCATCGCGTCGTGGAGATGATAGTCCGTACGTACGCACGAGCGATGATATCGTTCTCATGATCGTGGAATTGTATTGGAGTGTATGTATACTATTTCAGAATCAATATCACTTTACAATAATCATATATAGTTATTATTTACACCATTATACCCATCCAAGCAAGGTGGTGGTGGAAAATAGATTACACCACGGCGTGGAGACGGTATTCCGTACGTACGCACACGCGGTGATTCCATTTTCTGTAGGATGGATAGATGGTGAAAGAGGGTTGTTTCATAAATATAATAACATATCATTATATGAGTGATACTTATGTTATTACTTCAAAATGAAAAAACATAATAAGAAGAAGTGGAAGAGGAAATAAATTTGAAAGAATCGGTAACGAACATTACCTCTTCTTTGAAACGCCTCTTTGAGATCTCCTTTTAGGGCACTAAAATTGGACTTTGAGGAAGACCAGAACCTCTAGGATTTTTCTAGGGAAGTGGAGAGAAGAAATTTGCATGGGATGGCCGAGCATGAAGGCTCAATGTGGTGTGAGGAAGAGTGGGACGAGGTGCCCTTTTATAAGGGAGGAGAGGGGCGCCTTTGGAATAACTAAAAATATTATTTTATTATAAAGTCCAATTCGGTTTTTAATAGCTCCAAATTGATATATTTCGAAGATAAGGTGGTTATAGGTCGAAATACTATCATAAAATAGAATTTAGAGAAGTTTAGGTATCAAGTTTAACCTTATCATTTAGATTTAACTTTAAGTTAGATAATTTAACTTTTACCATGTCTTCCTGTTTTCTTATACTATAAGGTTAATAAACTTACTATATCAAGCCCAACGAACCCCAAGTTGTTTATTGTTAATATATATAACCTTATCTAAGTCATTTTTCCGAACCTTAGATTTTGAAGAATATAATAACAATTAATAATATAATATTTGTTTTAAAAACTATTTTATGTCAATTTTGACACTATGTGGTAATTGAATTTTTTTAAAAATCATAACAGAATGATTAGTTAGAAAAAATCTAATTATATCAATACTAACATTTCATATTAACCTATAAAATTAGTTTAATTCATAAAAAGTCTCAAATTATATTTATTTGGGTATTTATAATATGAATAATTCTAATTTTTCACTATTATGGTAATTACTACATCATCATTGTGTCATAAATAAATTAAATTATTTAATGTCTAAAAATTAAAAATAAAATACTATTATGTAGGAAATATTTTTAGATTTCTATGAATATTTATAGTCGAATTTATCTTATGTATAACCCCATATTAAAAATGATTTACTTATTAAACATTGATTTTAACTATTTTAACCATTCTTTAAATAAATTAATAATAAATGTCCTAATCTAATCCAAGTAGGCTTAAATGGTCATATTTTATTTCTAAGGTTGTTTTTGGTCGAATTACACTTATCCAATAGAATTAGGACATGTGTTAGGGTAATAATAATATCACTTTTACCCTTAAGTACCCTATTTATTTTTAACCGTGGTAAAAAAAGTCAAAAGTTACTATTCATCAAAAATTATTTTCATCTCATTGAACCACATTTTAGTCCTTGATATTAATCGTGCCTCTCAGATTTTAAAAATTCCACTCACAGAAGCGGTAAAATTATGTTTTATGAAAAATTCAGTTTTTTAACTACCACCTAGTGGTTTCACTATTCATCAAAAAAATGAACGTTTCCCGAAAAATACAAAACATTAGACCTAAGCTATATATGATATTATGAATTCAAAAATGATGTCTATTTTATCAAATTCAAAACATATCAGTTACATTAACTATTTTAAAAATTAATTCCCGTCGTCAAAACAAATAGCGTGTTTTTAAGAGATAATAACTACCAAAAGATTGACACTTGTTTATATCTGGATTAAATGTGAAATTACATCCAATGACCAACATTGCATTAAATTGTAAAAATATATTCTAAATATACTTTAAAACCACTCAAATTTATAATTTATCACTATTAATTATTTTGATTAAAAAAGTTGTTTTTAATTAAAATTTAGTAATTTTCACTATTTATCAGAATATGAAAGTTATCCAAAATGTACAAAAATTTTACCCTAAGCTAATTTTGATATTGTGAATCCAAAAATGAAGTCCATTTTGAAAAATAAAATTAACAAAATTTCAAAAAGTGGTTATTACTATTCATAACGGCTAGTTTTAATAATATAGCATATCGTTGTTTAGTGAAACTCGGTATTGCGTACTACACACGCTATCGAGGAAGGTCGCGGTTGCGTGTAATGCATGGCAAGTCAAGGATGCATGTTGTGAAAGCTTCTTTTGTTGTAGCATACAACACAATACATTAATGAAATTAGAAATAATATTTTTCATAAAATCTCGGGGTGTTACATTCTACCCCCCTTAAAATGAATTTCGCCCTCGAAATTCATCGGGGTTATAAATGGTTTACTATTCGAAAGTTTCTTTGATAGAAACACACATCGTAAAAAGGAATACCAAAAACATTCTCTAAAAACAAAATTATGAAACGTAACGGTTACCCAAATAAACTAATCACTGGGTTTCCGCATAGGTGAAAATATGGATTTGGAAGAGAAATCTAACCATAATGTTCTAATGGAGAGTGGTGTAGAACATGGCTATGGAAAAGCCAAAAATCGCAAAACCATAAATTTGTGACGATCTAAGGTACCATATGATTCATCAGATATAAGAGCACTAGGACAACATTTTTGGTTTTCAAGATCGTTTCCCTAAAGTTGATGAAATTGGAATTAGAAGAAATACTTTCGTGATTTCGGTATAGTCTCACTGTTGGTTGTTCTTTGGACAATTTCAACTTAATCTCTTAAATAAATGAAGTTTAATTTTTCATTCATGATGTGATATCAGATCTTGTGATTGAATGATGGGTCATTCCATCTATCTCAAACAAAATGTTAGAAAAGTTATCAAAAAATACATAAGTCCATCTATAGTGAGATTAATCATATATGGTTCCTAAAATGGAATTATACTTCATATATCATACTACATAATATAATAAAACTAGTTTCTAATAAATAGGGACTTCTTGTAGGCCAGTTGTAGGCGAAAAAGGCCAGTCACACTTCAATTGTGGGTTCGATTCCCACGGCCTTTTCCGACGCGATGGGTTATCGCCCATCCTGCAGGTTGTCCTTTTTCTAAAACTATATTACTATAACATCCTATCAATAATATCGAAAAAAAAGTTCTATCCTTAAACAATACTGACTTATGTTCAACATAATCTATTCCAATATTTAGGCTTATCTTAAATACTTCGGTCCAAGATCATAGTATATGAAAATTATTACTTGAAATGTCACATAACAATCACGTGAATGCCATTATTTATCCCCCATATATCATAAGATATATCTTGTTTGTCAAATTACAAACATGTGAATACCTTAATCATGTATTCTCTTAAAGAATGAATACCCATTGAGCCTTAGTGAAAACATGAATACAGTTAAATGTTAACACTTTCCACATACCAAAATCCTCAAAATTCCTTATACTCAAACCATGATATAACCTTCTCCTTATATCAGTCATGAGCTCATGAATACTATCAAACATTTAATTTTCTCCTTATCCCTTCATTATGTGCATATCATCTACTTTCCAAAAATACTGGTACCATTCATCACATACTTTCAAAACATAAGGAAAGACAACAGTGTAACAATCCTTAGATGTCTCTTTATTCCACAGTACCATGAGATTACTTATACAACATTACACTTGATAAACATATAATCATTCCAATACATTCTTAAGACATTGACCGAGCTTCAACAATTCTTTCATCTCACATATCATTTGTAGTCTCTTCATCATCATCAACATAAATACTACCCATACGACCATACTGATTATCTTCACGAGACTTTCCCTTAGGGAATTGGTTTTCATAATGCCCGTAAATTCCACATTTAAAACATTTAACCATTGTTGATATCATAGAAATACCATTATCCTCATCTCTGATGTTAACTGAACCTTTTCCTTTTCACTTACTGGATTTGTGTCCTTCGTTTCCACACCCAAAGAATCTTTCAGTTCCTTTGAAACATTCTCCTTGATGCCTCTTCCCACATGATTTCCATAGGGGAAATTGAACTTTCTTTCCTCTATGATCATCATGAAACTCCATCTTTCTCTTATTAGCCGAGTCAGGAAGCTTACCAAATTTTACTTTATTGATCATATTATGAGATTGCTGATTCGGCATAATAATGATGTTTGGACCTCCAAATCCCATTTCATTTGGTTGCTCATGAAGAATATCATTCCATTGTCCATCATATCCTCCATTATCGTGAATCATCTTGTTTCCAGACCTTTTCTAAAACCCAAAAAGAATTGTGTGAGAGGAAAAAATCATAATAAAGGGGGAGTAACTTCAATATCTAACATCTTCGGTTTAATCGAATATCGTTACCATAGTTCTAGGACTATATCCTATACGTATACTTATCCTTAGGGACATCCCTAGACATACCTTAGAAATATCCCTAGGGATCTCACAAATGTTTTCGCATCCTAGTTTCCAAAGGTTGACTAAACCTTTCCTCTGATACTAACTGTAGAGACCCAAAGCTAAACTTACATAGACATTACATTACTTTTGCGAAATACTTAGTACATAAAAAAACACACACACAAGGACCGTAATAGTTTAGTGTCTTTGGAAACTGGGAATATAATCTTCTAATCGTGGTGAAAGATCATCAACATCTCCCATAAAGATATTCTTTTTTTCAAAACCTAAATCCTTTCTTTATACCCTGGGGAAAAGAAAACATAAAAGGGTGATCTCAAATGTTCAGTAAGGTTAAATAAAAGAAATATCAATCACATCGTATTCATAAGAACATATCTTTTGGAAATCTTAACCTGCAAACAAGATCATAAATTAATAACATGAGATAAATAATAGTAGTGAAATGTAATCCCAATAATCATAACTTAAAACATGAAACTTTGTGTCATAAACAAATAATCATAGAGAATCATTTCTTATTTGTCAAGACTCATTTCCAAAACTATCTTAGTGGTCAAAGTCCATTTCTGAACCGAGTCACCCTCATTTCAGTCCTTTTTCACTGAACCGGTATAACCTACCATTCCAGCCATGTCTATCTAATGAGATATAAAATCTTTTCCCAATTCATTGGAGGGAGATATGGGTCCCACCCATCTCATAATGATACCATTCTTATGTGTTCCAAAAAATAATAAACCATACATCATAGCATAAACCATGTAATAAAAATGGGATTCTTAAACATCATGACATCATAAAACATTTCATATAGGATAAAGGAATTCATAAAAATAATTCCATCACAACATAATAAAATAAATGTTATAATAGGGATAGAAACATAACCCAATATTGTCTTAGATGGAAAATAATTTTGATAAAACACTTGAACTCCATTCTTGAGGAAAATATCCTTTCTACTTCAAAAACCCTTTTCCTTTCTTAACATGTCATACAATTATAAACTAAAAGAAGTTGATTAAAAATAAACTTTAAAACTTGTAAAGGTAGCTTCTTGGAAATAATGTTTTAAAAATCTATTCATGCCGTATAAGTTAAAAGAACATTCTTCGTACTTTTGTTGGAAAAGTCAAAAAGTACCTCGTATGAAAAACCACAAAAAATTCATTTCATATCCTTTACTAAAAACTCATCGAAGGGTAAAATTGGATTTAAAAAATTGTAGGTGGATGGAAATAATATTAAATATTGAATAAATATGTATTTGGATGACAAAATACACCCCAGTAAATACTAAATTATAAACAATCTCGGATAAAAACGAGATTGTGATATTTCCCTTACCATAAGTCCGATTTGCTTCGTAAGTGTCCGAACCTCCTGTATAATGATTTAAATAATGTCATTAACTTATTCCAGAATCATACTCATTGTTATGATATCATATATGGTTCACTTATGACCATATATTACCCGTTCTTTTGTAAATTCCATGTTAAAGAGAGTTTTGGGTAAAATCCTCTCATTTGTCGTTCATGTTTTAACTTGTAATTATTCATATTATTACTTAGATCATGATTACTTAATTCCAGAATATAAAACAAGATTTATATATAATATATATTCAGAATATACACTTATATAAAAGATCATTAACTGGAAATAAATACACCGTTCATGGAGATAGTAGGCCGTACGTACGCAAGAACGCTGTTTTCGTTTCCTTATTGTGTTGAATGGAATTAAGTAGATGAAATAAATATATATACACATAAATACACTATAATTATTATGTCATTTGTTTCATGATTACTTATTATTAATACTGTATAATTATTCATGAATGGTTAACGTGGAGAATGAATCTCATCGCGTCGTGGAGACGGTAGTCCGTACGTACGCACGAGCAATGATATTGTTCTCATGATCGTGGAATTGTATTGGAGTGTATGTATACTATTTCAGAATCAATATCACTTTAAAATAATCATATATAGTTATTATTTACACCATTATACCCATCCAAGAAAGGTGGTGGTGGAAAATAGATTACACCACAGCGTGGAGACCGTATTCCGTATGTACGCACGCGCGGTGATTCCATTTTCCGTAGGATGGATAGATGGTGAAATAGGGTTGTTTCATACTTATAATAGAATGTCAGTATATGATAGATACTGATTTTATTACTTCATAATGAAACAACTTAATAAGAAGAAGTGGAAGAAGAAATAAATTTGAAAGAATCGGTTACGGACATTACCTCTTCTTTGAAACGCCTCTTGAAGATCTCCTTTTAGGGTACTAAAATTGGTCTTTGAGGAAGACCAGAACCTCTAGGATGTTTATAGGGAAGTGGAGAGAATAAATTGGCATGGTTGGGCCAAGATTGAAGGCTCAAAGTGGTGTGAGGAAGAGAGGGAGGAGGTTCCCTTTTATAAGGGAGGAGAGGGGCACCTTTGGAATAACTAAAAATATTATTTTATTATAAAGTCCAATTCGGTTTTTAATAGCTCCAAATTGATATATTTCTATGATAAGGTGGGTATAGGTAGAAATAATATCATACAATATAATTTAGACAAGTTTAGTTTTCAATTTTAACCTTATCATTTAGATTTAACTTTAAGTTAGATAATTTAACTTTTACTGTGTCTTCTTGTTTTCTTATAACATAAGGTTAATAAACTTACTATATCAAGCCAAACGAACCCCAAGTTGTTTATTATTAATATATATAACCTTATCTAAGTCATTTGGCCGAATCTTATATTTTTAATAATATAATAACAATTAATAATATAATATTTGTTTTACAAACTATTTTATGTCAATTTTGACACTATTTGATAATTGATTTTTTTTAAAATCATAACAGAATGATTAGTTCGAACAAAGCTAATTAAATCAATACTAACATGTCATATTAACCTATAAAATTAGTGTAATTCATAAAAAGTCTCAAATTATATTTATTTAGGTAGTTATAATATCAATAATTCTAATTTTTCACTATTATGGTAATTACTGCATCATCATTGTGTCATAAATAAATTAAATTATTTAATGTCTAAAAATTAAAAATATAATACCATTATGTAGGAAATATTTTTAGATTTCTAAAGAATATTAATAGTCGAATTTATCTAATGTATAACCCCATATTAAAAATGATTTACTTATTAAACTTTGATTTTAACTATTTTAACCATTCTTTAAATAAATTAATAATAAATGTCCAAATCTAATCCAAGTGGGCTTAAATGGTCATATTTTATTCCTAAGGTTTTTTTGGTCGAATTACACTTATCCAATAGAATTAGGACATGTGTTAGGGTAATAATAATATCACTTTTACCCTTAATTAACCTATTTACTTTTAAACGTGGTAAAAAAAGTCAAAAGTTACTATTCACCAAAAATTATTTTCATCTCATTGGACCACATTTTAGTCCTTGGTATTAACCATGTCTCTCGGATTTTCAAAATTCCACTAATAGAAGTGGTAAAATTATGTTTTATGAAAAATTCAGTTTTTTAACTACCACTTAGTGGTTTCACTATTCTTCAAAAAAATGAACGTTTCCAGAAAAATACAAAAAATTAGGCCTAAGCTATATTTGATATTATGAATTCAAAAATGATGTCTATTTTATCAAATTCAAAACATATCAGTTACATTAACTATTTTATAAATTAATTCCCGTCGTCAAAACAAATAGCGTGTTTTTAAGAGATAATAACTACCAAAAGATTGACACTTGTTTATATCTGGTTTAAATGTGAAATTACATCAAATGACCAACATTGTATTAAATTGTAAAAATTTATTCTAAATATACTTTAAAACCACTCAAATTAATAATTTCTCACTATTAATTATTTTGATTAAAAAAGTTGTTTTTAATTAAAATTTAGTAATTTTCACTATTCATCAGAATATGAATGTTTTCCAAAACGTACAAAAATTTTACCCTAATCTAATTTTGATATTCTGAATCTAAAAATAAAGTCCATTTTGAAAGATAAAATTTACAAAATTTCAAAAAGTGGTTATTACTATTCATAACTGCTAGTTTTAATAATACAGCATATCGTTGTTTAGTGAAACTCGGTATTGCGTACTACACACGCTATCGAGGAAGGTCGCGATTGCGTGTAAGGAAAGGAAAGTCAAGGATGCGTGTTGTGCAAGCTTCTTTTGTTGTAGCATACAACACAAGACATTAATGAAATTAAAAAAATAATTTTCATAAAATCTCGGGGTGTTACATTCTACCCCCTTAAAATGAATTTCGCCCTCGAAATTCATTGGGGTTATAAATGGTTTACTATTTGAAAGTTTCTTTGATAGAAACCCACATAGTAAAAAGGAATACAAAAAAGAATCTTTAAAAACAATAGAATGAAACGTAACGGTTACCCAAATAAACTAATCACTGGGTTTCCACATAGGTGAAAATATGGATATGGAAGAGAAATTTAACCATCATGTTCTGATGGAGAGTGGTGTAGAACATGAATATGGAAAATCCAGCAATCAAAAAGCCATAAATTTGTGACGATCTAAGGTACCATCTGATTCATTAGATATAAGAGCACTAGGACAACATTTTTGGTTTTCAAGATCGTTTCCCTAAAGTTGATGAAATTGGAATTAGAAAAATACTTTCGTGATTTCGGTATAGTCTCACCGTTGGTTGTTCTTTGGACAATTTCCACTTCATCACTTAAATAAATGAAGTTGAATTTGTCATTCATGATGTGATAGCAGATCATGTGATTGAATGATGGGTCATTCCATCTGTCTCAAACAAAATGTTAGAAAAGTTATCAAAAAATACATAAGTCCTTCTATAGTGAGATTAATCATATATGGTTCCTAAAATGAACTTATACTTCATATATCATACTACTTAATATAATAAAACTAGTTTCTAATAAACAGGGACTTCTTATAGGCCAATGGTAGGCGATAAAGGCCAGTCACACTTCAGTTGTGGGTTCGATTCCCACGGCCTTGTCCGACGCGATGGGTTGTCGCCCATCCTACAGGTTGTCCTTTTTATAAACTATATAACTATAACATCCTATCAATAATATCGAAAAAAAATTTCTATCCTTAAACAATACTAACTTATTTTCAACATAATCCATTCCAATATTTAGGCTTATCATAAATACATCGGTCCAAGCTCATAGTATAAGAAAATGATTACTTGAAATGTCACATAAAAATCACGTGAATGCCAGCATTTATCCCCCATATACCATAAGATATATCTTGTTGGTCAAATTACAAACATATTAATACCTTAATCATGTATTCTCTTGAATAATGAATACCCATTGAGCCTTAGTGAAAACATGAATGCAGTTAAAAGTTAACACTTTCCACATACCAAAATCCTCAAAATTCTTTATACTCAAACCATGATATAACCTTCTCCTTATATCAGTCATGAGCTCATGAATACTATCAAACATTTAATTTTCTCCTTATCCTTTCATTATGCGCATATCATCTACTTTCCAAAAATACTGGTACCATTCATCACATACTTTCAAAACATAAGGAAAGACAACAGTTTAACAATCCATAGATGTCTCTTTATTCCATAGTACCATGAGATTACTTATACAACATTACACTTGATAAACATGTAATCATTCCACTACATTCTTAAACCATTGACCAAGCTTCAACAATTCTTTCATCTCATATATCATTTGTTGTCTCTTCATCATCATCAACATAAATACTACCCATACGACCATACAGATTCACTTCATGAGACTTTCCCTTAGGGCATTGGTTTGCATAATTCCCGTAAATTACACATTTCAAACATTTAACCATTGTTGATGTCGTAGCAATACCATTATCCTCATCCCTGATGTTAACTAATCCTTTTCCTTTGCACTTACTAGCTTTGTGTCCTTCTTTTCCACACCCAAAGCATCTTCCAGTTCCTTTGAATCATTCTACTTGATGCCTCTTCCCACATGATTTACATATGGGAAATTGAACATTCTTTCCTCTATGATCATCATTAAACTCCATCTTTCACTTATTAGCCGAGTCAGGAAAATTTCCAAATTTTACTTTAATGATCATATTATGAGATTGCTGATTCGTCATAATAATGATGTTTGGACCTCCAAATCCCATTTCATTTGGTTGCTCATGACGAATATCATTCCATTGTCCATCATATCTTCCATTATCGTGAATCATCTTGTTTCCAGCCATTTTATAAAACCCAAAAAGAATAGTGTGAGAGGCAAAAACCATAATAAAGGGGGATTAACTTCAATATCTAACATCTTTGGTTTAATCTAATATCGTTACCATAGATCTAGGACTGTATCCTATACGTATACTTATCCTTAGGGACATCCCTAGACATACCTTATAAATATCTCTAGGGATCTCACTAACGTTTTCTCATCCTAGTTTCCAAAGGTTGACTAAACCTTTCCTCTGATACCAACTGTAGAGACCCGAAGCTAAACATACATAGACATTAAATTACTTTTGTGGAATACTTAGTACATAACAAAAACACACACACAAGGACCGTAATAGTTTAGTGTCTTTGGAAACTCGGAATATAATCTTCTAATCGTGGTGAAAGATCTTCAACATCTCCCATAAAGATCTTATTTTTTTAAACCTAAATCCTTTATTTGTACCCTGGGGAAAAGAAAACATAAAAGGGTGAGCTCAAATGCTCAGTAAGGGTAAACAAAAGAAATATCAATCACATCATATTCATAAGAACATATCTTATGGAAATCTTAACCTGCAAAAGAGATCATAATTTCATAACATGGGATAAATCATAGTAGTGAAATGTAATCTCAATAATCATAACTTAAAACATGAAACTTTGTGGAATACACACATAATCATAGAGAATCATTTCTTATTAGTCAAGACTCATTGCCAAGACTATCTTAGTGGACAAAGTCCATTTCTGAACCGAGTCACCCTCGTTTCAGTCCTGTTTCACTGAACTGGTATAACCTACCGTTCCAACCATGTCTATCTAATTATATATAAAATCTTTACCCAATGCATTGGAGGGAGATATAGGTCCCACCCATCTCATAATGATACCATTCTTATGTGTGCCACAAAATCATAAACCATACAACATAGCATAAACCATGTAATAAAAATGGGATTCTTAAATATCGTGACATCATAAAACAATTCATATAGGATATAGGAATTCATAAAAATAATTCCATCACAACATAATAAAATCAATGTTATAATAGGGATAGAAATAGAACCCTATATTGTCTTATATGGAAAATAATTTTGATAAAACACTTGAACTCCATTCTTGAGGAAAATATCCTTTCTACTTCCAAAACACGTTTCCTTTCTTAACATGTCATACAATTATAAACTAAAAGAAGTTGATTAAAAATAAACTTTAAAACATGTAAAGGAATCTTCTTGGAAATAATGTTTTAAAAATCCATTCATGCCGTATAAGTTAAAAAACATTCTTCGTACTTTTGTCGGAAAAGTCAAAAAGTACCTCATATGAAAAACGACAAAAGATTCCTTTCATATCCTTTACTAAAAACTCACCGAAGGGTAAAATTGGATTTAAAAAATTGTAGGTGAATGGAAATAATATTACATATTGAGGAAACATGTATTTGGATGACAAAATACACCCCAGTAAATACTAAAGTATAAACAATCTCAGATAAAAATTAGATTGTGATATTTCCCTTACCTTTGGTCTGATTTGCTTCGTAAGTGTCCGAACCTCCTGCATAATGATTTAAATAATTTCATTTACTTATTCGAGAATCATACCCATTGTTATGATATCATATATGGTTCACTTATTACTTTATAATACCCGTTCTTTTGTAAATTCCATGTTAAAGAGAGTTTTGGGTAAAATCGTCTCATTTGTCGTTCATGTTTTAACTTGTAATTATTTATATGATTACTTATATCATGATTAATTAATTCCAGAATATAAAACATGATTTATATATAATATATATTCAGAATATACATATATATAATAGATCAGTAAATGGAAGAAATACACCGTTCATAGAGACGGTAGGCCGTACGTACGCATGAACGTTGTTTTCGTTTCCTTATTGAGTTGAATGGAATTAAGTAGATGACATACATTTATATACACATAAATCCAGTGTCATTATTATGTCATTTGTTTCATGATTACTTATTATATATACTGTATAATTATTCACGAATGGTTAACGTGGAGAATGAACCTCATCGCATCGTGGAGACGGTAGTCCGTACGTACGCACGAGCGATGATATCATTCTCATGATCGTGGAATTGTATTGGAGTGTATATATACTATTTCATAATCAATATCACTTTAAAATAATCATATATAGTTATTATGTACACCATTATACCCATCCAAGCAAGGTGGTGGTGGAAAATAGATTACACTACGGCGTGGAGACGGTATTCCGTACGTACGCACGGGCGGTGATTCCATTTTCCGTAGGATGGATAGATGGTGAAATAGGGTTGTTTCATACTTATAATAACATATCCGTATATGAGTGATACTGATTTTATTACTTCATAATGAAACAACCTAAGAAGAAGAAGTGGAAGAAGAAATAAATTTGAAAGAATCGGTAACGGGCATTACCTCTTCTTTGAAACGCCTCTTTGAGATCTCCTTTTAGGGAACTAAAATTGGTCTTTGAGGAAGACCAGAACATCTAGTATGTTTCTAGGGAAGTTGAGAGAAGAAATTTTCAGGGGTTGGCCGAGCTTGAGGGATCAAAGTGGTGTGAGGAAGAGAGGGAGGAGGTTCCCTTTTATAAGGGAGGAGATGGGCACCTTTGGAATAACTAAAAATATTATTTTATTATAAAGTCCAATTCGGTTTTTAATAGCCCCAAATTGATATAGTTTGAGGGTAAGGTGGGTATAGGTCGAAATACTATCATCTTATAGAATTTAGAGATGTTTAGGTATCAATTGTAACCTTTTCATTTAGTTTTAAGTTTAAGTTAGATAATTTAACTTTTACCGTGTCTTCTTGTTTTATTATAATATATGGTTAATAAACCTACTATATCAAACCAAACGAACCCCAAGATGCATATTATTAATATATATAACCTTATATAAGTCATCTGGCCGATCCTTATATTTTTAGGAATATAATAACAATTAATAATATAAAATTTGTTTTAAAAACTATTTTATGTCAATTTTGACACTATTTGTTAATTGATTTTTTTTAAAAATCATAACAGAATGGTTAGTTCGAAAAAATCTAATTAAATCAATAATAACATTTCATATTAACCTAGAAAATTAGTGTAATTCATAAAAAGTCTCAAATTATTTTTATTTGGGTATTTATAATATCAGTAATTCTAATTTTTTACTATTATGGTAATTACTGCATCATCATTGTGTCATAAATAAATTAAATTATATAATGTCTAAAAATTAAAAATAAACTTCCATTATGTAGGAAATATTTTTAGCTTTCTAATTAATACTTATAGTCTAATTTATCTTATGTATAACCCCATATTAAAAATTATTTACTTATTAAACTTTGATTTTCACTATTTTAACCATTCTTTAAATAAATTAATAATAAATGCCCTAATCTAATCCATGTGGGATTAAATGGTAATATTTTATTCCTAAGGTTTTTTTTGGTCGAATTACACTTATCCAATAGAATTAGGACATGTCTTAGGGTAATAATAATATCATATTTACCCTTAATTACCCTATTTATTTTTAACCGTGGTAAAAAAAGTCAAAAGATACTATTTACCAAAAATTATTTTCACCTCATTGAACCACATTTTAGTCCTTGATATTAACCGTGTCTCTCGGATTTTCGAAATTCCACTCACAGAATCGGTAAATTTATGTTTTATGAAAAATTCAGTTTTTTAACTACCACTTAGTGGTTTCACTATTCATCAAAAAAATGAACGTTTCCAGAAAAATACAAAACATTAGGCCTAATCTATATTTGATATTATGAATTCAAAAATGATTTCTATTTTATCAAATTCAAAACATATCAGTTACATTAACTATTTTAAAAATTAATTCCCATCGTCAAAACAAATAGCGTGTTTTTAAGAGATAATAACTACCAAAAGATTGACACTTGTTTATATCTGGTTTAATTGTGAAATTACATCCAATGGCCAAAATTGTATTAAATTGTAAAAATATATTCTAAATATACTTTAAAACAAATCAAATTAATAATTTATCACTATTAATTATTTTGATTAAAAAAGTTGTTTTTAATTAAAATTTAGTAATTTTCACTATTCATCAGAATATGAAAGTTATCCAAAACGTACCAAAATTTCACCCTAAGCTAATTTTGATATTTTGAATCCAAAAATGAAGTCCATTTCGGAAAATAAAATTTACAAAATTTCAAAAAGTGGTTATTACTATTCATAACGGCTAGTTTTAATAATATAGCATATCGTTGTTTAGTGAAACTCAGTATTGCGTACTACACACGCTATCGAGGAAGGTCGTGATTGCGTGTAATGCAAGGCAAGTCAAGGATGCGTGTTGTGCAAGATTATTTTTTTGTAGCGTACAAGACAAGACATTAATGAAATTAAAAAGAATATTTTTCAAAAAATCTCGGGGTGTTACAAGATTTGTTGATTTGAAGATGCACCCTACTAAAAATAAAGATTCTTTCTTCAATCGAATTACTAATGTTGTAGCAAAAATTTTAGGACATCGCGAAGTGATCAAAGACATTGATATTGTAATTAAAATTTTGGGAATACTTCCTCCCATTTATAATGAAATTGATTAAATAATTAAAAAAATATATCTTCCTAAAATTTCTATTGATAATCTACTGAGTAGCCTGGTGGAATATGAGATGAGACATAACATAGAAGATGTAACAACTTGGGTAAATAAGGAAATGGAAATTAAAGTGTCAGGAAAATTAGATATTTCTAGAGATTTGTTGATGGAGATGATGATTAAAATGATTTTCTTTCACTCATTTCCATGAAACTGATGAAGGGAATAATGAAATTTGAATGAATGCTACCTTCGGCATGTTTTGGCTATGGAAGAGTTGGAAAAATTGCATCTCATTTCCCCAGAATGTTAGATGATGAAAAAATTGATGATGGAGATATTCAAAATCCATATAGAAGATTCATTAAAAATAGAGACTTCAAATATAGAAATAAATATCAATAAAATAGGTTTTTTTTGTGAAGACGAAGATTATGAAAATGAACTCTTTTAGAAAGAGGAAGAAGAATTCAAATATGGGAACCATGTTTCAATGATGGCTACCATTGAAAAGTCAGATACATTGACAGAAAAATATTGAGAAAATCTATTGACTTCTAAGGATGATAAAATGTTGTAACATAAGGATTCTGTTAATAAGCATGAGAGTAAATGTAAGAGATGCAGTGAGTGAAAAGAAATGGTTCATGAATATTCCAAATATATTGATTTGCTAGAGGCAAAAATTGATTTACAATAAGAACTCGTGAAAGTTTGATCATCAACCCTTGAGAGCACTGACGATCTTATGAATCACAAACTCTTTAATTTAGAATAGGAAAAGGTCATTAATTACCTTACCTTGAATATATAGAAGATGTCAATAACCATAGGGGGACTCGAAGAAGATGTTGTTACTCTATGAAGTGGACTCTAATGTGAATCAATTTCAAAAGAAGCAAATATGAATTTACAATTTGTATGGTTCTCCGATACTGAGATGATAGAGAGAGAAATATGTGGTTCTGATGGAGTGAAAACGATCTTGTGTAATCATTGACCCACATGCATGGGAAATAGTGGAATTGGTTGTGATGCCGAAATGTCCAATGTTATAAATATATTTATCTAGAATTAAGGAAATATGAAAGTAGATAAACTTGAAAATCCAACAGAAGTGCTGAAAATGAAACCATCAAATCAAATTGAAAAGGGAAGTGAAGATTATCCTTGATTTTTTAGAAATGATAGGTAGTCAAACAATTTTCTTGAGGAAGAAGGCATGTGGACAAAGAGAGGTGAGAAAACATTTCCTTTCATGGAGTGTCAGTTTTGTGGCTATCTGGGCCATACCATGTCATATTATGAAGAGGGAAGGATCTATATGAAGGGAGAAGAGTTTGGAGTTCAACAAACGAGAACATATTAATATACTACTTCTTATAGAAGAAATAATTTTTATGGATATTTTTATCATTGTTCTAACTTTGGCCATAAAGCTGTGCATTGTTAGTAGAGGTATGAAAGGATAAATTCTTTCAATGTTCATAGACAAGTGAATAAACGATAAATAGATAGTGTTTCTATTTCAAATAGTTTTTCTACTCTAGAAGAATAATTGGAATATGAATAACCAATGTACACAAAAGAGTGAATAGAAAGGACATAAACTCCCTATAATCTATCCAATATCTCATGGAAAAAAGGAAAAAATTGAAATTTCTAGTATTGTAGAAGTAGTCTTCAAAAATACAAAGAACAAAACACCTAGATTCTTGATAGCAGATATTCATACCATATGATGGTTAATGTAGTCCTATTAATGAATTTCAAAAAAATGATTGATGGAATAGTGAGGTTCGGTAATGATGGCGCATTGATGATAAAATGTTGCGGAAGTACTGATCTACCTACTAGAGAGCTGAAGAAAACTGAAGTCCTTTATGTGGATGGTCTGCATCACAATATTATTATTGTGAGGCAACACTCTGACTCAGGTCTTATTGTGATAAATTATCATAATTATTTTACAATAATTGTAATGTCTAGGATTTATATCATGAAAGGCTGTAGAACATAAGCCAACATATATCAGGTTGACAAAAAATTCAACATTTGATACCTAATAGTTGGAGAGAAAATAGCTTGTGTCATTAGAGATTGGGGCACATCAATAAACAAGACATGGAAAAGATATATAAGATGAATATAGTTATTAATAAACCTAATCTAAAGTGTGAGCAAGAAAAAACATGTGATACTGGCAAGTGAGGGAAGCCGATCTACAGTTCCTACTATCCAAAGAAGAAAAGAGCATCAAATCTCCTTGACATTATCCAAATAGATGCATGTGGCCCAATAAATTTTGCTAGAACACAAGGAGATATGTAATTTATTCTTTTCATATATGATTATAGTAGAATGGCATGTGTGATGGTTATACACAGGAATTGACAAGTGCTTAATTTCATGAAAACCTATCGACAAATCACCATGAATGATACTAGACAGATGATCAATGTCCTATGGTCTGAAAATTGAGGATAATAAAAGTCCATTGAATTTTAAAATTACTTATAAATGCACATGATACAACATGGGGTGCAGTTGTGAGAACTTCAAATGTAAATGTGGATGTGGATAGTAGGAATTGACATATAAACAACATCGAAAAAACTATGCTGATTGAGAGCCGTATCCCATGACATTGCTGTAAAGAGGCAGTACGAGCTAAAATGTATATTCAAAATTTAACAAGGCTATATATGGTTTAATTAAAGACACTATATGAATTTTGGCATTGAAGTAATCCCTCATTGAAATATTTTTGTTTTGTTAGAGGAATTTTATTCATAAAAAATAACGAAGGAAATCAAGGGAAGTATATAGATAGGGATAAAGAAGGAATATTTATTTGATACTCAATTAATAAAAATTCCAACATGAGTTTTAATAAGCATTTTGGGAAGAATTGTGGAATGAGGTGAAGTAATTATCATTAATGATAATGATACGTACGCTTCAAGGAATTCTTATGTTGATGTGAGAGAGGATGAGTAAGAATGTGACCGTGGACCAAATGCTAATATAGAGGTAGAGGATTGTGTGAAAAACTCTCCGAAGTCACATTATGATGATGAATTTAATGAATAATCAGAAGAGAAAGCCTTAACTGGAGGGATTTCGGTTAAACCTAAAAGAAGAAATCAAGGAGCTGAGATTTATAAATCTAACAGAATCGGGGATCAAAATTATCCTAAAGAAACAAACAGAATGGGGAATAATGAAAAATATCAATTTTTGTTTGTTGTGGTACTATCCTCACTTGAAGAGGCTGCAATTGATGAGTCTTGGGTAAAATAAATGAATAGATATTTAGATCAGATTGATAAATATCATACATGGGATCTCGTTAAAAGACCAAATTAACAAAATGTGATTATTACGAAGTGGATTTTCAAGAATATAATTTACAATCATGGAAATGTATTCAGAAATAAACCGTCCTTGGTCTAAAAAGTATTTTAAAAAATCCAATGTGTTGATGTTTCAGAGTCATTTTATCCTATATCAAGACTGGTGTGAATCAGTATATTTCTATCCATGGAAAAACAAATAGGTTATAAAGTTTATCAAATGGATTTGAAGATATCATTATTAAATGAAGTATTGGAATAATAAGTCTACATTCGACAACCCATAGGGTTATTACTTGGAAATTATGAAGAAAAGGGTTGGAAATTAAAGAATGTTCATTATGGCCTAAAATAGGCACCACATGTGTGGTACTCTTTGTTAGAAACTTATCTGAGAAAGCATGAGTTTAAAAGAGTTGGAGTTGATTAAAAGCTCTATTTGAAGAACTCTCAACATGATCAGTTCATTGTATTGGTATACATGAATGATATTATTTTTGGTGGAAGAAGACATGGGTTAGTTGATGAATTTTCCAATCACATGAAATCGGTATTTGAAATGTCCATGATTGGTGAATATAAAAAAATTTATAGGTTTGCAAGTACCTTAGAATAAGTATTAAACTATAATTTCTCAAGAAAAGTATACCAGAGAGCTACTAAAGAAATTCAAATTGAATGATTCCAAACCATTTTTAACTCCGATTGCAGTTGGATAAAATATTGTAAAGCATGAGGAAGGGTCTTTTGTCGATCCTTCCCTATAACGAAGAGTCACTGGATGCCTACTATACCAGGCAGTGACATGAATTGATATTTCCATTGCTACTTCCCTTGCAGCCTGCATTCAGAGTAATTGAAAGGAAGAACATATGTTGACAGTGAAAATAATCATATGATACATTCAAGCACACATAATTATGGGCTATACATTAATGCTAGAAGATATAGTGAACTATCTTCCTTTTATATTGCTAACTAAGCTGGAGATGTAGTGGACAAAAAGTCTACTAGTGGAAGATAATTCTATATTGGTATGAAATGTGTGGGTTGGTTGAGCAAGACGTAGAAAAGTACATCATATAGTACTACTAAAATAGAAGTATATATATGCTAACAAGGAGTGAAAATGGTTACTTTTGAAAAAGCCTCAACTAATTGACATGGGTTATGAGGTAAAATAGTCAATGGTGATTTACTGTGACAACAAAAGTGAAATTAATATTATGAAGAATCCTATTCATCATTCTCATATGAAAAAATTGAGATCAGATATCACTTCATCAATTAAAAAGTTTAACAATGCGTGATCAAAATAGACCGTGTGGGAATTATTGAAAAAGTGGATGACCTTATCTCCAAGCCACTATCGGTGGATGTGTTTGCGAAACATCGACTAAGCCATGGTGTTCAGTCACCTCCCAGTTGATAACGTGGTTCTGAGACTCCCCCCTCCCAAGTTGCTTTAACTGTGCTAATCTATTTGTGGAAGTGTTGCAGGTTTATGGGGGAGATATGATCCATGGGGAGTATGTTCTTGATCTCTAAAATGTTAAAATACTAGTCATTGGGTTTTTTTACAATGGGGGAGAATGAATAAATTCAATGGAAGTTCATTGAAAGAGTGATCTGTTTTTTTAATACAAGGAAAATTCAGAACTACAAAAATGATGATCAAGAATTCATAATAATAAAAATTCAATTCATGTACCCTATCATTATTTAAAAAATGATAATTTCCCACATTGACATAGAGTTGTGTCTGAGTTGTTTCATGATGATTTAGGATTTTATCGTCGCTGGTACATCAATTAATTTATTTGGAGATTACTAACTAACCCGAAGGGGGAGATTGTTTGAAACAAGGATGTTTGTTGATAATAATAGAGTGTGTTCTGTGTCTATTTTTAATCTGCACATGGATTACTAGGTAGTGTAATAGGAAAGAGGTAATACATTTGAGGATTCACATTGCATTGAATGTGGCATAGTTTCCCAGTGTTTTCCAACTGTTTGGGCTTAAAAAAATGGGTGTTTAGAAAAATAATTATAGCAATGGTACTCGGTGAAGGTCGTAGGTATACAGTGAAGACCAGTGGTATGTGGAGAAGGTACACGGTACGTGGAGAAGTTGTGTAGTATGATGTGGAGCCATGAGTTATCTACAACAATGCGTAGAACTGGAAACTGTTCGCAACAATGACACGTGGTAATGTTATGCGGTTTGTGAAATGCTGCTGAAAACAGTTCGCAGTGATAGTAGCCAGTGGGGAGATGCAGTATACAGAATGAAAGAGATATGTAACGTGGAAGGTTCACAGTATGTGATGATGGTTCGCTGTGGGGACTGTCAGTATATAGATGGAGTTCCAATCATCCAACATTGAAAATTCTGGTGAATCAAATTTATGAAATTTTTATGGTTACATGCCTATTTAAGGAAGAGTAATCCCCATTGATATTTGATTATATTGGTGATTTAAATATTGGTATAAAATCCATAGATGTTAAAAGTGGTTTGTAGAGGAGGAGATGTTACGCAGAGAGACTCATCCGCCTAAGGAAAACAGTCCCCAATAGAGTGTGTTGTTTGCGCAAGAAGTGCTCGTAGTACGTGCCAAAGCAAGGCAGTACGCGGAGCAGTAAAATACGCAGCGGTGTGGAGAAGTACGTAGATAAGGGAGAAATGAGGAGTAGTAATGTTCGGGGAGGAGCTAAATGGTATTCATATGAGCGGGATGGTACGCGAAACCACCTGTGGTATACAGAAATAGCACCATTACGCAGAACACCCAAAGAAGCGGGAATATTTTCCAAATAAATTTCTGAAATTAATCTTTATAACATATCAGTGTACAAGAAAGTAAATTAAATCAGTGCATGATTATGGGACATCAACAGAGCATCAATTTACATTCATGGATGAATGAATTAATGCTCAACCATTAATAGACCTTCATGTCGATAAACTAAGTGAAGATTCATTCATCATAGTGGGAAAGGGGGAGTCCGCAGAAGTGATCTGAGGGACGAAGTGTGCTATCCCTAAACCATGAAATGTGGGTGCACCTAGTATAGAGTTACTATGCCAAAAAAATTTAATCCACAACTTGTGAAGATTAGTGGTTTTGGTATGACTGACACATTGTCGGCGTATGCTCATTGGACATAGCCCTTACTGGTAAACCAAGTATGATTGACATGTCATTGATTTCCATGTGATTGTTTATTTTCTTTGTTTCCTCTCCAGATAGGATTAATACATTTCTATCAATGTGGGAACAAGATCCTTTAGTTTTTAAAAAAAGATGACACCCTAATTCACCCCTCCCATATAAGGGTGTTACGAGGTCCTTTAACTTTTTCTTGGTAAAAAGGATAGAGAAATTAATCATTTGAAAACTGGTGAGATGATTCCAATTAAAACATTAGTAGAATAATAAAGGGTAAAAAATTGTTTTTTTCATCACAGAATATTATGATAATATACTTTGAAACCCTTTTTAGAGAACATGGTTTTGAAATACCATAGATTTCCGACCGAAGATAGTATAAATTCATCATTTCATAAAAACAATATCTTAATAATGTTATTTACCAAATATTATAAAAATTGTATCAATACATTATTATAACATGAATAACTATAGGATAATAAAATTCATTAATTTTTTTGAGATATGGATCATAATATTTAATCAATGAAAGCACAAATATAAACAATCTCAAAAAGTTATGTGATTATTTAAATAATATCTTATAACTGGGTGACATGGAATCATACTCTCCATGTATGAATAGTAAATTAAAAGAATGTTGTATATATTAATATTATAATATTCTTTATATAACATTTAATATTGAATTATATACTCATTGAAAAATAATTTTGTTGCATAACAGAACATGAGTCTCAATGAAGGAAATTTGATATGAAACTATTTTATGGAACCCAAAGAAATAATGTTCATAGAATGATTATGTAAAAACTCGTAAATTTAATGATAATAATAAATTAATAAATCCATGGTCAATATACACACAACAAAAAATGGAATGGGTGGTTATTAAGGCATGTACCTCATGGAAATAAAAAGTGAGATGAAATCCCCTTACCTTGTGTATTGACTGTCATCATACTCATTCAAACCACCTATATAATAAATATAAATTTATTATTAACCATTTATATAATACTTTTATTATATATAATTCCATATATGGTTTTATTATGACCATATATTACCCTCTCGTGAGCAATCGTATGCTAAGTTTTCACTTCGGGTAATATCCAATTTATTCATCCCATGTATCATACTTTTATTATCATTTGTCCTAAAATTATATATTGATTAAAAAATTTAATCCATGATATAAATATAATTTATATAATTTATAATTTTATTTGAATAATATATATAATATTAAAGTAATAAATGGAATACACCATTCATGGAGAGAGTAAGCCGTTCATACACATGAACACTGTTTCTGTTTTTATTTTCATATTGAATGAATAAATCAAAATTAAATATATGTATATATTAATATTATAAAATTAATGTATAATTATATAAATATATATTATATATGCAACCAAAATCAATCATTAATACATTCCATGTAGTGTGTGAATGAATCTCACCGCATTGAGTTGAGTATTCCACATTTCCCCAATTTATATTATCACATTTACACAAAGTGGAAAGAAAAAAGATACGTGTTTTAAAAGGAATAAATAATATAAATACAATATATTACATATATTACAATTATAAAATTATTTTATATCATAATTTCCACCATAATATTTGGTGGATAAAAATTAAACAATCATCATTTAGTCAGGTGGTAGTTCGTCGTACACATAAATAATATTATTGTTACCCATTAGATAAAGGTGTGTTTAATTGTTGATAAAATAATGAACATAAAAAATCCTACTATAGTGAGTATAATTTTTTTGTTTTGATATCCTTCAATAAATATATTGGAGGGGTAGAGAATGAAAATAAAAAAAAGGAACATGAGAGAAGATGTTATCTCGTAATCAGGTAACTCTATTTGGTTAATGGAAAAAAGCTTAATTGGATTGGGTTATACCTATTTAAATGATTATAAGAGTAAGTTATGGATTTCATGAATTATATTATGTAGATATTTACTTATACTAATTATTATGGGATGTGTGAATAATTTTAAGAAGTGAGGCCTTTTATATGAAAGGGAAGTTACACACATGGCATTGTTTAAAAAGAAGTTAGGTGTACCAAAATTTTTAAATAAAGGAAGTAATAAAACATATATAAATAAATAATATGACGTTCATGGACAAGTAATATACATTAAATGGGTGTTGGACACGTTTCTAGGTTGTTTTAGGCATTAAATTTTAGGTAAAATACTTTCTTAACCAAATTTTTCTCTTAATCGTTGAAATTAATTTATCTCGTATTCACTAATATGTTTGGTCAAAAAAGTTTACTTTACTAGAAATTATAAATTACTCCAAATCCAAATATGGTATCTATTTTTATAATTTTAAATATTATAAGTTCTAAAAATTAATTAAATAATAATCCTGGTGATAGGACGACACTCCGAGTTGTTAATGTAAAAAAACCCAAAATTTTGATATGTTTTATACCCAATTCCGTAGTGAAACAAACATAAAATATCAAAATTGGATTAATTTTTAATTTTTTTATATAATAAAACATTATGACATATTTATTATATAATTAATCCTAATAAATTAATTAAATGAAACAATAGTTTTGAATTAAAATCCATTATTTTTAATTATTCTTTAAAAATGAAATAGTTTAGAAAAATACTAAAAATTTATCCTAACCTAATTTTTTTGATTCTATTTAAGATATAATGTTTATTTTGACATTTTAAATCAATAAAAGTTCAAAAAATTGAATTTAAAATGGTTTCCCCATTAAAAGGTTGTAAAACTACTTTCATAAAAAGTGCACATTTTGAGCATAAAATAGTTTTTAGTTTTATCTTATATCAATAAAATATATTTATTTATTATAAAAAATATTTTTTGATGATATCTCATTTAAATTTAATTAATATAATTTACCGTTAGTATTTTATTTGTCATACTAATATAAATCATCATTTTCACATTAAAATAGGCTTTTACATATTTAGTCCCATTATATTCATTTGTTTTGTATATCCTTTACTAATTAATAAGTAACAATATAATTCAATGAAATATATATTAATATGTCATTTAATCCTATAATATTTAATTTAAATTCCATGTTAAATTATATTAAATAATAAAATTTTAATAATGAATTATTATTTGGTAACACTCAGTCTTGAGTTTTACATAATTCATCAAGGAATGTCATTATTGTGTTTAACATAAGCTGACCTTATGGTTATGTGTAGAAAAAAATAAAATTTATGTTGAATGTAACGCATGATTAAATTTTTAGTCTATATAACTAACGACCAACACAGTTCTTCAATATAAAATAAACAATTTTCTATCTACTGTGAATTGAAAAATACCAAAGATATTACTATGGGTATTATGATATATAACATCATTTTTTCATTTTTGTTGTTTCTGGGATTCTTTTCCAAGTTTGACGTTCTATTTGGGACACCGGGAACCCATTATCCGGCTTTTTAAAATGAAAAACAAATGATTTCCCCCCCCAAAGAGATTAAATTCATTCAAAATAAAATATATTACCAAATCTTAGGGTGTTATGTAATAGATAATTATGGAATAAATTATCAGATATCTATGAATTGAAAGGGAAAACTTGTGATGGTGGTGTAATTATCTCATAGCATTACCCTCCACCAGTAGATCCTCCCTCAGAAGCTCGACCTACAAATCTTCCAGCACCGTCTCCTTATGAGATATCCACATCATGCCTCGAAGATCCTTGGACATGGAACATCCATATTCGTGAAGGTCTATCCATGTTCTACCTATACTACATATCATTATGTTTCATCAAATCATAATCAATATGATCAGGCCCCTCATAATAATATCATCATCCCTCTCCTTGTGGACTAGATTCTCTCTGTGATACATTAGTTAAGATCAATGTGTCTGATTCATTTTATGAGTTTGCCTCCAGTGCTGGGACCACGATATATGTTTACTACAATATAATTTAGAAAATTTTCCACCCGATTTCCACCACCAGATCCTTTCTCCACGCACTGCTCTTCTAGGATACTTTTAGAAAATAGATCTCACTATATCCTAACTAGGAAGGCACAAGAACATTATGTTGGAATGAATATCCCTATGATTAAACTTCTCCAAATTATGCACCTCAATGAATCCATATCGAACTATATTGATTGAGTAATGAAGAAGGTTTTTGAGCCACATGGATTTTTCCAAAACCTTTATATCCCCATGTTGCATCTTGGTAATCTCTTGTATACGTATAATTTTCAAGTATAAAGGTAATACTCTTTATGAAATACCATATATAAGTTTAAACAAGAGAAAATAACCTCATCATGCATCTATGTCATCATATTCAAATGTTCCATACATCTTTATAATGTAGGAGAGCTGCAATAACTGACATATAATCATCTAGGATAGGAAAAATATTGAAGACATGAATCACCACCTCAATCAAATCCTCTAGTGCCTATTGGTATGGCTCACTATGGAACCCTAGGAGTATATATCCTTTGAACTAAAATGGAATTATAAGACAAGATAAATCATCATATAAAACTTCTAGAACAATCAGTTTCACAATAGTAATTGTCACTACATCCTACCCACATAGAAGAAAAACCTTATGTTATGGCCCATAAACTAAGGGCACATCACTCAATGCATCATCTTCATGATCCTATATAATAAAAATTTTAATATGTCTTCACAGAGGAATCCTAAATGTGATCAAGACATATCCTGGTTAAATGCAAATATGTATGGGTTGATAACTCTTGAAAGATAGAAAAAATTACTCAATCATAAATATTTAATCTACTATTTGTTTCCCACAGCCAATTCCCTGATATCTAGAATCGATAAGTGGGTGTTTAGGGTCCTATTGAAAGGATATACCAACCGCAACATCATCAATAGGTTTACTATCCAAAATTCCACACTAGAGATACTGTAAAACTATATCCTTATGTTTCTAAAACATTCATAAACAAGGTTATCACTAAAAAATTTACACAACTATGAAATCCTCAGATACCACTCTCCCACATCATGACCCACCAGGTCCCACCTAACATGCGACCATCTAGGTGTGACCAACCTAAGACCCTTTCCAATATGATATGTGATGAAGAAAAACACTAATACTGTATAAAAATAAATTATATGCCTTTCATAATGTTATTTTATCCACGTACAAAATATTCTCCATTAAAAAGTGCAGTTGAATAAAAAACACTACAACATCTAGATTATTGATAGGCCTAAAAAGCCTCTTAGAAACACATCAGAGTAATAAAACATTAATAAATTCATAAATTAGAACATTTCCTTCCTAACAAGAAATTAATTTCAACCCTAAATACAAATTGATAAATGGAAATTTAAATAGAAACTATCTTTTAATATCCATAACCAATCATCTAACAATGTGAATGCACCCAAGTATCACTAAGCTCCACAAATTAGACCTCTAATCTGTCTGTTGTCTGCATATAACTCAACCCAGTGATAAAATAACATGAATGGGTGAGTATATACATAAACATTTGAATTACCTGAGAAATTTAAAAATAAAAATAAAAGAAATATACAACAATAGTCCACACATCTCATAACAATAGTGAATTGAATCCCAGCATATATATATATTCATAAAGTATCCCAGATGAGAGAGAAAGGGGACCCCAATCTCCCCAACCCATATAAGCCAAATTAGTCATCCTATATCTCTAATCGTAAAAATATTATGCATAGCATCATGCACAACCTCACATGAATCTTTGTAGAGGGGCACTCACCTCGCTACTTCTCTCCACACTAGAGGGATCAAAAACTCAAATGGAGGACCAACTACCCACTAATGATCTAAGATAGTAGAGTAAAGAACTATAGATAAAGTAACCACACCCTATTGAGTTGTGTTGGGTAACAATTATAACTATTTAAATATTATCGCTTCCCATTTTCTATAGTGACATGGGAGTACCGACCCTGAAATCTCTTCTATGATCTTACACGATCACTGGCATCAATCAAGAAATGCCTAAAGAGGCATCAAAGTAAGATCAACTAACATCATATATTTAATTCCAAAATGACTTCCATAGTCATGTTATATGTAGAAAATAGTCATTATTAGAGACTCCAAAGTCAATAAAAAAATCTCAAGGAATGTTATATGAATGGTGGAATTTCATGGAAGAATTATATAGTGTGAATTTGGGGAATAATTGGGTGTGACCTCACATCATGTCATTTGTGTCTTTCCTGATGGACATTGCATGTGTTTACATGCCATAATAAATTGAATATAAATTTTTTATACATCGTATCTCATCTTCCTAGGGCTTACACATTCCCCCTAATTCCATGTCAATGAACCCAGCTCATGTCCAATTTTCATGTTCATCTCCGAGTACACCGTTATGTCTGTGTAATCTGGTTTTGATCCTGTGCCTTACCGTGTACCTTCCTATGTACTGATTGAGTTGTTTATCATACACCATAAATAGTTCATATGTAATTTATTTTTTATATATGAGATGAAATTATTATTTCCTCCCATAACCCTTGAATCTGTATCTAGGGGACTACACTTTGTGTGATCATCCATACAATATATCATGTAGTTAGGTTTTACATAAGATGAAATGTGTTTTTATCACATAGTTTCTAGACTCAACCTCTCCACATCATATCCTGACACTTCCCCACCCTAAATGAAATAATAATTCCTCCACTCATTTATTCCCAAACTCCATATGTTGAAAATTATATTTTTTTCACTTTTTTGGGAGTACATAGCACATCTACCAGCATTTGGGGCCTTGAAACCCATAACCATCATTTGCAACCCATGATCCCATTACGATCCATCCCAAAATAATTTATCCTTACACCATTAATGTCAATAACATGAATCCAATTGTTATATAATTCATGAGCCCTCCCAACAAAGTACATTAAAAACCATTTGGTCATTCAATGAATAACATAAATAATGGGCGGGATAAATGTACAGAAATGAAGTTTATGGGAGTCATTTGGTGAATGAAATCCCAACCTATGATCTTAAAATGTGGAATGAAGGGTTATATTATAGAAGAGAATAATATGAACTAATTTAATGAATTAAATTAAAATAAATGTGCTCATGTGAAGGGTGGGTAATCATATATCTGTAAAAACCATATACAAACATCCATGATCCTAAATATAATTTGGTGCAAATAAAGAAAATCCAAAATCAATTTTGGATCGAACATTGGTGTTGAGATAATTCCCATTATGTGAATATGGTTTGATACATTTTCATCCTACCTCTTGATTCACATTATTTGATCATTGATATGTATCCTCAGGTTTTCCAATACAAATGAAGATTGCCTATCCTCTAAAATCATTTAATGGTTATCTAGAAACCCATTTTCATTCCTCAACCAATATATATATAGTAATTTCAATTACAGAGAATTAAAAATATAGAATATTTCATTATTAATTATTTTAAATACAATTACTAATGGTCACTCCACCAAAATGTCTGATGATGAACAACATTCAGCCATGCCTAGGGTAAACCCAACATTTAGAAATCAAATTTGGTTACAGATTTATCATCTAATGACCTAAAATGGGAAAACCATTTAAACTTTAATGATGTGTTTTCATGAATTAAAATATATTAAGATTTATAATATATTAATTTATGGTGTCATGAGACACCCAAACACCATGTCGACTCTGAGGAAAAATCAACATATATAAATAGAAATAATAAAAAGGAATTTTCAATAAAATCATAGTTTTTACCTTCACCCTTATATATTTCTTAAAGTATAATTGAATAAATTATTTAGAAATGATGCTACCAAGTATATTATAAATTATAATGTCATTCATTTACATTATTTTTCTTTATGAAGAATCTTTTATTGACACATTTCATTGTGAAAAATAACTTATGTCATTTTGATGACTATTAAAGTCCCTCATCATAGCACTAGTAAGTTATAATGAAAAAAAATAATAATACACCATACATAATTTTAAGAATTTTGAATTTATGATCATGATAACATTAGTGGGATGTATGACTGTTTTACCAAGATTATTAATCAGATTGTTATCCTCTGATGGAAAATGATGAATGATGTAATAATTTAGATAAAACATCAAGAATTACCAATAAAATGGGACTCAATGATGGTTGAGACTAATGAAATCAATTATTTCCACAAATAAATTATGGACGAATTGATTAGAATTCTTATTATATATAATCATGAATTAAATTTATATGATAATAATGATTTAAAAAAATAGATATATTACATTTAAATCTTATACTATTATTTATAATAACACAAATGTTATAGAATCATATAAATGTGATGAGGGTCTTATTGAAAACATATTTTAATGGATTTACAAGTTGAGAAAATGAGAAGGTGGACATAGGATATGATCTAATAAGGACCAAAAGTAAGAGGAAAGAATGTGATGTAATATTATCTCTTGTAAGAATAGTAGTGTTTGTTATCTAATATTTTTGGTAATAATATTAATCATTTAAAATTAAAAATTAAATTAATATAGAAATAAAATAAAATACAATCAATAAATGGAAGAATTATGTATAACATATCATGTTGGATTGAGTTGTGCTAAGGTGAAAAAATTATTAAGTGAATTTGAATGAGTGAGAAATATATCCAACATTTATCTCATAGATACATAATAAAATAAGTTATATGATAAATATAATATTTGATAGATTTTTAAAAATGATTGTGGATTGATGGGTTATGATGAACTAACTAAAGAAATGTATATTTTAAAAATTTATATTTTCTTAAAATAAATATTAATGAAAATAAAAAACAAAAAAAAGAATTGAAATTGGGAAAATGAGAATGTTGAAAATAAAGTCACATGTTTATATAAAAAACATGGAAATCAATTAGAAATATTTCTAGGATAATAAAAAAACTTATTGGATGATAATGATATAAATAATAAATTATGTAAATAATGAGGATCAGCAAAAAAATCAAATTATGGATGAATTAACTAAATTGAAATTTGAATTTAATATGATTAAAATATATAATAATAAACTGAGAAATTAACCATTTGTTACAAATTATAAAATATAGAAAAACTAAAAAAAATCAAAATTAAAATGAAAAGATTATATAGAAAAATCCTTATTTAGAATCAAAACATTAAACTTTTGCGAAATGGTCAGATAAATTTGATGAGATGATGGCAATGAATAACCAAAATAACAAAAAATTTGGTTTTTATCCTTTTAATATAATGATAAAAATATTCAATACTTATTTTTTTAAATTTAATTACTGTAAAACATCCACTTCTAGACGTATTCAGTTTTATACGAATAATAATTATTTAAATAAATGTTCTCTTACATTTATAAAAAATTTGGTTTTTTTGTCTAAAACTGTTATTTCTATTAATTTTTCTTCTAGATTATACTGCAGTAAATTTATTAAATATGTATGGGTACCAATGAATTTTTTTACAAATCCAATTGAAACCAAAATAACATGGGTTTCAAAATAAATCTCTATTATATTTGATTTTATGAAACCTTCCTAAAAATTCTCTAGCACATATGGTATATATACTACCTTTGATAATACCATATGAATAGCGATTCATCATTATTTAAATATTTCAAACAATGTGATGGAAGAGCAAATACATTTGGAGTTAATAGTAATGTAATGATTAAAGGGTTTATAGAAGTAGTTATTTTTTAATATCTTACAATATATAATGTTTTATAATAGATTTAATTTATTTAATGATTAATCTATTTCATTTTATGTGAAAATGAAATATAACATTATTACACTTTATTTTTTTGATCAAAACCTAAAAATAGTTAATAGTTTAAATGTTTTAGAAAATAATGATATTATATAACAGAAAATACTTGGTCAAGCTCAATTTCATCTACTACATATATTTGAAAATCTTGGATAGGTTCAAGATCATCCAATGTTAAGGGTTAGAAAATATTATTATGCCATTATTTAGTAAATTATAAGAAACATAAATAAAAATATCACTATATTAATAATGTTAGTACTTATAGTCCATTAGAGTTATTACATCATGGTCTATTTTTATCTATGAGAACTGCTATATTTTAGAGAATGATAAATTGTTTTTAATTTTTTCTAAATATATTTGGTTCGCGAGTATTTTTCTTTCTGTTCACAAGCATGACACATTTTTTAATATTATTTTATATTGTAAATTAATTCAAAAAATCCAGGGGTGTTTCATTATTTCATTTAAAAATGAAAATTTTAATTGAGATTTTAAATATAAATTTTGAAATTATTTGTGAATAAAATGGACACTCTGACAATTTTTATGCTTATAGAACAACACAAAAAGATTATATCATATGATGATAGTAAATAATAAATTATGAAATGGAGAAAAAATATAAGTGAATAAAATACTCCTAAACCATTATGGAATGAATATATTTACATAATATTTTATATTCTCAATACAGTATTTATTATAATATTATTAAATAAAACCCCATATTATTTTATCAATGGAATAAATAAAAATGTAGAATAATTTACACTGACTTGGTGTAATACATTCATTTTAAATTCTAAACATTTTTAGATACATTTGATGATAAAATTGATGAATGAATGTTTCTTATATATTCTCCTAATATTAAATTATACAGATTTTATAATTATATATAATTACATTAAAATAACTGTTACATGTAATTATTGAAGATTATGATGGTAAAAATTGGTTGGTTTTGAAAATATTAAAGATTAATTTAGAAATTTATAATTTTTTTTTATAGAAATATAATGATAATAAGGTGAAAATTGAGGGGGACGAAATCAATACTCAATATAATATTAATCATTATTGGACTCGTCAGGGTTATCACTTAGATAAATTTATCATAAATGTTAATAGTCGAGTCAAAAATAAAAATTTAGTATAAAATATATACCCTAATTAAATTTTTTTATATAAAATAATATATAATAAAAATTATAAGGCTTTGAAATATGTTGATTTTTATGGAAACAAATAGACAGATTAATAAATTTTTTAGGAATAATGTCAAGAATTTAGTCGAACCACCTATGGAGAAATAATTCATTAAAAGTAATTATATTTTCCAAAATATGTTACATAAATCGGGTAAGATAATTAAAAAATATAAAAACTTGTAGGTCAGTTTTATTCATAATAGGAAGGAATATATTATGAGGACCCATTTTCAGTAGTTTCTATAATTAATTAAATTATGATTTTATTATCTTATGCATGTTTTATGAGATTTTAAATATATCCAAATTGTTATAAAATGTGAATTTATTAATGGTGTTATTTATAAGGATGTATATATATGTCAACCCACTATTTTTTAAACCAAAAATCTTTCAAATCATTTTTCTAAACACAATAATTCATTATATCTTCTCAAAACTAATCCAAGTGCTTGGTATGATAGACTAATTATGTTTTCCTAAAAAAATAATTGTAATAATGTAAATATTGATCCATCGTTATACCCTATGAAATATTCTAATTATATATTAATTTTGTAATTATATTGATGATATAATGTTTATGTCTTCAAATGAAGACATATGTAGTGATTTTTTTCCATTTTATGAAATATGAATTTCTTGTGAGATTAATTGGAGAGTTATTTTTTATCTATATCTTCAAACTAATCAATGTAAATTTGGTATATTTTTCAATCAATAAAATATTATAGAGAAAGTTTTAATAGGTATTATTTGGATTCTAGAAAGAGTATGTGGAGTCCCATTATTAGTAATTCAATATTTAATATTGATGAATTTTTAATATCAATTGTGTTTAAATTATATAGAGAAATGAAAGGTGGATTTCCATAAATAAAATCATTAGTACTTATATATTTTTCACAATGTTTTAATGTGTAAGGTATCAATATAATAGAAAATCAATTAATCTATATTATCTTAAAATAATTATAACATATATAAATGTAGCTCTTAATTATGGTTTATTTTATTCGAAAAAAATTATTTCATTTATTTAGTAAATATAATTTTGACTTTAGAGGTAGCTTGATTGATAGGAAATGTACATCAGGTATATGTAACTACATTGGTAAAAATATAATTTCATGGAGTTCAGAGAAAATGAATTTAGTAGCTTTATCCACATTTGAGGTTGAGTATATGGATACTAATAAATTTTATGCTCAGTGTCATTGGATCACGAAAATATTATGTGAATTTGATTTTTATTTTGATAAAACCTATTTTATATAACACTATAACTATTTCAATAAATATTTTCTTACAAAATTGTTGTATAATCATCAAGTTGTAAGAATTCGTTTCATTTTATATCATGTTAATAAAGAAAATATTTTTTTAATTTTTTCCCACTAAAAATAAATAACCAGAAATATTCATTAAATGATTAGATGAAATAATTATTTAGAGAATAAATTTTTATTGTGGAATATAGGAAGCATAAATTTATACATTTTATCACGTAATTGTTTATTGGAAATTATTTTCTAGAGTGTATGTTATGTTTTTTTTAATATTGTTTTTTGAAAAAAATATTTATATGGACAATTTTTTAATTATAATATTAATGGTCTGTAAAACTATTTTTTCATTTTTCTAAAATTTAAAATCTGGGATAGAAATATATAAACAATGTTATCATAAAATATTTGGAATTTATAAAATGTTATATTTTTTAAAATTTCCAAAATTGGATGATTGTTGTTTTTAGAAACTGGTCTGTATATTTTTTTTAGATTTCAATCCCACTAATTTATTAGGTTTGTGTTTTTTACAAGTAATGATCTATTTAATTAAATTGTTTTAAATATGAGTATTATATTATTTATTTAATAATTTATGTTGTTTAATAATATATATGGTTTATTGTTTTATTAAAAAAATTATTTTATTAAATTTTATTTTTTAGATATTCATCATTTATTCATATTATTATTATTATATAAAATGTTTTTTAATTATTTATCTTAAAACATTAATGTTAAAATGTTTTTCATTACCCTTATATAGTCCTTATATGTTTCTATTCACCCTTTCATGAGGATGATTTTTACCCTCATGTGTGTTTTGTAACCATGTTCTTAAATTTATGTATGCTTGAATTTACCCTTAAAAATGTTAATAAATTAAGGTTTCTCCATTGATTAGGGGATACTAGATAAGCGAGAAGTGCTGTGAGCATCACTTACTAAATGTATATTACGATTAGGTTTTCCTCCCTTCTTCATAGAGGAGTTATATCTTATGCCAAGGTGGTTCTAATATCATCTTCTCCCTTATTTAGAGTTGGAGCGTCGGGCCTTGGCACGACATGGTGATCCTGAGATCGAGGGATCATTTTTGAATATCTCTTTAACCATATTCAATGGAATCATAAATTCTTACATTGGATGAAAGGTGATCATTGTGCACATTTGATCAGACCCTAATGCTATTTCAGAGGGGTTCAAAATAGGTTACTACTCGATCTTAAATCAATTGTTAATTCCCAAAGGTTATCAACCTCTGAAAATAGATGAATTTAATGAATTGATTATGACGATTTAGGGTTCTCTCTCATAGAAATGCTACTTTTTAGGATGTTCACAATTCTATATTCTCATCCCCACTAATGAAATGAATGTTTGGTAATGTGTATTAGGTTCTATTGTGCTCAATCCTTTGATTTTCCACCTTTGTGAATAAGATTAAAAAATAAACTCATTTGAGGAAGGTAAAAGCAATACAAAATTTTTGGTATTGGTATATGGGTTAAATTGGATATTTTTTCACACTAAATATTTGTATGACATTACACAGTCTATTAGAATTATGATTAAAAATGGAATGGAAAAGGATTTTGATTTATTTGGAAAATCTTCCAGGGTCATGGATGACGGAGAATTGGGTTTGACTCTAGTTGATAAAGTAATGCTTACAAATGATGAAAATATTATTAAGATAAAGATCATATATGAGAATATACCAAGATTATATAATGGTTGTAATGTTATAGGTCATGAATTATATAAATGTAGATGCTGTATAGTATACTACCTTTGTTTTTTACATGGAACTGATATAAAAATTATGTTATGAAGAGTAAACATTCATCTTCTCAGAAGGATGATGTTCGCATAAAACGCATCGAACATTTGGAAAAAATACCCTTACAAGATTGATGATATAATTGTCATTTAATATTATAATCTCAAACATAAGTGAAATTCATAGGTTGATGCTATTGAATATGCATTCAAGACAACATATTATGATAGGCGAGGTTTTCTAGGAAATTCATCTAATGTTAATGCTTCTACATATAAGAATAAGATGAAATATTGGGCATCAATCTTCTCCAAAGAGGTGATTTTAAATGATTGATATACGTATAGAAAAAGAAAAAGTGATGACTCATTGAAAAATAAACAATTTTAAACTCCTAAAATTATAGGACGTGACAATGACATGATGGTTGAACAAGTTAATGAAGTCGAAATAAAAAAATTGGATGATCCTCAGCTTTCACGTGAATTAATGGCTAGTTTAGGAAAACCACAGGGGTAAGATAATTTTTGAATCTCATTCTACATTTATTTCAAAAAAAATCATTATTCTTCAAAAATGGTCATGGATGGTGATAGTTTTCATCTTGTTTCCTACAAGAAAAATTGATCTTTTATTTTTACGCAAGTGGTAGAAGAGAAACCAAACACATGTATCATTTATCCTTTTCAAGAACAATAAATTTATTATTCCATTGAAATGGGTAAATAAATCCCGGTTCATATGATACACTTCATAAAGTGATGAAACACTTAGAGATTTTTCCTTATTCTAGATTAATGGAGGCTAAGGTAATGATGACTCCAATTTCAAGGGATGCATCTCCTAAAATAAAAAAAGAGATGCAGGTAGATATCTATGACTATGAATACACTGATGTTAGGACTCTAATTGAAAGGATTAAATAACTTTATTCATGTAGGGGACATCTAGATGTCTGGGAAATGGATGGTGAAGGGTTTAATTGTTTTCAAATTGGGAGAACAAAATAAAACAATTTGAAATATTGAAGAAAAAGGTGGGTAATTTTTTTTATTTGCGTAGTTTTCCTTCTATTTCCATTCTCTCTTCGGTTCATATGTTTATCATATTTCTAATAAAAGTCGAATCACCTCCATACTTTTTTGAAAAAAATTTATTTTACCCTTACATAACATGTTTTAGTATCTCATTGACCTTACAAATGTTTTAGGAGTTATTTTTATCTTTTACATAATCATAGTGGTACCCTTAAACAACACATGGAATATTGATATCACTAATATAATTTCATGAAATGTTAACATAAACATATGTAGTATTTTTTTTCCTTTACACATCTCTTTAAATTTTAGTGGTGTTATAGATCAGCATTATGCATCCTATGTAATTCTATGTATGACCTTACAAATTCTATTTATAGTTCATCTTACCCCAACATAAAATGTGGAATTTATAGGATACCATCACATATCATGATCGTATACCTTTACACAATGCATGAACATTACAATTTATCTATACAAAGTTATTGATTTTACGTTTACATGATGATCTCTACCTTTACACATCACATGTATTTTTTTATTCCCTTACATAAAATTGTCTATACCATTACACATGTTTTTTACCTTTTCATAGAATACCATAATGTGATGTCTATGTGTAAATTTACATAGATTTCCCATATATGATTCATATGAGTACCATTACCAAATATATCCTTATATGAGATATATGAGTAACTTTATGCAGATTACACTTCTATGAGATATATGAGTACCTTTATGTAGCATAACCTTATGCGTGCTATTTAAGTTCCATTATAAAGAATACATATTTCCCTTACATATCCAATGAAAATTTTATTTTATGTTTTAATAGTGTTGAAAATATACTTGTTACCATTATGTAAGATGGGACATCTATAGAATCAAATCTATGCTATAACCAGTGATAAATTATACAACCAAAAGTGATTTCTTCGATTGTGACTTCTTCACTATTCCAATATAAGTAATGAATCATTAAAATTAATTATTTAATTTAGTCATGATATTTCAAAATATATATAATAGTAATATGTTTTAAAAATTTTTTCTAAACATTTATATTAATTTTATATTTATGAATTATAAACCATTCATGTATAGAAGATTTATATGATTTATTTTATTTAATATTTTATGTTTATGTTTCATTTACAAATGAATTCCAAGGTGATAAATAGATATAAAAAGAAATAAATTGATAACACATTTATTTCATTAATAGGGAATTACTGATGATCTTATGGATTCCAAATATTTCATTATTCTACATAAATTTGAGAATGGATGAATATCACTACTCTACACCAACCTTATTCATCGAAATATCCATTCATTATATTAATTTTTATTATTATATATAAGTATCAATAATTTATACTATACAGACTATTATAATTCTATTAAAATGATTGTTCTTGGATTATTCACACCTGATAAAAACATAAGCAAAAGGATTTTGTCTATCCTATAAAATAGACCGAGTTATGTCTACACCTGTTAAAGGTGTAGTGATGGGTTAGGAATACTCATTATAAAATATTTATATTTATATTGATCATACCATTAGGGAAGGATAGGTTTCTCTGGTAATTGAATAGGTTGAGTTAGCTCAAAAAATAAAATATTCATTGTTTTGTAAATTTCCAATCATCTAATTATTTAGGATCTAATTAAAGAGAAGGTGTATATTCAATATGAACTGAACTAAGATAAAATTATTGGTTCTGTTGTTTCATTATATTTTTATTCCACTGCTAATCTGTTTGAAAATATTACTCGCATTCATCTGTTATTTTTTTAATAAATAATACTTTGATAATTCCATGATTGACTCTAAAGAGTTTAAATATACTATCTATCCATCCTCTAGTCCATTATACCATCCATAACTCTAACCAGCAATGAATAATGATAGAGTGATTCTGGAATTCACGGTTTGTGGTATTCCTCTATTTGATTATGTATTTTTTTAACATAGTTGTTGTATTTTTTTGGTTTCATGATGATTTTGAAGAACATGTTGTTTGAGAAGGGAGTCATATTTCACAAGGCTTTACAATTTCGTGATGTAATACATTGTTTTGGTTAAGATCATACATGTGATTTTTTTTCTAGGTGTGTGTTTGGAAATTTCTTGTCTAGTGAGCCATCTGGTCTGAAACGACATGGCCTTAAGCTACTTTCATGGGGGTGTAAACATATAGATAACTGACCTAACTCTTTGGTTGTAATGGGGGTCAAAGTGGTCTTTGTTCCATGTGAAGTTGATTTGTATTGGAATGTTGCAATAGAAATAATGGGTTCCACACTGTATGGAAGTGGGTATTATTCCTTGGAAAAGTCACCTATGAAAATGTGGGTAGCTCTGGGGTCGTATCATTGTTCATGGTCATTCTTAGGCATGAATAGGTAACGTATAGTAGGTTATTTGAAAAAATAATAAATGTATTCACCAATATATGTTGAATTTCAGGCCATGATTAGAATTGTGATGGTTATTTACTTTACCTATGATGTGTCATCCTGGGGGTATGTAGTCGGGGGATCCATGGCCAAGATTAATTCCACCAATTGATAGTTCTGACAGTTAATATTTTTTGAATGACATAATGAACCACATATTTTAGGGGGAGTATTTCTCCATGAAGGAAACCCCATGTGATTATTGGTGGGGATCATAATTAAATATTAACATGATAACTTCAACGGAAAAACTACATAATTTCTATCCTCTGTATTTTTCTCACGATCGATGATTTTCAAGGGACCCTATGAGATATTTAATTACATTAAATAATCTATGCTACATGTATTTGGTGGAAATTATTGATCAAGGTATGTGGCTTCACAATGAATCTAATAATGCTAATATACTATTATATAGTGTTTTTTACGAATATAATTATTATTTTTACTCATTATTAATATTTTATGAACAAATTTTATTGAATATTTTCTATTGAAATACGTATTTATAAAAATTATGTTGATGGAGATATGAGTTAGTGTGATCAGTTTATAAATGATGGTATTCTTATAATGAACAGTTATTTGAGAAGCATGGGTAGGTATATATGTTTAGGATATATATTGTAAGGGACATATTGATTTAGACTCGGATTCCATGATTTTTATTAGAAAATTAGATTTCATGGGATTTGTGTACCTTAATATTTCATTGGAAGGGGAATTTTATATTAACACATCTATTGAATTCCATCATAGACACATTCGGTTACTCCCACATGTACTATCTTGAGATTGAGAAATAAGGGTTCCACTCAGAATTTTATTTCTATTCTAGAAGTTCCACTTTGGAAGGGGATTAATTCATTTTATGTGTGAGTTTAATTTTTATGTAATAGTGTGGTTACATTAATTAAACACTAATTTAAAATGAAATTTATATTTTTGTGTGATTTGATCCCATGGATATATTGTGTTAAAAATATTATTATTTTTTCTATCTAATGTTATTTAAAATTTGACAAAATTTGTTATTATTTAAGTGGATTGTGTCGGAATCATTTTGTGGATTTCATTTCAGGGCTGGATAGTCACCCCATGCATATGATTCATTCTACTAATATAGTCTTTATTTAATATGATTCCAGTATTTTGAGACCTATGAACATTATAGACTGTATTTTTAGAGTGGCCTTAAAGTATTGAGCTGGGAGGTTTGAGGCAGCAGTCTTGTTGAAGTAGAAATTGTTCCACATTATCACTTTTTCCCTTCCATTGAGTCTTAATATTATTGTATTATTTGTAACAATTGTGTTTTTGTGTATAGGATTGTTATTATTTAATAATATCTATTTGAATCGGCCATAAATAGAATCTTGAATAACATATATGTTTTCAGGGTGTTTTTCCAATATATTATTATGTATATAAGGGGAAATAATTCCACATGATTTGGTTATTCAATTTGAATTTATTTACAACCATTGGTGTTTGAGGGCTGAACCTTGAGTTAATGGAATTTAGGTCCCTCCCAATATAATGAATTTGGGTTTTAATGTATCAATAATTTCTTATATGGAAATTATTATATGTTAAAATTTTAATATATTATTATTCATTATTACTTGAAAGGCTACATAAAATAAACTGAATCCATGTTAAAATTTTATGAAGGAGTGATGTGATTGAAGATTCTGAATAATGGGCTCTGGAGTATGGAGGTGGGTGTACCGTAACTTATTTTTCAAGGAGTTAAAAAATTTTAGATGGATCTTTTTAGGGGGAATGTAATAACCTATATTTTAAAATATTTTATCTTTTTAATAAAATTTATATTTTTTTATAACTTCTTCTACAATTTTATTAATAATACATTCATAAAAAAATGAATTACTATTAATACATTAATTTAACAATAGATATCAAGGATTAATATATTCTATAATAAAAAAAACAAGTTCAATAGTATAATAATTACAAGTGTAAAAAAGTAATTTAAGGTTGATATGTGCATTTTTATGATCCCGTAAGAAAATTATACCTCAAATATATTTATAATAATAAATAAATTAAGTAGAATAATATATTATTGAAATTTTCAATTTTTGAAGAAATAGTTATGATGGATTTTTTAAAAAAAATTCGATTATAGTTAATTATGTCACAAATAACATTATAAGGGATAAAAATATTAGTTTCATCACTTATAGTTAAAAAATTATATCAAAAAAATAATTAATTAAATAAATTTAAACATAAATAACAGATAAAAACAAACTCATATAAAATACATCATAAAATATCTATAAGACGGTGGTAGATTAGGTTCGGAAGGGTTTGGGGGATCAGTTATGACATGGTGAAGGAATCTCATCAATATACAATAGATGACTCGCTACATATAATTCATCATCTCATTATGTAATTAATCATGCTATCATCCCTTATCATCCATAATTATGTTCAATCATATGTGACCTCATCCACAGATTGAAGACAATTCTCATACTCTTCTACAGTATAGAACAATGACAATGGTTCTCCCTTCAAACTATTTTGTGACATTGATTCAGTTCTATAAAAACTAGTTGCGATTTACTGTGAACCAATATGAATAACCCATCCCTTTAGAAGTCTACTCCACATCACCCGTATCCAATCCACATTATCTAAATATGACTTGATCAATCCCTTTACTCTTCCATGTATCATGGTCTATCTATCTTAGGTGTGGGATACCCATTTCTTATATGTATCATGAAATCCACTTCAAATGATGTTATGATGAAAAAAACATATATTGAGTTAATTTAGAATGAAAGAACAACAAAAATATGGCATTGTCTCTCACTAATAATTTCCCCAAAACTATCAATGTACATCTTTATTTACACATCATACATAATAATGGTTAGATGAATTACAAACAACCACGAGTTATAAAATAAATTCCAAATAAATAATTAATATAGATGTAAATATAATCATAAATATAAATATAAATAAATACTAAATATAATTACTTACTATATAAATAAGATGTATACTAAATGTATTAATCCCATCTCTTTGTTTGAAATTCTGCCTCCCCCTATTATAGAAACAAGAAATGGCTCTCGTTTTGAAATTATCTCCAATCGTAGAAGTGCATAGTCCCTCCCAACCATGCATTGGGACATAATACAATCAATGGGGCCTAACATAATCCTCAATTTTTGTTGAGTATTCTATCTGTATACATATCCTTCGAAGCATGTGTAAAAACTAATGGAATTTATCACACATACACGCCTCTCATACCTCCCAAACAAAGAAACTCATGCCTTAATCAATAGGGTATAAAAATTTTGTAATTATATAAGAATATAGTCAAATATAAAATTTATAAATTTAACATAAAATTATTTTTACGTACAAAACCATGATCGAACATACGTTGATGTAACTATATAAGAACTTGACCCCATGACAGTCATGGGGATGAAAAATAGTTTATCATTATTGTGCAAGACGAACTAATAACAATTAACAGAAAACTAAAAAAATAATCACGACTAGTAACAAATATAATAAATAACATAAATTAAATATAAATTTTTAAGAAATTATTATTTTAACTTACGTCTTCCGATGAGGAACAATGTTTAGAGATGGACGTATCTCTAGAACGTGATCTAGAATCGTCAATCACAGAAGGCCCCTACCACACCATTTATTTGTTGTCATGTCAATGCCCTAAAAAGTAAAATCATAACCTCTTCATAATGTAATATCCAAGTAGTCAATGAATAAATAAATTCTCTATAATTTTGAGAAGTCGAAAACATATTAATAAATTTATAACAATATATGATTTCTAATAAATATGAACATGTCAAAAATTATTATTTTTCTTTAGTCAACTAGCTTAAAACATGTTAAATATTTTTAATTTTTAATACAGATATTAAAAATTAAAAATGATTAAATAATTATTTAAAAGAATCATACATAATTCATATAATTCATATTAATCTCAAACATCAGCTTTGGTTTAATCGATGTCAATATCATTACCTTCTTCCTCATCATCATTGACGTCTTTATGATCCCCACTGTCATCATCCCTCTTAATATCAATGGCATTGGTAACATCATTAACATTATCAAGGATATCACCCATTAATAGTGGGTTCTCATTAACAATATATGTATATCATTAATAAAGAGTGTTATTAATAAATCTGGAACCTTTTCCAAATATTTCACTTTAATGAAACATCTTTCAAGATTTATAAATGTATTATTATGATATTTATTTTTTATTATGCACCATCAATAATTTAACTCTCATGAAGAGGAATAATAATATAAATAATGAAGATGATTTTATTTAAATACTAATTTAAATAATTCATTTTCTACAAGAAATATTTTATTTTCAATAACAACGATATCATATCATGAATTAACAGAAAATCCTTGATTAGTGCCAAACCAATGAAATATAATCAATTATGTGTAATTTTGAACCATATAAGATAAATCTATTATTTCATATAGGATTCCATATAAGTGAACTTCACTTTATTTTTTTTAAATCCCTTTTAAAAATACCATTCTCTATTTACATTCCTGACCCTCTATATTCTCATGTATGAAATCGAAATCCATTAACCACATATGTATTATCATATTTGAACAATTTTAATGATGTATTACTCGATGAACATAATCAACTATCAAATTTATATTCTTATTAAGAAAAATGAAAAAGTAAAAATCACTAATGATACATAAAATAAATAATTGAATTATTATATAGGATTATAATAATTTAGCATTCAAGTCATTGAAACCAATTCTATATATTACATTTCTCACATTCATCATGAGAAATATAGCTAATATGTGTGATCCATTTTTAAATATTATCATCATATAAGATACAAAAAAAAAATACATTTTATCATTATTTATAACATATAATTACCTGAATAATAATTATTGCATAAAATGAATGATATATTCATAATTGAGTAGAAAAAATGTATGAGGTCTGTGGGGTTCTTCATCTGAAATCCAACATTCATGATGACCAAAAAAACCATGTTTTGGATAAATACAAATTATTAATTAATGTTATGTGGCATTATCAACATTTCCATAATTTTGATCGATTCACTTAATTTTTTAAGGACTTTCATATTGAAAATAATAAGTGTATAAACATATAATTTCCTCTAGAAAATTCACTTTCACAATTAAAACATCAATGAATGTTTTATTACATTTTTTTTCTTCAATTTTGGGATAAATATATTCAATGGGTATATCCATAATAATTATGATTAAACTCCACATTTTTATTTATACTGGTAATGAAATATTAATTATTCAATTGCGTCAGAGAAGGATAGTGGAAATATTTTTCCCAATTTACAAAAAATTATAACAAATTTTTTTATTATTGTATCCCATGCATCATTTTTTATATTAAATCATTAATTTCTTAGATTAAATTGAATATTGTTTTACACATCCCATACTGATGAATTTAGCATTCTTATATAGCCAATATGTAATAATATTTACATTATAATTTGAAAAAACATAGATTTTAACCTCATAATTTGTCCCTTTATGATGGAAAATGTAAAAATAGAGGCATAGACATATGTTAACCTATAATATCTCGTCCATTTATAGAATAATCAACACCTTTCTTTTTAATGTTTATAATTTTAATTTACCTTCATTGGTTTTTATTATATTTTATTTTAAAATAACTCATGTTCATGAAGCCTAAAAATTTGAAATTATTTTAAAATTTCCTTATATTATATTTTTTATACCAAGATGAGTCTAACATTGTGTAAAATATGTTACAAAAATATATCCTTAAATATTAATTACATCTCACATATGAATAATTACATAATAAGACTAAAATGGTAGATTACAAAATATACATCATTTTTTTTATTATGACCTCTCCTAAAACCACACATTTTTTTTTGTTTGTATTTTGTGTAAAAGTAATAAGATGTATTGGAGACATAATATATTTTATCAGAATAACTATTATTGCTGTAAGTAATTTTTCTCTTTTAATTTTACAATTTTATTAAATTACTTCTATTTCAGCAATATGGGTTCTCTGGATGAATAAATCTCCAAGGAAATTTAAACAAATCGGTATTTTATATAATAAAAGTATTAATTTCATTAATGCTAGACATAGAGTATGAAAAATATTTTAGACTATGTGAAATCTATAAAAATAACATATAATAGTATAGAAGGTCACCTATTGTCCAAATTAATGAATCATTAAGTATACAAATATAATTTTTATCTACATTATATGTAGAGACAGAATCATTCCATAATAAAATTATCTCATCAATCAGTGGATTCAAATAAACACAGATACTCATCATCAGATTTTTAATAATTAGCAAAAAAACACACACACACACACATATATATATATCATCCATCAACATCAATGGAGGTGAGTTTTATGCGGTTATGAAAATACGAAAACATGAATAGAGATTGGTGTATGCACTAAATGGATTGAAACTATCCGTATAAATACCCAACCATATGTTTTGAGGTCATATAGGACAGGGCTGATTCCCTATATAAATGCTTTAAAAAACGATCACAAGTTTTATTTAATCTTTTATCAATTGTAACATAGGATTTTTTACACAACATTAATAAAGATGTTATGCAAGATGTAATTTTTTTTTTCATTCGTAGTATAATGGAAAAACACCTAAATAGTTTAATAATTTTAAATTGGGATTTTTGTTATTTTAACTCTTGATACCTTGATTTTCAACATATCTGACACTTAATGAATGATTCAAATTCACTATTATATAATTTATAGTCATTTCAATATAAATGAATATTTTATAACCATGTTTTGAATTGTGGATCATATTTTTCCACTGATAAGAATTTATAGGAAATATATTACCTTCATGAAATATTGATTTAATAAATGAATGTATCTTATAGAAACAACTATATGAAATTATAATATCAGGAATATTATCCATAATTTTATTAACAATTTTAAATTTTCATATCTCGAATTTGGGATATAATTATTCTTTATCTGATTTCAACAAATCATATTATATGTATTGTTCAGATTCGAGATTTATAATTTCATTATGAGTTTCTGTTTAGAAATATGGGCTAGAAACATCATGTACTATATTTTGAAATTGTGAAGGTTTTGAAAGTAAAATATTTGTATTTCCTTTCGATTATTTTTCACCATATTGATACAAAATGTATAATTGTTATAAAAACTAGAACAAAATAGATGAACCACAACATTATCTATTCTTTTATATCATATAAGCTCAATGTTCTTACACAGTAGATTTATTGTACATTCCAATATAAATTCGTAATTTGGTTAAGAAAATTATATTAATTTCTTAACCCCATTGGTTTCGATATGAATGATTTTAGAAAATTTTGGATTTGTTTTTGATAATTTATCCAAAATTTATCATGTAGAATTATTTTTTCTATTTCTGGGATCTATAATTGTCTTACAACTTCTAAATAATTTATCATTTAGTTCCAAAAATTTACTAATTTTTCTTAATTTATATCAACTTTATTTGATATATAACAATTTAAATTAACTTATTCTAATTTATAAAGTACTTATTTACTTATACTAATTGATGATGGATTTATGATAATTTATAATAAGTCATAACAATTTATATTTATATTTATTATTTTATACTCATAATTAGTATTTTGGTAAATTAATATGGGGGTTTTTGAAGTTACATAAATTTACAAAATAAATTAAACAATTAATATAGTTTTAAATAGTTTACAATATATTTATAATAATGTATTTATATTATTGATAAATTATAAATATGTATAATAATTTATTATTAATTATACTCATTAAAAAAATATTTATAATATTTCTTAATAATACAATTAATTTTCATTAATTTTCATTATTATTTTATAAAATTATAAAACTTTTTATTAAATTTTACTAATTTATAATAATAATTATTAATTTATCATATCTTTTAGTAATTTATATGAATTTAAGAAAAATAATTTAATTTTGTTTATTTAGACTATTTTTAAAAAAATTGTAATTTATAATAATTTAAATTATTTTTTTTAAACTTATTAAATATTTCACTTATTTTTTAAAAAATAATTAATCGTATACTAAAAGAAGATAATATTTATAATTAATTTTAATTTTATAAAAATATAATAATATTCAATAATATTTAATATTTTCAAATATTTTAAAATATATTTTTATCAATTTGTATATTATTGGTTTTAATAAATTAATTTTATAAAATTTTTACCTTTTTAAAATTATGATCTTGTAGTTTTCTAGATATATACATTTTTTTGTTATATTATACTAATTAATTAAAAAATATTTATTTATAAAAATGTATAAACAATTAAGGAATTTTTTGTTAATTAATCATATTTTTTTAATTTACATTAATGTTATTAAATGAATACAAATTTTTTTATAATTTAAATTATACTTTTTATTTATACCATTTATAATGAATTTACAATTATTTAGTCAAATTATTATTATTATATCATATTTTAATAAAAAATTGACAATTACTATTAAGTTGTAGTTTTTTTCAAATTTAAGGTATTTTTATTTAATTTATAGTAATTATTATAAATTTATCAAAATGTTAAAAAAATAAAATATTTCTATTTATTTATATAATTTTTCATTCATTAAAATTACTTTTATTAAATTTATAATAACATTAACACTTTTTACTAACTTATAATAATTTGTACCAATTTTTATTCATTTAAACGAAATTATATTAATTTCCCCAATTTTTTGGAAATGTAAAGACTTATTTATTAATGTCTATATATTCTTTATATTTTAAATTAAATTGTGTCAACTATTTACTAATTTTTATAAATTTATATATATATTATTAATTTAAACGATTTGTTATTAATTTATACACATTCTATGTATAATTATTAAATTATATATTTTTAATATTTATCCTATTTTATTAAATTACAATAATTTTAATTATTTTTATCAAACTTTATTATAGTTTTAATGAAATTTTATTCATTTAATAATGAATTCGTTATTTTAAACAATTTTTCATTTATATAAATTATTTTTATAATAATTTAACATAATTTAATTGATTTAAAATATTTTTTCTAATTTATACTAATTTTAAAATAATTTAGTTTATTTAGTGTAACTTTATTAATGATATAATGACTTTGATAAATTTATAATAATTTATCATAATTGATAATATTTAAAATTAATATATAATATTATTTATTAATTCACATTAATTTAAAATAATTTTTTAAAAATTATACTAATTAGCTATAGATTTAAAATAATTTTTAAATATTTATATTTGTTTTATAATTTTAATGATTTAGTTTAAAAATATATATCAATTTTTAAAAAGAATTAACAATTTTCATATTATTTATACTAAGATAAAAATACATTATAATAATTTAAATAATTTTATACTAGTATATATAAATAGATTCTAATTTATATTAATTTAATTAATAATTTATTGATTTATATCAATTATTAAAAATTTATATTTAATTCTAAATAAACTGTTAGTTATTTTATTCTTATTATAATAAATTTATATAAATTTAAATTAGTTTCATTAAATTTTTATTTGTATTTGTTAATATATAATTATTATTTTATTTTATACTAATATTAATTAATTCATGCTAATTCATATTTGTATCTCATAGTTTTTTATATTATTTAAAAACAAAAACTATTTTAAAAAATTATATTAATTTTTCAAAATAAATGATCACTTATAATTATTTTAACATTCATTTATTAATTTATTCAAATTTTTCTTAATTTAAAATAAATTTTATTTACCTAACATTTTTTAAATTAGTTGATGCCAATTTTAAATTAAATAATCCTATAATTATTAATTTATACGAATTTATAATAATTTTCATAATTTTATTATTAGATTTTAATTTTTATATTATTATATAAATATTTATAGTATTTTTAATTAATTTATAATAATTATTATTTTATTAAAAGAATTTAGTTTTAATTTACATAAATTTATACTAATGGATTATAAATTATTTTAAATGATCGACATAATTATAATAATTTATATTAATTTTTAGTTATTTATAATAAAAATTATTAATTTATAATATTTCTTACATATTAAACCAATTAACAATTTATATAAATATATAAAACAATAATTTTAAAACACTAATAAAATTGAACTATTAAACATAAAAAACTAAGAACTAATATATAATTTAAAACAGAACATTGTCATTATTTGGATGAAAATATAGTCATTAGGAGACACCTCAACAGAATTATAAACCATGTGAGTGTGGGAGAGAATTTGAAAATGAGATATGGTTGCATTGTATTATAGTTAGATTTTTGCAATGGATTTTCCATAAAAAGAAGCCATCCAAACTATTTGACAAATATCTTTTATAAATATTTTTTTGAATAGACCAATCATAAAAAGATATCCATGGAAAAAAATATGTGATTGATCTGGTAACTCATTCAATTTTCTTTCATTCCATATAATGGGTAACCGTGTCAAAAACTTTAGCAATTGACTAGGTAGTCAGGCACAAATAGTCAATGAAAAGAATAATTGTCCAATAATTTCTGGTCCACCGTAAAAAAAGTTATTCCATAAGACTATTTACTACCTAATTTCAGCCCATCGCAAATAAATCCACAAATAAAACTACTTTTATTATATTGATAAAATCTATTTTCATGATTTAAATAGAAAATTTAATATGTTGTTATTTAAAGAAGAAAATATTACTCTTGTGGGAACATGTCACATATCCAATTAAGTAATCATTGCTTAATTGTCATGAGATCCATGAAAAAGACAATAAGATAAAATTACTTTCAGTTTAATTAATTTTATGAATATATCTGATGAATATAATTTCTAACATGTATATATGTTAATTTCATGACAGAAATGATATTTTATTAAAATGATAAATTATTTCTTTTCCACATAGGGAATTATTAATTTAGAATATATAATTTGAGTTTCTCATATTCTCTGTATAATGGATTTTCTAATGTAAATAATCTCAGGAATGAAGTGGATAAAAAATATATCATGTTTTTTTGTATATTTTTTAAAATAATTCTTTATGTTTTTAATTATTTTGAAATGAAATATATTACATAACAATTGTTCTTTTCAAATGGAATCAAAAGTCTTATAGATTAATCGCTTGGGAATTAATATTTAATCAAACATAAGTTATTCACACTTGAGTGTAGATGTAATCCCAAACAAAAAATTTCAGGTAATCAATGTGTAAGTATGGAAATAATCTGACTTGAAGGTCATAATAAAGATGGAATAAGATACATCCCTACATATTGATCTAAAGTGAATGCATATGTAAAATGACAGAATCACAGATCTACTATAATGTGACCACATTTATCATCTGATGTAAAGTAAATGCAATATGATAGTTTATTTAATATAACATTTGTAGGTTTCAATCTCACATGGGATATCTAGCATAGTCCAATCTTATTTACACTCGAGAATCTCATTAATCTAATAGAGCCTAGTCACACCATGTTGTTCATACAAAGTTGAGTTCTCAGCCAGATGATTCTTTAAAATGTCAATTTTCGACTAGATTAATTTTATGTGAGTTCCTAATAATCTTATTATCTAACATCCAACTATATATATTATCTTGAAATATTGGAGTTTCTATATTTTTTATTCCTAATATAGCTTTTAAAATCACTACATCACTGTAAGAACATATCCGCTCACTTCAATTATTTTTACATAAGTGGAAAATTTATTATAACACAACCAAAAACTCTTGAATATCATATTCATACACAACTAACCCTTTATTTAGATTATTCCTATATATTATGGAGGTATTTTATTCCAATTAATGATAACCTCTTCAAATTTATTTTATATTTAACATAAAAAATTTATATAAATTCATAAATACATAATTATAACTATTTAATAATAAAAAAAATAAAATTATGTAAAAATTAATATTACAATTAATAAAGGAAATTTAATTCAAATTTAATATTTTAATTTTATTTGATTTTGATTTTTTATTTCCAAAAATTATTTTATTAAAATATATTTTGGATAAATATATGGAAGAAGTCAAAAATGAAACAAAATAAGTAATGATGTCAACAATTAAAAATGTTACGAGAGCATAGTCAAATTATAATGTATTTTTAAATATATCTAGGTTCCTATGTGAAGTTTTGTATATAATTTGTATTTATAAAACTATAGGGATCACATTCAGTGAAAATTTATTTTGATAATAAATAATATCTTATGAAATAATAGATTAAGGGTTTCGAACCCATATTCGTATAATATATATGATAACATTGATATATATGATCATTTTATATTAAATATTCATGATATAATAAAATAACGGATTGTCAAACCCACTCCTTGCTTGTTTTATATGAACAACATACTCTTATGAAAATATATTCTTATCCATTTTGAAATATTTATTTATTATAAATCAATTTGGTTTCTCTATAAAAGGCAACCTTCTCCTCCCTTATACAAAAAAACGTATATATGGTTTCATATAGATATTATACCCAAACACCATTATCTATAATCCTTATACTCTCCCTATAGATTTTAGGGTCAAGAAGGAACTCTTATGTTTTCTATTCAAAGGCAATACTAAAGGAAATAATATGTTCTACAATGTAATCAACATTATTTATTTTGTTTATTTGGTTATTCCTCTTTCAATTACTCTAAATATAAATTAGTTTTGATCATAAAAACAGTATTTTAAAATCAATCTAATGAGAATATTATAATATATATGGGTTTCTATCAATCTTTCACAGTAGTATGTCTGTTATTGGTTTGGTTCAACCACATACTTCATCAATTCTACTATGTTTCAGTTAATAAATGTTAATATGGAATTAAAAGGGAATGAATATAGACTATTTTTGATATATTAACAATATTATGATAGATAATGTTAAAAAAATAACATTATACTTAGATAATTATTTCCTTTCATTTTAGAACTAATAAAACCATGGAATAGAGATATATCACCATTAGTATTAAAATATATTTATTTTTGGAACTTTTGGCTAGACAACCTGCAAATGACTGATGAATGAAAAATAAATCTTGTAAATAAATTATGCATGAAAAAAATAATGAAACAAAGGAAAAAGATTTATGAAATATGAAATTAATTAATATAACATTAATATTCAGGATGTAATGCAAACAAATATTATGGGCTCATTGTTGGGGGATTCTCTTCAGAACTATTAAGTAATATTTTTATATTAATTATCTTACAAATGTTTTAAAACTATGTTATTATCTATTATATGATATCTATAAATTTTCAATTTTTATGTTATGAGTGATTTAAAAATTCCCTATATAGGTGGTTTTAAATTCATATTTATTACATATTCATTCAATCATTTGTGATATGAAAACCATCATGTTGTAGTAAGGTTATGGTTCTTCTTAATTATAAATGGTGATGGGTGGGCCTAGAATTAAATTTCTCCTCAAAAAGTAGGGTAACATTTAGTATCTTATTCTATTATTATATAATCTCAAGGGGAAGCTTTCCTCGTCAATTATGTAATGTAAATACCAAGTTTTTTATCCTCATCCATAATGTGTGGTCCTATTAATCAAAACCTTATATATAATGAATGGGTTTATTGTTATTATCCTTGTCCATAATTTGTGGGTTGGGTATACTTAGAATATTCTACAATGTGGTGTGTATTTAATGTTCCCAGATTCATTATTGGACCATTAACTATGTTTTTGTGAAGATCTTTTGAATTTAAGAGATATAAAAATGAGTACATAATTTAAAGTAATTTTATGACCACTTTAATGTTAAAAGATAAATTTTTAGGGAATATATTTTGCATTAGTTATTATATTTTTTGATTGTATATCTATGAAATTTGTAATTAATTTATGATTTATTATGGTTTTTTATAAAAAATTTCTTCAGTTATGTAAGTTACATGTTTGAAAAATTGTTAACATATATTTATGAGAACAGAGTTCATTATTTAATTTTACCCCCTCATTTTTAAAGTATTTAAATGGAATCAATTTTTTAATATCTCCTAGTGATATTTTTATGCTCACCCTATTTGTGTTAAAGTGGTAACACCTTGATATTTTACAAAAGAAATCTATATATGATTGTTTATTCAATACCCAACACAAAGCTTAATTTTTCTTTCAACATATATATCCTTTGCAACAGAGATTTTAAATTGATGGGTACACATAGTATTAACTAATTTATAAAATATATACAAAATAATATATAAATTTATTACTCCAAATAAATTACTAATAAATTCTTATTAAATAATAAATCATTTTTTTGTATTGTAATTTTCTTCTTCAAAAATATGTTTCCATCAAAAAATATTTTTATTTATTTTCTTAATAAAATATTATAATTAATTTATGAAATATTTATAGAATTTAATTGATAAAATTAAATTCATTTTTAAAATTTTAATATCTATATTTAAGGTGGATGGAATACATTGAATTTTTTAGAAACATAAATTTTTTTGTAAATAGTGAAAATACTAATTTTTGTAAAAACAAATACATATATTTTCCATAAATTTAGTAAGTAAAATATCCAATAATGACTCAAATAATATTTTATGTAATATAAGTATAAATTAATTATATTTAATAAATTTAATTTCCTTTTAATAAAATTCATATTGTATTTTCGTATATGTGTTTTATTTGGATTAAAAATTGGATTTGTCTTAAAACAATTTAAAAGTGAACAATGTTTCTCCTTTTTAATTAATAAAATGAAACCAATATGAGGAATGATTTAAATTAAATTTATTGATAATATATTAATTTATATTAAAATATATTCGTATAGTAATTAGTATTTTTCAATGTGATCATATAAAATCACCTTCTTGAAAAATACAGTTCATGAATACCCCCATTTTCACTTCATCTCTCAAATTAATTTTAAATTAAAATTTTCCACCTATATGAATTAAATTTTGTAAAAGAGGTGCAATGTTTCAAATAGAATAATTTATATAGACTAGTACAGAAAAATTAATTTTTTTTTCTGTATTTAATTTTGAAAACAATAAAAATAAATTTCCACAGTTCAGTTTAATGTGGATTTAGTGAGGGTTAAAGTAAAATTAAAAGATTACAATTGGCATAAAAGCACGTATAAAAACATTTATGGACACATATACCATATAAAATGTAAAAGGGTTTATAAAAATCTATTATGGTCCCTTTTGGAATGTTTCAAATGTGGGTAGAGCTTTTTCATTTCAAAACATACAAGTCCTCAACTCACCTCGCTTATAAAAGGCCACCCATATCCCCTCTTTTTCATAGAATGAAACCCATTTGGATTATAAAATACATTTAAAAATAACTTACCAACTTCCATATATTCATCTTATAGGAATTGTTTTGGTCATAAATCCATTATAGGACTACCTTAGGAATATTCTTATAGAGGTGGTCCAAGATTAGCCAATATCCCTAACTATGTGTTTTTGTTATGATTATTCTTATACATCAAAAAAATAAACTTAAAATATTAAAATATGAGAAAAAATGTATATAATATATACATATATATTATTATCTTAATTTATCATCATATATCTATTTAATCTTCCATCAAATGGGATACAAAAGCTTCTTTCATGTGTTAGGCGGACTACCGCCTCATGAACCAATGTCATTAATTATACATCATCACCTCTAATAGATTATTATATTGATAGATTCATATTATATATATTATATCATTAAAATATTTATATATATAGAGTTATTATAAAACATATATTTTTTTAAATTCCATTCCATGAGGGATATGATAACGTCATTCGTGTGTACAACAGACTACCACCCCACGAATGGATTTCATTCCTTTTTAGTAACTATTTACATGGAAGATAATAAGTATTATTTTATTGAATATATGTGATTTATATTAAATAATAACTAAATTAATAAAATATTTATCTTTGTAAAATGGTAATATATAATTTTATTTGTTACACTAAAAGATGAGAACGTTGTTCGTGTACGTGTGGACTACTGCCACCACTTGAAAGTCTAATTATTTTTCATCACCACATCAATATAATGATATATATAATTATATTTTCATAATTAATATTGTATTTATGTAATTATTAACATTCAATAAAGATAAAATAATACATATCCTTTATCCAAAATTATAATTGAAAAATGGAAATGTTACTAATGAATCTGTATGACCTACCATCTCTATGGTAATAATGTAGATCATTTCTCTAAAAGAAAATGATAATACGGTCCCGTGTATAATTTATAAAAAAAATTGATAATTATTTTTATATTATTATTCTATATGAGTTCGAAATAATTACCTCAATTAATACGATCAATTTAACACCCCAAAATATCTTGAAAGAATAACATTTATTTGGTAGCATATATGACAGAAAACATAGAATAATATATAACCTATCAATTATTTATTATATATTGAATTTTTTAAAATAAATTAAATATATATTATATATATTAATTCATGTGATGCATTTTTATCTTTTGTTACATGCAATAATTAATTTCTTGGATGTCTTGTGTTACATAGAAGACTGTTTTTGGTGAATACTTCAAATATGATTTTATATAATAAGATAAAAACTAGGTGTTCAGATTAATGTTATTTATAGGATTAAATATAATTTTAAAATATATAGTTTATGTATATTTAAGATAAATTTATTGGTTACCAATTTATTGAATATATAATGTTTGAGATGTTTTAAACATTCTTCCTATAAAATCTCACATTGTCATCCCATTGGAGAGGCTAATTATAAATTAATTTATACCACATATATTATTGTAATTTGTAAAATAAATTAAATATTTTATTCATATAATTTTATTATTTCTTATACAGTCAAATTAGTTATTTGAAAAAATATTTATGTAAAGTAATTAAAATTAATTACTGCGATTAAGAGAGAAATTATCTAAACATAGGACAAAACTATAAACATAAGGGAAAATGACTTAGATACTAGAAAAAAAAAGAAAAATTATGTTGATATTAAGGACCTATACCCTCATGTATATATTTATTACCATTATTGGAGCCAAATTTCATGGAAATATTGTGGTTCTAATTCCCTTTTCAAAAATTTATATGAATCCCACTCCGCCTACAGTATAAAGAGGCAGTCACCACTCCAACATATTAACACATATCAAAATTATTGGATCATACACAAAATACCCAAAAAATCTCCCAAATTCCCTCACCTTGTACTAGAGGCCACTATTTGGTCCAAAATCCAAACAAGGATGTCTGTTGGAATAAACCAAAAGGCATTACCCGAATAAGAGGAAACCTACTTCAACGATCATTTCTATTTCATTTACCTCTCCAAAAATTAAATTTTATTATATCATGATTATATAATAACATATCTATAAATATAGTGAGATATTTTTATGTTTTTTTAAATATAAATAAACAAAAATCCATAAAATTGGCAACAAACTTACAATTTGGGAGTATGGTGAACTATCGACCCACGAAATGATCTCATTCGTTTTTTATTTTAAGACCTCTCATGGTTGGGAATTATGAAGTACACCATGTTTTTATATGATATATATGATATTTTTTATTAATAATAATATAAATTTTATATAAATAATAACATAATTTTTTCTATTTTTTGTCAATATGATAACTTCGTTTGTGGATGTGTAGACAACCATCTCCTTGAAGTGAAATTATTCATTCAGACAATACATGGGATGTATTAGGGATGGTTTTAAAAAACTATAGTGACATATATTATATAAATAAATGAATTAAAATACACAAACACACACACACACACAGAGATATATATATATATACCACCTTCTATTAAAATATGACAACTAAAATGAAACAACATTCATGCATATGAAATGCCTACCATCCGCATGAATGGTGAATTTCATTTCTTATAAAAATATATGATGTATTATTAAAATTAAACATATGATTAAAATATAGTATAATTAAATCATTGTTTACATTTTGGAGATTATTTAATCATAATCTATGTAATAGTAACAACATGTAATGGGTCAATACATACTTTAATAAGTAGGAAATTAACAACCAAAATAGTAAAAATAATGAATGACTATTAAAAAATGAGTATTGATATATTATAATAATATCATATAAAATATTATATATATATATATATATGTTTATATGGTTCGGTTATAATTTTATTAATTGATATAAATCATTATAATTGAGTTTAAAAGATGTTCACCAAAAAATATATCTCGTTGTAAGTGATTTTCATCTGACTTTTTATATCTTCGAGATAAATGGAATATTCACCACTTACTTATTTTTTATGGTGTATATAATGCTCATTTTTATATTTAACATCATGTATTATTTTATCTTTATAGTCATTCAGGTTTTAATTTTTTTTCTTCAAAGGGGGTTTGAATTACAAGGGACAATGTGGTAGAGAATTTCATAACATGATTCCTTTACATTAGGTTATATAACATCATATTTCCCATTAATAATCTATGATTATGTATTTAATAACTTCTATACTATATATTTTTATATTTACACTTCTATTATGAATATTTGTAGTCAAAATCTATAATATATTTCTCAATTAATTCCCACAACTATTCTATGGTCATTTCAGGGGTTTAGATTTCAATATCATTTTTTTCAAGATAGATTACATATGAATTTAAATTAGAGAATATAATAGAATCAGTTTGTAATAAATAATTTCATTTTAGAACCCTTTGGCTATTCATGAACTGTTCAGTGTTATTGTACTATTTTTCCACTCTTCGGTACTCAATAATTATTATAATCTTTTTAATAATTTATACCCCTTAATTTTTACTTCACTTGGGATATAATAAATTGATACCATCATTATTCTTTATATTTATGGTTTTTGGTTGATTTCACTGTATAATGTTTTAGAAAATAACTTCCATTATTTATCTTTTCAATCGCCATGAAATATTCAATTTTCAATTTTAAATGAACATTGTAATTCTCCAAATAATTCATTCTATTTATCTAGGATATTTTTATTTCTTAAACCGTAATCCATATTTACATATGGATATTACATTGAAAATTATTTGACTTGTAATTGAAAAGTTGTTAAATATTAATCCTCTAATCAATATAGATATCTGATAAGCCACATTATTTTTTATTAAATAGATTATTCAATATATAATGTGTGATTTTTACATGAAGTACACGGGTTTGGGACTATTTATATAAAGCCCCATGATGCATTCGTAGTCTCATGAGATGTAATCAGTTAACAAAAATCCTTTGATTTTGATTCCAAGGAGATAATATGGGATTCTAACAATGGATGTTAACATTCTTGGGGATATTTCTTGAAGATATAGTGGTTCATGTCCTAGATAGATGATATCCAATAATTATGCATTTCCATTATTGATAGTTTAGTTATTATTATTATGTATGAGATTTTTACATGCTAGAAAATAAGGATCCATTTAATTATCAATATATTATTAGATGGGAATGTGTTTTTAGTTTTTTTACATACCATATTGATTATACCTTATCAGTTTATTGAATTTAAATGTGTTTCCAGTTATTTTACATTCAATAATTACCACTCTCAGTGATTAATTATATCGTAGACTATACATAACCCTCACTGATCATTAGAGGTCACTATTACTTTTTTCCATTACCTAGGATTCTATGAATACTACTATGAAAAATAAACAAGGATACCATACATGGAATAAATTTATCCTAGAAATATTTTTTTTATTTATTGTATTCATTTGTTTTGAAAGACACATGTATTTATATAGTTTACTAAGACTAATAAACAATCCGATCTTTCTAGACTTGATTCTTTATAATCATGCCAACATAATAGTAGTATACACCCACATCAGGCTCTTTAGGGTCAGGTCACTATATTTGATTTCCGAGGAATTTTATTATCCTCCATAGGAAACAGACTTAGGGAAATAATTAATAGATAACTTAACCCTAAGGAAGACATTAAAGATAGGTACAAAATAACATCATATAATTTTGGTATGTTAAGGATTAGGTGGGTCTTCCAAGTGAAAATACATGTCTATTGATACAATTTGATATGTTTCTAGCACTCATTTACACATGGATAATACCTAAAAAGGGGCCTCATGCCTAAATGATGTGTAACCTGGTACACGACAATGAGCCTTACTAAGCATCTGGCTTGACAATCCTGGTGTATATTATTAGGATAATTCAAATTTTATTTACAAACAATTATAATGGATTTGAATATATATTGATGATGAATAACCAAGGATAAAAGTGAGGTGTCTTAGATAAAAAAATAAATTTTCTTGATTTATACAGCATAAAAATGATTATGTGGTTTTCATATTATGATAATTGTTTCTCAATATATAATTTTTGGTTTTAGAAAATGGTTAGAACCCGAGGTAATCATGTTAACATTTAACAATAAGGACAATATGGTAACAATGAGAAAAATATTGAGGTGTAAATTGGATTGAATTATAATTTTTAGGAATTATCATTTTTCCTAAAATATAACTACATACATATAACAAACACAACTCCAAGATTCACCAAAGAGGATAAGGATGAAGGTTGATAGACGCTCTACTATTGGAGACCGTATAAATAAGAAGGATATGTTTTTAAATGAAACAAAAATGGACGGAGGCAACATATAAAGCGCCTCATTAGAATCGATAAATAGTTTATGCGTGGGAACGAATGACATAAAGAAATGAATTGCAAAAGAAAAATGCAGAGTACGATGGAAGGAAATAAAAATGATCTTAAGGATCCATTTTTAGATAATTTCCTTATATTTGGGGAACCTAGGTATCACCTGAGTCAATACACTCTTCAATAGGATAACATCTATACCGTGGAAGGACAAATTTAAAAATAAATTGATGAAGTTTTTATCTATTGGGGTTATATTGAAAAACATATTTAAAAGGATATTTAATGATTAAATTTAAAATATGTACATCTTATATATTATGGTTTTAGAAAAAAGGAAACATTTATTCCTGGTGAAAACCCATCAAATATATCGACAGAGTTGTGATTAAACCCATGACAAAATAACCATATGGTTCAGACACATACCACTTGCCTATGTGATGTCCTTGTTAAATTTGCATTGTTTTAAATTAAGAAATTTTAGGAATAAATATTAATGATAAACTATTAGTGTTAGTTTATATGATTATAGATTCATATATTATCTATATTGGTTTTGAAAAATAGTAAGAGATAAATATATTGACATTTTTTATCAGTGAGATGATATTTTAAAATATTATTTTTTTTCTTCTAGAAAAGGTGTGCATTCTATGATATTTAATTCATGGAGTAAGATATGATTTAGAATTTGTCCAAAGAATTACCAAAATATGCATTTGTTCATATGAAATTGAAATGTATCATTATTTTCATGTTCAGTAAAATAATTCAGCAACATTATTAATTTTATTTTAAAATAAAATTTTTCTCCAATACATTTGTTTCTATTGAACTGATGGTCTATTAAATCATCATAGATTTAGTTATTTGAGGTCCTAAACATTACATTAATCATTCACTAGTTTTTGATATATGAACTTAATAACTCCCTATAAATATTTATTCTTTAATTCTCAATCCTTATCTTCACTTTCAACTACATTTCTCCTACTTATATTTCTATTTATAAGTTAGTTCATATGAACTTTTTATATATTATTCTCTCTTATTAATAAAATATGAAATTAACTCATATTACAATGTTGGATTTCAATAACATAATTTTCAAATATAAAAATTTATATATTAATGAACATGTTTGAAATGAGAGGACGCAATTTTTTAAAGATAATCATAATGTAACACCTTGGGGATTCTTAAATAGTAACATTTATTCGATATCATATACAACATGGAAAACCAAATATAGAAAATAATATAACCCATGAAGACTTTATATAATATTTAATATTTAAAAATAAATTCAATATATTTGATATCATTCAATTCGCATTATATTTGATTACCTTATGATACACATAATAAAGACGTTCTTTGATAGATTGCATTACACATAAGACCACATTTTACCAAATACTATAAATATTTTTAAACCAAATAAGATATAACCCGACTATTATATTAGTGATTATGAATAATATAAAATAAAGCATGAAAATATAATTTTTTATAAAAATATAATTAAATATCATTGGCTACCAATTATTTATAAATGACAAATATAAACCAATTTAATATAGAGGATACATTTTAATTTTTTCCTCTGAATGCTTTTTTCTACTAATAAATTAAAAAAAATTACTAATTTTAAGTAAAATAATACATATATATATTTTATATTCAAAGAAATATTTTTTATATTCACCCAATAGGTTTGATAAGCATAATAAAAGAATAAATCTTGATTTATTAAAAAATATTGTAATTTTTGAAAATGAATGTTTTACCTCGTTTTATGGATAACATATTTCAAATCCAAAGTTTGGATCATTTATAATTTTATTTTTCAAAATATAAATAATAATTTAAGATAAAAATATCAATATTTTTTTATTTTTTTGTATTTTTCTATAAATTATCATTTTTCATGAATAGTTAATTCAAAACTTATTTTTCATCGAATTTATTTATATGTTTTAATTATATTTTTTATTATTTTTCAAATTAATGTTTCTAAATTATACATATATTGATCAAATTATTGTTATTGGAATCAATTTTAGTTTGAAATTGGATATTCAAACTTATCATTATTTTGAATTTATTTTAATTTTAAACCCAACATTGTTGTCAAGTATATAAGATTAATTTTAAAATAATTTTTTCCACTTCATTGAATGGAATTTGGAAAATTGGATTCAATATATATAATTAGAATAATTTATATTTTATATTAACTTCAATTTTTTTTGAACAAAATATTCGTGATTTAAATAATAATTAATTATAGTGATTAAGATAAAAATTTTCTTAGTAAGGGACTAAATCATAAACATAAGGGACAAAATGACCTAGAAAATTATCTAAACACTATTTTCAATTCATATTGTTAAAATATAATTTATTCTGTAAATTTTTTTTCAAATTTTGGATCCACATGGAATATGGAATTTTTTGGAATTCCCTTTTTCAAAATTTACTAGAATGTCACTCCTCATCAACAACAAATATGTACTCACCTGTTACACATATTTTAACCTATAAATAAAATTGGATCCTTCAATACATACAAGAATAATTTCAGTAAATCCATTCCCTAATAAATGTCTGAGTATGGAAATAATCTCACATGATGTTCATAATAAAGATGGAATAAGTTACAAACCGATATATTGATTTGAATTGAATGCATATGTAAAATGAACGAATCATGGATCTAATATAATGTGACCATATTTATCATCTGACGTAAAGTAAATTCAATATGATAGTTGATTTAATAAGGCATTGGTATGTTTCAATCTCACATTGGATATCTAGAATAGCCCAATCTTATTTACACATGAGAATATCATTAATCTAATGGATCCTAGTCACACCATGTTGTTCATACAAAGTTTAGTTCTCGGGCGAATGATTCTTTATAATATAATTTTTCGACTACATTAATTTTATGTGAGTTTCAAATATTATTATCATATAACATCCAACTACATATATTGTCTTTAAATATGGGAGTTTCTAAATTTTTTATTCCTAATATCGATTTTAAAATCACTACATCACTGTAAGAACATATCTGTCCAATTCAATTGTTTTTACATAAGTGGAAAATGTATTATAATGCAACCAAAAACTCTTGAATATCATATTCCTACACAACTAACCCTTTATTGGGGTTATTCCTAAAAATCATGGAGTTATTTTATTACAATTAAAGATAACCTCTTCAAATTTATTTTATATTTAATAAAAAAAATTATATAAATTCATAAATACATAATCATAACTATTTAATGATTAAAAAATAAAATTGCGTAAAAATAAATATTATAATAAATAAAGTTAAATTAATTAAAATGTAATATTATAATTTTATTTGATTTTAATTTTTTATTTCCTAAAACTATTTTATTAAAGTATATTTTTGATAAATATATGGAAGAAGTAAAAAATCAAACAAAATACGTAATAATGTCAACAATTATAAATGATAAGAGAGTATAGTAAAACTAGAATGGATTTTTACATATATTTAGGGTCCTGTGTGAGGTTTTGTATATTATTTTTTTTTAGAAAACTATAGGGATCACATTCAATGGAAATTTATTTTGGTAATAAATAATATCTTATAACACAATAGAACAAGGGTTTTGAACCCATATCGGCATAATATATATATGAACATTTTATATTTAATCCTCATGATATAATCAAATAACGGATAGTCAAACCCACTCCTTTCATGTCGTTTATGAACAACATACTCTTATGAAAATATATTATTATCCATTTTGAAATATTTATTTATTAAAATTCTATTTGGTTTCTTTATAAAAGGCATCCATCTCTTCCCATATACAAAAAAAACTTATATATGGTTTCATGTAGATATTATACCCAAACACTGTTATCTATAATCCATATAATCATCATATAGATTTAAAATTCAAGAAGGAACTCTTATGTATTATTTTCAAAGGCTATTCTTAAGGGAAGAATAAGTTCTAAAATGTAATCAGCATTATTTATTTGGTTTAATTGGTTTTTCCTCTTTCAATTACTCTATTTAAAAATTAGATTTGATCTTAAAAACAATTTTTTAAAATAAATATAATGAGAATATTATAATATAGATGGGTTTCTATCAATCTTTCACAATAGTATGTCTATTATTAGTTCAGTCAACCACATACTTCAACAATTCTACTTTATTTCAGTTAATAAATGTCAATTAGTAATAAAAAGGAAATATTTATGGAATATTTATGATATATTAAAAATATTATGATACATAATGTTAAAAAATAACAATAACACTATACATAGATAATTATTTCCTTTCATTTCTTAAATAATAGAACCCTGGAATAGGGATCTATGGCCATTAATGTTAAAATATAGTTATTTTTGGATCTTTTGTCCAGACGACCTGAAAATAACTGATGTATAAAAAATAAATCTTCTAAATAAATGATTCCTGAATAAAAAATAATGAAAAAAAGGAAAAGGATTATGAAATATGAAATTAATTAATATAACCTTAATATTTAAGTAGTAATGCAGAAAAATACTTTGGGCTCAATGTTGGATGATTCTCTTAAAAAAAATTTATATTTTTATATTAATTCTCTTTCAAATGTTTCCAAAGTATGTTATTCTCTTATATATGATATCTATAAATTTTCAATGTTTTTGTTAAGAGTGAATTAAAAAATCCCATATATGTGGTTTTAAATGCATTTTTATTAAAATTTCATTCAATCAACGGTGATATGAAAACCATCATGTTGTAGTAAGGTTAGGTTTCTTCATAATTATTAATGGTATTGGGTGGTGATAGAATTATATTTCTCCACAAAAAATTGGGTAACATTTTTTATCTGATGCAGTTATTATATGATCTCAAGTGGAATTTTGCCTCGTTCATTATGTAATTTATAGACTAAGTGTTTTATCCTCAAACATAATGTGTGGAGCTAGTATTCATAACCTTATCCATAATGCATGGTTTCATTATTATTAGCCTTTTCCATAATTTTTGGGTGAGGTATACTTTGAATATTCTACAATGTGGTGCAGATTTAATGTTCCCAGATTCATTATTGGACCATTAAGTATGTTTTAGCGAAAATATTTTGAATTTATGAGATATGAAAACAAGTATCTAATTTAATGTAATTTTATGACCAATTTAATGTTTAAAGACTATTTTTCAGGGAAATTATTTTTCATTAGTTATTATATTTTTTGAAGGTACATCAATGAGATTCGTAATTCCTTTATTATTTATTATGTTTTTTTATAAAATTTCTCTTCCGGGATGTAGGTTACATGATTTAAAAATTGTTAACATATATTTATGAGAACACAATTTATTATTTTGTTTTTTCCACTCGTTTTTAACGTATTTCAATGAAATCAATTCATTTATATCACCTGGTGATATTTTCATGATAACCATATTTGAGTTAAAGTATTAAGACCTTGATATTTTACAAAAGGGAACTATAAATGATTTTGTATTCAATACCCCACATAAAGCTTAATTTTCCATCAATATATACATCCTTTACAACCGAGATTTTAAAATGATGGGTATGGATACTATTAACTACTTTATGAAATATTTACATAAAAATATATAATTATATTACTCCAAAAAAATTATTAATAAATTCTTAGTAAATAATCAATAAACATTGTTGTGATGTGATTTTCTTCTTCAAAAATATGTTTCCATCAAAAAATATTTTTATATATTTTCTTAATAAAATATTATAATTAATTTATGAAATATTTTTAGAATTTATTTGATAAAAATAAATACATTTTTTAAATATTAATATCTATATATATGGTGGATGAAATACATTGAATTTTTAGAAAATATGGATTTTTGTAAATAGTAAAAATACTAATTTTTTTAAAAATAAATAAATTTATTTTCCATAAATTAAGTAAGAAAACTTTCCAATAATGACTCAAATAATATTTTATGTAATATAATTATAAACTAATAATATTTAATCAATTTAATTTCCTTCTAATAAAAATCGTATGGGATTTTAGTATACGTTTTTCATTTGGATTAAAAATTGGATTTGTCTGGAAACAGTTTTAAAGTGAATAATGTTTCTCTTTTTTAATTAATAAAAAGAAACCAATATAAGGAATGATTTAATTGATATTTATAGATAATATATTAATTTATTTTAATTTATATTCATATAGTAATTATTATTTGACAATGTGATGATAAAAAATCATCTTCTTGAAAAATACAATTCATGAATATCCACATTTTCATTTCATCTCTGAAATTAATTTTAAATTAAAATTTTCCACCTATATGCATTAAATTTTGTAGAACAGGTTCAATTTTTACAAACCTAAAAATTTATATTAACTACTACGGAAAAATAAAATATTTTTCCGGTAATTAATATTGAAAACAATACAAACATATTTCCACGGTTAAGTTTAAAATAGATTTAGTAAGGGTTAAAGTAAAATTAAAAGATTCCAAATGGCATAGAAACACGTCTAAAAACATTTATAGACATATATACCCTAAAAATGTAAAAGTATTTATAATAATCCATTATTTTCCCTTTTGGAATATTTCAAATGTGGGTAGACCTTTTTCATTTCAAAACATACAAGTCTTCAACTCACCTTGCTTATAAAAGGCCACCCATATCACCTCTTTTTCAAAGAATGAAACCCGTTTGGATTATAAAATACCTTCAAAAATAACTAAACAACTTCTATACCTTCATCTTATAATAATTTGTTTGGTCATAAATTCATTATAGAACTACATTAAGAATATTATTTAAGAGGTGGTCCAAGATTAGGCAATATTCCTAACTATGAGTTTTTATTTTACTAATTGTTATACATCCTTAAAATATAAATAAAATATTAAAATATGATAAAACAAGTAAATAATATATTCGTATATATTATTATGTTAATTTATTATCATATATCTATATCATCTTCCATCAAATGGGATACAAAAGCTTCATTCACGTGTTAGGCAGACTACAGCCTCACGAAACAATGTCATTCATTATACATCATCACCTATTAGAGATTATTATATTTATTGATTTATATTATATAAATTATATCATTAAAATATTTATTCTTCAAGTGTTATTATACCACATATAGTTTTTTAAATTCCATTCCACGAGGGATATGATAACGTTGTTCGTGTATACGAATGACTACCACCCCTTGAAGGGATTTGATTCCTTTTTCAGTATCTATTTACATGGAAGCTAATTAGGATAATTTTATTGAATATATGTGATATATATGAAAAAAACTAAATTGATTATATATTAATCTTTTTAAAATGGTAATATATAATTTTATTTGTTACACTAAAAGATAATAACGTCATTCGTGTACGTGTGGACTACTGCCACCATGTGAAATACTAATTAATTTTTATGGCCACATCAAAATAATGATATATATAATTATATTTGTATAATTTATATTTTATTTATGATATTATTAACATTTAGTAAAGATAAATTAATATATATCCTTTATCCAAAATTATAATTGAAAAATGGAAATGTTACTAAAGAATCTGTACGACCTACCATCTCTATGATAATAATGTAATTCATTTATCTCAAAAAAAATCATAATATTATTCAATGTGTAATTTTAAAAAATTAAGATAATTATTTCCAAATTATTATCCTATATGTGTAGGAAATAATGACCTCATTTACCACGATAAATTTAACACCCCAAAATTTTTGAAGGAATAACATTTATTCAGTAGCATATATGATACAAAAACATAGAATAAAATATACCCTATCGATTCTTTATGATATATTAAATATTTAAAAAAAACTAATATATTTTATATCTTTTAATTTATGTGATGCAGTGTTATCTTTTGTTACACGTAATAATGAATTTCTTGGATAACTTGTGTTACACAGAGGAACGTTTTTACCGAATACTACTAATATTATTTTATATAATAATATATAAAATAGGTTTTAAGTTTAATGTTATTTACAGGATTAAATAAAATTTTAAAATATATGGTTTATATATATTTAAGATAAATATGTTCATTACCAATTTATTTTTTTAAAAAATAAAATAATTGAATATAAAGGATATATTTTAATGTTTATGCTACGAATGAAATTTCTATTTATAATATAAAATTTATTTATTTTTGTGAATTTTATTTACCAAATATTTAAATTATATATTAATGAAAATATTATTCAAACTATTCAAGTATATTTGATAATTATAATATATGAATAATATAAGTTTTATGCTTAATCTTGTATTTTTTTTTCTAAGAAGCCAATTTTACCTTCTTTTAATGGAGATCATAGTTTAAATATATTTTATATGTAAAAATATTATTCATATTTGGAAATTGTAATGTATGAATAACGTTGGGGGTGAATTTATGGTATTTTTCGTTAAGGATTCATTTTTTGATGAATAGTCAAAAATATTGAACTTTAATTCAAAACTAATTTGTTGTAAATTGTTTTTATAAGTTCAATTTATATTTTTGATTGGTTTGTAAGATTATTTAGATCAATTATAAATCTATTAATATAATTCCATTAATTGGAATCGATTTCAATTTGATATTGAATATATAGTGTTAGCAATCTTTTAAATGTTTTTACTTAAAAAACTCACATTGTCATCCCGTTGGAGAGGATAATTTTAAATTAATTTCTACCACATATATTATTGTAATTTATAATATAAATTATATATTTTAATCAGAAAATTTTATTATTTTTTATACAGTAAAATTAGTTATTTGAAAAAATATTTATTTAAAGTAATTAAAATTAATTACGGTGATTAAGTGAAAAATTATCTAAACATTGGAAAAAACTATAAACATAAGGGAAATTTACCTAGATACTTGAAAAAAAAAATAATTTTGTTCATATTAAGGCCCTATACCCTCATGTATATATTTATTACCATTATTGGAGACACTTGACATGTAAAAAATGTGGTTCTAATTCCCATTTAAAAAAATTTATATGAATTCCACTCCTACACTATAAAAATGCAGTCACCCCTCCAACATATTCAAACCAATCAAAACAATTGGATCATACATGAAATACCCCAAAAATGTCCCAAAATCCCTCATCTTTTACTAGAAACCTCTATTTGGACAAAAATACAAACTAGGAAGTCTGTTGGTAAAATCAAAAGGCATTACACGAATAAGAGGAAACCTCCTTCAATGATCACTTATATTTCATTTACCTCTCCAAAAATTAAGTTTATTAATATCATGATTATGTAATAACATATCTCTAAATATAATGAGATATTTTTTTACATATAACTAAATAAACATCGATAAAATTGGAAATAAACTTACCATTTTGGTGTATGGTGAACTATCGACTCACGAAACAATGTCGTTCGTTTTTCCTAAACGACCTCTCATGGTTGGTAATTATGAAACAACATGTTTTTATATGATATTTATGATATTTATTTTATATTAATAATTCTATAATTTTTATATAAATAATAACTTTCTTTTTTCCTTTTTTTGTAAATATGATAACTTCATTTGTGGACGTGTAGACAACCACCTCCTTGAAGTGAAGTGATTCATTCAGACTATACATGGATTGTATTAGGGATGGTTTTAATAACCTCAACTAAAATATATTATATAAATAACTAAATTAAAATACACAAAAATACATAAACATAGATATATATATATATATACCACTTTCTATTAAAATACATCAACTAAAATGAAATAGCAGTCATGCATATGCAATTCCTACCGTATGCATGAACGATGATTTTAATTTCCTATAAACATATATGATGGATTATTAAAAAAAATATATGATTAATATATAATATAATTAGATCATGGTTTACATTTTTTAGATTATTAAATCATAATGTATGTAATAGTAAGAACAAGTAACAGGTGAAAACATACTTAAAAACTAGGAAATTAACACCCAAAATAGTATAAATAATGAATGACTGCTAACAAATAAGTAATGATATATTATAATAAGATAATATAAAATATTATATATATATATATATGGTTCAGTTATAATTTAATTAACAGATATAACCCATTATACTGGAGATTAAAGGATGTTCACCAATAATTATAAGATGTTGTATGTGATTTTAAACTTACTTTTTACTTATTTGAGATAAATGTAATATTCACCCCTTACTTATTTATTATGGTGTATATAATGATCATTTTTATTTTTAATATCATGTATTATTTTATGTTTATTGTATCTCAAATTTCAATTTTATTTTTTCACCAAAGGGGTTTGAATTTGAAGGGACAATGTGGTAGAGAATTTCATAACCCGATTCCTTTGCATTGGGTTATAATACTTTCTATTTCTCATTAATATTCTATGATTATGTATTTAATATATTCTATAATATATATATTTATATTTACACTTCTCTTATGATGATGTATAGTTAAAATGGATAATATATTGCTCAATTAATTCCCACAGCAACATTATGGTCTTTTTAGGGGTTTAGATCTCAATCTCATTTTGTTCAAGATTGTTTACAAATGAATTTAAATTAGATAAATTTATAGAATCAGTTTTTAGTAAATTGATTTCATTTTAGTACCCTTTGTCTATTCATGACCTTTTCCATGTTATTATACTATTTTTTCACTCATCGCTAGCAAATAATGAATATAATATATTTTTAATAAGTTAAGAATTTATATATTTATTAAGTCAGAGTATTTTTTTCAACGAAATAATTATGTTTTATAAAAAAATTAAAAAAATTTTAAACTTCCAAAAATGATTTATTAATGAAACATGTACCCATTTTTCCAATTAGTAATTTTTTCAAAGGAATAATTTGGCTTATTTTTTGAAGATTGTACTTTTTAACCTTTTACATTACAAAATGAATGTTCTTTTTTACATGGTACATCATGTACAAATTTCCCCACTTTTATTTATTCTATGATCGATTTTCATATTTCAAAGGTTTATTTTTTTTAAAAAATGATTTTTAATTGTTTTTTAATGAAAATGATTTTTAAAATATTTTTAAAAATATAAAATGGTACTTAACTAAATATTTATTTAAAAATTTATTTTTATAATATTTCTATTAACAAAATAACAAAACCATCATTTTTACTCCCCTTGGTATATGTTGAATTGATACCATCATTATTCTTCATATTTATGGTTTTTGGTTGATTTGACTATAGAATTTATTAGAAATTCACTTTATTTATCTTTTCAGTCGCCTTGAAATATTCAATTTTCATTTATCAATGAACATTGTAATTCCCCAAATTTTTCATTCTATTTATCTTGGATATTTTCCATTACTAAATCATAAACCATTTTTTCATATGGATATTACATTGAAAATTATTTGATTTACTATTCAAATGTTGTTAAATATGATTCCTTGACTCAATATAGATATTCTACAATCCATGTTAATTTTTTTATTAAATAGATTATTCAATATATAACGTGTCATTTTTACATGAAGGAAATGTGATTCAGACTATTTAAATTAATTCCCTTGATGCACTAGTAGTCTCATGAGATGAAATCTATTAACAAAAAACCTTTTAGATTGTTTCCATGAAGACTATATGGGATTCTAAAAATATATGTAAACATTATTGAGGATATTTCTTGAATATATACCGGTTCATCTCTTAGATTCATGATATACAATAATTATGCATATCCTTTATTGAAAGTTCAGTTGTTATTATTATGTATCATATTTTTACATGATATAATATAAGGATCAATTTATTTCGTAATATATTGTTAGATGAGAATTTATTTTCAGTTTCTTTCCAACCCATATTGTTTATACCTTATCAGTTTATTTAAATTGAATTTCTTTCCAGTTATTTTACTTCCCATAATTAGTACTCTCATTTATTAATTATTTCGTAGACAATTCATAACCCTCACTGATCATTAGAGCTCACTATTATTTTTTCCATTACCTAGGATTCCATGCATTCTACTATGAAAAATATACAAGGATATAATACATAGAGTAAATTTATCCTACAAATAATTTTTTTTAATTATTGTATTCATTTGTATTGAAAGACTCATGTATTTATCTAGTTTACTATGTTTGTAAACAATTTGGTCTATCTAGATTTGATTCTTTATAATCATGCCAATGTAATAGTAGTAGACACAACTTCGTGCTCTTTAGGGTCAGGTCATTATAGTTGATTTTAGAGGAATTTTAGTATCATTTATAAGAAGCAAAATCAGGGAAGGAATTAATAGAGAACATAACACTAATGTAGACATTGAGGATAAATATAGAATAACATCATACAATTTTGTTAAGGTAAGGATTATGTTGGTCTTCCTAGTAAAAATAAAATTATATATAATATAATTTTATATATTTGTAGCACAAATTCACATAGGGATACTAACTAAAAAAGGGGCCTCATGCCTGAACCATGCGTAACCTGGCACACAACAATGAGCCTTTCTAATAATCTGGATTGAAACCCTGGTGGATATTATTAGGATAATTCAAATTTTATATACAAACAATTATAATGGATTTGAATATATAATGATGATGAATGACCAAGGATAAATGTGAGGTGTCTTAGATAAAAAAATAATGTGTCATGATTTATACTCCATAAAAATTACTATAGGGTTTTTAGAATATGATAACTATTTCTCAAAATATAATTTTTGATTTTAGTCAATTGTTGGAATGAGAGTTAATCATGTTAAAATTGAACAATAATGACAATATTGTGACAATAATAAAAAATTGAGGTGTAAATATGGTGGAATGATAATTTTTAGGCATTATCATTGTAATAGAAATATAACTAAAAACATAAACCAGACGCAAATCCTAGATTCACCAAAGAAGGGAAGGATTAAGGTTGATAAGTGCTCTACTCGTGGAGATCATATAAATTGGAAGGATATGTTTATAAATGAAACAAAAATTGAAGGATACACCATATAATGTTACTCATTAGAATTGATAAATTATTTATGTGTGGGAAAGGAAGACAAAAAAGAAAGAATTTCTAAAGAAAAATGCAGAGTACGATGGAAGGAAATAAAAATGATCTTAAGTATCCATTTTTAGTTAATTTACTTAAATGTGGGGAACCTAGGTATCACCTGAGTCAATACAATCTTCAATAGAATAAAATCTAGACCATGGAAGGACCTATTTGGAAATAAAGGGATGAAGTATTTATCTATTAGGGTTATATTGAATAACTTATTTAAAAGGATATTTAACAATTAAATTTTAATGCTGAAAATCATTTATATTATGGTCTTAGAAAAAAGGAAACATGTATGTTGGGTGAAATCCCATCAAATTTATCGAGGGAGTTGTGATTAAACCCATGACAAAATAACGATATGGTTCAGACACCTACTACTGGCCTATATGATGTCCTTGTAAAATTTTCATTGTTTTCACAAAGCAATTTTATGAATAAATATTAATGATTAAATATTTGTGTTAGTTTATATTATTATATATTCATATATTAACTATATTGGTTTTGAAAAATAGTAAGAGATAAATATAGTGACAGGTTTTATCGGTGTTATGATATTTTAAAATATTATTTTTTTCTTCAAAGATAGGTGTGCATTGTAACACCCCAGGTATATAAGGAATATGAAATTTTTATATTTATCCCTATTTGTGAAAAAAAAAATATTAATATTGCTTTAAAGGGAACTCTATGCTTGATGGCGTACCCAATACGCGACAACGAGTTCCTTTGAAATCTTACATTGCACTATAATAATATTATTTTAAATGGTAGTTAACGCCTAGTCGTTGTAATGGAGGGAATGAATAGAACTAACTAAAAAATGATTATATATGTTTGCCAAATATTTTTACTTTTTACAATAAATTTTATAGGATAAAAAATTTGAATGAATTCAATTTTAAGCGTAAACATTCTAATATTCATTAAAAGGTCAATTAACCGCATTTTGATGGCGAACCTCTTTTATATCCACTTTTGACAATTTTATGTGTTATATTTGACAAAAAAAAATTCTTCATTAGAATCGAGACATCAAAATTTACTTTGTGTAAATTTTTGGTATCATTCCGATAAAGTTCATTTTTTAATGAATAGTGAAAAATGTTGTATTTTAATTCAAAACCTCTTTTTAATATAATTTATTTATATGATTAGATAATATTTTTAATTGTTTTTAAAGTAAAATTAGAATATATTTTTACCATTTAATCCAATAGTGGTAATTCGAATTAATATCACTTTGAAATCGGACTTAAACTAGTGTCAATCTTTTGATACTTATTGCTTCATAAAAACACGCTATTTTCTCTGACAGTGGGAATTAATTATTAAATTAATTAATGCAACTTATATGTTTTGAATTTTGTAAATTATACTTCATTTTTGAATTCAGAATATCAAATATATATTAGGGTGAATTTTTGGTAATTTTCTGAAAAACTTCAATTTTTGATGAATAGTGAAACCACTAAGTGGTAGCTAAAAAAACTGATTTTTCATTTAAATGAAATTTTAGCACCTCTGTGTTTTGAATTTCAAAAATCCAACATACATGGTTGTCATTAAGAAGTAAAATTTAGTTCAATGGGATTAAAATAATCTTTAGGTGAATAGTGATTTTTATGTTTTTAATCACGATTAGAGGTAATTAGTGTAGTTTAAGGTAAAAATAATGTTTTAATAATATGAGATGAGATTGACACATGTCCTCCCCTTATTGGGTGTGTCATGTCCGACCAATACAATCCATGGGTCAACTTGGAGACCCCATGGAGCCACTTGGGTTGGGAAATGACATAAAATACTTTTTATTTAATGTAAATGTAAAAATGACACAAACAAAAGTTGTTTTACTAAAACAATTTTTACATGGGGTTATAAAAGTACGATTTTTGACTATAAATAGTCATTAGAAATATAAAAAAATTTCATACATCATGATAGTTTTTTTATAATTTTTAGACATTAAATGAATAATATTATTTATGACATCATAATGATGCAGTGATTACCTCATTAATAAAGGATTTAAATAAAATGAAAAGATAATGTAAAATCTATGACGTAAACATGTCCAAAACCTATTGTATTGGTGGATTTAGAAACCTTATCACCTTATCCTAGAATTATATCAATGTGGGACCTTTTAAATCAGAAACTCATTTTCAAATAAAGTAACATTTCTTTACTTTCCAAGAGTGCCCCTCCTCTCCTCTTATAAAAGGCCCCCACCTCTACCTCCTTACCCACACTTCCAAAGCCTTTGGCTCGTCCAACCCCAAATCATTTTGCCTCTAAAAATCCCTCTATTACTCTTATAAGCCTCACTTTGGGAAGAAGTATTCCCAATGAATCCTTTGAGCTCAAATCAAAAAGAGTTACCCGATTTTAAGGTAATGTCTTCACTTGTGTTATTTTGTTTTATTTTGCTTCTCCAACCCACTAAACTATTTTTATTCATTTATTTTGTAATAACTCCAGTATCTTCATTATACTAGGATGTTTTTATAAGAGGAATTCGAACTACACTTGCACACACCTACATAAAATTGTTAAAGAACATACTGTTTCTGTGGATGGCGAATTTCTGCCTCACGAAACGATGATTGTTCAACACTCATATAACACCTTAAAAGGTGGCCATTATGATGGAACTATATTTATATATGATATATAATATGTTTATGTTATACTTAATCTTCTCTATTTTTCTTTTGTGTCATACATTTATGGTTTCCATTGTGGTTAAACGCGATAATTTCATTTTAGGAAGTGCGGACTACCGCCCCCTAAAAGTGATTTGATTCGTCAATGCCATATGTGGGATGTATAAAGTATGTATTCAAAGCTATTATATATGATTTATGTTACATATAAATTATTAATATGTAATTAAAATATACATACCTCTCATTTAGTTTTAATTCCATTAATATGACATAGAAATGAAAGTAGCGTTCATGCGTACGTACGGCTTACCGTCTCCATGAACGGTGCATTTCATTTCTTACCTCTAAATGATTATGTAATGTTATAAATACATGTATATTCTGTAAATATATGATATATATGATATCAAAATCATGAATATCATTCTAGATGTAATGAACCTTTGACCACACGAACAACATGTAATTGTAAGAAGACCACTTTCGACTTAAGAACCAAATATCGACAAAATAAACATTATTAACATAAATGATTACGTAATGTTTATAGCATGGCAATAAGTCATATAAAAAGAATAATGAACTTGAAAAAGGTTCTTAATAAAGTGTAAATTAACTCAGGTTTATTATTCATGATGTTAAATATTGATCGAGTCAAGTCGGACCCGAGGTAAGGGATCCTACTCCTCTCTTTCTTTTTAAGTACACTCTTTTATGTCATTCCTTTTAAGCTCATCTTTATTATGATTGGGATGTTCTTTTATATTAATCTTACTGTAATTTTTATTTTCATATGACAAGAGACCCTATTCTATATCATCAATCCATTTTGGATGTTTTGAGTGGCGCCGTTAGGCTGCCGAATTTTCGTAAGAGATCTAACCTCTCTCTTTCTTTTTATGTACTCTCCTTTATGTCACTTATTTTAAGCTCCTCTTTGTTATGTTGGGGGTTGTTTTTTTATACTACTCTTACTGTAAAGTTTATGTTAATATGATGAGAGACCCTATTAGATCTCATCAATCCATTTTTTAATGTTTTAAGTGGCGCCGTTAGGCTGCCGAGTTTCCGTAAGGGATTTTTCAGCTCACTTTTATTCCCATGAGATTTATGCTACATTTTCCACAATTTCCTTTGATTGGTGTATTTACTGCCCATTATTTTACTCATTGTGTAATATACTTTAATTTATGAGTATCTATATCAATGTTGTATTGTCCTTCTTTCACGGGATGTATGTTTCGAAAGATACCCATGCCCGCAAGGGAGCCTTTCACCCTCCTCTTTTTAAAAGACTTCTTTTGTTATGTATTTTAATTCACATAAAATTATGTTGTGATATGTTCTTATATATCCTTAGTGATTTAAATTTAATTTCCAAGTGATGATATACCCTTTTTATCTCTCATCAACTCATTTTCTGAATTTTGTAGTGACGCCGTTAGGCTATCAAATTTTTGCAAGGGAACTTCTTAACCCAATTTTGATTCTTTGGGATAAGATTGTACTCCTTGTATATGTCGTTCTATGATTATGTGTGAATAACCTATGATTGTTTTACACTTAATATCCACTTATATTTGGTGTATTAGTTTGTCACACATAATTATGTAATTGATTTATCCTTAATCCAAGGATACTGTCTTTGTATGGGACTTCGTCTCAATCTACTTTCATTGAGGCATATTTTGTTTTATACACAAACTTCTTTAATACGGTTTATAAACCCCTTTAACTTTTATGTTTATCAGAAAGGAATCTTTTTTATACAAAGCTTTTTTACTAAATGACAAAAGGGAATGTTTTTGTCTTATGTATGCGGCGACAATGACTTCTCCGCCGCCGTGACCATTATTTGAGTTTCAGCTTCCTCTACAAGCCATACCTTTTTTTAAAAGAAAAATAAATTCCATGTTTTACTTTTCTTTTATTTTTGTATTGAAAATGGTTTTATAATGGTTTTATATCAATGTGTTGTATTGATATCTTTTGATTGAAAAGTGAAAATGTTATGTTTACTTTATGCATGTTTTATGTGATACGGTTATGTAATGGTTCTTGGGCATTATTATGAAGATGGGTGGTTCCATGATAAACTATGGGTGGGTGAGCCCGATATAGGTCTCCAATGCATTGGATAACGTGAAGGGGATAAACGTTAAGGTTTCTCCGAAGAGATTTAGGGAATATACTTTGATAGGTATTCCAAAGATAACCAAGAGGGTTACTCCCTACGTAAGAATGTTATGAATGACTCAAGTTACCTTTATGTCTTATGATTTCTATGATTTATTCATGATTTTAGGATGTATGTTAAAGTACTTATGGTTTATGGGTAAAGTATGATTTCATTCTTATGTATACATGTACTCATGTTTCCATTCCATATTTTTATATCCCTTACTGAGCTTTTTATGCTCATCCCGAGTTTTTTAAATGTTTTTCACAGGTCAAGGGAAGGGTACATGCTATGATGATAGTGTCAAGAAAGTGTCAAGAAAGAATCCATGTCTTATTTTAAATATGTTTCCGTTGATGTGAAAAATGAATACTATCTGTTATATAACCACTTTGTTTAAATGTGGAATGTAATGCATGTTTTATGATCTAATTATCTAAAACTATAAACCTGAAAAGATCCTCAATGTGTAATCTTGTAATAACTCAAGATTAAGTAATGTTTAATAGTTGGGCCTTATAATTGGTATCATAGGTTGGTTTAGATAACTTTAGAGGTTAGGGTACTCTCTAAGCACAAGTGACATTACCATAATGGTTAGGATTTCAGAAAGAGTCCTAGTTTTAGATAAAGACAATGAGTAAATATATCTTAGTTTTTACCTTCCTCATTATTACATGATGGTTTTGTTGATATACTCACACTGATATTTCTGTTTTTAGTGAATGGATGGATCTAGTAGGCAGCAAAGAGACAACATGTTTACTGTCAGGGTTCTCTGATTAAGATACTAGATAAAATGGGGGATTCGAAGAGGAAACTCATGGTTGTTCTAAACCAACTATCAAGGAGTCATGGTCAACCACTTGAACCTTGGTGTGATCTGTAATGCATCATGTAGAAGATGACCAATCTATGTGGAAGTTCAGGTAATAATTATAAAGGTAACCATTAGAGTTTATATGATCCATACTTTTGAGGTAATTATGGGTTATTATATGTTATGATGGAAAATGAAAGGCATGAGATAATGTTGAGGTTAAAATATGTAATGATCATTTTGGGAAAAAAATACTCGTTTTGGGGAATGTTTTAAGAATTATATAATTTTGGAAAAAGGACAACACGCAGACCGCGTGACAACCCGTCGCATCGAACAAAGCTGCGGGAATCGAACCCACAACCAAAGTGAAACTGGTATTTATCGCCTATCACTTGACTACGTGAAGTCCCTGGTTAGTTTGACAAATTATTTTTAGATAGATGATTTTAGTAATGAAGAGTATGTTTATTTTGGGTTATCTATGGAAATGATTAACCTATCATGGAGGATATGTGATTAGGTTAATTACATTTCAATATGAGAATTTAAGAGAAACTGATGTTATTTGGAGATAAAAGTTAATTAGTACCTTGGAAGACTATGTGATGAAATCCTTCAAATATTTGGGTTTCAATCTTAGTTTGGTTTACTTTGAAGAATTTTATGGACACTTTTTTTATCGAATAGTCTTCGTTGAACATTGGGGTTTTTTTGGAAAAAATTTAGAGATTAAGAATAGATTTCCTTTTTATAAAGGATTGTACTTTTGTGGATTATATGAACTCATACTAAAAATTTTGGTTTTGGATTTTGTCTAAAGAAATGTGAAATATATAGTTCTCTGTTGTGGATTAGGTGATTCTCAAGAAGTTGATTATAGTACTCTTAATGTGAAAAAGCCTTCCTAAACACTTGTCTTTTGGAGAAAATATGAGTTTGAATAAGGAATCTAGTAAAAGTTGAAAGTCTATGTGACAAGTAAGTATGTTTCATTATGATTTAGTTACGCTCAAAAATAAATTCCTCAAGGAAGAGTAACTTAAAACAAAAAATTTTCTTGTTAAATTTTCCTACTGGGTAATTGAATACCGTTTAACCCATCAAAAGTTTGTGATTTTTTTATGGTTAACTTTCTCCTAGACATGTTTACTATCACTCTCCATTAGAACATAACCCTTTTTTTTCCCTCATGTCCATATTTTCATACATGGAATCCTAGTATGGGTTAACCCGGGTGACCTTTGTACTTCCATTTCTTTCTTTTAAAGTGATAGTATAATTTACTCTTTTTCCGATGTGGGACTTTCGATGGAGTTTTCAAGCCCAATTTTTAAATTGCGAGGACGCAATTCCCAAAAGGGGGGAAGGATGTAACACCCCAGATAAATAAGGAATATGAAATTATTATATTTATCCCTATTTGTGAAAAAAAATATTAATATTACTTTAAAGGGAACTCTATGCTCGATGACGTACCCAATACGCGACAACGAGTTCTTTTGAAATCATACATTGCACTATAATAATATTATTTTAAATGGTAGTTAACGCATATCCATTGTAATGGAGGGAATGAACAGAACTAACTATAAAATGATTATATATTTTTGTCAAATATTTTTACTTTTTACAATAAATGTTATAGGATAAAAAATTTGAATGAATTCAGTTTTAAGCGTAAACATTCTAATATTCTTTAAAAGGTCGATTAACGAATACTGAAAAATGTTTTGGTATCATTCCGATAAAGTTCATTTTTTTAACGAATACTGAAAAATGTTTTAATTTAATTCAAAACCACTTTTTAATCTAATTTATTTATATGATTAGATTATCTTTTAAATTGTTTTTAAAGTAAAAATAGAATATATTTTTACCATTTAATCCAATAGTGGTCATCGGAATTAATTTCACTTTGAAATAGGACTTAAACTAGTGTCAATATTTTTATACTTATTGTTTCATAAAAACACGCTATTTGCTCTGACAGCAAGAATTAATTATTAAATTAATTAATGCAACATATATGTTTGGATTTTTGTAAATTATACTTTATTTTTTAATTATAAATATCAAATATAGCTTAGGGTGAATTTTTGGTAATTTTCTGAAAACCGTTAATTTTTTATGAATAGTGAAACCACTAAGTGGTAGTTAAAGAAACGGATTTTTCATTTAAATGAAATTTTAGCACCTCTGTGTTTTGAATTTTAAAAATCCGACATACATGGTTGTAATTAAGAAGTAAAATGTAGTTCAATGGGATTAAAATAATTTTTTGGTAAATAGTATGTTTTATGTTTTTAATCGTGATTAGAGGTCATTAGTGTAGTTTATGGTAAAAATAATGTTTTAATAATATGAGATGATCTTGACACATGTCCTACCCTTATTGGTTGTGTCATGGACGACCAAGAAAATCCATGGGTCAACTTGGGGACCCCATGGAGCCACATAGGTTGGAAAATGACATAAATAACTTTTTATTTAATGTAAAAGTATAAATGACACAAACATGAGTTGTTTTTCTAAAACAATTTTTACATGGGGTTATACAAGTCCGATTTTTGACTAAAAATAGTAATTGGAAATATAAATCTATTTCCTACATCATGATAGTTTTTTTATAATTTTTAGACATTAAATAAATAATATTATTTATTACATCATAATGATGCAGCGATTACCTCATTAATAAAGGATTTTAATAAAATGAAAAGATAATGTAAAATATATGACCTAAACATGTCCAAAACCTATTGGATTGGTGTATTTCGAAACCTTATCACCTTAGCCTCTAATTATATAAATTTTGGACCTTTTAAATCCGAAAATCATTTTCAAATAAAGTAACATTTCTTTACTTTCCAAGAGTGCCCCTCCTCTCCTCTTATAAAAGGCCCCCACCTCTACCTCCATACCCACACTTCCAAAGCCTTTGGCTCGGCCAAAACCTACTCATTTTTCCTCTCCACATCCCTCTCATACTCTGAGAAGCCTAAATTTGGGAAGAAGTCGTCCCAAGGAAGCCTTTCAGCTCAAATCAAAAAGAGTTACCCCATTTTAAGGTAATGCCTTCACTTGTGTTTTTTGTTTTATTTTGCTTCTCTAACCCCCTAAACTCTTTTTATTAATTTATTTTGTAACAAATCCGGTATCTTCAATATACTAGGATGTTTTTATAACAATAATTCGAGCTACAATTACACACATCTACATCAAATGGTTAAAGAACATACTGTTTCTGTGGATGGCGAATTTCTGCCTCACGAAACGATGATTGTTCAACACACATATAACACCTTAAAAGGTGGCCATTAAGATGTCACTATATTTATATATGATATATGATATGTTTATGTTTTAATTAAGCTTATTTATTTTCCTTTTGTGGCATACCATTATGGTTTCCATTTTGGGTAAACACGATAATTTCATTTTAGGAAGTGCGGACTACCGCCCCCTCAAAGTGATTTGATTCATTAATGCCATATGTGGGATGTATAAAAGATGTATTTAAAGTTTTTATATATGATGTATGTTACATATAAATGATGAATATATTTATTTAATTAAAATATACATTCCTCTCATTTAGTTTTAATTCCATTAATATGACATAGAAATGAAAGTAGCGTTCATGTGTACGTACGACTTACCGTCTCCATGAACGGTGCATTTCATTTCTTGCCTCTAAATGATTATGTAATATTATAAATACATGTATATTCTGGATATATATGATATATATGATATCAAAATCATTAATATAATTCTGGATATAATTAACCTTTGACCACACGAACAACATGTAATTGTAAGAAGTCCACTTTCGACTTAAGAACCAAATATCGACAAAACAAACATTATTAACTTAAATGATTACATAAAGTTTATAAAATGGATATAAGTGATATAAAAGGAATAATGAACTTTAAAAAGTTAATTAATAAAGTGGAAATTTAGTCATGTTTATTATTCAGGTCGTTAAAGAACGATCAAGTCAAGTCAGACCCGAGGTAAGGGATCCTACTCCTCTCTTTCTTTTCAAGTACACTCTTTTATGTCAATACTTTTAAGCTTATATTTCTTATGATTGGGATGTTCTTTTATATTACTATTACTTTAATTTTTATGTTCATATTATAAGATATCATATTCTCTCTCATCAATCCGTTTTGGAAGTTTTGAGTGGCACCGTTAGGCTACCGAATTTTCGTAAGAGATCTAACCTCTCTCTTTCTTTTTAAGTACTCTCCTTTATGTCACTTCTTTTAAGCTCCTATTTGTTTTGTTGGGGGATGTTATTTTATATTCCTCTTTCTGTAAAATTTATCTTAATATGATTATAGACCCTATTTGATCTCATCAGTCCATTTTTGTAAGTTTTAAGTGGCATTGTTAGGCTTCCAAGTTTTCGTAAGGGATTTTTCATCTCACTTTTATTCCCGTGAGATTTATGCTACATTTTCCACAATTTCCATTGAGTGGTGTATGTACTGCACATTATTTTACTAATTGTTTAATATACTTTTATTTATGAGTATTTACATCAATGTTTTATTTTCCTTCTTTCATGGGGTGTATATTTCGAAAGATACCCATATCGGTAAGGAAACCTTTCACCCTCCTCTTTTTAAAAGACTTCTTTTGTTATGTCTTTTAATTCACATAACATTATATTGGGATATGTTCTTCTATATCGTTAGTGATTTAAATTTTATATCCAAGTGATGAGCTACCCATTATATCTCTCGTCATCTCATTTTCTAAATTTTGTACTGACGCCGTTAGGCTGTCAAATTTTTGCAAGGGAACTTCTTAACCCAATTTTGATTCTTTGGGATAAGCTTGTACTCCTTGAATATGTCGTTATATGAATATGTGTGAATATCCTATGATTGTTTTACACTTAATATCCACTTATATTTGGTGTATTAGTTTGTCACACATAATTATGTAATTGATTTATCCTTAATCCAAGGATACCGTATTTGTATGGGACTTCGTCTCAATCTCATTTCATTGAGGAATATTTTGTTTTATACACAACCTTCTTTTATATGGTGTATAAACCCCTTTGACTTTTACATTTATCCGAAAAGAATCTTTTTTATACAATGTGTTTTACTAAACTACAAGAGGGAATGTTTTTGTCGTATGTATGTGGCGACAACGACTTCTCCGCCACCGTGACCATTATTTCAGTTTCGGCTTCCTCTACAAGCCATACCTTTTTTAAAAGAAAAATAAGTACCATTTTTTACTTTTCATTTATTTTGGTATTGAAAATGGTTTTCATAATGTTTTTATATCAATGTGTTGTATTGATATCTTGTGATTGAAATGTGGAAATGTTATGTTTCCTTTATGAATGTTTTATGTGATACGATTATGTTATGGTTCTTGGGCATTATTATGAAGACGGGTGGTTCCATGATAAACTAAGGGTGGGTGAGCCCGATATAGCTCTCCAATGCATTGGGTAACACGAAGGGGTTTACGTTATGGTTTTCCGAAGAGATTTAGGGAATATACTGTTAAGGGTATTCCAAACGTAACCAAGAGGGTTACTCCCTATGTAAGACTGTTATGAATTCCTCAAGTTACCTTTATGTCTTATGATTTCTATGATTTATTCATGATTTTATGAGGTATGTTAAAGTTATTATGTTTTATGGGTAAAGTATGATTTCATTCTTATGTATACATGTACTCATGTTTCCTTTCCATATTTTTATATCCCTTATTGAGCTTTTTATGCTCATCCCACGTTTTTTAAATGTTTTTCACTGGTTAAGGGAAGGGTACATGATATGATGATAGTGTCAAGGAAGTGTCAAGAAAGAATCCATGTCTTATTTTAAATATGATTCCGTTGATGGGAAAAATGAATACTATATGTTATGTAACCACTTTGTTTAAATGTGGAATGTAATGAAAGTTTTATGATCTAATTCTCAAAAACTCTAAACCTGAGAAGATCCTCAATGTGTAATCTTGTAATAACTCAAGATTAAGTAAGGTTTAAGGCTGGGGACTTATATGCATTCTATGATATTTAATTCATGGAGTAAGAGTTGAATTCTAATTTGACCAAAGAAGTACCAAAATATTGATTTGATCATATGAAATTGAAATGTATGCTTATTTTCATGTTCAATAAAATAATTTATCAACATTATTAATGTTATTTAAATTTTTTTTCAAATACATTTGTTTCTATTGAACCGATGGTCTACTAAATCATCATAGATTTATGTATTTGAGGTCCAAAACATTACATTTATCATTCTCTAGTTTTTGATCTATGAACATAATAACTCTATATAAATATTTATTCTTTAATTCTGAATCCTTATCTTCACTTCCCACTATTTTTCTCCTACTTAGATTTCTATTAATAAGTTAGTCCATGCGAACTTTCAATATCTTATTCTCTCTTATTAATAGGATATGATATTAACTCATATCACAATTTGGGATTTAATTAACATAATTTTCAAATATCAAACCCTATATATTAATGATCATGTTAGAATTGAGAGGACACAATTTTTTGAAGAAAATGAGAATGTAACACCATGGGGATTCATAAAGAGTAACATTTATTCGATATCATATACGACAGGGAACACCAAATATAGAAAAGAATATAACCTCTGAAGACTTTATTGAATATTTAATATTTTATAATAAATTAAATATATTTGATATTATTCAATGCACATGATATTAGGTTACCTTATGATACACATAACGAAGATGTTCTTTGATAGCTTACATTACACTTAAGATCACATTTTTCCAAATACTACTAATATTATTTAAGAAAATAAGATATAACCCGACTATTAAATTAGTGATTATGAATAATATAAAATTACACTTGAAAATATATATTTTTATAAAAATATAAGAAAAATTCAATGGCTACCAATTAATTATAAAAAAAAATAAAACAATTTAATATAAAGGATACATTTTTATTTTTATGCCCTAAATGGTTTTTTCTTCTATTAAATTAAAAATATTTACTAATTTTAAATAAAATTAAAAAAATATATATTATATATTCAAAAAAATATTTTTTATATTCACCCAATAGGTATGATTAGAATAATAAATGAATAAATCTAGATTTATTCATAAATATAGTATTTTTATAAAATAAAATTTTTTCTTCTTTTTAATGGATACCCTATTTAAAATCAAAATTTTGGATCATTTATAATTTTTTATTTCAAAATAGAAAAAAAATTAAACATAAAAATTTAAATATTTTTATATGTTTTTTTATATTTTTCAATGAATTTTCCTTTTTTCCATGAATAGTTAATTCAAAACTTATTTTTCATCACATTTATTTATTAATTTTTCTTATATTTTTTATTATTTTTAAAATTAATTTATATAAATTATAAATATATTGATCAAATTAATGTTATTTGAATCAATTTCACTTTGAAATTGGATATTCAAACATAACATTATTTTGAATTTTTTTCTTTAAAACCCAACATTGTTGTCCAGACTATAATATAAATTTTAAATTAATTTCTGCCACTTCATTGATTGGAATTTTGAAATTTTGATTAAATATTTATAATTAGTATAATTTATTTATCATTTTAAGTTCAATTTTATTAAAAAAAATATTAGTGATTGAAATAATAATTAATTATAGTGATTAAGATAAAAATTAGCATAATAAGGGACTAAATAATAAACATAAGGGACAAAATTTCCTTGAAACATATCAAAACACTATTTTCTATTCATATTTTTAAATTGTGTTATATTTTGTCAAAAATTTCCTAATTTTGGATCCACATGGAATTTGAAAAAGTTATTGTAATTCATTTTTTCAAAATTTACACGAACGTCACTCCTCATCAACAGTAAATAGGCACTCACCAGTAACACATATTTCAACCTATAAATACAATTGGATCCTTCAATAAATATAGAAATAATTTGAGTAAATCCATTCCCTAATCCTTGCAGCCTCACATTGTTCATAAAACAAACTAAGGAAGTATTTTTGTTTAAACCAAAGATATTTTCCCAAATGAGAGTCAATCACCTTCAAAGGTCTATTTTTTTTCATATACCTATCCACCCCATAAATTATATTTATATCATTATTATGTAATATCCATAGTATATTAAATATATAGATATTATATTATATTATTGGATATACTTACACCTACACACACTTCGATCATTTGGGTAATTAACATACCATTTTTTTATATGACGATCTACAGCCTCACGAAACGATGTCAATCGTTTCTACTTTACCACCTATGATGGTTTCGAATTATGATAGAAGAATTTTTTTTAATGATATATAACATATTTATGTTTTATAAAGACATATTTCATTTTTATAAAAAATAAAAATTAATGTGTTTCATATGGTTTATATAATATCACTTCATTTGTGGGTTTGTGGACTACCACCTCATCAAAGAGATGAAATTCTCTCACGTAGTGTTCATGTGTACGTAAGACCTACCATCCCCATGGACTATGAATTTCTTATCCCATATCCAAATAGCATTAAATATAATAAATACATATATATATTAAATATATAATAGAATAAAATCATGTTTTACGTTATTTTTATAATTTAATAATGATATATGTTATAGTATGGACATGTAACAAGTAAACACATACTCAAAATACTAGGCAATTAAAATCAGAAATAGTGAAAATAATGAATGATTGTGAAAAGATAGGTAATAATATAATATAATATAATCACATATGATATTATAAATTTATTTATTATTATTGAATATGTTAGTGACATGATTAAAAAAATATACACAACATTGAATTATTGAAACCCTAAAAGGAACTATATAAGGGAATTTTATCTCACTTGTTCCATTAGGGAGATAAAATTCATATTCATCACCACATCGTTTTTGTGGTGTATATACTACAAAATTTCATATTTTATATCATGAATTATTTTATCTTAATGGTATTTATAGTTTCAATTTAAATTTATTCTTTTATGGGGATTTGAAATAAATGTTACCATGTTTTAGAGAATTTCATAACTGGATTCCTTTTCATCAGGTTATATTACTTCATCAATGTCGTTAATTATTAGGATTATATGTTTACTAAATTTTTTCATTAAATTTTTATATTTCTTATTTTATTATTTGGATTTATTGTTGCAACATATAATATATTAACTGAGTTTTTCTCACATCAATGTTATGGTCTTTTCAAGTGTTTACATCCCAATCTCATTTTGTGCTTGATTTTTTTTTTGCATGAATTTCAATTACAAGAAATTATTGGATCATTAATTAATAAATACTTTGAATTTATTATACACTATTTATTAATGATATTTTCAAAGTAATAATACCATTTTGTACTCTTTGGTATACAAAACATTGTATATTTGTTTTTTATGAAAACGAGACATTATTTCACTCTTTAGTCAAATAACTTGTTTCAGTATAAATGATAATATTCTATAAAAATAAAAAATATATATTTCTAAAACATAAGAAATTATTTATTAAATATATTTTTACAATTTTTCTATTTTAGAATTTTTTTAATGTAAATATTTGTTCCATTCAGAACAAACTACTTTTTAAACATATACCATACAAAAAGAATGTTTTTTTTACCTTGTATGACATGTACAGATTTACCAACAATATTTTCATTGAATATTTCTTAGAAGGTTTTAAATGTTTCTTTTTAGTCAAATTTTTTTAGAATTTAATTTTAATGGAATATGATTTAAAAAAAATTATATAATTAATATAATTTCTTAAAAAACGTTTTTAAATAAACATTTTATAATATTTCTATTCATCAACAATATTAACACTTTATTTTTACTAAACATGGGATATTTCTTATTCATACCATAATTATTCTTCCTTTAAATTGGTTTTTATTGATTTTACCATGAATAATTATTAAATTCACTCAATTGATTCATTTTTGTAGTCCCCTTCAAATATTCAATTTTCTATGATCAGTGAACAATAAATTTTCCATAATTATTCATATCATTTATCATGGATATTTTTATTTCCAAAACCATATACCATTTTTACACACACTATTTACTTTGAATTTTATTATATATACTATGGAAATATTGCTTAATATGTGTGATTTACTGAAAACCGAAATTTTAAAAAACATTATTTATCATTTATATTGATTATTTGCTAAATTAGGAATGACATAGACACACCTATCATGGGTTGGGGACCATTTATAGAATACCCTTCGTCACATTAGTGGTCTATTGTGGTGAATTAAGTTTAAATTAAACCCATCAAGATTGTTTCCAAGTAGAATAGATATGTATCCACCCACATATTTAAAAAAAATATTATGGATATATCTTGAAGGAATAATGGTTCATGTGTCATATATATAATGTCCAATAATTAAGAGTTTTACATAATTGATAATTTAATAAATATTATTATCAATGAGATTTTCTCATTTTAAAATATATGGGTGAATTGCATTTCCCGTATATAGATTAAATGGAGAATGTTTTCAATTTCATAAAATTCCTTATTTATTATGACTTATTTGGATACATAAATGGATTGTTTTTTCAGTTATTTACCTTGAAAATGATTATCCTCTATGTTCAACATTACTTCCATTATATATATCCAATACTAATAAATTGATATAAAACATTGTTTCCTTTTCAACGGATTCCATTAATTGTACTAAGAATGATATTCAAGGATATCATTGATGGAATAATGGTATCCTCAAAAAAAATTATGTTATAATTATTGTATTATTTTGTAAGACAATAATCATGTATTCATATAGATTACCAAGTCTATAAAAAAATTTCTTTTGGTATTTTATTACTTGTAATCATGAAAATGAAATGGTAGTATCCCAAAAATCCAGTATCTCTTGAGTCAGGTCTCTACAGTCAATGCACTGAAATTTTTTTTGGAACAATGATATAAAATTGCATAAAAATTCATGTATAAATAACTGATTAAATAACTAAATATATAATTTAAAATAAATTTAAAATCATTTATCTAAAAAAAATTAAACATAAATAATTTTTGTAGGCAAAATAAACTACTGATATATGCTTATTATATAGTTGTTAATAGAAATTCATGTAATGTTTGGACTCGAGTTAATGGGTTTCTCATCTCACTTTTATTTTTGTGAGACATTTTCCATATTAACTATTTATTTTCAATTTGTGTTATATAATCATTCCATTTTATATTTAATTTAATTAATAATTCTTTCACCATGGTATTTTATGTTTTATCTTGAATTTATTGATAAAAGGGGACTGATTTGAAGGTTATATAGTGGTAAATAATTTCATAAATTAATTTCTTTTCATTGGGTTATATAACTTCCTCAATGTATTTGATATTTGAATATTTTATGAGAAATGAATTTTGATTATATTTCATTTTGTTTTTTGTTATTAATTTTAATTTACATTAAATACACATAATCTTGTCATTGATGTATTTTTACATCAACATTATGATCATTGTAATGGGTTTTCATCTCAAATTGCATTATTTGGGACATTGGTGTATAATATTCACCAATCTTATCAATGAGGTGAATGTAATTCAATTTTCAAAAGTAAAATCATTTATATCCATATGTTCGTGATATTTAATGTTCCATTTGATGTTATTCTTTTATGGGTGTACTGATTGATGATTTACCAATTTTATGAAGGCTTTATGTTAAAATATCTGTACTTTCATTATGGTTTCTGTTAAAGGATATTTTCAGGGAAATAATGTTACATTATTTTATTGAACCGCATATATTTTATTTTATTCTATTTATGAATGTGAATTTCATGAATATTTTTCCTTTCCTCCATTAATTGTTGAGGAAACATCAAGAAATTCAAATTGAAGTGACAAAAGTATTTTATTTTTCATTTTGATTAGGTATCGTTCACATCCATATCAAGGTTTTCTAAAATGTTTTCAAAATATTCACTTTCTAAAAACAAATTATTTCATAAATACACATTTGAAGATATATTACCCTCTTTAGTATGGTTTATATATGAAATTGGGAATTCTTCCTAATGGGTCAATTTTGACTCGCCTTTTCAGAATTATTTTAAAAGAATATATTTTTCACACATATGAAAAAACAATATCCCAAAAATCATGTCCATTTTTTTAGTAAAAATTGAGATGTTTCACAAAAGGATAATTCATCGTTTTTAAAAGGATACAAAGTTACACCATGTGAATGTAGGATTTTTTACAATAATATCTTTTCATGAAAGAGAAAATTTCCCCTTGATAATCATTTTGTAATGTTAGTTTATAAGTAGTGATGCATTTATTAGAATAACCCATATGATAAAAAAATTTATTCACGATAGGAATGTGCGATGACAAGATTCATGGAAGAAACGGAGACTATATAGTAGTTACGTCATGTTTTTGTCTTCTAAGAAAGATGAATCATATTATTCTTGATTTCTTTCACAATGGTAGTGATGTCACATTCATTCAATAAGATAGACCTACCAAATTTATTTTCCATATCAACCTCATTGGTAATTCCATGTTATTCATCTTGTAAAGAGGTGTAGATTCCACAACCTTAATATCCCAAAGTCCTTATTTTTATTTATTTTTTGATAATCCACCATTCAAAGAATGAGGTGGAACCCTTACAAGGCCCGTAAGATTTAGATATTACATGACATGTTGATCATAAGAAATATAAATACTACACATGGAACTACTGCTCCAAATATTCATCATCATTAAATAAGCTCTCCAATATAACATGCTTTGTTTGGCTAGGATTCACATGCAATCAAAGGCTAGTCCTGATGGAAATTACATACACTCTCTTTCTGAAAATTTCTTTTAGCTTCTGATCTGGTGAATGCGCCTACTCTAAATTTTCATCTTGAGTCCTCTCTTTGTTGAGTCTGTCCGATCATATTAAGCACAAATTCAGGTGGCCCGAAGACCATGAGGCGCCCCGAAGGCCTTGAGATGGCCCAAAGGCCTTGAGGTGGCCCGAAGGCCCAAAATAATGAATATTTTCAACTGCTACAGTACTGAATAATGTATTCTACAATAAATGCTATAATTACTACTATAATACTACTACAATATAGCGGAAAATATTTCTCGACCAGGTTTTGAACATTGGTCGCATGGATGAACTTACCGAGTACTAACCAACTAGGCTGAAAATATTGTGCAAGATTCCAAAGGGACCATAAAGGAAACTCATTTCATCACCAAGGTTATTTCAAAGAATTGATCCATATCAAGAAGGGCATGGATTCACTCTTGGGAATCCATTGATGTTTCATTAAATCTAACATAAAGTTAGATGGATCCATATGAAATCCAATTTTCCCATAGGTGAATGGTAATTTCTTTTAAATCTAAAAAAAACTTTAACAATAAAATCAGCGATAGTGTAATAAACAAATCCTCATTGAGTGACATTTTAATTTTTATACATCAATGAAAATTTCAATCAAGATAGAATTTAATGAAAATGAATCATTATCTTGAATCATTTTATTATGAGATATTCAAATGAGATGTATAATTTCTATATTGGTATACATAAACTGATTCAACAAATTTTTGTGATTGTCCATTATAGTGAATGTAATAATATGATTATTCATGTTTGTACCCCAATGAATAAGAACTAAAAAACATTAGATAAATCATCCCAAATAAGTGATTCAGTCTAGAAGATGTGGAAATTTTTTTTGATCTCACCTTAGTTTTAATTGCATAGTGAACAATGTGAGCACAAGATGATTCCATCGTACAACAGAAAAAATTAAGTGGGATTCCCCACATTCATAATTGCACATGAAAGTGTAAAATGATAACAAATTATACAACCCCTAGTAATAAATTTCATCAAAAATTTATAATTAATCATCATCATTATATTGTTGGAAATTTATAGGACAACCTTCAATTTTTATGTGACTCTGAAGTAATAATATTGTTAATTTTGATAATGTTTTAATTGCTGAGAAAATAATTAACATAATTGGGAAAATTGAAAAAGGATGTGTACATATTTTATTTTATTGTCACTTTAGTTTTATGTGAAGGATACAGTCAGTGTAACATATTAATGATAGGTATACCTATCAAGTTATATATAAAAATTGAGAGAATAATACTTTTTAACTAACAATTTATAGTTCACTATAATCATGGAAAAATATGTATTTGGGGGAATCTAAATATAATTTTCCATAAAATTTCACCTCCCTTTTTTGATACTTCTTATAAATATTAGTATAATGTAAGAGAGAGCCTCCAATTTTTTATTGATGATTCTCCATGTAAAATATATTATCAAGGACGGATTGTATTTGGAAATAAATTTGATTCCAATCCCACCATGATCAAACTGTTGACAACATGGTTTCAATGAAATAGTGGAAATTTTTAATTGAATCATGCTTCCACTCGAGACAAATTTTATGATCTATGTACTAATATTTTTTTGGGATAATCTAGACATTTATAAACCACAAATTATTAGACAAATTTTGAGACCATCTGTTCTTTCACAAGACTGATTCTTCTAACCAATGATGGAGAATCCTATTTCTAGGATACAAATTGTTTTTTAATTTAAATAATAATGTGATATATGTGGTAGATATGTTGTTTACCCTAGAGAATTTTAATACCTATATAGGTGAATAAAAGTGAGACCACATTCATACCCAACAAATTGAGAATGTTGACTTTTCTAGCTGCATTGATGTTCTTTCTAAAAAATAACAAGGATTTCTTCTCAAATACTATCTTCTCTTAAGACATGATCATAATGAAGTAAAGAATCCATGATATTTATGATATTTCAATAGTCCCCTAAGTTGAGGAAAATAATTTCTTCATCTTAAAACATATTCATTGATGCTGCAAGACATATGCCTTCTCCGATAGGTTTGATTTTACTATCATTCACCACGTAGAGAAAAATTATTCTTATGTAATCATTGAAAATGGAGAAAATAATGGCAGAAATAGGATCATCTTTCTTATACATATGAATCAAGTAACATAGATATTAGGATATCCATTTACTATCATAGAAATATAGTATGAGCTCAAGGGATTCATAATCTATTCAATGAATGTCTCACAAATTCCAAAACAAATTAAAACCCCACATATGAAATCCAAATCTAAAGTTCCAAAAACTATATTCCCTTCGAGAATTATATAAATATTACCTCCCATCGTATACTTTTATATAAGGCTTCCAGATTCATAGGTAATAATGAGGATGTGTTGAATAGTTCTTGGATTAATGATCCAAAATATATATACATAACATATTTTATTATCAATGTTCTCCAGCCTATTAACATAAATTTTCCGAATGATTTTATATATTGTTTTGAAATGAACCAATGTTATGAAATGATGAAATTCATGCACATAATATATTTTAAAATTTATGTAATGTAATTATGAACTAATTCGTTGAGAAAGTGTCTGAATATTTAAAAAATGATTAATTGTTATGTAGTGTTCATTAAAAATATATCCCAATTGGTTTGAAAGAAAGGGGTAGTAAACTCATCCGCGTAATGTGAGCTACCATGGTTTAATCCAAATAAATATTTCTTGAGCTCATATCCCTTAGGGATAAATGAGATAATGTAATTATTTTCAATAGTGACAAGTTTAGGGATGATGACTTCAATAATATCCACAAAGGAGGCGTGACCACTAAAGTCATTCATGTAATTTGAGAAAATATGAGCAGCCAAATTGATTCTTTTGTCAAGAAATAAACAACTATAATTTAAAATAATAAGTGGAAAGCTGAATTTTTCTAATTCCATATAGAACAATGAAAAACACCATGATTCATTAACATTATTTGAAACATTTGGTTTTTATAGATTCCATATGTATGCCCTCTCTCAAATGAAGAATATAATTGAGTGCTTCGTAGATATGATTTTCCTGACCAAGACCTAAGGAGAAATCATCATGAGTATCATTCCCCAATGTGGTGTGAAGAAAGGATTAAAAGTTAGAAATTTTTTCATCCATCTATCTGAAGAATTACATACTCCATGATTTTATATTTTTATATGTATTTTATGCTTTATTATGGATTCTAAAGCATCAAGGTGAATGGGAAAATATTTCTAGGTGTCTAGCTCTGACATCATAATGTCATGATGTGTGTTCCAATAAATTTTTAATCTAATTGGTAAATCTATAATTAAGTCTCTAGTGACCAATGTTTTCCATATAGTATGATGGTAAGAGTTAGGTCTTTCCGCAGTGGTGCACGATTTAGAGTTTGAGACCACAAGAGGATTGTCATTGACATACAATATCTAAATTGTTCGATACCACATTATTAGGATTATCCCAAAAAAACATAATTTTAGCACCATGAAAATTAACTTATTGTAGGATGCAATTTTCAATCAATGTTTTAATGTCCCATCATTAAATAGAGGAGTTAATAGTGTTTTGTTTTTCAGAAAAATTAAGGATAGTATTAAAATCCCCCTGAATTGTCCATGAACCATTAAATATCTTCGTTTTATTCTAAATATTATACAAAATATCCCTCCACTCAATATAACCATTATAATAAATGATTATTGAAAAAATTGTTCTGTGCTCAAATATATTAGCTAAGGGTAACCAATTGCTCATAGAAGTTAATATAGGAGATACCATTAAATATTGAATGAGTTAAAACCTAAATTCATTTAATGTAGTTGGTTGAGTAATATTTATTGATGAGATTGTAGACCATTTATTCAAAAGAGTTGATTATATTATAAAAAACTTATTCTATCATAGAAATTAAAAGGAAAATAGGCTTCTGTTTGTTAGTAAAGTGCCTATTAAAGTTGATAGTGTCAGGGTTGGACAGGCCCTAAAAATTCCCAAAAAGAACCATCTATTGAAATTTTGATTGGAGAAAGATCCCAATTTATCTTATTACCAAAAAATTTTATTCTTATTTATTATCTAATAGTTTTTTATTTTTTACCCTCATTGATCGGGTTGTTTTCCTTATTATTATTTTGGATGTTTGGGCTTGAGTTACAAACTACCCCTCTCTAGTTTGAAGATGTATGGATACTATTTTCAAGAACCATAACTGTAACAACTATGGGACCTAAACTAACCTTCACATTGATGTCTTTATTACTAGACCTCATTTTACAAGAAAAATAAATGACAATGTTATGGCCCTCAGTGGGAATCATTATTGAACCATCTTAATTTCTACCACTATGTTTGTCATGTAATATAATGTTATGTTGGGTTGAGATATCAATAATATTTTTTCAAAATCATTAGACACATTGAGAGAAGGAATGGATACAAGGGATGATGTCTTATGCTATTGGTTAATTTTTTGGTACTCCACCAGAGTATTCCTGGTTTATACTTATCAATAGAGAGTAAGACTAGAATTATTGTTGTGTTTTGGCTGAATATATGTTATTTATTAGGTGTACTTAGATCCATGTTGATACGAATTGAAATTATATTTTCCAGCTCAATCCAGAGCTTGTACATCACTAGGATTCATGTCAGTAGGAAGTGATATTTTCTACTGAACTGTTATTTCATTGCATATGTCATTCCTAGGAAATAGAGTAGACCCCTTATAGATGTTATTGTATGTGATTTCATGTGACTGGGGTTTTATTTTCTTTTATTAAAAAAAGATAAGATTGATTTGTAGATCATATCAGGTATTTTATTATATGATATTCTATTAATGAGATATCAAGTGAAGTGATATCCTAGATATTAACAGTTGAAAGGGAATGATCCTTACATGATAAAGTATTTTATATTCGTATCAATTGTGGTCACCTGTTAATTGGTGTGACTTGTGGATGAAATTTTTATTTCACATTCAATTTCTTCTTCATTAATAAGGGAATCCAAAGTATACCCCTTCGTTCTATTTATGTGAAAGTAACTAACAAAATTCCTAACCCATCTTCTTCGATATTTCTTATTTGAGGGACCAACTATCTCAATGGAAAGGGAGTTTACATTATATTGTTCACTATATTTTTTACAAGAGTAATAATCATTTGGTGAATTTTCAACTTTTGAATGAATCTACAGTTTGAAATAGTGTGTTTCATAATCCTATATATCATAGAAAAAATGGAGTATACTCATACCCAATTTTAACATCAATGTTGTGATCATTGACAGTGAAATTGATTTCATACAGGATGTTAGAGTTTATGATTGCATCAATAAGAAATTTGGAATAGAGGAAATGTTAATCAGATGTTGTCCAATGATATAACATCAACGGTATACAAATGAAACCTACAATATCACAATGAATATTTGGGTACTAGTATAGCTAGTTTAAACAATATAACATTACTTATATTCGATTAGTGTAGCTTCCTTGAGTAAAGAGATTAAAATTTATATCCCATTCAAAAATTCAATGAGATTCATATTACAAGTGAATCATTCCAATACTTTGTACCATATATGGCTCCTCATTGACTCTCATGATAATATGAAAAAGTCATATTCCTATTTCACTAATAACACCTTCTATGATGCAATATTTATGAACAATTTTCTTATTTAGATATGGAATACACCAAGGATTATATTTTCTAGAGTATAAAATCGTACCAATGATGTATAATTTACATAATTCATGTCATTGGAGAAGGTCATATATGTCTAAAACAAATCTGAAACTCCAACTATCCATTAACTTGATAGTTATGGAATTTGGAAAGTCATCATTTGAAGGATTCCCTAAAAGATGGGCACCCACAAATGAGATACATTTACCTTTTAATTTTTTTTTCAAAGCCTCATTAAGAAATATGTATTCTAGATAAAAATTATTAACCTCATTAGGTGATAAAACAAACTCCTTAAATGAGTGTTCCTAGTATTGATTCAATGAAACCATGATCCAAAAAGTATTGGGTTAGAATATTGGACAATCATTGATGATCCTCGTCACTCTATATGAAAAATTAGGAATCAAAATCAACTTCTACTTTAGTTAATGAGACATTATCCCACAACACATAATATTTAGGTATCAATATTTATATCTATCATTTTCCTTGGTGCTTAATTTATATTTATCCAATGTTATTTCCAAAGAAAAATATTTTCAAAATATTTTATTAATTTTTTGTTTTTTTAGTATATTTTTAAAATGAAAATTATATTTTCCTTAAAAAATTGATAATATTTAAATAGAATTATTATTATTCAATATTAATAAATATTATTAATAATTGTTCTACATTGGGGATATTTAGTAATGATATCATCTTAATTCTATTTCTATATAAATTAAGATGTTTTCAGTAACAATTTCATGGAACTGATTTGTTTACCAAAAGTTAATCATATCACCATAAGATTTTAAGGGAACCTATTTCTTTTCTATTGGTTAACAAAATTTCCAATATATTTTCATTGTGCTAATTATCTCTCATTGGTTAATTATGTTATGATATAAATAATAATTTTTTATATGGGTTTTATAATAAAATGAATGATTTGTGCAGCATATTTATTATTCTTGGCCATTGTAATACATTTTGTTCCCACAAATAGAACCAGGTGAACTTGTTATAGAATATATGATCGGCATAAATAAATAACATCATGAGATCCTAATATAGCTAATATGATGAGTGTGCAAAGGTAACACCCCAATGTATTGGGTAATGATTATATTATATAGAGAATTATACAGGATACCATATGTATGGTTATTCAAATTGTTAGGGATCTATGAAGATAATGTCCCATGATATCAAGAAATTTGTTTTTATGCTATGGGTTATAGATGATTCCTCTACACAATATTTATATTTGATGACTCAAAATTATTATTTCAGATGACCCTTATATTTATTAAATACTAATGTATCATTTTATTTTTTGATGATCCATGAATTGATGGTTATCAATATTTCTATGTTAAACTCATACACATTTATTTTATAATTATACTTTTATCCTCTATACATCCTCACTAATTCCATTAAGTTCTTAATTTCTATGTTTACCCTTACAGAGTATATGAACTCACTATTTTTATCCATCCATTACCCAAGGTAATTTAGTGTTATGTTGAGAGAATTATGTATACAAGGGTTTCATATAGATGATATTGTTTACCAAATATGGAATATTAAATTATAGGTATTTTTGGAATGATACTCTCTTGAATTCTTGGTTTTATTTTATGTATGTTCTTGACATATTCTTCTAAAACTCTATCCATTACAGGTCCTTAAGAATGTAAGTTATCAAATATTTCGTTTTGATGTTGTATTTTTGGGAAAGGAAATTTTTTGTCACATTCATTGGTACAAAAGCGAAGAATGTAATGTTTATATTTTCATATCTAGATCTGAGATAGTGGGTTCATCGATGTTAAATAAGATCTATTGTTTTATTATTAAATGATATAGGAGTATCTTCTAAAATTTACGTTTAAGTATAAAAAATATGTTTCGTGGGAAAATTATGAGTTCATTTATGTAATATATTTTTACATTTCTATAATAAATTAAACACTAGTCCTAATGGGTATGTAAGTGATGAAATATTTTCTATAAATAATGTAGTTCTGGGATAGTTCAATTTTCTGTTTTACAGTAAGTATCATATAAATATTTAGAAAATTTTAGATGTTATTGATTAATGATTTATGTTAAAAAATTTAGTAGAGAACATAAATTCGAAGGTGCAAGTACTATGTTTCACGTCTGGTATGATTGGATTTTAAAATGATAAATTATATTTTAGAAAAATGTTTTTAGGTTTTTAAGAAGGATATATGATTTATTTTCAAAATCCCTTTTGTGTTAGTATGTGATATGATGTATTGTTAATTATTGTTATATTAGATACATAAGTTGAAATTTATTGTTGAAATTAGGGATGAAAATCTATTTTATGACAAGTCGATTCAATTTATTTATTGAGATGATAAAAATAATGCCAAAAAGTATATATGATAATGATATATATTTATTGGTAAGTTATTTTTGTGAGACTGTTTTTAATTAAGGATTAAGGTTATGTTAATTTTGGGATAATATATGATCGAGGTTTTATATGATTTTTTGGGATTGAATTCTTAGGTTAATCTATGTGGGAATTAGTGGATTAAATTAAAACTATCATATGATAAACATTACATCCTTTTATTAATATTTATGATTTTTAAGGTTAATGTGTCTTTTTTTTATAATATGGTTTCTCATAATTTTAGTAGGTCTTATCAATGACAATTGTTTTTTGTTGATTGATGAAATTAGGAATAGTAAAGTAATCATAATTAAGAAAAACTATATATATTTCAGGTCAGAAATGTGATTCACAATGATATATAATTCCATCAATAACTTATGTTCGTTCAACAAATTGCACATAATATCTGAAACTATTGAATAAGGAAATATATTACAACATTATTATCAATTATAAATAATTTATTTGTGATTATTATTGAATAATTGAATTCAAGATATTTGTATATGTTTCCTATATCCACAAAAACTTTAAATAGATATAAAATATATCAATCACCTCTTCCATACCTCTAAATTTCAATTGATTATGGATTTTTTATCATTAAATTTTAAATTCTTAAATTTATCATCTCTCTCTATAGTGATTGTATTATTGAGGGATTTATATATTTGTCACGCTATTACAGAAATATCACAAACATACTAATTTTAATGATTATACCGATTATTTATATTTTCATGTATCATATATAATTTGGTTTTAATTTATTACATTTTTAAAATTACTTACAATTTTTTGGAAATTAAAAATAAATTAAATTATAAAAAATATTAATTAAAGTAAAAAATACCTGTTAATTTTGATTTTTAAAAAATTTAGTTCCAAATTTCCAATTTTTATAAATTATTTCCTTTCTTTTATAATTCAACACAATCATGGACCATGAGATGTTTTTTGATTAGAATACCAGCAACATGAAAATAATGTCACTGGAAGGAACTATACAAACATTAGTGAAATGAAACATGGAAGAATATACTCACCCCAATCATTACACTATGTTTCTTTTTCACTATAATATTTTATAAAAACTCACAATAACATTCCCATATAAAAAATTGTATGAAAGATAAAATTAATGAACATAATTAGTTTTACATGTTTTTTAATATCTTCCTTTATCCATGATAAATGCATTGAAAACATTAATTTAATCAAAGGTGATGAAAATTATAATTATTTTCACATGTCTCCCACATATATCACAAACTCAAACTATCACCAAACACCTCATCATGTGGTCCCAATTCAATTTGGTAGTGGGTTGAACCCAAAAATATAATTACACTAACATCCTATATTTGAGGGGTCTATATGTCAGATCTATGAAATCGTTGATTCCCAATATCTTTCATCATCCTATCCTATAATAAGTTTTATATCAAAAATAAAAATATTATTGTGTTTTTTACAATAAAATCCATAATTATAGTTATTTAGACATAGGAAGAGATTATATTATGATTCTCTCAACATCTGTAGAACATATGTTGTGTGGGTACTATACTTTCCAACTATTGGAAGATATAACTTTCTGAAAAACACATTCTTGAACAATGAAGATATATTATCACTTATCCTACATGACCAAATCAGTCCCCATATTTTCAAATTCTTTTAACTATATATTAACACTTTATGGAACATTATAATCCGAGAAATCTCCCACATGTATACAACATCAAGCTTTCAAATAAAATAATATCAAATTTGGAAGAAAGATAACATATAACATGTACTCCCTACAAAACCTTGAAATCTTCATTATGTTCACCCAATTCCAATAAATCCATAATATTTCTAAAAAACATACAACACTACAAATTTGGTAGAAGTATGTTCTTGGTTATAAGATTAATCAATCTATAAAAATCCCTTCAATATATATTAATTAAACTTTTCTGTGAAATTGTACTTAAAGTTCATGTGATGTATCTTTTCATGAAACATCATAGATTTTAAAAACTATGTTCTAGTCTGACTTTCAAAATAGAGAAATACATATTCCTCACTAAATTTGAGATCTTTCTTCATGATTCTTATCTATACCATATTTTTACCATCATTCATTTCTAGGAATACTATAATTCTATATTGAAAACTATAATCCTTGGTGGAAGCCTCGACATCATACTAATTATGTTTCCTTCGAATGTAAAAGAAGATGTAGTCATTATATTTTAGGAAGATGATTTTTTCCTAAAGCATGTGTCATAAAACCAAACCAATAGATCATATTATCAACAGTAAATAATATTTTCTACTTTTCCTTTTAGATATATTAGAACCCACTTAACATCTTCATAATATTCATCAGTCAAATTTTCCATGAGTTGATTAAAAAAACCCATGACATGCTTCATATCGTGTCATGTGTACACTATTGAATAACAAAGATTTCCTACAACTATTTGTAAGTAATCATTTCCATTTTATCATCCCCTTATTTATATTTAGCGTAATTTTTTCATTTATATTTTAATGATTTCTATAAGATATTTAGAAATAAAATGTTGTATGTTCATCATAAATATTTTATGACCATCTAGATATATAGTTTTCTAGATAGATTCCAAAATAAATCTTTAAATATGTCTCGATATCAACTCTAATGATCTAATTTACTTTTCCAATATATATTATTTGAATTATTTTGGAAAATATTCTTTTCGTCTCCTTGATCCATTGATGGTTTTAACAAATATAAATCATTTCATCCACATTAAATATTAAAATGATGAAATAACCATAACTATACTCCATAAATTATAAACAGTGTATTGATTTTAAATAAATGAAATCATTCTCTTCCATTAATGGGTTAAACATCTATTTCCACAACCATGTAACCTATTTCAAAAAACAGAGTCTCTTTTTTGTGTTTTCAAAACATGCCTAGATTTTGTTGATCAATGAAACCGGTATGTTTCATGATAATACTTTATTCTTATACATCCACATAATTAAAATCAGTCATCAATACTATTAATTATATACATCAACTTATAAAAAGTCTAAACACATCATGGTCTCATTTTTAGTATATTTTATTATCAAATGAAATATTACATATATATCAATGGACTCATTCTACTAAAACCCCTGGACTACCACCCATTCGTCATAACTTTTAAATCCATCAAATTTATATTTCAACTAGAAAAAGCAATTAAATTTTCAGTGCCTTATTATTTAGTTGTAAATATATTTGATCCCATGTGTTATTCAGAAAAATATAATCCAAATAAAATTCCAAGTCAAACTCCTATGTAGCATAAAAATAACTCTTAATTATATATTTTGATCCCTATGGTAATAGTCCATCAATTAAAATTTAAATGTTAGTCATATCCATACCTATGTAGCACTCATATGACTCCTGTAGACCATTGTAGTGTAGTTTACAATTTTAATCTATACAAAACTGAATACTCCAAATTTTCAACCTTTGGTACTCTAGACAGATCCAAATCTGTTCATGTTATTTAATGTATACATTCCACTAGTCATAACTGTGAACCATCAGTGCTAACATATGAACATTCGTCTAGAATTTTAATTTTTTTTAATATTTTTAGAGACATCAAGATTATCAATTATTCTTAAATATCTGGAACACCTATTTAGATCTACCAATATTGGCATTTATTTTCTATATTGAAAATTCATTTCCTCGAAATTACCTTCCACATGACCCTCTCAATAAATATGAAAAAATTAATTCTAATGGAAGGCTTCATTCCATCAGCCTAATGGAAAATAACCAAGATTTTTATCCCCGTAGACTTTAATAAAGCATGAGTGGGAAATATATCATCTATGGAATCTGTATTTGTAATCCACAAGGAAAGTTTCAATTCCACACACTTATATAAGAAAATAAAATTGATTTTTATAGTGTATAGGACACGCAATACTGAGCTTAAACTAACTCAAAATAAAATTATTAAAATACAACTATGACAAAATATCCATTTCATTGGAGGATATGGTTTAGATCCCTCTATAACAAACCATCCATAGTCAACTAAACATTTCTCCCTAAATTTTTTACTACATAGACAAGTATAACAAATCAAAAGCAACATATATCATGAAAAAACATAAAAAAGGAAAAACAATAGTCTACAATATGGATAATGTAAAACATATTTATGAGACATATAAATTAAATATACATAAGCCTAACTATAATGATAAAATAATACAAGTCCAAAAAATTCCTTGCCTGACAATCCGTCGTCCCTAAGCAACACCACTACAAATCTGATGATAATATAAGAAATTGGTATACTACACAATTCCATTCCATTTAAATTATTCCTTCAAAAAAATATCTAAAAATACTCAAAAAGAATAAATTTAGTTGTGATAAAAAGTTTTATTATGATACCAAAAATGAATCTCAATGGTTCATAATATCAATAATGCATTAGTTCTATCTTTAAACGAATTTACTACAGAATTATTTTTAATTAATCTACAATATCTAATAATATATTAATTTGGTTTCAAAAAACATACTATATTCAAGAGCATCAAAAGTAATTCATGAATGAAATAAAATAGTCAAAAATTATGGATATTAAATATGATAATAATGTGATAAATTTACCATGAATCTTATCATCTTGTGAAAGATGAAAAAAAATGAAAAAGAACATCATTTGGGATTTCACATATAGGAATATAGGATAGAAACGAATGAAAACCCCAAAAAGGACTCATATGTGCCCAACATACATGTCCTCTAATTTAATTACACTCACTAATGTGATATAAATAATCATGTGATATTACACAGAGATAATGAAAAGTCTACTACTGAAATAGACTAGGATACCAAATGCACTACATTTTCCATAATCCACTAAAAACATGCTCCAATTTTATAAAAAAATTTCAAATCAATTAATATCCACTTCTATTCATGATGACACATTTCAAAAGAAAAAAATTCCTTAAATGAATTTAATTAAATATTTGGTGTTGTGAAATCTATTTTTAATGAAAACTCATTTCAAAACATGAATCTATACCAAAAAAATAATTATAATGTAAAATCATGCATTTAAATTTATTAAATTATAGGGATTGACAAGAAAATATAATTTTCCAATAATTTACCTCTTTTAAAGAGGAACCTTTATCAAGAATGGTGAAAAACTAATTACATTAAACAATGGATATCAATAACACATAGATCTGCCTCCAAATGATAAGGAATGATGGAAAACTACAAAGGATCAATTGAAAACACAAACTGATAACAAACGGATCTAAGAACATAACTAATACATCATCCAAAATGAATGGAAATGAAATAGAAGAAAGGCCACTAACTAGTGAGCTATGAAAAAATACCACGTAGATATATTGATTTATAAGGATACTTATAAGGAGAGAGATCACAAAAAGTACTCAAAAACACCTTAGGAGTCTATATGAAGAAATAATCATTGAATGGAAAGTGATTCATTTGTACAACATGATAAAAATAAATTGAAATGAAAAATTAATAACTTAACTCCCTTTCACAGTGTGAATTCCAAAATCATTCATATAATCTAAAAATGCCTCACCTGAATTAAAAACCCCTAATCATAACATTTTCATGTATTGAAATTTTTCCATGGATTATTACCCATTAATCAATGAACTAGACTAATGAAATTTATCCAGTAATGGATCTATATGTTGTAACTAATTCACAATGTGAATGTGTTCAGAATGAAGTCCACAGATCATATTCTAAAGGAAACACCCAAACCAAACCCAAATACTAAAAATACCTATAAATCTCTCTAAAACCTATTGAATTTCTTTTCATATAATGGATTATCTAAAAAAACATACATTTCAAAATTTTGGACATTTCCCCTGAAAAAATATCTCTATTCCCTGAAGGCCTCAAACACAACCAAATTAAAAGGAAAAAATTTAAGAGTCAAGATGTACCTGAATGAAGGTAATGGGATTTTACGATATTCCCATCAAAAACCCTTTCTTTCCCCAAAATTTCCTTAAGATATTATACACAAAATAATGGAATGAAACTACTTTCTCATAATTAATTATTGATCTCTGATCTTGTGGTTGTCACTTCGTCATTGAAAAATTCTAATGACCAAGGTAAATGTTTTACCACAAAAAAATCATTTCTCCGAGATATGTAATCCGAACCAGTTACTAAACCGATGTGGATTCATATTAATATCAACATCCTCCAATTAATTAACATATGAATGATTTGGTTGATACATCCTCATATAGGAAACATGAGACACATAGTGAATGGAAGTTAAACTTGATGTTAAATCCAAATAATATTCCAACCTTCAATGAAAATCCAGAATTCATATAGGGCCAAAAACCTGTATTACTATTATCCATATCTAACCAATTGATGATATACCAAGTGATGTGAAACTCTTAAAAAAAACATGATCACCATCCATAAATTCCAATGTTGGATGAAGATGGTCTACATATGGTTTTTAATTACTATGTGTCATGACAGATCACTTTGGGATCGACTACACATTTTCAATCATTTCATAAACAAATACTACCCCAACCAAGGAAAGCTCTCCAAACAATACCCAATATTTGGATGATCTATATGGCCTCCCCTACAGTTTCTCAAAAGGGTCTATCTTAACAGAGGCATGATAGCTTTTGTAATATATAAAATCAACTATAGAGAAAAAAATTAAAAGAACCATCTATGTCATGTACACATGCAAGGAGAATATCCTCAAGAACATGGATATCCCTCTATAAATATCCATTTATCTAATGTTGATATGTTAACATCAATTTCAAATGACAACCCATCATATCCTAGAATCCATTCCAAAACCAAGTTATAAACCTTGTGTCTGTTTCAGAACAATTGTTGAGAAAACCCTTTGATTTATTACCAAAAATCAGACAAACAATTCATCTTGGTGCTTCCCTTTCATCATCACCTTGATAAAGAAAAATGATCTAATTTCATGTGTCGGTCAGTGATCAAATAAATCACATCCTTCCCCCCATGAGTTTTTTATAAACCAATGATGCATTCAATGAAAATATCATCCCCCTCATTATAATAATGGTTGATGGTTACAACAAGCATGTAGGCCTCTTATAATCTTCCTTAATTATTTCACACGTACGACACCGTGATACAAAATTTACAATCAAACATCTCATTCTAACAAGTAATACCAAAGTATCAATTCATGATACATATTGGTATTATTAGGGATCACATACCAATAAAAATCGTATCCACTATATATCAACTCGTGCTTTAGATAATGAAGAATCCATAACCTACCTCAGAATCCTAATGTTCCACTACCAGAACAATACCACCCATATGGGGCATCCCATATTTTTAGGATTTAACTAATGTGTGGGAAATTGGTGTCATGTACATAGTCTAGATGAACATGATCATCAAACTATGTGTCTGACACTATTTAAGCCTAGTAAAACATCATATCATCTTCTTTCACTCCTTGTAACATATTACAATGAAATAAAATTGAAATATAATAATAATACAATTTAATTTCAAGTCTTTCTGTATGTAATTTCCCACTTAGTGCATTAGTGACGACATTCACTTTCCCGAGAGTGTACAGAATTTCCAAATCAAAAGCCGGAAGAAACAAAATTCAATGTATAAATCATTATATTAAATAAATCTAATATAAAATATAATTCATTATTTTATGATTATAAGAGACAAAAAATTTATCAAAAATATGATTCATTCACATTTTTGGATTTGGGTCTTGAACCACACCTGATTTTAAATTTTCAACTATTTACTTTAATGTTTTCTATATTGTTAATAAGAATAAAATTTTGATTGTTCCATCAGTTTTATATCATTTTTATACATGATTTCTAGAAATTTTACAATGAATAGGGGTTTTAGATGAGGTTTTTGGAGCATCGGAGGCTGAATGGACTGTTTTGGAAATGCGGTTCTGGGCGTACAATTAATGGTAAACAGTGTGTACCCTTCCAAGTAACTGTGATGGTCGTTTTGAACTGCCACATGGTTTGGGAAAACCCACTGAGTTAAGTGCATTACTATAAAAGGTTATCAAAAGTTACGTACTCTATCTGGTTTTCAGAAATCAATGGAAAATCATCTGCAATCTATTCATGGGAGCCCCTTGGGGTTGAAGATCAACAGTGTAGCTTGCACCGTTTACAAATGATTTGGAAAACAGTGAGAGTAAATCATATATCTTCTACATAGTTTTTTTAGTTTTAAATTTTTAGTATTTTTATCCACAATTCAACTATATTCACCCTTGTCAAATTCAATAGGAGGATAACTCCCCAATTCCTCTTCCTCTTCAACATGAGATATCTTCTCAATTAGTGCTATGATATTCACATCTTCGGGTGAAACGAAATCACATCTGTAAGGTTACCCTCAAGTGTTCTTCTTCTTCATTTTAATTTTTCCTCATATAGTGGTAAATATATTTCTGACATATTTATATATATATATGGAGTGGTATGGAATCATAGACCTAATCTAAATTTTTTTTCATTAGATCTTGATATTGGATAATATTAGTCTATAGGTCAATGGTACGTGGTGGATTTCTTGATGTATGCTTTCGTAGTAATTTTGGGGGTGCATATTTTACCACACATATGGGTATTTTTAGTGGGAACCTTTTATATATCTTAATTCATATCAAATTGTCTATGTGACTTTAATGTATTCTTATGAGAATTTCCTACCATTTTTCACTGGAGAACGTTAGGGTTAGAGGTCTTTTATCCCTGTAGCGGTTTTGCTGCGGGTTCCAAATCATTTTAAACAAAATTATTTTAATTGAATTGGATTGGTTATCCCAATTTTAGGGGATCATGACCTTTATATTTAATATTTATTTATGTTTAGAATGTAAAATAAAATTATCTAAATTTAATTGATTATATACAATGATTTTTCTATTGAATTGAATAAATTGAATTATTTTTTTTGAATGCTATAAGTAAACTAAATGAGATGCATGTGATGATATTTTTGGACCCAATGGGATGTTATTCCATTATCTAGAGGAATTGGGATATCCTGGAAATTTGGATTGAGGTAATGAGATCATCAGGTTAGTCTTGGCCTAGATTGCCTGAGTTGTTTTGACCACACAATTGGGCATCATGGATGTCATATTTTGATAGAAAGACCATCAGGTCTGGATTGGACTATAATTTTTGGATATAAATTCCATCATATTTATGTGACATGTTCATAAGGGAACAGAGTTCCCATATATGTGGATTACGTTTTTATGTTAGTGATTCACTCTTAGTAGTGATGGACAAATCATTGAATTGAGTCATGTAAAAAAAGAATGACTTAGTTAAAGATGTGGTTTTGATAACTAGTGATGGTATAAGTCCCCTATAGGGTGGATAAGGAACTATTGTAGGGGGTGATTCCCATATAAATCCAGATAGATGGTGAGCAACCTTCAATTGTTAGCAGTGAGGCAATTGTTTTCCTACTCAGTCTATCTATGTTTATGTTTTGGGGAATAAATTTATTATAAGGACAAACATCACTGTTCCTCTCGACATATGGCTAAAAGTAAATGGGTTCTTTGAGTAGGTTTTTGAGGGACCAAATACTAATGGTTAATTATGGACATCAAGATGATGGTACTTACGATGACACATGATGTTAAGAGGCATAAGGGTTCAGGTTACTTGATTTGAGGAGGGACTTAAAGGTTCACCTGGGATTGAAATCAGGGTTACCTTGGGACATGGGACATAGAACCTCCTTAGTTCTGGTATTCTAGAAATGGCCCAGATAGGTAATGGATTTCTGGTGCCTATTGAGAAATAGGTATGACTATGTTTACTTTAAGCATTGTACTAATTAATTAATTTATTATATCACTTCTCTTTAAACATGTATGCTAGCAGTGAACCTTTGGGTGGGATCCTACTGAGATTTGTCTCAAACCCTACACGGGTCCTTTGAGATGTGTGTAGACATTATTAATTTATGTTCACGTAAGGTATCATCCCTAGGAGATATATCATAGTAACATATTTCATGGAGTTTGGCACGGATCCTTGTGACCATGTATAGTTGAAGTTTCTTTTTTAGTTTCTTTTATATACTAGCATGATATATTTGTATGACTTGTACTTGTTGGCCATTAGAGAAATTATTTTTTATATTGATATATATGGCCTATTATGAAATTCATAGTTGCTTTTTAATTCTAAAAGTGGTGTTTTGGGAATAGTAGAATGTCCATTTACATTCCAATGAATCATAATTTATTTCTTATTATGGTTATTACTATTTCATGTGATTCTACAATTTACAGGTATGTCTCATGTTTGTTGAGTCATTTAATTCAACATGTTAAACATTATTAATCGGACCATTATTATTATAGTTATTATTTCTACATGGTATATCCCCCACACCATACCTATTTACACCCCCACTTCTAGTTGGAGGACATTGGAATTTGAGGAGCTAAGCCTAAGGCTAGTAGAACCTAGCCTGATATCACCATTCATGTGGATATTTAGGTTTGGAATTCTACAAATTTAATTAGAGGTGTTTCTTTTCATAAATTCTTGGTATTACTATTTGGTATATAATTAACTACAAAATAGGTGATTTCAGAAATGGGTTTATAACTCTTTTTAGGTGCCTATAACCCCATGTAGGAGGCACAAAACGAATTACCATGGGTGGTAATTTCCATTACATTCCACCCATTTTATGGTTAATATGATTTCCACCTCTATGGATTATTTTAGAATCTGATGTTATATGTGTAAAATATGTAAACCTTGACCTGGTGCAGTAATGGAGACCTTGGACCTTGGATCAGTATTCCAAGGTGTGTAAACTTTTGATTTCATGGTTTTTGGGAATTTAATTGGAAGATTTTAGGGTATATTTAATATATAAATGTATGTATGCCTTGTAAAATGATTGTACCATGTGATAAATATCAACGGCCTTGTAAATGTGAAATTTCATTGTATGAAAATACATATTTCATGAGGTTTGAAATACTTATGTTATATGAAACGTTATATATATTTATATGTATATATATATTTCCTATGAAAAGTGAAATGGGCCCAAATCATATAAGGGAAGGATTAAAACATGGAGTGTGATGTTTTAATCACCATGTTGGGTGACTTAGTCGTCTGGTAGGGGAGATATAATTTTTCGTGATGAGTGAGGCATGGGGATTATATGATACATAGGTTTGTTGATGGTGGGTAAAGAACTATTATGAAATAATTTCATGTTGAATGGTTTCAGTAGGGGAGAGTAAGGGTTGTGGGTTGACAATGCCTTTTTACCACTTTCACTATAAGTGTTTTATATATATATAGGATTTATGACCATTTACGGTATTCAATGGGATCCTCCTAGATGGCGCAATGGATCATCAACCTGAAGATGGATAAGTGTTATAGGAGAAAGAATAGGTTCATAACACTTAAGGTTTTTCAATGTAGGATCATGATTAGGGACATGTAATGGATTTGATGTTGGTGAGGAAGTCGCTAGATTTCACTGCTTTTGGTCTATTGATTGACGAGTAACTCTATTCAATCCTAGAATGTGTTTATAGGGTGTAGAAATGGCGATTATGGACCATATCAATTGATTTCATACATGATGTGATATTTTATGTCACAACAACTACAACTTCATCATTGTCATGGTAGTCTACATGCATCTAAGAACTAGATTTAGTGAATGTATATGATCAATGATCATCTTGAGATGCGTCCAATAAAAAGGGTGATGCTAGAAATGTACAAACATAGTGAAATATCTATGTTCTATTGGGATGTTTTGGTTCAGGATGGTAGACATATGTCATTGGTCTGGAAATGATTTTAAGAAATATTTTCTAAGAACACTTTCTATGTTATGTTGATGGATAAAAGGTCTCGAGAGTTCCATACCCTTCAGTAGGGTGATATGTCCATCATGGACTATTCATCAAAGTTCACAATTTTTTCTCTCTTTGCACTCATTATGGAAAGGAATGAGACATCTAGGGTGAGGAACAAGGATGATTGTTTATGGAACCCAATTTAGGTGTTGTTAAAAGTTATTAGATTGTCCTCCTTCTCTGAGTAAGTGAACCATGTGCTCATAGACGATTGAAATTAGAATGAATTTTCTTAAACGAGTTGGGAAGAGGATTTAGGTGACTTTAATGGTTACACTTTATATGCCAGGAATCCATGCAAGGATGAGTTTTAGTAGGTTAGTCAAGACATGGGATCATCTAGACCACCTCGGAGTGGGTCGTCTATGATTTTCACATATGATTGGAAGCTAGGACATGTTATGAACCTGTTTGATTGGCCCTAATGGAGTTATGGGTATGTGGGTAGGTCGGGTATCATAAGTGGTTTTGAATGAGACATTCTCAGTTATCCCGTGAATAATTTTATGTGTAGTCTTAGGTATTTGAGGTCGGTTCATGATTGGTTGTATGTGAGGGTATCCATGGTTCAGCTACATGCGGTGGTCATGCCAGAGGTAGTGAGACCCCTAACACGGGTAAAGTGGTTATTTCCTGGTGCCTCACTATAGGAATGACAGGCCTTGGGTAGTCGAGCTACCAGCTAGGTGCATGTCAGGTGCAGCTAGGAGCTGAGCATTCTAGGATACAATGATAGTAAAAAATTACACCACATTCATTTCCATGAATTATCTTGTTTTCTTTCAGCATGGAATTTCTAGACATGGTCATTTTGGTTCTGTGGTTGCATGGGTTGTATATAAATTGACCAGACCCTAATCAGTAGGATGGAATCATATCTGATTCATGATATGTATGTATCATGTGTGTGTCATTGGGTTTTGAAATTGAGCATCTTTGTATAAGAGATTATGAGGTGATTTGGCATCGGGGAATCAAGGATGTTTTTTTAATGAGGTTTGAGGAATTTTGGAACCATGAATGTGGGGTAAATGACTAAGGTGCGAGGAACTGAGATTTATTTCAGCTTCTGTAGTGATGAAAGACCTCATTGTAGCATGTATGACATGGGGTCAAGGCAGAAACTCAAGCGGTTCAGGATGTAAATGGATAAAATATGTAGATAAGGAGCGCCCAATGTGGTACAAGAGTGATGATGCATCCTAATAGGACCTTGGGTACATGAATTAGTCATTGGTAAATTGATTGGTTTGATATTTTGGTCAAACTATTATCAATTTATGCCATTCCTATGTATTGGAGCCCCCCCGAGGTAATTGACTTATACAGTTCAGACTAGGTTAGTCCAAGTTTATTTGAACTGGATGGGTATTCTTTATTCCATCTCTAGGAATTTTTATGTAGTTCATGGATGAGATAAGACAATATCAGTTAATTTTAACTTCAGGTGATTTGATTTGGGTCGTAAACCACTTTTGATTGGATCTTTTCAATTTGTGGCCATGTTGTATTCTATATGATTCATCATAATAAACATCTAAAAGTAATATCACATTTATATCATGTTATTACAAGAGTTTTAGGATTTTACAAATGAATTGAGTGTTCAGAAGAATTTTTGGTAGCATTGGAGGTCAAATGTCCTTTTTTGGAATTGCATATCAAGTCACATGATTTATTGTAAATCTTGAGGATGCTTCTATGTAACGGTACGATTCATTTTTAACTACTTCATGATATGGGTAAACTATGTGACTGAGTTACACCACTATTCATGTTATCTGCAATTTTTGGAGAGGTCTTCAACCCGGTTTGTGAAAGGCTAGGGAAAACTGTGACAAAGCATGGAAAGGGTGACATTTTTAGAAGTATCTCAACAATGTAGCTCACACAAGATTAACATTGTTTCGATAACTGGGTCAATATATAGTGTTTCCTATATATGGTGTTTTTTATGATTTTATTTCTTCATAAGTTCCTCATCATTCCTCATTTATTTTCCTTTTTTGTGCATAGTAGGGGAAGAACTCCTCCATTCCTCCTCCTCTTTACCATTATCTATCTTCCCCATTATTACTCTGATCATCATCTTGTCGGGTGAAATGGAACCACATTGACAAGATTACCCTCACATGTTCTACTTCTTCGTTTTTCTTTTACTTAGTAGTGCGCAAAAACTATTTGAGCTTTTTCAACCTATTTTGAAGTCACTGGATAGAAAATCAGATCTATAGCAAACATCATGGAGTTAGAACTCAATATCAGACAAGCTTTTGTCTACTTGTCCATGGTAGCTGGTGTATATTATGGTTTCAGTTGATTTGGTTGTTTTAGAGGTGTGACTTCATCAAGCATTTGGTTATTTTGAGTGAGACACTTTTAAATTTGTTACACCATATCAAAATTACATTGTGATCGTAATGTATTCTCATGGTAATTTACATCCCTTTTTTACTTAATCAAGATAGGGTTATAGGCAATCTCTCTTTCTGATGGTTTTCCCAGAGGTGAGAAAAAATTTTAAATTTAATTGGCTTGCTTTTTCAAATTTAAGACATTCAGTACATCAATATAGTTTTTTTTGGTCATTTATATTTTTCAATTAAATAGTCTAAATTGAAATACTCATTTAAAATGAAATGATCAATTCAATCGACTAAATTGAATTATTTATTTGATTGATAAATTTGAAATGAATGATACGCATGTGTAGAGCTTCATGGACCTAAAGAACTATGATGGGCTTAGTCTGAGGAGTTTGGATAGCCTAAACATTAGAATTGAGGTTATAAAATCATGTGGTTCGCCTTGGAATTGATTTATTGGGTGGGTTTGACCATAATATTGGGCATCTTCGAAGTGAGAATGAGGAGAGGAGGTCATTAGATTGGTCATGGCTCGTGATATAGGGATAAAAATGAAATCATATTTGAGAGACATGGTCACATTTGAATGAGGTTCTGGTTGATTTGGATTATGTAAATATATTGGTGATTTCATCTTACTAGTGATGTCCAAGGTGATGAATTGAGTCTTGTTCATACAAAATGACTCCTTTGATGAGGTGGTTTTGACCACTCATGTGGGTAGAGGCCCCAGGTAGTGAAGACTCAAAAATTGTTTGGTCATGATTATTGTTTAAATCCATGTGGAATATGAATATCCTTCAGTTATAAGTGATGATGCAATCAGTTGGAGCCTGAGGATAACTGTGAATGACGTTGTGGTCATTGATTTATTTTGAGGATAGAAATTGTTATTCCTCTATATGTTGGGCTACCAGCCGATGAGGTGTTTTGTGTAGGGGTATGAGGGATCAAATACCAATTGTTTTTTCATGCCTTTGGGATGTTGGTACTTACTTGGACATGAGGTTTAAAAAAGAAATATGCACCAATTTACTTGATCTAAGGTGGAACCTAAGGGTTCAACTAGGCCTAACATCAGCAGTAGATTGGGCCCTAGGAAATGGACCCTCCTAAAATATAGAATTCCAGCATTGGCTGAGGTTGGTGATGGATTTCTCGTATGTGTTGAGCACTAGGGAATTAAATGTTTTTTATGAACTACACTTATAAATTTATTTATTATTTACTTCCGTAATAAATTATTTTTATAGTTATTTAAATTTAGTTGGTATCCTACTCAGACTCATCTAACACCCTATATGAGTCTATCTAGACACGTGTAGACTTTATGAATTTATGTTTAGGTAATGTATTAGCATCAGGTGTGGGATAATAGATGCTACATGAATTCCATGAGAACATGAAGTCATGTATAGTTGTGGTTTCAATTTTAGTTTCATTTCTATAACAACATAATATATTTTTATGACATGTACTAGTTGGCCATTGGTTACCATATTTTGTATATAACCATGTGTGGACTGTTATAAAATAATTACTTGTTTTGTATAGTGTTAAATGTAGTATGTTAGTTATGTTATAATTTTTATTTAATTTAAAATTCTCTTGTTTCTATTGCATTCACTTTAATGTTATTGCTGGTGAATCTTCCATTGTTGGGTCTGGTTTAAGTGTGTCATGTCATTTACTTCAACGGAATAAAATACATTATTAATAAAACCATTATTACTATCATTTCAAGTGGTTGTATCCTCTCCCTATTCCAATTTACATACTCACTACTAGATTTAAATCTTTGGAATTCTTGGATATGTTCCTAAGGAATGTGCCACCCAGCCAAATAGCCCTGCTCATGTGGCTATGTGAGTAAAGGATTCTTCAAAATAAATGGCGACTCAAGGTTTTGAGTTTATATATAGATATTGAAAACTCATGGACATGGGTAGGGTTGTTATTATCATTGGGAAAAACTGGTGAGAGAAAGAGGGAACCCCCTATTAGTCTATATAGATCCACACCCTAACCCATAATAGATTCATCAAGAAAATATCAAATCATAAATTCAGAATCAGAATAATCAAAAAGGGATATAAATTTACCTCACCATTAATTCCATTACAGATATATGAAATGTTTAATTCCTCTCATGAATGACACTGTTATGTGTTAAATGTATCATCATAGATGTGAGATTGGATAAATCCTGAATGAACTACTTGTATTAACAAACCATCCCCATGTAGATTCATCTCCCAAATAAATTTCAAGGAATCTCGTTGGAAATTATTCCAATATATTATATGGTTCAAATAAGACAACACTCTCAAATATAACATTCCACATAACAATACTTATTAAATAAGGGACTCAAATTTTTAAATATTGGAATATAATAAATGTATACTCATGGTTATGGAAGTGTTATCCAAATAGTCTATGTTATCTTTCACTAACATGGTGTACTCCAAAATATCATCCATGAACAAAAACAATAAAATTCCTATAACTTATGATAGATCGAATTAATTAAATCCAAAAATTCCACCAAAAAATTATTGAGACCAAATATCATAAAAAGGAATTCAAAATTATCATATTAGCTCATAATAAGTGTAATAGGTATATCCTAATTTCAAACTATCAATTGGTCGTACACTATCCAATGGTCAATCTATGATAACCAAATAGCCCCTCTAAGATGATCGATGGGATCATAAATCCTATGTTAGGGATATATACTCCTAACTATCACCTAATTTATCTTTTGATAATCTATATAATGTCTAATGATCTCATATTCTTTTATGAAAAGTGGACCATAGAAACCCTTAATGACATGATAGGGATAATAAATATGTCACCCTCAAGGTTTAAATTCTAAACCGTAAGTTCAAAAAACTCAAAAGGATCAATATTATTGGAAGGAATATAAATTTAAATCAAAATAGGAAGCATGTCCATGGTAAAAATAATCTTTTTCAATAGTGGTAAATATGAAAATCTTCTATGAAGTCTTTGGGGGTATGTACCCAAAACAATATAAAGTGGACTTATCAAGGAAAGAACAAAAAAAATCATTTAATATCTCTGATACTTGTCTGGATATCTCCCCATTATATGTAAAAATAGGCCCTACTCTCCCAGTCATAGAGTCCCACTCACCCTATAAGACATCAGTGACTCCATTGGGGGATAAAAAATAAACTCGATGATAATAAAAATTGATGTTATAATTTATGATTATCATACAATACCGTCCAATAATCAGGATGAATATATAAAGGTCAATAACAGTGATTTCCCACTCCACATCATCTTTTTCTATGGTCACTCAACATGGTGGAGACTTGAATCTTTATTCAGTCCTAATTCCCAATGGAATGGAATGATTGATCAGGAATGGTATATGATCCAAACATGATCCAACAATTTAAACTATCTTTTAAAATATAAAATAATTATTAGAACATGTATCATACAAATATATCCCAATATTTGTTGAAATATACACCATAACTCCAATTATGTTTATCTATGATTTTGATTTACCAAGTGCGTACTCCATTCTATAAATCCATCAACTCATAGCTTTCCTGGAGAATTCATAGAGACATAAATATACCCCTTAGCTAGAGGGTAAGAGCAACCACCCATAGAATAATCCAATCAAACCGATGATTGATTTGTGAGAGTGGATCCAACCTTAATACATTGTGTAATACAACCACAAAAATTCCTTAGATGGATGGATTTCCTACAATGATGGAAACTCATGGGAGAATATATACAATTAGGCTTGGTATGACCATGTGTTATGAACTATTAAAAAATTTCCTTCCATTTTCCTGTTGAATCCCCTAAAATTTTTCATAAAGAAAACATACCACCCTTGCTCTTCCTTTAATAGCTAGAAGATACACCCTAGCTAACAAGTACACAGATTGAAGCTTCACCCAAACTTTTTTAATTGATCAGTATACTTTGAAAAAATGTACCTTATGACCTACCTCCATAAAAAATAGAAGATTAATGAAAATCAAAATCAACCAAATATCATCTCTCAACCTCAACTCAAATATCTGATCCTTTACATGATCATTAGTGAATTTCCCCAATACCAAATAAACCAACTCAAAAAAATGGTGGGATACTATAAAATGATTTTTTCTCATGACTCTAAGGTTAGAAACTCTTCGGTCTTCTCTACATGTAATTTATCAGGATAGAACACATGGTTAAAATTATTTTAGAAAGAAGACTGTATATGATCCTCATGTAACATTGAGAAAACAATAGAGTCCCACCATCTCCATCCATATACCATAATAGTGTACATGGATGGACCCACCTTAGCGTCCTCAGGGGTCATTAGAATGTGTAAGATCCATTAAATCTTCTAAATCTATTCCTCATGTTTCAAGGATCACATGTCACCAAAATATATGGGTGGATTCTTATTTGAATATTTTGATCCACGGTATGTCACGAACCAGGCCGGGTCGCCATCCGACCCGGCGCCCGACCCGGTCCGCGGCAAGGCCCGAAGGGCTTTACCGATCCCCACGAGCTGGCACAAGTGCCCGGGTATCAAAATAAAAGAGTGGGAACGATTTACCCGAATAAACATCGAACAAAGTAAACCAAAACAAAAGTAAAGGTCGCTGACAACAACCCATTATACATGACCAAGTTTTGAGTCATAGGTATAACTAAAAACCAAGAAACACAAAGGAAAGTGTAGAGACCAAAAACCAACCCAGAAATTGTCACCCAACGAGAGATCGCACCCTCAAACCGTCACCTCAACGCCACGCCAAGAAGTAGCAGCTAATAACTCGGATCATCGACCTCAAAACCTTTGTCTTTCCCTATATCAGACAAAATCATATCTACTTACACCCAAGGGTGTAAGTAGGGTGTGAGCAATCGCTCAATAGGTTGGTACCAAAGAAAATATTTCACATGAAAAGGTTAGATGACCAAAACAGTTCGCAGGTTCAAGTTTTAGAGAAAATAAATAAATGCACTAACACTTTAATGAAAACAGATTTTAAATAAAGAAAGACAGTTCTAAAACAGGGAAAGGGGATTTTTGGTACTGAAAGGAAATGAAACATTCTCACCTTTTGAAACCACAGAAGTTACCAAAACCAACCATTGATGAGTATATAATCGCACAGGAGCAACAAAAGTGGGTGAGGCCCTAAAGTACTAAAGTTGTGTGGGTCCCTAGAACGTCGTGTCTCGGTGAAACGTGGCCTAGATGGCCACGACCCTCAGATAACGTGGCTTAGAAGGCCACGACCCTCAGAACACGTGGCTTAGAAGGCCACGACCCTCAGATATCATATGTTTAGTTAGTGTTGCAATCGTCAATCCAGCTAAGTGAAACCGGGACGACACCCATCCGGTTCACTAGCGCACTAGTTCTAGTCTGCCCACCTTGTACCCAGGATTCCCCTTTTGTGCTCAATATTCAAAGTTCACCCTACCCATCAGGTTCAAGTCATAACATACTTGAATGCAAACTAAGTCAACCACACTTGCACATTCAATATAAATGAATAAACAAATAATCATTTAAAGGTCTAACGCACAACAGAGATTTTCAGAAACAGAACACAACGTGCATGAATTTCACAAGTTAATAAACTATACAATCTCAAGAATCAAAGTAAAATTTATAAACATTAGAGAAATTGGTTTAGTGATTTTAAAGAAAACAAGGCATCATAATAACAGTACTAAACCCACTCAAATTTTCTTTGAAACCAAATGCATACAAATTTCAAACGCTGTATTTATTCAAAACTAAAGACATGACTTAGTTGAAACCAAAATAACCTAAACATTCCACTAGTGAGATAAATCAATAAAATCTATCAGCTGAAATCAACACTCAAAAAAAAATTTAGATAATGGAAATGTTAATTTAAATAAACTTGCAAACCAAGTAATCAGACAACCTAAGCATGCGAAACCACCTACCTGGGTGTAGCGGACTTCACAAAATTGGTGCGCAAAGGCCAACAAGTCAAGCGCAGCTCACACAGCATGCGTATGTCCTAAAAACAAAATACCAAACCCTTTGCATCAAAATTAAACCAACTGCAACCTAAAAATCTAACTCGACAATCCCAAAAACATTGACAGTGAACCGAAACCCATTGACACCATACTTAAACAAAATCTAAAACTCATGCATGATATAATAAATCAAGTGCACAAGTTACAAAGAAAACAATCATGCAATACAAAAATGAATATATAACCAAACGCACCCCGTTTCACAGAAAAATACCATATAAATATTAAACAGAAGTTAATAAATTGTCAAAACAACATTCGCACCCAAAATACGTTGATATCAACTCAAAATCATAAAACCCCTAAATAAATACATCAAACCAACTTCACCCAAAATGAACCAAAACAATTAAGGCAAAACCCTAGAATTCTAACTATACCCGCTGGAATCTTAAACCCCCAAAAAGAAGAACAAAACACCAAGGAGAGGAAAAAGGGATTACCGACATAGCAGGTCGAGGGTTTGTCAAAGGAGGAACCGGAAGGGGCGGCGGGTCGCAGCGCCGGAAGAGGGAGGTGATGCTGGCTTTCTCCGGACTAAGCAAGGAGGTCGGCGCAATTTCCAGCAGGAGTCCAGGGAGATGAGGAAGGCCGGTGGAGTCTGCTGCGTCGCCGGACAGGAGGTGCGGCCGGGAGGTATGCTGGAAAGGGAGGAGGGCAGGCGGTGCAATGCTGGACGGAGTAGGGGGGCGGTTCGGGTTTGCCGGAGGAGACGGCGGTTCTGAGCAGGGGAGGCACTGCTCAAGTGGACAGCAAGGGGGAAAAAGACGGGGTGCGGCGCGACGGGGAGCCGGCGGCGGGGAGAGCAGGCCGAGAGAAGGAGGGCAACAGGAGTGGGGGATAGGACAGCCGCGGGAAGCAGGGGGAAATGGGGAGCTGGTTCGGAAAGAGGGAGGTGCGGTCGGCCGAGCTGGAGGAGGAGGTTCCGACGTGATGAAGAAAGAAAAAAAAACAGGGAAAGGGGAGAAGATCGGGAAGGCCGGGGGAGATGGCGCGTCGCCGGACCGGCCCGAGCGGAAGAGGCAAGGTGCGGCGGACCAGGGCTTCGGGTTTGGTGGTGCAGCGGCGTGAGCTGAGGAAGCCGGCGGCGGGGTGTAGCGGCCAGGAGGGGAAGCCGACGGCGAAGCGAAGCGCGCAGGAGGGGGGGAGCTGTGCCATCAGATTCCAACGGGGGAGGGGATGCGCCGCAATGAAGGGGGTCCAAACCCTACCCAGAATGGAAAAAAATATATAATAAAACAATAAAATAAAAGTAAAACTAAAAATAAAATAAGACTAATGATAATAATAATAAAAGTAAATGAAAAATAATAATAACAAGTTACAACAATAGAAATAATAATTACGATAATAAGGTAAAAAAAAGAAAAACTTAATGAATTAAATAATAAACTTTACAATAATAAACTTAATAAAATTCAAATAATAAAAATAATACTCTCTATTAAATTATCATCAAAGATAATAATAATAATAATAATTTCATTAATTAAACATCGGCAAGGCGTGCGGTGAACAGAGCGGGGTCGCACGGCGACCCAGGCGAGGCCCTGCGGCTTCGACCGCGTTGCGCCGGACGCAATAAAGACCAAAACACAAGGAACTCAAAATCTTAAGTCGGGTTTCGAACCGATCTACCCAACACAAAGAAAATCAATCAAATAAATAAATTTTGAAATAGCGGGTGTGACAATTCTCCCCACCATAAAGCTTTCCGCCCCCGGAAAGCCACAACTAAGGCTGAACCCCAAAGAAGAAACTGATACCCCACTACGGTTAAAAGAGGATCTCCACAAACAACAAGCAACATGAGGCAATTGCATTGTGCTCAGAGGAAGTGACTCAAACGAAAACCTCATGAAACGCGTAAAAGGACTTTCCGATATGTGTCGCCCACCCCAAAGAGCTAGTATGCCTCCAGTTTATTGTTTTATAAGACGAACTCATGATCCCATAGAAACCAACCTTACAAACCACAACACCTCAAGAACTATTAAACGGAAACCACACCACTTGGCTAAAAAAAACAAGTAAGGTCAAACCATGTCCACGGAGCATTCTTAATACTTCTCACCAAGCCATATTTAAAAACAGAAGCAATAGATCAACATGGGGAGGCCCGAGGGGCTCCCCACCATTTGGAACTCACTGATGCTCGAGACGAGACTGGAAAACCAATATGGGGAGGTCTGGGCATCTCCCCACCATTAAGGAAAGGCCAACGCTGATTTATTCTAGAGACCTTTGTGCGAGACCCATCGTGGGTCTCGCCGCCACTAAAACTAATAGAGGATATTGAACATTGAAAAATCCTCAAGGGTGACCAAACACCCCACCACAAGGGGCGGGGAGGGAGGGGCCCAACCACTGGGGCGTCAACAGCATGACCCAAGACAAACTGGCATCTCCACATCCCTAGATGAGCCTCATTCAACTTTGATACTGACTTAACCAACATACCCCATAAAGACCCCTAATGCGATTACATCCAGTGGGACGCAGCCCCCAAGACTTTAAGGAAACATGACGAACACGCCTCCACCTAGTCATGGAAACCTTACACAACCAGATGGTTCGTTTGGAACGGAACAACCATAGAAACAATATAAACTACCTCTAATTTGCACACTGATGACAGAAATAAAGGTTGGGTCTCGTACACTCTTGGGGTTCCTAACCACGTGCCAGCTTCACTTTGAGGCCTATGGCTGGAGCCCTGATGTTTGAAGCATCTTCTGCCTCGTAGTCAGGCATGGAAGACTCCCGAACGGATCTTCTCCTTTTGGTGTCACATGCAATCATACTACAACCAAGGAAACACCAGCAACCACAACACATTACGACATCCAACTGATCGTACACTAAACATTCACCAACACAAGAGCTTTAATGGTGCATGTGCATCACTCTTTTTCACACTGGATGAGAACACGACACCACGAATCGTCACCTGAACATGATCATTTCTGTTGAGAGGAATACTATACGTAGAGGGACTTCAAACTGAGTCTTAAACAACACGTGACTCCTGCAGTTGACCATAGCATCCTTATGTGACTGGGTCTGCCACACTAGTGACCCAATGTAGACCCTTTCTTAAACGAAACCAACAAAGGACCAAAGGTAATTTAGAATTATAGACCGCACCCACAACTTAGGGTTGCTTCCAAACCACCGTTAACTATCACAGGGACCTCACACTGTAAGACGTCACCGAACATGACCCTTGCAGCTAATGTAAACACTACAAACCATTCAAGACATCGATAAGCACTGACAGCTCTCAATCGCCTTCACCCTTCACCACTGGAATTTCTTTCGCCGTTTCTAGGGAAACCTTCAAGCGTAACGATGTCAAATTTCATCTCCGACGACTCAGGAAACTTAAAGAAACCAAAACTCCATTCAACTCCCCTCGTATCTATCATCCCACTGCGAGAGGACCCACTTAGTTGTAAAAGGATAGGTGGGTTCAATTCTGGAATTCAGAAAGAGAGTCCTTCGATCAACTGGAGTGCCGGCCAACGGGGAATTCCCCGTAGTCGTACTTCAATCACATGTCAACGCTTTATGGGGGGGGCATACACTAGTCAAGAAAGAAAACTATGTACCCAACCAAACTGGTCCAGCGGTCAAGACATACCACAAGAAAAACCAAATGAGTTGGGGAAACCACTGCAAGGGCTCCACGATGTACTCTTCAAAGGAATTTACTAACCACACACTTGCATACCAACATACAAATAAGAACTCAAACTCGGGACACAAACCATTCAGAAAGAATACCCAGTTCAAAATGCCACACATCCAACATCTCAAAAACACAAGGACACGCCACACAAACACCATTTACTAAAACACCAAATTTTTCCTTTAACAAAAGATTTTGAATATAAGAAAACCTAGTGGGTTGCACAAACATCAATGGCGTCCCATGAGCCTCGCAAATGCATGTGCCCGTGCCGCACCGGCACCCACCTCATGTCCATCCAGGCACTCATCCGCTCGTTCCATTAACCATTTCCCTTTTCGCATACACCCATGCATGTGGTTGCCCATGAGAGCGCCAAGGATCAAAACCAAACCTTTCCATTTGTTTTTTTCAAAACCAAAACATCCAACCCACACTTTTCAAACCTCACACATCATTTCATTTTCAAAGCGCTTCATTTGAAAACATTTTTCCAAGACCAAAACATTTTTACTTAAAAACCAAATTTCCACGAATCCCGAACAAAGAGACGATAAACAAAGCAGGAAGAAACTAGGTACAGTGGTTGATTGGAAAGTATGGTTGGCGGCCATACTCCAATCACGCCACTGGCCACAGAGATTATTTTAGGACAGTTTCCCCGGCTCCACAAGGCTTGCCAGACCCTGTGAGATCACTAAAACCACTGACCTTACTCCCTTTTCATTTCCCCTTTGACACGATCATCCACAAGAACTAAAAACTCAGACAAACCTCAACATACTTTGGTAACTCGAGTCCCGCCATGAGGTGTGCTGGCCAGGCACCTTACTCGTAGTCAGGACGTCGCGTCCCGACAAATTTAACTCAAGTCTACCGTGACTCTACCCCAAAATAAAACGACCCAAGAGAGAAAACCTTGCCCTCTGATACCGTTTTGTCACGAACCAGGCCGGGTCGCCATCCGACCCGGCGCCCGACCCGGTCCGCGGCAAGGCCCGAAGGGCGTTCCCGATCCCCACGAGCTGGCACAAGTTCCCGGGTATCAAAATAAAAGATTGGGAACGATTTACCCGAATAAACATCCTACAAATTAAACCAAAACAAAAGTAAAGGTCGCTGACAACAACCCATTATACATGACCAAGTTTTGAGTCATAGGTATAACTAAAAACCAAGAAACACAAAGGAAAGTGTAGAGACCAAAAACCAACCCAAAAATTGTCACCCAACGAGAGATCGCACCCTCAAACCATCACCTCAACGCCACGCCAAGAAGTAGCAGCTAATAACTCGGATCATCGTCCTAAAAACCTTTGTCTTTCCCTGTATCAGACAAAATCATATCTACTTACACCCAAGGGTGTAAGTAGGGTGTGAGCAATCGCTCAATAGGTTGGTACCAAAGAAAAGATTTCGCATGAAAAGGTTAGATGACCAAAACAGTTCGCAGGTTCAAGTTTTAGAGAAAATAAATAAATGCACTAACACTTTAATGAAAACAGGATTTAAATAAAGAAAGACAGTTCTAAAATAGGGAAAGGGGATTTTTGGTACTGAAAGGAAATGAAAAATTCTCACCTTTTGAAACCACAGAAGTTACCAAAACCAACCATTGATTAGTATATAATCGCACAGGAGCAACAAAAGTGGGTGAGGCCCTAAAGTACTAAAGTTGTGTGGGTCCCTAGAACGTCGTGTCTCGGTGAAACGTGGCTTAGATGGCCACGACCCTCAGATAACGTGGCTTAGAAGGCCACGACCCTCAGAACACGTGGCTTAGAAGGCCACGACCCTCAGATATCATATGTTTAGTTAGTTTTGCAATCGCCAATCCAGGTAAGTGAAATAGGGACGACACCCATCCGGTTCACTAGCGCACTAGTTCTAGTCTGCCCACCTAGTACCCAGGCTTCCCCTTTTGTGCTCAATATTCAAAGTTCACCCTACCCATCAGGTTCAAGTCATAACATACTTGAATTCAAACTAAGTCAACCACACTTGCACATTCAATATAAATGAATAAACAAATAATCATTTAAAGGTCTAACGCACAACAGAGATTTTCAGAAACAGAACACAACGTGCATGAATTTCACAAGTTAATAGACTATACAATCTCAAGAATCAAACTAAAATTTATAAAACATTAGAGAAATTGGTTTAGTGATTTTAAAGAAAACAAGGCATCGTAATAACAGTACTAAACCCACTCAAATTTTCTTTAAAACCAAATGCATACAAATTTCAAATGTTGTATTTACTCAAAACTAAAGACACGACTTAGTTGAAACCAAAATAACCTAAACATGCCACTAGTGAGATAAATCAATAAAATCTATCAGCTGAAATCAACACTCGAAACAAAATTTAGATAATGGAAATGTTAATTTAAATAAACCTGCAAACCAAGTAATCAGACAACCTAAGAATGCGAAACCACCTACCTGGGTGTAGCGGACTTCACAAAATTGGTGCGCAAAGTCCAACAAGTCAAGCGCAGCTCACACAGCATGCGTATGTCCTAAAAACAAAATACCAAACCCTTTGCATCAAAATTAAACCAACTGCAACCTAAAAATCTAACTCGACAATCCCAAAAACATTGACATTGAACCGAAACCCATCGAAACCATACTTAAACAAAATCTAAAACTCATGCATGATATAATAAATCAATTGCACAAGTTACAAAGAAAACAATCATGCAATACAAAAATGAATATATATCCAAACGCACCCCGTTTCACAGAAAAATACCATATAAATATTAAACAGAAGTTAATAAATTGTCAAAACAACATTCGCACCCAAAATACGTTGATATCAGCTCAAAATCATAAAACCCCTAAATAAATACATCAAACCAACTTCACCCAAAATGAACCAAAACAATTAAGGCAAAACCCTAGAATTCTAACTATACCCGCTGGAATCTTAAACCCCCAAAAAGAAGAACAAAACACCAAGGAGAGGAAAAAGGGATTACCGACATAGCAGGTCGAGGGTTTGTCAAAGGAGGAACTGGAAGGGGCGGCGGGTCGCAGCGCCAGAAGAGGGAGGCGATGCTGGCTTTCTCCGGACTAAGCAAGGAGGTCGGCGCAATTTCCAGAAGGAGTCCAGGGAGATGAGGAAGGCCGGTGGAGTCTGCTGCGTCGCCGGACAGGAGGTGCGGCCGGGAGGAATGCTGGAAAGGGAGGAGGGCAGGCAGTGCAACGCTGGACGGAGTAGGGGGGGCGGTTCGGGTTCGCCGGAGGAGACGGCGGTTCTGAGCAGGGGAGGCGCTGCTCAAGCGGACAGCAAGGGGGAAAAAAGACGGGGTGCGGCGCGACGGGGAGCCGGTGGCGGGGGGAGCAGGCCGAGAGAAGGAGGGCAACGGGAGTGGGGAGAGGACAGCCGCGGGAAGCAGGGGGGCGATGGGGAGCTGGTTCAGAAAGAGGGAGGTGCGGTTGGCCGAGCTGGAGGAGGAGGTTCCGACGTGATGAAGAAAGAAAAAAAAAAACAGGGAAAGGGGAGCAGATCGGGAAGGCCGGGGGAGATGGCGCGTCGCCGTACCGGCCCGAGCGGAAGAGGCAAGGTGCGGCGGACCAGGGCTTTGGGTGTGGTGGTGCAGAGGCGGGAGCTGAGGAAGCCGGCGGCGGGGTGTAGCGCCCATGAGGGGAAGCCGACGGCGAAGCGAAGCGCGCAGGAGGGGGGGAGCTGTGCGATCAAATTCCAACGGGGAAGGGGATGCGCCGCAATGAAGGGGGTCCAAACCCTACCAAGAATGGAAAAAAATATATAATAAAACAATAAAATAAAAGTAAAACTAAAAATAAAATAAGACTAATGATAATAATAATAAAAGTAAATGAAAAATAATAATAACAAGTTACAATAATAGAAATAATAATAACGATAATAAGGTAAAAAAAAGAAATACGTAATGAATTAAACAATAAACTTTACAATAATAAAATTAATAAAATTAAAATAATAAAAATAATACTCTCTATTAAATTATCATCCAAGATAATAATAATAATAATAATAATTTCATTAATTAAACATCGGCAAGGCGTGCGGTGAACCGAGCGGGGTCGCACGGCGACCCAGGCGAGGCCCTGCGGCTTCGACCGCGTTGCGCCGGACGCAATAAAGACCAAAACACAAGGAAATCAAAATCTTAAGTCGGTTTTCGACCCGATCTACCCAACACAAAGAAAATCAATCAAATAAATAAATTTTGAAATATCGGGTGTGATATGGTATACCACTCATCTTGAGTTTTCAACACCCTCATGACCTTGAGTCTGAATATTGTGGATAACAACTTCTACTAAAAATGATATCACATGAGGATTATCAAGTAGATCTTATCTCACCACTTCCACTATTGGATTAAGGATTTTAAGAAAAAATTACAAGAAACATTAGATAATAATCTAATATCCATATTAATATTTATAATGACATTAATTTAATACTATTGTATATTTTATGAAAAACAGTTTGAAAAAAAGTGAAAATTAGAAATTTATATAAAACAAATATCTAATTAATTCAAATAACTACAACCACCATGTCTAAATATTTGAATAAAAAACCAATGATCTCCCAAATATAACTCATATTTTTTCATGTGAGTAAGCTGACTAGGACCCATTTTCCATATTTACAATCTGAAATAAAATAGACCAGACTTGGGTATACTGTGATAGTAATCCAATCCCAGGTAGAGCCACAAAAATCTGATGTAGGATAATGGATTTGATACCAATTTATAACGAACCAACATGGGACAGATAAATAATTAATTGAAGAAGGACTTCTACATAGTGATTTAAATTAATTTTTAAAAAACTTTATAATGAAAAACCTAGAAAATTAAGAATAATAGTGTATAATGATGAAGAAATTAAACAAATCCATTAGACATAAATATTTATGACAAAATTAAAAACTAGATTGATAAAACAATAAAATTCTAAAAATGTCATTTTGTGGCCATCCATCACCACCAATCTATCCATCATCGACGATTATGAAAAGAAGAGAAACTAACATGCTAAAAAATTCACTTCCCATTACATGATTCTTACAAAACAACATAAAAAACATCCCAAAATAAAAGTTTGGGAGATTGAGAAAATATCAATGGCATACTACTCAAGATTCTATACATGTTCTTAGTTCAAGAATACATTATATATAGAATTAAAAAAATACATCTTACAAATATTTTTTGTAAAGTAAAACAATTTAATAAAACATTACTGTAGATTTTATAAAATCAATACATATTCAAAAAATCTAGGAATATGTATTATTGAAAAGAAAATAGTTAATAAACCATGTATGAAGAATATAATAATCATATGAGAAATTAAAAATAAATCATAATATCATTTTATAAACCAATAATAATTTTAAAATAACACCATTTGAATTCAAACCTATTTGTATATATTCTAGTCCTGAAATAATACCCCCAATATAGTCATATGGTGGATCCAACCAATATAACCTCTAGTGGACTTACAAACACAAAAGATATATAAAACCACTCAGTTACTTCCACACCCAAAGAGTGATAAGTCCATTACCGAATCACCCAAGGTTACTACATATTCAATGTTTAAAAAAATAATTTAAAAAACTATTATCATAGTTAAAAAAAATTTCACTTCAAGTCAATTGAGCTTATGTGGATGAGGACCCATTTTATAACCAAACCCACCATTCAAATAATTTAATATTTCAATTGTTTTAAATGAATTCAACATAACAAAAACCATATGAAAATGAATATAATCCAAAAAAACCATTCCAAAGGAATTACATAAATTTTCATTGAATAAATAATTGGAATTGAAAACAATATTAATATTGTCATGAATTATCCCCTATTATAGAAAAATGTACCTCAATAATGGAGAAAACATACTCACATTCAAAAAAAGTCATTGGAAACTATAATAACATCATCGGGAAGGAAAAGAACAGGGGAAAATATAAGGGATTAATAAAAAAATTTAATCCATCAATAATTCACAATTGTAAACAATGATAATTGTTTAACCTATAGTAAATAAAAATCAAAAGCAAAATTTATCATGGAGATATGAAAAATACACCACATGTATCGAACAACAACAAGAATCATTGTGAAGGAGATAGACCACCAAAAATCCCCCTGGTATTTGGAGTAATTTGAGTACATTAAATTTCAAAATATTTCATCATGTAGTGTGATAAAATAACTAGAATAAAACAATTCACATCATCAATCCATTTCATAGTTTAAATTCTACTAGGATTCATATATTTCAAAAACTCATCATCTTAGATACAAAAATTACAAATTATGACCATTTTAAATCATGATAATTTTTCAGGGATTGTAACATTTTATGCTATAAGAAAAATTATTTGAATATTCCTAGAAATAGATTCCAATTTTGTAACTACTTATTGATGTGAATGCATCTAGCAGGCTTTCTATAGACCTGATTATGTATGAAAACCACAAACATACTACATATCCTTAAAAAACCAATGCAATCCATTTTAAAATTATGGAAAATTTTCACCCACAATAAATAAATTAAAAAAACACAAATATCAAAACATTAGGTCATTTCCCCAACTAATGCACAATATTCTCAAAAGTCTCGAAATGCATCCCGATGAAAAGAAAAAAAGGAAATATTTATGATGTTCTGGAAAGAAGGTAACATGACGTTACATTACATAATTACGAAAAATAAATATAATTTTCATACTTAATAATTTAAATTTATTTATTATTAGGAAACTATAACAAATTTTTCAGTCAAGAAATTTTATTGGGAGTTTGTTTTAAATTTAATTTCTGACACCTAAATGAATTTAAAATTTTAAAATATATTATATATATTGAATCATTATGTTCAAATTTATTATATATTTTTTTGGCCCTTATGAATATTAAACATGGTACATATTTGTTACCACGATATGGGTAAATCATGTAAGGATAAAAATAATGTGATATATGTTATTCATGAAATAATTATTATCCCTTAAATATTATAATTACTTAACTTCTTACCCTTCTACTTGGTAAAAAATTATAACATTGCATGTAAATATGAGTAGAATACCACCTCTACAAAGCCATATGAATATTTTTTGTCACCCACCATTCATAGGGGATAATAAACTTGTATTTGATTTAGGAAAATTTTAATTACATAGTTATTATTAATTTAGATATTATGGAATTACGATCACTTTGACCATGGTAATCCAAAAAAATTAATTTTTATATTATGATTTGAACGTCCTCAAAACACGTGATGTCAACTTAACATATTATTTATTTAATTATTTTTGTCAAATAATTGAATTATAAGGTTTATTGATAAATTATGAAAACATTAAAATTTTATTGAAGATGTATATAATAAATATGATTTTATAATAAAAGAGTTAAAGTAAATCCAACGTAATTTAGGGAAATAGGTGATGTGTTTCTTATAACAATTTGAATTAATTTTTTTATACTTATAATTAATCTATTATTTTTTTCCAATGATTATGTGTGAAATTATATATGATTATATTATTATTTTTATTTCAACCTATTTTTTTGTTTTTATACTATTTATATATAATCACCTCACTGATTATATTGTAGCTTCAATGATAGAGTCTATGTATGTATTATTCATCTCAATATTGTTTCTTTGAGACATGTATTGTATTATTCACATACATCTTTTTTTATGAGGCATATAATTGATATTTAGAAATTATATCATGAATGGATATATTATCAATATATTTAATGTCTATTTTACATTATTTATTTCATGATAATTTGATTAAAAAGTTATACTGTTTTTAGGGGTATTCATGGCCATAATTTCAATTTATAAAGAAATAATCCATGTAAAATTTGATTCAATTAGAGATATTACAAATTCACCACATGTTTATATATTTTTGTGTATATAATACCCCTTTGATATGATATATCATGAATAAATTTATATTTATTAAATTGAAATTCTAATTTCAAGTTATTTGTTTCATGGGGTTTTTTATTCGAGGGTTATAAAAGTGGCAAGGGTTTATCTTAAAATCTCATTTATTTTTGGGATTTCCAATGATAAATATTCATTGAGGGATGATTTTTTAATATTATCCATTTAAAAAATACATTTTATTATACTTTGGTTATTTGTGATATTCTTATGTAATACTATAATTTTCATACTTTGGTGGTGAAAAAAATCAAGAATTGTTTTAAATGAAAATTCAACCGTATTACAACTTTGGCTGGAAATAACTATTGTATATGCCTATATTTTCTATAAAATATTTTCAATAATTAAATTATTATTCTAAAAATATTTTTAAATATAAATATAACCCATTCTTGACTTTTTTTTAAAATGTAATAAATGTAATATTTCTAAATTTTTTCTAAACAATCCATTTTGGACTTGTTCTAAAAATGCTAGTGGAATGTTTTGTTTTTACAAATAAAACATGAATGGATTTTCTAATCATAATGAAAATTATTTTCATATAATATTTCTTAATATTTTCCACATTTACTTTCAATGAAAATTTATTTTGCCATTTTTTTTGAGTTTTAAGCATATAATTGAAAAAATGTGTATTTTACCATTTTTTCCATGAGCCATTATAAATTTTATTTCAATGGTATTTTCATCTACATAAAATTACTATAATGATTATGATTATTCACTAGGAATATGATCTTATTATACCATTAAATTTCTTACACTAAATCCATTATGATGATATTATAAAGTGATTTCTTGGAGGCCATTTGTTTTACTCAGGTAAATCAAGCTATCAATGTTTTGATGAATTTCATGAATCATATTTTTTTGTTTCATGATATGGTAGTTAAGAAAAATTGAAGAAAGAATGTCTATGGAGTGAACCCATATATTTTAAGGGACAATATCTTTTATGTGATTTGTGGTTATGTTATATCCCTACAATGATTTGGGCAATTGGATCGTGTTAACTGATTCAAGTTCCTCCTTAGAGATAATGGAGTTATGTTAATCTTAATAGATAGTGGAGCTAAAAAATTAATGTAACCCCTAATAGATGACATATCATTACCAATTATATGATATTCATAAGAGATATTAAAATTATTAGGTTAGGTTATTCGATGATGAATGTATGATGTTCCAATGTACCTAATCTATTTTCCAATTCATTTTATGCATTCTTATAGATAATTTACTGGTTGATTATTTTCACTGAGCTAGTGATTATTGGAATATATGACTATTTTCTTTTGTTAAATATTGATATTATGTCTTATGATATATGATCCAGGTTTTATGGTTAAGAATTCCGTTATTCATTGATCAGGAATATTGATTATGCAAACATTTCATTTCACCATCTTAAACTAACTAAATAAATTCAATAGTTTGTTCATATGTATACCATTACTATGATTTCTTCCTCACCCATATTATTTCTTATATTTACCAATGTTATGAATATTTATTTTAAATTAATTATTACGTCAAAAAATTCATGTGTTAATAATGTTATGGTCATGTTGAGGATGTAATATCAAATAAGAAAATTATATAATAGTGGGGAAAATTATCATATTAAGACAAGTGAAAGTTTATGTAAGAGTTTTTATAAATTATCTAAAACTGTAAACATAAATGATAAGTGGGTATGTATGTTATAGAATATATTGATTTTATGTTGTATGTTTTAAATGGTAAAAATTGGGTCACATTTTCTAGTATAAAATATATAAATGAAAATATTTTTTACATCAGATATAGGAGTAAAGGGATTGAGGCTATTATAGTTGGTATCATAAAATGGGGTTTGGATACCATCATGTGTTTTTATGTTTAATTTTGATCATATTATAATAAATTAGACACCCCTTTGAGGTTGTAAGTGTATTTGAAATTTATTATTTTTATTTTGTGAGACGTTTTATTGGGTTTAAGTATAACTAAACCTAAGGTGTATCATATGGTTTACTATGAATGATTATTTATAATGAATTATATTAAATATATAGGTATATAATTTTGAAGGTATGAGATTAGCTTTGAGATTAAAACAATTTTTAATGTTGAGGATATTGTGTTTAACTGTAATGTTTTGTTAATTATTTAAATAGTAATTTAATTTTTCCTTTGGATAGTAATGTTTTATTATTGAGATTAATGTATTAATTTTTCATATAAATATTCAATCAATATATGAAGTATCATACCTTGTTTTAGAAAATTTTCCAGTAATTACTAGAAGAAAATATTTTCATCCTTTTATTTACATCATGTTCAATCAAAAGATAATTATAATTACTAATGACTTAAATATTTATACTCATCATGTGGAGTAATATATTATGTAAATATAAAAACTAATTGAAACATTAATCAAAAGAATGAAATTACATTTAGTAATAAGAAGAAAATAATGTATAATCCCATTTGTTCTTAGACTAAATGGTAAAGGAATTCATAAAATCCATGTAATTGATATAGAAATAAAATGATAACCTTTTACCATTATTTATTGATAAATTGACCATATTTTTCCAACTTAACATGTTTATAGTTTCTTGGTTATTACAATTATCATGTTTGTTTACTTGTCTCTAATCAATGTTTTCTATCACCCAACCTCATTACATAGACATCATATTTTTCATCGATGATAAAATTATCACTTTTCACTAATTTCATCTTATTTTCTTCCCCAGTTATATTTAATAATAGGCTACAATCATATTATTATTTCCCTCTTTTAAAAAATTTGTATAATTATCCTTTTAATGATGTATGATTTCAATAAAGGTATTTTAAAAAATTATACACATGATTTCCGAGTTAAAGGAAAAATTGTAAGGCATCAATTTTTTAAATGGGTATATTTTATGAATATTTTATTATAAATGAGTATAACATTCCATAGTGTATATTACATGCAACAACCGGATTAAATGAATCACAGAATCTTCTTATTTAAATAAGACCATTAAAACCTATATATTTAATTACTATATATCAATAAATGTATCAAAATTATGATATATATATATATATAATGGTCTACAACAATACAAATGTATTGATTAAATAATGTGAAATAAGCACTAAATTTTCAATAAATTTATTTAATGCATTAAAATATGTACTCTTAAAAAATTCTTTTATTTCATTCTTTGGAGAGAATATTCTATTAAAATGTTTCCAATATTTTCAATTTTAATTGATTAAATGAATTTTTTTTGGAAATCATCAAATAAAAAATTATCTTCTGAATATATTTTTATATTTTTTCAAAAAATATATATTTATCATTGAATAGTGAAAACATACTTATTTTAAGGAAAATTTTCTATTCCATTGAGGTATTTAAAAAAATTGTCTTTATGTTAAAAGGATTTTAAAATTTAATTATTCTATTTTTGTAAAAACTAATTCAAATTATTTCATTAGAATAAACCTTATTTTGAGTTTTTTCTATAATAATATATTTATACATATAAATCCATTTCTCTATAAGATGATTTTATTTTCATTTTTGGAGTTTTTTATACGTAATTTATGACAGTTATAAATATTCTATTTCATTAAAAAACATCCATATTTAGAATCATTAGGATCATTTTTATATAATTTTTTTCGTTAGAAATTAAAACCTTAGGAAATAATTAGCACCTCGTAAAAATTAAATCGAGTAACTAGAGTCATAAAATAATGTTATAAGGCTTCAAAATTATATCTAAAATAGTAATTATTTTTATTTTCTCAGATATTTTTCCCATAATCCAGAAATTTTATATTATATAGTGTATTATTCCATTTAACTTTGATAACGACTTTAGTATTTTTTTGTAATGGAAAATTCTATAATATATCTCCCTTTCATTTAATTTATATTATATTCTAAAATAGGGATAAAAATATTTTGTAAACTAATATACAAATTGTTTTTGAACATAATAAATTTTTTTTTTGTTTATTTATAATTTTTAGAGACAGTATAAATACCTTAAATTCATACACAATTCTGACTTGATGTGTTTTCATGTAGTAGAAAAATCCAATTAAATTATATAAAAAATAGAAAAAATTATTTGGATTACATGGGTTAAAAATGAGTTTTATTCTATATAATAATTTTTTATTAATGTCTAATGTGATTATATACAAATTTCAAACCTATCATGATGTATTGAAATTGAAAATATCATAATATTTATTCAAATAAATTTAATGGTATTTTTTATAAAATATTATATTATTAAATAATGTAAAAATAACAATCATATTTCATGGGTAAAATGGGGATTTTATGGGGTCAAAATATTTTACACGTTACCATTTTGAGCCTATTTTTACCCTATTTGTAAATTTATAACCAGTCAGTGTTGAAAATGTTGTAACCATGGTTTGGGTTAAAATTGGATAACTAATTGGTTTGATAGAAATGATAATGTAATAAATGAAACATATTCATATAAAAAATTTATTATATTAAATGAAAAATATTATTATAAATTATGTCTTAAATTTAGGTCACTTTTTCATATTTCACATTAAAAATAATTAATTCTATTTAAATATTTTCTGTAATTCGACGTGTATCTTTTCCATCACTATAAATGGACAATAAATTACCTCTATAATTCACACCAAATTTATCCACAGAGAATGAAGAAAAAAAGAAATATCATGTTATCAACATCATTGTCAAATTTTTATAGGTTCTGGTCTCAACAAAACACCATCTGTTGGTTCCATAAGAAGAAATATAAAGGAGGCAACTCAATTATAATGTTGTTTTCATCACATATCTGTTTCATTTTACTTATTTTTCAACGTTTAGTTTTATAATAAACATTAAAATATATTAAAATAAGTTTATAACATATATTAAATTATAATTATGTTATTTTAATAACATTATTTGTCTCTATTATATCATGTTTCGAATGAAATCATTATTCGCACGTACGTGTGGAGTACCACCTCTATGACGAGTTGTGTTTCTTTTTTCAACTCCACTGCATAATGATGGTTAGTATGATGAATTAAATAAATACATATATCGTTATTCATACTATAAGGCACCATTCTTAAAACATTATATAATCTTGAATTAAATGAATAATTCACATTTAATATAAATTTAGGATTAGTGTTTTAGAGAATTAGGAAAAAAATATTGCATCTCAATGATTAAAAAGTATACACATCTACTCTATTTCCATTTTTTTACAAAATAATAACTCTTGAACAAAAATGTCATGTCTAGTTCCATGTTTTAGATAGAATGACATTTACTTGATCCCTTCCATGACCCTATTCCACTTTATGTCCTATGAAAAACTTTTCAAAAACATGGGATGAGCATAGAGATATCAGTAAGGGATATAAAAATACGGAAAGAAAAAAATAGTCCATATATACATAAGAATCAATGAAATCATACTTTACTCATAAAATAATAGCACTTTAATATACCTCATTAAATCATAAGATTTATGAATAAATCATAGAAATTAAAAGACATAAAGGTAAATTGAGGAATTCATGACATTCTTACGTAGGGAGTAAACCTCATCGTTACATTGGGAATACACATTACATTATATTCCCTAATTCTATTCGGAGAAACCTTAGAGTTTAACTCCTTCATGTTACCTAAAGAATTGGAGAGCTATCTCGAGCTCACTAGCCCTTACATTATCACGGAACCACCCGTCTTCAAAAACAATTCCCATGAACCAAAACATAATCATATCACATAAAACATGTATAAAGAAAACATAAACATTCATATTTAAATCACAAGATATCAATACAACAAATTTATATAATCAAAACATTATCAAAACCATTTTCAATACCAAAAACTTTTAAAGTAAAACATGGTATTTATTTTTCATTTAAAAAAAGTTATGGCTTGTAGAGGAAGCTGAAACTCAAAAAATGGTCACGGCGGCGGAGCAGTTGTTGTTGCCGCCTATGTATGAAAAAAAACATTCGTTTTTCATTTAGTAAGACGATTCATCTAAAAATATTACTTTTGAATGAAATTAGAAGTCAAATGGATTTTATACACCTTCTAAAATAATGTCGTGTAGAAATCAAAAGATTCCTCAATTAAAGTATATTGAGACGAAGTCCCGTACAAAGATGGTATCATTAGATTAAGGATAAATCAATTACATAATTATGTGTGAAAAATATAAATACACTCAATATAAGTGGATGTTATGTGTAAAACAATCAAAGCTCATCCACACATATTTATAGCACTATATAATCAAGAAGTAGAGGTTTAACCCAAATAATTGAAATTGGGGTAAGAAGTTTCGTTAAGGAAATTCGATAGCCTAACTGCGTCACATTAAAATTCTGAAAATTAGTTGATGAGAGATAAAAAGGGTATCTCATCACGTGGACATAAAATTTACAACAATATGGTTATATAATAAAATATCCCAACATAATAAGATGTAAATTAAAAGACCTAACAAAAATAAGTCTTTTAAAAAGAGAAGGGTGAAGGTTTCCCTTACCGATTTGGGTATCTTTGAAACGTACACCCCATAAATGAAAGGTTATTCAATGAAGATATAAATACCCATTAATTAACGTAAATTACAAAAATAATTCACTCATGGGATGTACATAAAAGACACAAAAATAAATAGTGGAAAATGTAGCATGAATCTCAAGGGAATAAAAAGTTAGATAAAAATCTCTTACCTCGTTGTAATCAATCGATTCGTATGACAAAAAGATAATAAACACCAAATTAATCACATAATACAATGAATATAAATATAATCATGATAAAATATATGAAATGGAAGTACAAAATACTCCACGTGAATCAAATAAGTGGCGAACATTGGAAATCTCACAGAATTAAAAGTGAGATAAGAAATCCCTTTACCTCGTGTCCGGCTTGACTCGCTTGTATGTTCTTTGTTCATCCTGAATGATAAAAATAAATTAATTTATACTTGATTAAGAATATTTTGCATGTTTATTATTCTTTTTATATCACATATTATTTTTCTATAACAATTATTTAATTATTTGAGTTCATAATAGACAATTTGTCGATGTTCGGAACTTGATTGCAAAAAATGGACTTCTTATAATTACATGATGTTCATGTGGTCTAGAGTTCATTAAATCCATAATTATATTAATCATTTATATAAACTATAAATAATATATATCAATTATATATATGTACTTATAATATTATATAAAATTTGGAGATAAGAAATGAAATGCACCGTTCATGGAGACGGTAAGCTGTACGTACGCATGAACGCTACTTTGATTTCTGTTTCATACTTTAACGGAATGATAAAATTATGATACATATATATATTATAATTAAAGTATAATAAATATTTTATATATGTTACATATGTTCATAAATTACATTCTTTATAACTTTTATGATTGGCATGAACGAGTCACATCACTTTGAGGGGCCGGTAGTCCGCACTTCTAAAATGAAATTATCGCATTTACCCATTTTGGAAACCATAAAGGTATGAAATAAATTAAAAATACAGACGAATAAGGAAAAAATAAAAATAATAAAAATAATATATAAATATAGTGACATCTTAATGGCCACCGTGAGAAGTGGTAGGATAAGATTGAACAATCATCATTTTGTCAGGCAGTAATTCGCCATCCACAGAATCAGTATGTTATTTAACCATTAGATGGAGGTGTGTGTAAGTGTGGGTAGAATAATTATCATGAAAAAATTCTAGTATATTGAGTATATTGTTGTTTTTATGGGATAAAACAATAAGAATATATTTTTGAGTGATGGAGAAAAATAAAATAAAGAAACTCGATAGAATACATTACATGTAAATCGGGTAACTCTTTTTTATTTGAGGCAATGGATTCCTAGGAAAGACTCCTACCCAACATGAGGATTATAAGAGTGAGAGAGGTATGTGGAGAGATAGTATAAGAAGAATTTGGATGAGCCAAGAGCTTGAGAGGCGTGGGTTAGGGGGTAGAGGTGGGGGCCATTTATAAGATGGAGGATGCTCACTTTTGGTATGTCTTGAAATGTTACTTTATTATAAAATTATTTTCAAATTTTTAAGGTCCAGAGAAGATATATTTAGAGGATAATGTGATAAGAGTTAGAAATATACCCATATAATATGTTTTCAACACGTTCATGCTTTCGATTTTACCTTATCTTTTCATTTTATTTAAATCGTTCAATAATGAGGTAATCACTGCATCATCATAGTGTCATAAATAAATCAATTTATTTAATGTCTAAAAATTATAAAAAAATACCATGATTTAGAAAATATTATTATCATTATAATTACTATTTATAGTCTACGATATCATTTATGTAAACAAATTTTAATTTTTTTTACTTTGGTGTTACAAAGTTTGGTTATATTTTCCTTTAATTAAAAATAATATGATAAAAGCTCACTATCTCACAACAGTGATTCCATGGGGTCTCTAAGTTTTCACAAGGCATAACATGGTCGGAAATGAAACAACCAAGATTATTTGGACCCATTTTGGGGTCATTTTATATTATTATGATATTATTTTATTACCCTTAACTACCCGATTACTAATTAATCATGATAATTAAAGATAATTGTCATCGTTACAATTCATAATGGCCAAAAACAAAAGAGTCATAATTACAAAATTTAGACCATATGATTCCAAATATGGAATCCAATTTAAAAATTCCAAAAACATTAATTGTATTAATTAATATAAATATAATTCATGTTGTCAAAATCAAAGATAGGTTTTTTAAGAAGTAAAATTTATCAAAAGATTGACTTGTTTTTACATCTAATTGAAAATTTAATTTACTTACATTGAAAAAAATTGTATTAAATGATTAAAAATAATTATATTACTCCTTAAAACCAATTATAGTTACAATATAACTATATAAATAAATTCGATGAAAAGGTAGTTTTGAATTAAAATGCAGTATTTTTCACTATTCATTGATAAATGTACATTATCAGGAAAATACCAAAAATTAAATCTAAGAAATATTTGATATTACAAATTAATAATTGATGTCCATTTTAAAAAATTCAAAACATTGATGTTTCATTAATAAATTATATAATTAATTTCCACTGTCAGAACGAATAGCGTGTTTTTAAGAAACAATATCTATTAAAAGATTGAAACTTATTTATGTTCATTTTCAATGTGAAATTAATTATAACTACCACCATTGAATTAATTGGTATAAATATATATTAATTAAAATTTAAAACCAATTAAAAATATAATATATCCATAGAAATAAATTATATTAATAAGATATTTTCAATTAAAATACATCACTTTTCACGATTCATTAAAAAATGAACTATATCGGAAAAATACAAAAAATTTACACAAGGTAAATTTTGATGTCATTATTCTAAAAGAAAGATTTTAGTTTGTCAAATATAATATATAAAAGTGACAAAAAGTTTATTTGAAAAGGGTTTTCCATCAAAAGGCGGTTAATCGACCTTTTAATGAATATTAAATTATTTATCCATAAATTTTGATTAATTCGCATTTTAAGCCTCTAACATTTATTGGATAAATGTAAAAATATTTAACAAACATATATAATCACCTATTTAGTTAGTTCTATTCATTCCCACCATTAAAATGGAAGGGTGATTACTACCATTCCCAATAATATTATTATATTATTAGGGTGCATCGTCAGATTTCAAAGAAACTCATTGTTGCGTACTGTGTACGCCATCGATCATTGTATCCCATTTTGAGAAATATTAATATTTTATTCACAAATATTAATAAATATAAAAATTTTATATTCTTTATTTACCTAGGATGTTTCATCCTTCCCCCCTTTTGGGAATTGTGTCCTCTCAATTTTAAAATTGGGGTGAAAGACTTCCATGAAAGCCCCACATCGGAAATATAGTAAATAACACTATCACTTTAAAAGAAAGAAAGAAAAGTAAGATGGTCACCTTAGATAACCAATACTAGGATCCCATGAAAGCATGGATATGGAGGAGAAAATAAGGGTAATGTTCTGATGCATAGGGATAGAAAACATTATTAGGAGAATGTTAACAACAAGAAAACCACAAAAGGTGAACTATATATTTACCATGTTTTTAGACCTAAACAAAAACCAAAATTGTTAGCACAAGATCAGATAATCCCCAAAAAGGATAATCTTTCAAAAAAATAAAAACTACACTTAATCTCCAATATTTTTCCAACAAACCCACATATATCCATAATAATCTTCAATGTAATCCAAACTACGATTGAAACCCAAATCTATGAAAGAGTTAATAACATAGTCTTCTAAGGTAAATCTTAACATTTATCTCCAAATAACATTCGTTTCTCTTAAAGTATCATACTGAAAAGTAATTAACCTAATCACATATCCTCCGTGATAGGTTAATCATTTCTATAGATAACCCAAAATCATCATCTTCCTGATTCATATGATCATCTAACTAAAATGAATTATTCAAACTAAACAGGGACTTCACGAAGTTTGGTAGTATGTGATAAATACCAGTCTCACATTGGTTCTGGGTTCGATTCCCACAGCTTTGTCCGACGCGACAGGTTATCACACTGTTTTCATGTTGTCCCTTTTAAAAAACATTATAATTTTATAACATTCCCAAAAGAGATAAATTCATCAAAAATAACAATATCATATTTTAACCACAAAGGTTATCTAATAACATTTGTTTTTCATCCAAAAATGTATTAACTGGTAATTACCTCAATTTAAAGGATCATATAAACACAAATGGATCACTATATATATATAAACAAAAGAAAAGGTAAGTATTACTTGAATAAAATTTTCATATATCAAAAATCAGGGTTACACATACTATAAAAAGTCTTCTGATATAATCTCATCCTCAAAAGTGCCTTAATACTTTTATGAATTTCACCATCTTAAAATATACCATAACTCATGAATCCCTCATATGTTGACATCTTACTCATTCAAAATTCTTCACGATCTATTAACCATTCCATTCAAACATATCCTGAAATACTTCTTTCCTACAAACAAAATCATTTATCATATCCTAAGATTTCAATAATAGGATAATATATGTTAAGAAATAATCCATATCTTTCATTGGTCATTGTCAGTTTCTTCATCCTCAATCCGAAAGGAATTAGGTATTGGAAAAAAAATATTTGTACGATCCTGGTGATCCCATTCCAGAAACTTCTTTGCGGGACATGTGTTTGCACAATGACCATGAATACCACATTTAAAACATTCAATTGATCCCTTAGAAAGGAAATCTTTCCCATTTCTAGAGTCATCTAGATGGTTCCTTTTTCTATGGAAGGTTCTTACTTCATGATCATCATTTCCACATATATAGAATCAGTCTATCTGTTTGAAACATTTTCCCAGCTGTTTCTTTCCACATCTTTGACACATAGGTTTTTTAACACACATACCTTTATGATTATTACGTCATCTTCCGTAGGGATTTGTTTCTCGCATATATGATTCATTATAAAAATCACTAAGGTTCAGGTTTTCAATCATGACTTGATATAGATGGTTGAGAATAACCACAAGAGTTTTCATTGCAGCTCCCATATCATTCAGTTGTTCATTCAGAGAACCGTCACAATTTTCTTCACATCCACTGTTTGGTGCCTGCTAGATCCATCCATTTAGTAAAACCAAAAAGGTCAGTGTGAGTATATCATTAAATTCATTATATAATATCTTCTGAGGAGGTTAAATAATAAGATATACTTATTCATGTAATCTTAAACTCGTTCACATTATAATAATAACTATGATTATTTCTAAAATCCTAACCATTATGTTAATGTAACTTGTGCATAAATAATACCTTAACCTATAAAGTTATATAAACTGACCTCTAATACCAACAATAAGGACCCAGCCTTATTACATTACATAATCATGAATTAAATGAATAATTCACATTAATGATATTTTTAGATTTAGAGTTTTAGAGAATTAGGATATAACTATTACATCTCAAAGATTACAATGTAGACACATCTACTCAGTGTCAATTTTTTTCACCAAATAAAAACTCTTGAACAAAAGAGTCATTCCTATTTCCATGTTTAGACAGCATGACATTTCATGGATCCCATCCTTGACCCTATTCCACTTTATGTTCTGTTAAAAACATTTCAAAAACGTGGGATGAGCATAAAAATCTCAGTAAGGGATACAAAAATACGGAAATAAAACATTAGTCCATGTATACATAAGAATCAATGAAATCATAGTTTACTCATAAAACATAAGCTCTTTAACATGCCTATTTAAATAATAATATTTATGAATAACTCATTGACATTATAAGATATAAAGGTAACTTGGGGCATTCATAACATTCTTACGTAGGGAGTTTCCCTCTTGGTTAGGTTTGGAATACCCATCACAGTATATTCCCTAAATCTCATCAAAGAAACCTTACCGTTTAAATCCTTCATGTTACCCAAAGAATTGTAGTGCTATCTCGGGCTCACCCTCCATTAGTTTATCATGGAATCACTCATCTTCAGAAAATAATCACAATAACCATAACATAAACGTATTACATAAAACATGCATAATGAAAACATATCATTTCCACATTTCAATCACAATATATCAATAAAACACATTGAAAAAATCAAAAAAATTTCAAAACCATTTTAAATACCAAAAAAACTAAAAGTAAAACATGGTATTTATTTTTCATTTAAAAAAAGTTATGTCTTGTATAAGAAGATAAAAATAAAATAATGGTCATGGTGGCGGAGAAGTCATTGTCTCTGCATACGTAAGAAAAAAACATTCCTTTTGTCGTTTAGTAAAATTCATCGTGTAAAAATATTCTTTTGAATGAAATTAAAAGTCAAAATGGTTTTATACACCGTATAAAATAATGTCTTGTAAGAATCAAAAGATTCCTTAATGAAAGGAGATTGAGACGATGTCCCGTACAAAGATGGTATCCTTATATTAAGGATAAATTAATTACATAATTATGTGTGAAAAATATAAATATAATCAATATAAGTGGATATTTAGTGTAAAATAATCATAGGTAATCCACACATATTCCTAGAGAGACATAATCCTGAAGCAGCGGTTTAACCCAATGAATTGAAATTCGGTTAATAAGTTCCCTTACAGAAATTCGACAGCCTAACGATGTAACTTTAAAATTTAGAAATTGAGTTGATGAGAGATAAAAAGGGTATATAATCAATTGGACATAAAATTTAGAGAAATATGGATATATAAGAACATATCCCAACATAATAATATGTAAATTAAAAGGCCTAACAAAAATAAGCCTTTTAAAAAGAAGAGGGTTAAAGGTTCCCCATATCGATTTGGGTAAATTTCGAAACATACACCCCATGAAAGAAAGTTAATTCAATGAAGATGTAAATAAACATAATTTAATGTATATTACACAAATAATAAAATCATTGGCAGTACATAAACCACAAAAAAAGATATAGTGGTAAATGTAGCATGAATCTCATTTGAATAAAAAGTGAGATAAAACCCCCTACCCAGTTGTAATCAATCGAGTCGTATGACCATAAGATAACAAACACCAAATGAAACACATAATACCATGAATATAAATATAATCATGATAATATATATGAAATTTTAGTAAAAAATACACCACGCAAAGCATATAAGTGGCGAACAATGGAAATATTAAAGAATTAAATGAGAGATAAAAAATACCCTTACCTCGTGTCCGAATTGACTCGCTTGAATGTTCCTTGTTCTACCTGAATGATAAACTTGAATTAATTTCTACTTGAATAAGAATATTTTTCAAGTTTATTATTCCTTTTATATCACTTATTACCTTTCTATAACAATTATTTAAATTTTTGAGTTCATAATGGACATTTTGACGATATTCGGAACTTGAGTCAAAAAATGGACTTCTTATAATTACATGATGGTCATGTGGTCCAAAGTTCCTTAAATCCAAAATTAAATTCATCATTTATATGTAATTTATATCATATATATCCATTATATATATGTACTTATAATAGTACATAACATTTGGAGAAAATAAATGAAATGCATCGTTCATGGAGACGGTAAGCCGTACGTACGCATGAACGCTACTTAAATTTATATTTCATACTTTAATGGAATGAAAACATCACTATAAATATGTATATTATAATAAAATTATAATATATATGTTATATATGTTACATAAGTTCATAAATTACAATCTTTATAAATTCCAAGTTTGTCATGAACGAGCCATATCACTTTGAGGCGGCGGTAGTCGGCACATCCTAAAATGAAATTATCGCGTTTACTCATTATGGAAACCTTAAAGGTATGACATAAATCAAAAATACAGAATCATAAAGAAAACATAAAAATAATATACATCATATACAAATATAGTGAAATCTTAATGGCCACCATGAGAGGTGGTAGGAGAAGATTTGACAATCATCGTTTTGTTAGGCAGTAATTCACCATCCACAGAAACAGTATGTTCTTTACCCATTAGACAGAGGTGTTTGTAAGTGTCGGTATAATCTTTAGCATAACAACATCCTATTATATTGAGGATACTGGGGTTATTATTGGATAAAATAATAATAAGATAGTGGTGAGTGAAGATGGAAAATAAAATAAAGAAACTCGGGAGAAGACATTATCTCTAAATCAGGTGACTCTTTTTGATTTGAGCCAAAGTCTTCCTACAAAATACATCTGCCTAATGTGAGGATTCTAGGAGTGAGAGAGAGATGTGGAGAGACAATATGAGTAGAGTTTGGATGATCCAAGTTCTTGAGAGGTGTGGGTAAGGGGGTAGATGTGGGGGGCTTTTATAAGAGGGAGGAGGGTCACATTTAGAATGTCTTGAAATGTTACTTTATTATAAAATGATTTTCAGATTTTAAAGGTCCCAAAATGATATATTTAGAGGATAAGGAGATAAAAGTTCGAAATACACCCATCCAATATGTTTTTTACAAGTGTAAGTCTTATATTTTACCTTATCCTTTTATTTTATTTAAATCGTTCATTAATGAAATAATCACTTCATAATCTTGGTGTAATAAATAAATTTATTTATTTAATGTCTAAACATTATATGAAAAATACCATTATTTAGGAAATAATTTTAACTTTCCAATTAATATTTAATTTCTAAATTATCATTTATGTAAAAAAATTAATTTTTATTACTTAGGTGTTAAATAGTTTGGTTATATATTCCGTTCTTTAAAAATAACATGATAAAATGTCACTATCAACCAAAAGTTATTCCATAGGGTCCTTAAGTTTTCACAAGGCATCCCATGGTCGGCCATGACACAAAAAAGAGAATTTTTTCACCTTTTGGGTCCATTTTATATTATTATGATATAATTTTATTACCTTTAACTACATGATTACTAATTCATCATGATAATTAAAGATAACTGCTATTGTTACTATTTATAATGTCCAAAAAATGTCTTAATGACATAATTTGGACCTTATTATTCCAAATATGGAATCCATTTTACCAAATACCAAACACAAAAATTGCAGTAATTAATTTAAAAATCATTCATGTTGTCAAAACCAAGGATGAGTTTTTTAAGAACTAAAATTTATCAAAAGATTGACTTGTTTTTACATCAAATTGAAAACTAAAATTACTTCCAATGAAAAAAAATGTATTAAATTATAATAAAATAATTAAATTACACCTTAAAACCAATTAAAATAAAAATATATCTATATAATGAAATTGGATGAAATTGCAGCTTTGAATTAAAATGCTGTATTTTTCATTATTCAATAAAAATTGAACATTATTAGAAAAATACCAAAAAATTACCGTAAGATATTTTTGATATTCCAATGTCAAAAATGATGTATATTTTACCAAATTCAAAACATATAAGTTTAATTAAATACTTATATAGTAAATTCCCACTGTCAAAATAAATTGTGTGTTTTTAAGAAACAATATCTATCAAAAGATTGACACTTGTTTATGTCCATTTTCAAAGTGAAATTAATTCTAATCACCAAAATTGGATTAAATGTTAATAATATATTCTAATTACACTTAAAAAAATTAAAAATCTAGTATAACCATAGAAATAGATTATATTAAAGAGCTATTTAATTATAATACAGCATTTTTACTATTCATTAAAAAGATGAATTTTATCGGAAAAATACCAAAAATTTACACAAAGTAAATTTTGATATATTTATTATAAAGAAGGATTTTATTTTGTCAAATATAACATATGAAAGTGACAAATAGAATATTTAAAAAGGGTTTTCCATTAAATTTAGGTTAAACGACCTTTTAAAAAATATTAGAATATTTATGCATAAAATTGGATTCATTCGCATTTTAAGTCTCAAACATTTATTGGATATATGTAAAAATATTTTAAAAACATATATAATCACATTTTTAGTCAGTTCTATTCATTACATCCATTACAATGGCTAGGCGTTTACTACCATTTACAATAATATTTTTATATTATTAGTCTGCATTGTATGATTAAAAAGAAACTCGTCATTGCGTATTGGGTACGCCATCGATCATAGTATCCCATTTAAATTAATATTAATATTTTATTCAAAAATATTAATAAATATGAAAATTTCATATTCTTTATTTACCTGGGATGTTACAAATATAGTTATTATTATTATATATATGACATATTACTTTCTTTATAACCCTTCCACCCGCTAAAAAATGATAACTTTTATCGTTCGTATGTGCGGAATACCACTTATACAGAGTGATGTGATTTTTTTATCACATACATTCATGGGTTGTTATGAAATTATATTTGATATATATAATGATAATAATTTAATTATTATTATTCTATATCTGATGGAACAACAACCTATTTTACCACGGTCAACATACCAATTTTATTTGGAAATTATGAACTGAATGTCCTAAAATCACCTTAATGGGGTCTTAACAAATTATACAATTAAATATATCATTGAAATAATTGAAATGAGTGGTTTAAAAATATATTAATAAACGTGTAAAATGATATTATACAAGTAAATAAATAATATTTTATTTAACGGATATTCATAGCAAGTTGTGACTTGAGTTAAGGGGGTTATTAATCCAATTTACATTAATTTGGATCTTATTATAAATTATTGACAATATTGTGCCAATATTTTGTGTTAAATTACCTCTTAATATATTATGTTGTATTATTTTTTATTTTTTGTTTTAAAATTTTAAAAAATAATAACTTCATTGATTAAATTATATCATTAAGGATATGATCTTTGTAAGGATTATACTTCATAGTATTGATTCTCTAAGACATGTCTTCTATTATGACCTTAATTCATATTAAAAAATAAAAAGATACCTATTAAGATATTATATCATTAATAAATAAAATTTTGTTATATTTAATGATCATTTTAAGTTATCACTTTCATGATTTATTAATTCAAAAGTTATAAAATTTGTAAGGGTTTCAATTTTCTATGTTTAAATTGTTTGATATATAATTTTTATTATGTACATGGTTTATTTTATATGGTGTACAAAATTCCCCATGAATTATTTTTATGATATTATTTAATGTAAATTATTTTTTGTTAATCATGTTAAATTTCTTTATTTAATGGTTTTTTATTCAAGCATTACATATGTTTCAAGGGTTTACAATCTCACTTTAACTTTAGTGAAAACTATGCTATATTTTCAACTTTTTATTTCATATTTTATATGTATTTAACCTTGTATATGATATATCAAAAATCTACCATTATTAATGTTATGTAGTGGTTAATTTCATGTTATTTCATTCATGGGGTTTCTGATTAATGGGATTAAAAATTGGTAATGGGCTATCCATGTATCTCATTTATTTTCGAGATTATCATTACTAAACAACCATTGAGGAAAATTTTGTTATTCATATCCTTTAGAAACAATATAATTTATTATAATTTATTTATACATATAATTTTCATGTAATAGTACAATTTTTCACATTGGAACTTACAATGATATAGAAAAAGATTTTAAAGAAATGTCGTCGTTATTTCCTCTTTGGTTAGTGACCATACATGTCCATATTATCAATGATATGCATTTATTATTAACAAAAATTTTATTGATTTAATTTTTCCCATATTTTACTTTCTAAATTATATTTTGAAATAAATCATTCTATTTTTTCTAAAATAATTAGTTTTTGAAATTTTTTCAAACATTGAATTGTTATTTTTTTGAATGTATATTCTATGAACATAATATATAACTATCCTAACCATTAAATGATTTATATAGTAGTTTATATATTCATGGTTATATTCCCAAAAATTTATTCTCTCAAAATTTTTAATCGTTAATTTATAAGAGTGGCGAAATGTTTAATTTTACCTATTTCCAAAAATCATTTTATTTTTTTAAGTGTGTTTTCAACTATGTAAAATTCCAATATTGATCCATATTCTTAAATGGGTATATGAACATATTATTTCATTAACATATTTTATGTGAATGGTTTATGATGATTTTTTATATATTTTCAAGAATCTTAATTCTTTTCTAGGGTTAAATCAAGAAATGGTAGTTTTTATGGATTGCTAAAATCCATGTGTTTTGTTTTAAAATATATATTATAAAAAATTATTGATGAATTTTAGATTTGTGAATAAAACAAAATAATTATGTTAATTTATTTAAATTTTTAATCGGTAGGCCTCTTTAATACCTCTAATGCATTTTGGTATGAGACAGAGTTAGTTAATTATTAGTTACTCCTGATATAGGGCGATGTTTACCTATAATAAGTTACTTGTTGGAGATATAGAATGTATCGTGTTATATAATTATATGATGAGTGTTATCTGTTCAAATAAAACAAAAAATATTTCATTGATTTCTATTATTTCCAATGGGTCAATTTATCTATTATTATATTCCATTGACTTATTATTTTTGAAATATAAAAAAAATATAATATGTAAAAGATTTATTAATTGTATCATGATTTATTATTCCTGTTTTATGGTTATGAATTACCTTATTCTATGATCATTCAATTGGATAATGTTTTCATAACCTTTTTCACATCTTGTACTCTCTATTGGCATTCAATTGTCTATACCTATGTTTAACCATACCGAGTGTTAGATTTATCCCTTATTATTTTTCCCATTTCAATAGTCTATGAAAATTTTAATAAATATATTATGTATAGAAAGGATTAATGTGTGATGAGTTCTATGGTACATGTATAAAACATAATGTGAAATTATTAAACATGGGAATAGTTGGAAAACATCTCACATAATGACATTTATATTATTACATAAGAGTTTATCATAATTTTAGTAAACTCTAATCCTAAGTGGACATTAGGTACGTAAGTGGTCTAATATTTTATTTTGACTTGGAATTTTATATATGGACATAAATGGGTGAAATTTTTTGGCGTCAATATAAAAAAGTCAATTATTGTATTTTTAGAACTAGATCTGGGAGTGTCGGTTCAATATAGTTCTAGTGTAAAGATACAATGAATTTAATTATAGAAAAACCCAGTGTCCTTCTAGTCCACATATCATCTAACATTTAATATACTATTGGTCATTAAATCAATATAATAATTATGTATGACATGGTACATAGTACATCTATAAGGAACTGACCTTAAAACATCACATAATCTTGAATTAAAGGAATAATTTAAATTGAGGATCTTTTCAGGTTTAGATTTTTAGAGAATTAGGACATAACAATTACATCTCAATGGATTATAAAGTAGACACTTCTACTCAGTTTCCATTTTTTCATAAAATAAAAATGCTTAAAAAAAGTAACATGACTACTTCCATTTTTTAGAAAGCATGTCTTTATTTGATCTCATCCTTGACCCTATTCTTCATTAAGTCCTATGGAAAACATTTCAAAAACATAGGATGTGTATAAAAAGCTCAGTAAGGGATATAAAAATATAGAATGAAAAAAGTAGTCCATGTATACATTAGAATAAATGAAATCATACTTTAATCATAAAACATATGCACTTTAACATACCTCAAGAAATCATGATATATTATAATAACTCATATAAATCATAATACATAAAGGTAACATGAGTAATTCATAACATTGTTACGTAGGGAGTCTCCCACATGGTTACGTTTGGAATACCCATCATATTATATTCCCTAAATATCTTTGGAGAAACCTTAGCGTTTAATTACTTCGCGTTACCCAATGCATTGGAGAGATATCTTGGGCTCAACCGCACATAGTTTATCTCGGAACCACCCATCTTCATAAACAATGCCCAAAAAACATAACATAATCGTATCACATAAAACAAGCATAAAGAAAACTTAACATCTACACATATCAATAACAAGATATTAATACAACACATTGATATAATCAAAGCATTATCGAAACCATTTTTAATTCCAAAATAAAGTAAAACATGGCATTTATTTTGCATTTAAAAAAAGTTATGGCTTGTAGAGGAAGCCGAAACACAAATAATGGCCACAGCGGCGAAGAAGTCGTTGTAGCCACATACGTAAGAAAAAAATATTCCTTTTGTAATTTAGTAAAATGGTTCATGTATAAAGATTCATTTTTAATGAAATTTAAATTCAAAAGGGTTCATTATAAAACTAATAAAAGATTTTCGTGTATAAATTGAAGTATACCTCAAGGAAAGAGGATTGGGACAATGTCCTATACAAAGACAGAATCCTTAGATTAAAGATAAATCAATTACATTATTATGTGTGAAAAATATAAATACAGCAAATATTAGTGGATATAAACTATAAATCAAAAAGTGGTCATCGACAAATATTCATAGTACGACATAATCATGAATTAGAGGTATAACCCAAATAATTGAAACTGTGTTAAGAGGTTCCCTTACAAAATTCGAAAGCCTTAAGACGTCACTTAAAAATTAAGAAAATTAGTTGATGAGAGATAAAAAGGGTATCTCATCATTTTCACAAACACTTTATAACAATAAGGATATATAAAAACATATCCCAACAAAATAATATAAATATTAAAAGACCTAACAAAAAGAAGTCTTTTAGAAAGAGGAGGGTGAAAGGTTCCCTTACCGATTTGGGTATCTTTCGAAATGTACACCCCATGAAAGAAGGACTATACAATGTTGATGTAAATACCCATAAACAAAATTATATTAAAAAATGAGTAGAATAATTGGAAGTACATACACCACTAAAAGGAGATAGTTCCAAATACATATGGAATCTCACGAGAATAAAAATTGAGATAAAAACCCCTTACCTCGTTGTAATCAATAATGTCGTATGACCAAAAGATAATAAGAACGAAATTAATAAAAGAATAACACGAATATAAATAGAATCATGATAATATATATCAATTTTTTGTTCAAAATACACAACATGCAATAAATAATTGGCAAACAATGGAGATCTCACGGAATTAAAAGTGAGATAAGAAATCCCCTTACCTCATGTCTGAATTGTCTTGTTCGTTTCGTTATATTCCTGAATAATAAATTTCAGTAAATTTATAATTTCTTAATGACTTCCATTAATGTTAATTATTCAATTCATATAACATATTACCATGTTATAATAATTAGTTATTTATGTGAGTTCATATTATACGTTTTGTCGATGTTCGGTACATGAGTCAATAATGAATTTGTTTGAACAGAACTGACCATGTAGTTATAAGTACATCATCTCCATAATGGTGTTCATGATTTAAATATAATATATATCCAGTATATATGTATTTAGTAATATTCCATATGTTTGGAAATAAGAAATTAAATGTACCATTCATTGAGACGGTAAGCCGTATGGATGCATGAACGCTACTTTCATTTTTTGTCATATTAATGGACTTTAAAACTAAATGAGACATAGATATATGATAATTAAAGTATAATATATATGTTATTAGGTAAAATATGTTCATTAATTACATTCTTTATAAATTCCATGTTTGTCAAGAATGATTCACATCACTTGAGGGGCGGTTGTCCACATGTCCTCATATGAAATTATCGCATATACACAACATGTGAAGAATAAGTGTATGTTTTAAATATATAATACATAAGAATAAGGGGGAAATAAATATAATATATATCATATATAAATATAGTTACATCATAATGGACACCATGAAAGGTGTTAAAATAAAATTGAACAATCATCGTTTTATGAGGCAGTAATTTGCCACCCAAAGAAACAATATGTTCTTTAACCATTAGACGAAGGTGTGTGTAAGTATAGGTAGAATCCATATCATAAAAAAAATACTATTATATTTAGGAAACCTTATTTATTGTGGGATAAAATAATAAGAAGATATTAGTGGTTGAAGAAGGAAAATAAAAGAATGAAACTCGAGAGAAGACATTACCTCTTAATCGGGTAACTCTTCTTGATTTGTGCCAAAGGCTTCATTGGAAAGTCTTATGCCAAATGTGATGCTTCTAGGAGTGAAATAGGGATTTGTAAAGATAATATGAGCAGTGTTTGGACAATACAAGGGCCTGATATGTTTGGGTAAGGTGGTAGAGGTGGGGGCCTTTTATAAGAGGGAGGAGGATCGCTTTTGGAAAGTCTTGAAATGTTACATTATTATAAAATAATTCTAGTATTTTTAAGGTCCCCCAATGATATATTTTAAGGATAATGTGATTAAGGTTCAATATACACCCATCCAATAGGTTTTCAACAAGTTTATGTTTTAGATTTTACCATATCTTTTCATTTAATTTAAATCGTTCATTAATGAGGTAATCACTCCATCATCATGGTGTCATAAATAAATTTATTTATTTAAGGTCTAAATATTATAAAAAAATACCATGATGTAGGAAATATTTATAGATTTTAAATGAATATCTATAGTCTAAGATATCATTTATGAAAATACAATTAAATTTTTTTAACTATGGAGTTTGTAGTTTGGTTTTATTTTCATTTCTTTGAAAAATATGATAAAAGGTCACTATCACACAAAAGTGATTCCATGGGGTCTATAAGTTTCTACAAGGTATCCCATGGTCGTCCATGACACAAAAAATAGAATTTTTAAACATTTTTGGGTCATTTTATATTATTATGGGATTATTTTATTATACTTAACTACTTGATTACTAATTAATCATGATAATTAAATATAATTGTCATCATTACTAATCATAATGTCCCAAAACAAAGGAGTCTTAATTAAGTAATTAAGACCTTTTGATTCCAAATATGGAATAAATTTTACCAAATTACAAATAGATAAATTTCAGTAATTTATTTAAAAATAATTATCACTATCAAAGCTAAAGATGGGTTTTTTAAGAAGTAAACTTTATCAAAAGATTGACTTGTTTTTACATATAATTGAAAAGTAAAATTACATCCAATGAACAAAATTGAATTAAGTGATAAAAAACTAATTAAATTACACTTTAAAACAAATCAAAATGACAATCTAACTATATAAATAAATTAGATGAAAAAGCTGTTTTGAAGTTAAATTGCAGTATTTTTCACTATTCATTAAAAATGAACATTTGTCAGAAAAATACCAACAATATATCCAAAGTAATTGTGATATTACAATTTCAAAAAGGATGTATATTTTACCAAATTCAAATCATATAAGTTTCATTAATTCATTTTATAATTAATTCCCGCTGTCAAAACAAATAGCGTGTTTTTAAGAAACAATATCTATCAAAAGATTGACACTTGTTTATGTCCAATTTTAAAGTGAAATTAATTACAATGACCACAATTAAATTACAGGGTAAAAATATATAGTAATTAAATTTTAAAACCAAGTAAAAATATAATCTATCATATAAATAAATTATATTAAAAAGAGGTTTTGAATTAAAATAAAGCATTTTCACTATTCATAAAAAATGAACTTTATCGGAAAAATAACAAAAATTTTCACAATGTAAATTTTGATGTCCCGATTCTAAAGAAGGATATTATTTTTTCAAATATAACATATTAAATTGTCAAAAAGTGTATTTAAAAATGGTTCTCCATCAAAAGGAAGTTAATCGACCTTTTAATGAATATTAGAATATTTATGCTTAAAATTGGATTCATTCAAATTTTAAGCCTATAAAATTTATTGGATAAATGAAAAAATATTTAATAAACATATATAATAATTTTGTAGTTAGTCATGTTCATTCCTTCCATTTAATGGCTAGGAATTAACTTCCATTTAAAATAATATAATTGTATTGTTAGTGTGCAACATAAGATTTTAAAGAAACTCGTTGTTGCGTATTGGTTATGCCATTGAACATAGAATCTAATTTGAAGAAATATTATTAGTTAATACACAAATATATGAAAATTTAATATTCTTTATTTACCTGGGATGTTACATCCTTCCCCCCTTTGGGGAATTGCATCCTCAAAATTTTAAAATTGGGCTCGGAAACTTCATTGAATTTCCCACATCGAAAAAGAGTCAATTAAACTGTCACTTTCAAATAAAGAAAGAAAATTACAAATGTCACATGGGATAATAGATACTAGGATTCAATGAAAACATGGATATGGAATAGAAACAAAGGTCATGTTCTGATGGATAGTGATAGACAATATGTCTATGAGAAATTTAACCACCATAAAATCACAAACTTATGATGGGTCAAACGGTATTTGATTCCCTGGTAGTAAAATTTAACAGACAATGTTTTTTATTTAAGTTAAATTTCATTGAGAAATTTATTTATGATCTTAAGAAAACATAATTACTCGTCATGTAGACATTCATCTCTTACTAGATTTCTTACACAAACTCATATTTTCTCCTAAAGATGACTATTTAGGATGACTTGTTCACATTAAGAGCAATATAATAAACTTCTTGAGAATATCCTAATCCACACAAGATGAACTATATATTTCCCATGTCTTTAGACCTTAACCAAAACCAAAATTGTAACTACAAGATCAGATAATCAGAAAAAGTATAATCTTTTATAAAAATAAATACTACTCTTAATCTCAAAACTCAACAAAAAGAACCCAAGGTTCAAGAAAGACCATTAAATAAATAGATATCCATAAAATTCTTCAATGTAATCCAATCAAAGATTGAAACCCAAATCTCTGATGGATTTAATCACATAGTCTTCCAAGGAAAATCAAAACATTTATCTCCAAATAACATCAGTTACTCTTAATGTATCATATTGAAAAGTAGTTAACCTAATCACATATCCTCCATGATAGGTTAATCATTTCCCTAGATAACCCAAAATAATCTTATTCCTGATTCATAATATCATCTAACTAAAAATAATTATTCATAGTTACCAGGGACTTCACGTAGCCCAGTGGTAGATGATAAATTACAGTCGCACTTTTGTTTTGGGTTCATTTCTCACAGCTTTGTATGACCCGATGGGTTGTCACACGGTTTGCATGTTGTCCCTTTTAAAAAAACAATAAAATTTTATACCATTATGAAAAAGAGATAAATTCATCAAAAATAACCATAACATATTTTAACCTCAAAGGTTATCTAATAACTTTCATTTTGAATCCCAAAAAGTATTAACCGGTAATTACCTCAAATTCAAGGATTATATAAACCCAAATGGTTCTTTATAACTATATCCACAAAATAAAAGATAATTATTCCCTTTATAAAATTTTCATATATCAATCATCAGGGTTACACATGCTATAAAAAATCCTTCTAATGTAATCTCATCATCAAAAGAGCCTTAATACTTTTAAAAATTTTACTATTCTAAAATCTACCATAACTCTTGAATACCTTATATGTTGACTTCTTATTCATTCAACTTTCTTCATGATCCATTAATCATTCCATTCCAACTTATTCTGAAATACTTCTTTCCTACAAAAAAATCCATAAATATATCCTAATATTTCAGTAACATGAAAACATATGTTAAGAAATAATACATACCTTTCATTGGTCATTGACAGTTTCTCCATACTCAACCGGAATGTAATTACGAATGGGTAAATGAATATTTATAAGATATTTGTGATTCCATTCCCAAAAATTCTTCACAAGACATGTGTTTGCATAATGAGCATGCACACCACACTTAAAACATTCAATTGATCCTTAAGAAAATCATCTTTACCTTTCTTAGAGTCAAATAGATGCTTCCTTTTTCCATGGAATGTTCTTGCTTTATGACATTCATTTCCACATCTATATAACATTTCTGTCCCTTTGAAACATTTTACTATGTGTTTCATAACACATCTTTGACACATAGGTTTTTGAACATACTTACATTTATGATTATTACCTGAAATTCCATAGGGATTTGTTTCTCGCATATATGATACCTTTTATAAATATCTAAGTTTCATGTGGTCAATCATGACTTCAGATAGTCGGTTGCGAATAACCATAAGTGATCTCATTGCAGATCCCATATCATTCAGTTGCTCGTTCAGAAAACCGTCACATTTTTCTTCACATCCATTACTACATTGGTGCCTGCTAGATCCAGCCATGTAATAAATCCAAAAAGGTCAGTGTGAGTATATCAGTAAAATAATCATATAATACTATGATATAGTTATTCATGTTATCTTAAACTCATTCACTTTATCTAAAAAACTACAAGTCTTTCTGAAATCCTAACTATTATGGTAATGTCACTTAAGATTAAAAAATACCATAACCACTGATGTTATCTAAACTGACCATTGATACCAACTATAAAGACCCGACCTTAAAACATTACACAATCTTGAATTGAATGAATAATTCAGATTGAGGATCTTATTAGGTTTAGAATTTTTGAGAATTAGGACATAACTATTACATCTCAATGGATTATAAAGTATACACTTCTAATCAGTTTCCATTTTATCATAAAATAAAATCTCCTAAAAAAGAAACATGACTAGTTACATATTATATACAGAATGACTTTCCATGATCTCATCATTGGCACTATTCATCTTTAAATCATGTGGAAAAAATTTCAAAAACATGGGTTGAGCATAAAAAGATAAGGGATATAAAAAGACAGAAAAAACAGCAGTACATGTATATATAAAAATCAATGAATTCATACTTTACTCATAAAACATAATCACATTAACATACCTCATGAAATAATAAGATTTATGAATAAATCATAGAAATCATAAGACAAAAAGGTAACTTGAGGCATTCACAACATTCTTACATAGGGAGTAACCCTCATGGTATGGTTTGGAATACCGACCACAGTATATTCCCTAAATCTCTTCGAAGAAACCTTAGCGTTTAACTCCATCATGTTGCCCAATTCATTGGAAAGCTATCTCGGGCTCTCCCACCATTATTTTATCACGAAACCACCCGTATTCGTAAACAATTCCCAAGAATCATAACATAATTGTATCACATAAAACATGAATAAAGGAAACATAAATTTTATAATTTTCAATAACAAGATATCAATAAAAGATATTGAAATAATCATAACATTATCAAAATCATTTTCAATACAAAAATAAAGTAAATCATGGTATTTATTTTTCATTTTAAAAAAGTTATGGCTTGTAGAGGAAGACGAAACTCAAATAATGCCCACGATGGCGGAGAAGTCTATGTCGCTGCATACGTAAGACAAAAAATTCCTTTTGTGATTTAGTAAAATGAATCATGAAAAAAGATTCATTTTGAATGAAATTAAATGTCACAATGGTTTATTATACAACTAATAAAAGAAGGTTTTATATAAATTGAAGTATGCCTCAACGAAAAGAGATTGAGACGAAGTCCCATACAAAGACGATATCCTTAGATTAAGGAAAAATAAATTACATAATAATGTGTGACAAATATAAATACACCCAATATAAGTGGATATTAAGTTTAAAAAAACAGAGTTTATCCACAAATATTCATAGTATGGCATAATCAATAAGTAGAGGCTTAACCTACAGAATTGAAATTGGGTTAAGAAGATCCCTTGCAGATATTCGATAGCCTAACTACATCACTTTAAAATCCATAAAATGTGTTAATGAGAGATAAAAAGGTTATCTCATCACTTGAACATATAATTTACAGTAATAAGTATATATATTAACATATCCCAACATAATAAGATGTAAATTAAAAAACCTAACAAAAATAAGTCTTTTAAAAAGAGGAGGTTGAATGGTTCCCTTTACCGATTCTGCTAACTTTCGAAACATACACCCCATGAAAGAAGGACTATACAACATTGATGTAAATACCCATAAAATAAAGTATATTACACAAAGATTAGAATAACGAACAATACATCCACCTCTCAAAAGAGATAGTGGCTAATATATCATGAATCTCACAGGAATAAAAAGTGAGATAAAACCCCTTACCTCATTTTAATCAATCAAGTGGTATGACCAAAATATAATAAGAACCAAATGAATCACAGAATACCATGAATATAAATACACTCATGATTATATATATCAAATTTCACTACACAATACACCACATGAAATAAATAATTGGCGAACAAAGGAAATCTCACGGAATTAAAAGTGAGATAAGAAATCCCCTTACCTAATGTCCGACTTGTCATGTTCGTTTCTTTATATTCCTGAATAATAAACATTATTCAATTTATAATTTCTTAAGTAAATCCTTTAAATTTTATTATTCAATTCATATCACATATTATAATGTTATAATAATTAGTTAATTATGTGAGTTCATATCATACGTTTTGTCGATGATCGGTACATGAGTCAACAATGCACTTGTTTGAGGAGAATTGTCCATGTAGTTATAAGGTACATCATCTCACGAATGGTGCTCAAGATTTAAATATCATATATATCTAGTATATATTTATTTAATAATATTCCATAATATTTGTAGATAAGAAATGAAATGTACCATTCATGGAGATGGTAAGCCGTACGTACACATAAACGCTACCTTCATTTTTGGTCATTTTAATGGACTTTAAAACTAAATGAGACATACATATATTATAATTAAAGAATAATATATATAATATATAGGTAACATATGTCCATTAATTACATTATTTATAAATTCCATGTTTGTCATGAGTGAGTCACATCAGTTGTGGGGGCGGTTGTCCGCACTTTCTCATATGCAATTATCGCATTTTTCACAACATGAAAAGCATAAAGGTATGTTTTAAATATAAAATACAGAAGCATAGAGGAGAAATAAATATAATATATATCATATATAAATATATTTCTATCATAATTTCCCCCATTAGAGGTCTTAAAAGGATATTGAACAATCATCGTTTCGTGAGGCAGTAATTCGCCACCCACAGAAACGCTATGGTCTTTAACCATTAAATGGAGGTGTGTGTAAGTGTAGGTAGAATAATTATCCTAAAAAATACTAGTATATTGAGTATAATGGTATTATTATGGGATCAAATAATAAGAATATATTGGTGAGTGAAGAAGGAAAAAAATGAATGAAACTCGAGAGAAGACATTACCTCTAAATCGGGCAACTCTTTTTATTTGAACCAAATGCTTCTTTGGAAAGACTTCTGCCCAAAGTGAGGCTTATATAAGTGATATATGGATTTTGAGAGATAATATTAGCCATTTTTGGATGAGACAGTGGCTTGAGAGGTGTGGGTAAGGGTGTAGATGTGGGGTCTTTTGATAAGAAGGATGAGGGACACTTTTGGAAAGTCATTAAATGTTACTTTATTGTAAAATGATTTTCAGATTTTAAAGGTCCCACAATGAATTATTTTGTGTATAAGGTCATAAGGGTTTAAAATAATCCCATCCAATAGGATTTTGACAAGTGTAAATTTTATATTTTACCTTATCATTTCATTTTATCTAAATCGTTCATTAATGAGGTAATCACTGAATCATCAAGGTGTCATAAATAAATTTATTTATTTAATATCTAATAATTATAAAACAAATACCATGATGTAGGAAATATTTCTAGAATTAAAATGAATATTTATTATCAAGGAGATAATTTATGAAAACAAAATAAAAATTGTTTTACTTTGGTGCTACATAGTTTGGTTATATTTTCATTTCCTTAAAAATAATATGATAAAAGGTCACTACCACACAAAAGTGATTCCATGGGGTCCCTATGTTGGAAAAGGGAATCTTATGGTCGTCCATGAAGAAACAAAGAGGATTTGGAAACATATTGGGGCCATTTTATATTATTATGATATTATTTTATTACCCTTAACTACACGATTACTAATTAATCATGACAATTAAAGATAATTGACGTCGTTACTATTCATAATGTCCAAAAACAACAGAATATTAATTACATAATTTGGAACTTCTAATTCCAAATATGAAATTCATTTTACCAAATTAAGTAAACATAAATTTCATTAATTAATTTAAAAATAATTCCCATTGTCAGAACTAAAGACTGGTTTTTTAAGAAGTAAAATTTATCAAAAGATTCACTTGTTTTTACGTCCAGTTGAAAAGTGAAATTACATCCAATGAACAAAATTGAATTAAGTGATAAAAAATAATTAAATAACAATTTAAAAACAATTAAAAGTAAAATATAACTATATTATTAAATTAGATGAAAAATAAGTTGTGAAGTAAAATTGTAGTATTTTCACTATTCATTAAAAATGAACATTTGTCAGAAAAAAACCATAAATTTATCCAAAGTAAATTTGATATTCCGAATTAAAAAATGATATCCATTTTACCAAATTAATAACATATATGTTTCATTAATTAATTTTATAATTAATTCCCTCTTTCAAAACTAATAGCATGTTTTTAAGAAACAATATCTATCAAAAGATTGACATTTGTTTATGTCCAATTTTAAAGTGAAATTAAATGAAATGACCACATTTGAATTAAATGGTAAAAATATATTCTAATTACACATTTAAAACTAATTAAAAATATAATCTAACCATATAATTAAATTAGATTAAAAGGTGGTTTCTAATTATAATATAACATTATTCACTATTCATAAAAAATGAACTTTATCGGAAATATAACAAAAATTTACACAAAGTAAATTTTGATGTCCTGATTATAATTAAGGATTTTATTTTGTCATACATAACATATGAAATTGTCAAAAAGTGGATTTAAAAAGGGTTCTCCATCAAAAGGTTGTCAATCGACATTTTAATGAATATTAGAATATTTATGTTTAAAATCTGATTAATTCCCATTTTAAGGCTCTAACATTAATTGAATAAATGTAAAAATATATATAAAACATATATAATCATTTTTTAGTAAGTTTTTTTCATTCCATCCATTACAATAGCTAGGCGTTAACTACCGTTTAAAATAATATTATTATATTATTAGTGTGCAACGTAAGATTTCAAAAAAACTCGTTGTTTTGTATTTGCTACGCTATCGAACATAGAATCTCCATTAAAGAAATATATATATTTAATTCAAGAATATATGAAAATTTCATTTTCATCATTTAACTAGTATGGTACAACAACCACCCAAAAGTCCTTTGTAATTCCTAAATTTTCATATTATGATCACTTTCCTTCAATGTTTGATACATTCATTTAGCATTTCCATTTTCGCAAGCACCGTACTTAAAACATTTTTTCTACTAATTCACATGTGTCTGTTATTATTCAACGAAAATTATTCTAGCATATAACATTCATTGTTTTATATTAATAATTCCATCTTGAGTCTTTTCCAAGTTACAACCATATATTCCAATATAAAAAATATAGAAAAAAACAAGTGATTTATTTTCTATAATGTATACATATAATTTCATTGAAAATTCATAAATGAATGTTATATTATAAATATATATGATATTTAATTGGTGTATGTTCTCATATATTTGTATGGCCGTGTTCATGATTTGAGTAATTATATTTTATTATGCTCATGTAAAGGATACTAATTGGTTACACACCAAGTATGAAACACTCATAGCATGTTAGGATAAATGAATCATCATGTAAATGAAATTTTATGAAGAAAATTTCACACATTTCTCATAGAGGATCCCAAGATGATAGTTTAAAATATCAGATCTTTTGGAATTTTATGTTTGAAAAAGTGTATCGCTCACAAACCTTCTAGATTAATAATGTATGCTCTCCTTTAATCCTCTAGTTATTACCAAATAACCTCAAATGATTTTGCAAACACCTTTTTTAAAGGTAGTTTTAGACTGAATCACATCTATTAATTCAACATAAGTAATATTTTTCCAATAGAATGTTAGATGAATAACATTCATTAAAAATTGAATCAATCAATCGGGAAACGAAATTTACATATACCTTCTCCAAAATATAGCGGGAATCGTCATCTTCTAGATTCACTCTTCAATAAAATTTGGAACATTGTTTATTATATTCCCACTTTAACCATTATAGAACAAGGGTGCTCTAGAATCTATTATCAAATATTCCACTAGAATATTTAAAATCATATGTATATTTAATCTAATCATAATAGTTGAAAAAAAACCTAAACCTAAAAGAATTATCTTCAACAATTTATATTATCTTCCTTGAAATCCTTCTTAAGATAGACAATTTTAACACAACACTAACACAATGGGCATGTTCTAGTAGATTACATCTACTACACTTCAATAACATAGCATCCTATCATTTCATTTTTCCTCAATAACATGAAATCTCAATCCCATTTACACAAGATATATTTCTTAAATGTTCTTTTACATACCTATGCTATAGCTCTTTCTTAGTATTCAAGTTTCCGACATCTTTGAGTATCAAGTTTCACTTTCCACTTGAGATACTTATTGATGATACCACTGCATCTCTTGACTCCAGTAATGATAATTATAATAATTTGACATAAAAAATATCATTGAATTTTTTCAAAATATATTTATGATAGATTATAATCATGTTAAAATTTATCAAATAACCTATTATAGATAACTAATATAATGAACTCATGATGAACAACCACTTCATCAAGAAATAACTATTATGTTTATTAGGGTTGTTGTGTATATATTCATTGTTAGACCATAAAAATTTTGTAGTATTATTCTCCCAAATGAGAAGAGCTAATTCTGGGATACTAGTGTTCTTATAAAATTTGAATCCTTTCTATAAATCTTTTTAAATTCAAATTTATATATTTATTATGGTTTAACATCTTTCAAAAGAACATCTATATCTTTATGGATATGATATTCTATGTTTTTTCTCTTGTAAACGATGAAATGAATTTCATGGAATATATTGATATGAACCTTTATATCTTTTGACACTATCAGCTTCTAATAAAATTATTTCAACTAAATGAAATAAAATTTAGAATATATGAATGGAACCTTTTATATTTTCATGTAATCTTATTTGAAATAATTTTCTTTTCCTATAATAACAATTTTTTTATTATACAAATTCCTAAACTACCTAAATATCATTCCAAAAAAGACAATTAACATGGATGTTATTACACTACAAGTAACTCTCCAAATGTTAGTATGCCATAACATGGATGTATTCCTTGTCCCAAACAATTTCATTAAAATTAACCTACTCTTCCTTATTTATTTTCATCTCACATAATCAGTCTCAATAAAAAATTTAGAATAAATAATGTAATGAATTCTATAGGTTTTATATTATTCATACATTATTCCTATATCAATGAGAGAAAAATTTCAGACATTCATTTAATCAACTGAATAAAGTTACAATATTTTTGAAATAATATGCATGTAGATGATAGAGTATTTATATGTTAAATCCAAGGAAGATGGTGAGAGATGAATGTGATATTTTTAATTTTATTATGACTATGGTTTATAAATATGGAATTTTTCTTGATCTTCATCCATGGAATCGTTTTATCCTGATTGAGATTTTTTATTAATGGATGAATCCTGATCTTCATATGAATGTCATGGGAATATAGAATATTAAATAATTATTCTTTATAAAATTAGGAAATATGTCCCTATTAGATAGGCATGATCAGGATTATGTAATTTGGTGAAGAAAGTTTGGTATGGATATTATTCAATAAGTATGCTAGATGATGGTGGAATCTTGTTTGTGAATGATCCATAATATTAGTAGCAAAGGATAAATCTATATTTAATCTCTCTTATGGTTATTCTCATATATTAATATGGTGATAGGAGTAGGCCTTATGATTTTATCCAAAAAAGGACTCCACATTTTTGTAGTTATCAGTATTGATAAATCATCTCGATATGGAGATGATATTTTCATATTATATTTAATTGCTGGGAGTATCTATTTGTGGCATTGAAAACATGTAATATTTAATATAGAAATATATTTTCAGAAACATTGAATGGGATTTTAATTTCACCCTCTTAATCAAATTCAATGCATTTATCTGTCATGTGTGAGATATAATTGGTTGATTTTAGTACATTGGGGTCACAGATTTTTTATTGATATTGCCTCTTGTTTGAGTACACCTATCAATATGAATCATGAACATTAGAAGGGGATATTGAATTCTTTTCTCTAATTTTAGTAGATATTAATATACATGGTTAACATCAAGATTCCATTAATATTCATTTCAATAATTACAATATTTATGTTAAGGTGGAAATTCAACCTGTTCCTGCTTTTTTTTGAATTAAATTAAATTTTTGGTAACTTAGTTAACAACTATTGAGTTATTCGGAGGATAAAAAACAAGGATCATAAGAATATAGATTGTAAAGAATTATGTAAATAATAGAAGATAAAGTGTATGGTTACTAAGAAAGGGGAGGATTCTAAGGCTTTGTTGTACACTAGAATACATGAATGCCTTTTATCACATTTGCTAATTTTAAAAAGAAACATGGGCTGAGATCATGGAGGGGAATGAGGTGGCAGGAAAGTTTGTTGATATTACTTGTTCACTCGTTATGATGGTGGTTGATTAAACTGTTAAAAAGGTATTGTTATTTATAAATGATAATTTTTTATATATTGGAATTTAAATGGTGTATTTTATTTAGTTTTAATGCTTCAGGAGGAAGATGTAGAATCTGATATGATCTTGGATATTTCTATCAAAATTAGGGAACTAGTTATCATGTTACAGTTTCAATCTATTGCTTCTGAATCTATTTGTTAGGGCATTACATTTGAATATCCCACTACTATCAATGGTATTTCCTTGGATACCTCAGAGAATATCAGTGACTATATGTTAAGTGTGTCTCCCACTACAGTAGATCTACAATTCCTAGACCTCAATGGTGATAAATCAGTTGATGGGGTTGTCTTGCTACAAGAAATCACTATAATTGTTCAATTAATTTTCTTTTTTCCAGTGAATAATGAGCCTTAGACATCAGCAATGATAAATCAAAATATGGTTTGATTAACGATATTGATATTGTAACTCTTCTTCAAGGTGCTACTTCTAATAAAAAAATTGGGTAGGCCTCCAAAATATAACATGAATATTGTTGGGGTTCCAACCCAAAATCCACATCCAAATTATGATAATTATTTTAATTTACAAGGTGTAGGAAATTAACCCACAGTCACATCCCTTAAGAATTTTATTGTGACCCATAAACCCATGTTTATTTGGGTTTTATAAGTTTAAAATGTTATTAAAAATTGTATCTCTTTCATTTGGAAATTAATGGGTATAGTTTTGTTTCTCAATATTCTCATTTCAACATTTTTTACCATTTATGCTTTTTTGAGATCTATAATATTCATCTTATCTCTCGTGATATCAGGACTCAATCCTTAATTATCCCTTCTATCATAAGGTTAATATATCACTATTTATTTTGTTATTGCCTCTTTATCATATAACATTATAAGAGACCTATAAAGATATTTTTATGTGATGTCTGATTATGTGGATCATAAATGGATTATGATTGGGTATTTTTACACTGTCTTGATACCTGATGAAAAAATGGATCCAACATTCATTGATTTTATATATTTTAATTATCTATTTTAATTGATCATTGTATTTAGGTAAAGAAACCAATTTCTAGGGGTGACATCAATTGAATCAGGTACACTCTTAATGGAATGCCTGACAAAGCCTGATAGATGTCTTGTGCTGGTTAATGATGAATGTGTGTCTTCTAGGATCTCTGATTTTGTTCATCCAATACTTCACATAGATCACAATACACTGATTATTAAGGTCCCAATGAATATTTCATGGGATTACCCTCCCATTTAGATTTTATAATGGGTTTCTGGTTATCCCTGACTATAGAGATATTGATTTGGATGAATGGGAAGTAAGATTTCATAGAGGCCCTCTTAAAGTATTTCCATGATAACATAAATCCATAAAGGGACACATAAGCGGGTGGATTAGGGAAATAATTATCTAGGATTTATGATGATATAAAATATATTGAAAATATCTTCACATGTTTCATAAATATGAATAAAACCTAGGATAATATTTCAATGGGGGAATTAGGTGCCAATGATCGATGAACTTTTTATGTGTTCAATTATAATTTAGTATAAATTAGTTAAATGTTATATGGTTAAAAAGTGGTCACACAGACTTGAAGATTTTACAAATAATTCATAATAAAAAATGAATCATGGGATTCAATTCTCTTCAAATAACAGAATGTTTATTTTTATCAGAAAATTTAATATCAAAATTGAAATTTTATATTTTCAATGTATTAACACTTATGATGGATTGGATATCACATAAAACATTATTGATAACATTTTAGTTTTTTACAGTGAAAAAGGGAACTATATCCTCAAATTGATTCCGTTTCAGAAGGATATTAGAGATGTTATCATTTATATTAGTATTGGATGTGTGTAAGGGATATATTATTTAACCAAAAAATTCATTATGTTCAATTGAGATATAATTCTATATGATGTGGTGAATTAGTTAAATAATTCATTGATAATTCTCACTATCCTCTGTGGAAAAAATATTATTTCATTTCACATATTCCAATGAATGAAAATGTTATTGATATCAGATATTTTATACCAGTAGAAATTAAGAATACTCGTTTTATTGTTCATATAAATAAAATTTCAATTAGATTGGGTAAATTGGTCAAGGATACCATAACTATAAATTAGTATGGCTTTTTCCCTAGTAGGAATATTTAATTTTGTATTTTCACTGGATATGAGGGAGAAAATTTCATGATGAGGAAAACAAGTTATGTGAATTTTTCATTAATGATTAATTTTCTTAGGACATTGATATTGTCCAATACTTATTTATTTTCACTATTCATAAAAACTATCGCTTGTTCAATGGTTTTTATCAATATGATAAAAATATTTTAGATTTCTCCATGGATCTCAATCCTTATTAATGGATCCTATAGAGGCTTCTTTCAACATCACATGGGGGTAGGTTGGGTGATCTATTGTGAAGTCTTTATTTCTACTTAGTTGAAGGCTACAAGATAAAAGGTTTGAATGATAAGGTCAATATTGAAATTAAAAAAATAATTGTGAGAGGTTTTTTTATACCAACACATTATTTTATGATTATGATGTCATTTTTCTTGGGTAGGGCTCCATGAAAACACTTTTTTCCCGCAATACTATTATTTTATCATTATTAAGTTGTAGATGGGTAAGCTATTAGCATTAAAAAAATAGTATATTGTTTTTGTAAATGGAATTTTAGTGACAAGGTGGAATAATATTTCCATATTTCTGCTGTTAAGATGGGTTTACTCCATATTATATATCATGGATTTCCCCAATGTTGTGTTAGATCTAAATATTGTATCATGAATTCAGTTATTAAATAATTATTAAATATATGGAAAAATGAATGGTAACACATGCCTCAAGAAGGATGAAATATCTTTGTTAACACACGGGTCACATACACTATTGTGTGCACACATTTTCTTAATAGTTGGCCTATCAGACTTATTTTGAATCTCAATTTTGTAGACATGAACTATATTTAGAGTGGCTCAGTTTATAAAAATAATCTCATCAAAGTTGTGTGGATAAAATATATTAAACCAAAGGATAAATAAGGGATTAGAAAAAAGGATATTGGGATTTTTTAGCATTATATTCTCATTAAATTAAAATTTAATCTCTTTTCCTAAAATGATACTTATAGTTAATATATATCTATAAGGATTAAAGATATGATTATATATGGGTATCCTTATTATTTTCGTTCTTCTACATGTCATGATATCATAAGATATTTTAATGGTCTCATGGACAGATCTAAATTGATTTTCTCTAAGAAGTCCAATATTATTTGATTGAGAAATCATTGGAATGAAAATATCATTGGGGAAATTATTAGTGTTCTACATAACATGATTAATTATTCTATAGAATGTTTATTTTATAATAGGCAATGGCATGATATGATGGTTCCCTCTTGTATCATTTCTAAAATTTGAATGTATAATTTTTTAGATAGGGATATTATTGTATATATTCTTAACATGATTGGGAACATTAACTATAGGAATTTCTATAAGATGAATTGTATCAGAGGTTGATTTAATCCATCTTGGATCACTCCTTTGAGGTCACCATAATTAATCCTTCTTGAGAATAATTCTCTTGAAATTTTGGAATAATATATTTCTTACTCATGATCATATTTAGTGGGATGGAATTTAGCTAGCATTTTCTTGTCATTTTAATGGGGGTTGTGAAAAATATTCATCATGTTTGTATTGAATGTACATTCACTTCTAGGATGCGGGATTATATTAAGGATATATTTCTTGTGTCCATTGATAGGGAAATACATTTAGAGTATCTTTTGAAAGGTGGCATAGCTACTGTGGATTTTTTCTGTAAGTAAGTGGAAAATCATCTTCTGGAAACCATCGTTTCAGTGGTTGAATTCACTTGAAAAACAAGGATCTCAACCCTGTTTGACAACAAAAAACAATTTTTTAATATATAGAAAATGACTATTCATAAGGTTGATTTTTTTGAAACTCATATTCAAAATGGTTCAATGAATAAATCATTATCTAAAAATAATATTCTTTTAAATCTTATTGTACATGATATGGAACGTAGACAAATTAGTGTAAAATCAATTGATTGGATTCCTCCTATCAGTCTGTGGATTACGCTGAATGTCGAGGGTGCTACCATTGGTTCTCCAGGTTCATTACTCTATCTTGAGTCCATTATTAAATATAATGGTTTTGTGAAATGGTTTTTTTACATTATATTGGAAGTGCAACTGTATATGAGCCTAATTAACCATTTTTATATATTCTATCAAATATTCAATTCAATATAATTATATTATTTTATGGATTTAATCTTATTCAATGTTGGCTATTACTTCTCTCAAAACATAGTGTGCATTCATTCCATTTAACCAATCATTTAGAGGGTTCACATGAATTATTTCAATCTAATTATTTTTCAAATGTGATTTTAAAGAGGATTATTAATGATCCATGTTTAATGTTGTCCATTAGTTATAAATGTTATTTCTCATCACTTATTGATTCAAACATATAGGGTGTTAAACACTCTAAAATATGTAATAAATCGATAAAATTTCATGCTCTATTATTTTATTTTTCATTAAATTTTGATGACCATATTATTATATAACTTATAAGCTTCTGCAATAGACACATAGATCACTAACTCTATTGATCACCTGTTAAATCATCATGTGGTCTCACCCCAAATTACATATGGTTTCATGAGGTCAGCATTTTCCAAAAATATCAAATATCCAGGAGTTCCATTTTTCATATCATGGAAACTACAATGTATTTGTAGATTTCTTTTGAATCACCTCTAATCATTTATAGGTCAACAGTTCTCTAATGCCTCAATATTTTCCTCAAAATCCACTTTGAGGGTAACAGAAATATGAAAAATACATACCTTCCAGTTTTCACAATATCTGTTTAACATCGGGATGGTTTACCAAAAAAACATCACATATATGTGAATATGTCACTTAAACTAAATAATTGTTGATTCTTGAAGATCAGTTGTATAAGCTCTTATAAAACCACCATGTTCATAATATCTTATTATTCTTATAAACATACTCTATTACATATGATTCTACCTAATCACAATATTTTTCAATGTGTTGTCCCTTGATATAACAATTGTATCAGAAAAAAAAAGAAGTATGGGATTTTAGAAACAACATCAATACAAATATTATTACAATTTTTATACCCACTATATGCATGAATGAAAAAATAATTGAAATTTTTATTTTGGTGATGTTATGAATTACTTTATAACATTATATTATATTTAAACTATTATTATATAAAGTTCGAAGGAATATTATTCTAGATTACATAAAATAATTATTTCAACGCACTAAATCCCAAATTAAAATTTATGTATGAGTAATGGGGTTGATGAGTTCTCATTACTATTTTAAGAGTCAGTATATGGTAATTTTAATGCATTTTTTCATGGATTTAAAATTTCAGGGACATGATTTTTTAAGGGTATAGAATTTAATAATAGAGGTTTCAGCACATATAATCTTTTCAATAAATTATATTATAGTTAAAATTATGTCTAAAACTTTTAATATGATTATAGGTAGAAGAAAAAATGAAATGTTTATAAATACATTTATTTAATTTTATATATCATGGATGAATAAAATACACAATGAGAAAAAATAGATGCAATATTATAATAAAAACAAGTGTACAAAATGAATCTATGGTTGAAATAATATTTTTTAGAATCCCCCATAAAATTATACCATTTAATATATGTTTAATATTAACTAAATATGTTGAAACATCAAATGAATTTTGAGAATTAAATATGAGAATAAAATGTGAGTTTATATATAGTATAAAAATATATCTATTTTTGGGAGTCCGTTTATATTCAATAGAGATTTTGTAGGGATATGATATTATAGGAATACGAGATGTCAAGATATAAGATATAATTAGTTTATGTTTATCATGTTTTATGAATTTATTAACTGATATATATTCAATTGTTTATATATATTTATTTAAAATTATTGAAAACCATTTTAGTTTTGATAAGTGTATTTTATGTTTTAACCAATATAGAATATCATTTCATATCACTAAGATTGTTTTTTTTAAATTTAGGTGGATGGATATTCATTGGGTATGTTTGAAAATGTTTTGAGCCATTTCAAAGAAGTTGTGAAATTTTTATTAAAAGGGTAAAATTTAGAAATTAAATTGAGTGTAATAGAAAAATTTAAGTCATAATCATTACATAATGGTAGCTAAAAACATTCATATTATAAAAATATATATTTTGGAACTCCTTATTAAATTTAAATGAATCAATGTTAATTTGAAGGAGTATTTCCAATTGTTTACAATATATATAAGTGTACCAATGAGATGTAGTGGAAGAGACTGGAAGAGGAAAACTGTTATTTCGATATGTGGTAGTTATGTTAAGGTAATATGTAATGTTATTCAAGATATTATAATATATAAAATTGGAAATTTAATATAATATGTAAATATACTTAGTGTAATACATGTGGGAGGTTCATAACATAAAGAGTAAAAATTGTCAAAGGTTAGGGATACTTAAAGTAACAAAATATTATATGTAATGGTTTCTAAATAAAAATTTGAAAACTTCCCAAGAAATTATATGATATATAAATTTATATTCCTCATTAAATAAAGGCTATCATTGATGGATACAAAAGAGTACTCAGAGGGTGAATAACCCTAAAAAATTATTGATCTGACTAATAAATAATTACGATTAAATCTAAACATCACTGGAATAATTTATGCTTAAAAAGAGATTATGTAATTGGAACCTAGAGAATATTGATGATGTATAAGGTCGCAATTAAGAAAAAATTGTATTTGTAGTGACTGTAATTCAAATTATTTTTATATGTTCTTTATGGGTTAAAATAACAAAATGATATTTGACGATCTCTGATTCTATCTTAGGAAATAGAAGGAGTGATTTTTAGGATATAAATTATATTTATATGATAATTTAATATATGTAGAACTAAATTTTGTTATTATTGATTGATATTGGAGAAGTTAATAAATGATAATGGTAGGATATTAAAAATTCATAATATTCTATATCGAGTTGGTTACTGATTTCAATGTGAATCAATCCATATATATAAATTCACTTATTCAATGTTTTACTTCTAAATATTGGATAGAGCGTGAGAGAAAGAGACTAATAAACACCTTTAAATATGGGTTTACATCTACATTGAGGAATGTATATTTCAATGTTGATTAATAATAATATAATTATTGAGGTGTAATAATTAAATGTATGTGTTCATTCATTAATAAATATTTTGGTCATTATGATAGCTTATGGAGAAGTTAGGTGTGATGATAATGGTATTATTAAGTCTATATTAGTTAAAGATAGTTTTTAAAGGAAGAGAAATATTTTAAACAACAATATTGATACATCCTCTGGAGAAATATATATCTTTTCTATATAATAAAAAGAATTATTATTTAAGAAATTGGTAATTTTGAATAATCATAACAAACTAATTAGTTTAAAAATATAGATATTTTAAAAAGATTTTGGGATGTGATCTTTCCTTCTCTTTTATACTTAATATGATTCGTTGTTGTGTTCATCTAATATTTTTTAATCCATTTTTATTAGTAATAAATATATGTCTCAAAATTATCCTAAATAACTCAAGGATTAGTCACCCACATTGGGGGAGAACCATATAAAAAGAATGTGTGTTCCTTATAGTTCATTCAATACAATTATATATAAGTGATAATGAAATTTAAAAGTTTGTGCATCGAGGAATTAACTGATCATAAATGATAATTCCAAACTAATTATTTTTGTAGAAAATATTATTATTCTTTCAATACCTATCCCACTTCTCAATGATACAACATCTCTTAACTAGGCACATAATGTGGTATCATAGAAAACAAGTTTCCCTCTAGACAATCAAATATAGGATTGGTAGATAAATAAAAAATAATAACTCTAAAGACTCTATAGGTGTTCCATAATTTGATGGAATTAATTTAGATAGATAATCGATTATGATATTATCTTGGCCTAGAAGTAATGGATTCTCTAATGGATGATGTAACATTAGTGGAGAGAGTTGATCGTTTTAAATTTAAAGATAAAATATGTTTTTTGGTTGATGTAGAAATAAAAAATTCTATATTGATGTATTAATCTAATAGATTTAGAAAAAAATTTAATTTACTTGAACCAATAAAAAAGAATTGAGATCATATTAATAAGATCTTTAAAAGGGATATTAATGAAAAATAATTCAAAAAACATTTTTATATGAATTTTTTTAAGATATCTGAATGGTTCGGCACTATACTATAGATGAATATTTTACCAGTGTGAATGAAATTTTCATCAACATCTATGTTTTTCGATATATTCTAAACTTTTAATCATTATTATGAATTTAGTGAAAAACTTCTCTAATATGACTGAATAAAATGTTTTAATCCTAGAAGATAGATATGATTTGTACCTTCATGATCATCATACGATTAATGTTCATTATGAAATGAGAAAGGATCTTTAATTTAAGTATAAAATAAATGATAGAGTGAAATTCACGGTTATATCTATGTCTACAATCAAAGATTAGAAAAATAAATCATCTAGTTCATTTTAATGATATATAAATGGATTTAGTGTATAATAATATCATTACACTTATCTCAAATAATATCCAAAAATTAAAGTGGATGTATAATGGTAATATATAACTAAATATATTAGGAATTTAACATATTTGTATCAAATAAAAAAATGATGGTGATTTTTTAGAAGATGAAAGGGGAAATATATTTACTAAGATGATTTGGAGTATAAAATATATGAAATATAAACAAAATAGATGATGGAAATGGAATATTAGTGAATATGAAAAGATGAAGGCTATGTAGAGAATTATAGGAATGTCACGCCACTAAATGTAATCAATATAAGGAGGAGGATCTGGAAAAGATAATTAACATTATGAAAATTGTTTAAAAATGCGAATTAAGATTAAATTTTTGATGAAAAGTGTGAATAAATATAAACTGACCACTTGTTGATAGCTAATATTTAACAGTTTATTGATAAAAATACATAACACAAGAGAAAAATAAAGTCCAAAAATGAATTCATTGAGAAGATAATGGTAGGATAAAAATAAATTTAAAATAAATCGAATGACTACATAAAGAATATAAAATTACTCAAAGTTAATATTATTGAACAAGAAATCATTTTAAATAATTATAAAGAGATATTTGCTACCAAAGAGGATAATATAAATGATAAATAACCATGTTTTGTTAATTATATATGATGTTTTGACAAAATGATAGATGACTACAATAATTTTTAAGAAATAATGCATGATTCATGAAAAAATATCATATTTTTTAATGATAATATTAGGTAAAACCTTCACCTATGAATGAAAATAATGATAAATTAAATTATCTAATAATACAATTTCAAATGGATTATCATTTTGATCTTCGATCCTGACAACACAAGGGAATACAAAAAAAATTTAAGGTGAGGATGAAATATCTTAATATGGGAATAATTACAATTGTAAATATTTAATAAAATATTGTTCCTTGGTAGAAAGATGAATTTCATATATAGTTTCACAAGTTCCATGTAAGATTAATCCTAAGAGGTTATTATTCCTTTATTGGATCATATTGGATTAAATCTAATTATTTATTTTAAATAATATCACATAATTAGATTCAATGGAGTAAAAAGGTTTAGGGAGGTATTTTTAAAGAATAAAATTATTATCTCTATAAAGAAGAATGATTTTAATAGAAAACTATCATGATTACCTACATATAATATATTTTATTACATATATGAAATTTATGGAAGGTGTGTCCAAAATGGTAATTATTTTGAAGAATGTGTGATAATATTTCCAATAAAAAAACTTTAGGCTTCTAGGGATAAGAATGTTCAATTAAAAAAAATATGAGTAGGGTCTTCAAAATAGTTTTTGTTCATAACATATGATAATAGATACAAAAAAGAAATGGAATTTAAGATCTTGATGGAATTTAAATTGATTTTGTGAATGAAATATCTTTAATATCATAGGAATTGTAAATTATATTCAATCTCAGAAACTATAATCTAACGAAATTATGTTTTTAATGGTCTTAAAAAAAACTAATTATGTTTAATATTAGTTTTTTATGATATAAATGTAGTACTTTTATGAGGAAAATATCATCTCATCATGTGTATAATTGTGGTAATAATTAAATATAATGGTGAAAGGACATACTTGTTCCAAATAGATAATATATGTTATTCATTATATTTTAGTTCAAAATATTTGTAATAAAATAATTTTCAACCTCTATCAATGTATTTTTAGGGATTCAATGAGTTATGTTCTTAGACACTTTCTTCAACTGAAGAGATAAAATTAAAACTTCTATTAAAAATAGTAAAATAAAATAATGGTGAAAATAGTCCACCAGAAGGTTAAAATTCAGTCCAATAGGCCAGTTATAAAAATTCATTAGGATTTATGTGGTCTAAAGATTCATCAATCCATTAGAGGTGATCGTTATTTCACCACATTAGTTATTGAATTTATATGAATCACTAATTTCACATTCCATATGAATAGGTTAGATTCATTGAAGATGTTCTATATTATAAAAATTGATGATAAAAAAGTGATAAGGAATATTTCTATATGCTGAGAATTGATAATAAAAAAAATACACCATAAACTCATTTAAATATTATCATAGAATTCAAGGAATCACACATCAGTATAATGATACATATATAAAAAAATCAATTTTAAAATTGTAAAAATAGAATCATGGATGACATGGTAAGAACAATGCTAATATTATTCAAGCTCTCAATGGTTTTCTGGATCGATCATAGCTATGAAAATCCAAAATAATAACTTATTAAGAAATAAATCCCACATGAAGTACATGATTTTTTTACTAGAAGATACATATTTTGAAGGACTGCATAATGTGTAGTAGTTAATGTGTCATGATGAAAAACAAATTATATTTTGGAAGATTTGATAAATAATAATTGTTATGAGTAATCTAGACAAATTAATGTAATGGATTTGGTTAAAATTATTTTATTAAATGGTCACGAAAGATATTGTACAATAATGATGTAATTATTATTGAAAATAAACCAAATTTCATCATGTAAATAGAAGTATATTTTAAAAATAACTATTTGGATACAATAAAAATTTATTATAGCATGATTGTAAATGAATATGTAAATGAAAACAATAATATAAATATTTATTCAAATCCTTATAGTGAAAATATATTCACTTAAAAAGGTGAGAAATTAAAATACCATAAGTTAATGAATATTTTGAAACTAGAAAATTTAATATGAAATTAGAATTAAACATTTCATAATTGAATGTATTTGAGAAATGAAAATAAAAGGAACCGAATGTATTATGTTAAACCAAACTCTATTGTTAGTGATTATGAGAAAAATAATAGTTTGATGTAATGAATGAGAAGGTAGATAAATTTGATGAGAATTAATCATATAATTTTGTTCAAAGACCAAAATATAATAAGGTAATGGAATCCAAGTTAGTGTTCCCAAATAATATTATTGTAAATGTTGATGGTTCAAGAAAAAATTCTAGTTTATTAAGAAAAAGATACTCTTATGTAAATGGATTTTATTTTTAGACTATATTTTCATTTATTTCTAGACTTAATTCCATAAGAATGTTTATAGATTTTATATCTCCTAAAATTTTCAAAATATAAGGACATGATGTCTTATTCTATGAATATATAACTCAAAGAAGCAGTTCATTTTAAAAATCATCGATGTTTTTATCTTGATAGTGATAATATTATGGTGTCAAATCGAATGATATATATATTTTTTTTTTGGATCAAATAGTCCCTTAGGAATTTGTATTAAATATTACATGGATACATAAAATACATGACATTATTTGAGGGAAAATTTATTTTAATAGATATGTGATGGATATAAGTATAGGTACTAATTTTTTCTTCGTTAATGTTGTTGAAAACCTTTTATAAGTTAAAATTAGTATTCTAGTTAATAAATTTTTATAAAAATTGAGATTAAATTTTAAATTTTTAGACATGGAGAATAAGTTTCCATCCTATTATTTTATGTTTTTAATAAATAATACTTCATATTTTAATCTAAAGAATCACATACCTAGGAATTTTTGAATATGATTTGAATGAAATATTCCAAGGAGGTTACCATGCCAATACAAATTCTTTTAGAGTTAAGCATTGAAATTTGTGAAAAAACTATAAATTATATGGAATTAAAAAGTTTGAATCGGTGTTTTATTTGTCTCACCCCATCAATACATGATATTTTTTATATTGTAACAATTCGTGTAAGTTATCAATGTGATTCAGAATAAAAAAATACCGTTTCCAGGATTTTTAAAAAATATATCAATGAAGCATTGAATTTTGGGTTGACGTAAAAATGTGGTGGAATCATAAACCTATTTTGAAAAAATCATGATTAATCAGTTAGTGACTAAATTAATAGAAAAATATACAACATATGTTTTAGTCATTCTAGAATATATCTTCATAATTTGTAATTACAAGAACAAAAAACATGGTGAAAATAGGTACTAAATAGGATGAGTATGTGTCCACAAGAAATGGTTATATCTAAATAATTAATATCAGATACCATTTTTTATATTTAAATGTGATTATTGAAAACCCATTGTTAATTTCATTTGATAAAGAAAAATAAATTTATATTTAAAACTTCTCATGAGTTGATATATATAATAACACACTTGCATCAGATATTATTTAATCAATTTAATCATGAAAATGTAGAATGAGGATGTAATTCATTACTATGGGGGTTCATCTAATTTCAATTTAATCCAAGTGTATTCCAGTGGACTAGTTTAAAGGCTTTATTTTTATTAGGTATGCCTCTCCATTCCCCCACACTTGTGAAGTTTGTAAATGACACACATTCCATTTAATTTAATAAATAAGTGTTTTAAAATACATATAAAATTCATGAATTGTTTTTTTAATTCAGTGTATTGATTTTTTTAAAATGGTAATATGTATGTGTATTGATTAAGGAGGAGATAATCGAAATAACTTGTTTAGAAAATTCGTCTCACAGAATGAGAGGAACATAAAATAATCATTTTTTAATCTTGTATTTTTATACCAAAATATTTCTATTTGAGAAAAGATATTATTTGATGTTATTTATAATGATTTTTTGGAGGTTAGAAATAAATAGAATGATGATATTGAATAACACCAAAAACGGTTGTAATGCTGTTTTATTTATTATCAACCATAAATAATGATCATTGGATGTCATTGAGAGTGTTCTTGAGTTGAATTAGACTGAAAAAATATACTCTATTTATGTTTGAAACTATTCCATGTTAATTTGAATTTTTTTATTTAAGGCTATAATTTTGAAAATTACTTCATATATAAGAGTAAATATGAACCCCTGATTAGTGCATAAGGGTATTATGTAACACACATACTGAAATCCGGAAATTTTTTAGATATCTTTGTTTTGTGTTATATTACTCATGTGTAAACATAATTTTAACTCCATTGGTTTTCACCATACATAAGAGTATATCTGATATGAAAAAGAAGACACAAAAAATGAATGAACCTTACGCTGATACGAAAGAGTAACATCAAGATGATACCAAATGGTTATGTAGACATTGTAGATTGAAAAATATCAACGAAAAACAATTCATAAATAACCTTTTATGATATGTAGTGGAATTCCAAAACATACGAAACAAAAATTAGAAAACTCATGGAAAACATAATTGTTCCCATAGAATGGTATAATCATTGAAAATTATGTCTCAAGCAAAAAAGTGATACATAATGGTATATTACCTTGTATATAATGGTTTTTATAGGGAGATACATAATTTCACTCCAAGGGAAGAAAAACATGAAATTTTACCAAGCTTTCCATTTCATACATAAGAGTGGATTGAAACTTATTCCCTCTGTACAGTGGTTTATAGAATCTTTATAAATAATAACATGGATATTACAGAGGATGGAAAAGTGTCCATATTTATAAAAAGGATATATTTTTAACACTAAATAAGGTGATTATATGTTGTTTTTTATGGACTTAAATATCACAATGATTGTGTTCGATTTGTTATTCATTTTGAGTTAAAATAATGAATGATATACTTCACTACTACACGATTACAGTTGTAATTTAAATTAGGAAAATATAAAATTTATTAATAGTGATGGAACTAATATTTGTTATTGGAAACAAAATTTAAGGGATTAAAAATATTCGTTTCATTATTGAGAATGTTAGAGATTTTAAAATACAACACAATATATAAAAATTATTTCACATAGTTTAATATTGGATGAAAAATCATTGACATGTAAAGAGATATATATATATATAAGGGAAACTGGATTTTTTATTTTTAATAAATGCTACGAAATGTGGATTTCAATCTTTATTAGAAGAATACTTATTATTAAGGAGGAATAATATAATTTTTTTGTGAAATAACTCCTGTATATGTTTATTATTTTTATAGTATGAAAAGAAAATAAATGTGACTAATGTGGAAAGGTTAATTATCTGAAAATCATTAACCTATGGTAGAGTTAAAAAATATCTTACACTGTGATGTATTATCTTCCAACAAGAGACTTCTGATCATACTAATAAGGGACAAATAATGGTTTTTTAAGGATGTAGGGACCTATTACAACAAATCCAAAAAAAAATCCCTCATAATAACCGGAATTTACTAAGGAGTACTCACACACTTTGGTGAAAAACCTTGTAACACGATCATATGTTATTTGTGTTTTTTTCATGAAAAAAATATGTGTGACGATCAGATTTTAACGATAGTGGATGATAACTATAACTTGTTTTACAGGTTAATTTCAGAAGAATAAATTAAAAAAATTACCGCTTATTCATCCCATAGCCACTTCTATTTGATAAATAACCAAATACCAAGATACTTCTGTTATAATGAATGTTTTATTTAAATGAATTAAGATTTATTTTATTTTTAACGAATTATTAATTATTAATTTTTATTTTTATTTCCTTATATTCTTCGTTGAGGAAATTTTCTATGTTAAAAATATAATATATGAAGTATAGATTGAAAATATCTTACATTATTTATATTCTACCAAATGAATGATTAAGTACTAGATATTTTCAGAGGAAATATATTATAGATTTATTGTTTCTTACCAATGGAAAAAAGGATAGTAAATTAATCTTGTGTGAGTTAATGTTCAAGGAGAAATAATTTATCCACACTCTACTATGTATTTTATTCCAAATCGGTGATGAAGAGTTATCCATATGTGAGTACATATTTAATCTCAAAGTAAGTGTATATTGAAGTTTATATGTGCCATATATCTACATAATGATTGAATTCAAAAACATATATAATCTTATTTCGGAACGTATTTAATATAATATAACCTATGTTATCAAATTATGTTAATTTTTTCTTACAAGTAAATTTCATTAATTTGAAACTGGTGGGTTTCATTTGGAAAATGAGAGATCTAACCTGGCATAGTTTTATTCACATGTAATAATATTGTTAATTTTAAATGTTCTAGTCACACCCTCTTATTCATACACAAGTATGTATATAACATAATGATTCTCACACATGCCAGTTTCTGACCAACATATTCTCAAATGAGTTTCCACTTTTTAAAAATAAATTTTTTAAAATATTCTTATGTTTTCCCAAAAAGCTATATTTTGTACTTCTTTGTTCATATGTGAGAATTTAAAATCCCCACTTCACATTGCACACTTTTTTCCAATTAATTAGTTTTACTTCAGGTGTTAATTTAATCTGTTGTAGAAAAAAACTATTGAATATCATATACTTATGTAAAAAAATATGTTATAAATTTATTCAAACACATCCTAGATATATTTTATTCCTACTCAAGATAGAATCTTTTAAATATATATATATATTTAAATGTACAAATTTGTCAACATTCAATATTAAATAATTATTTCTATCTATGGATAAAAAATTATTTAAATTATAAAAAAAATAGTATTGATGAAGTAAAAATAATTTAATTTGTTTAATATAATTTGAGTTTTTATTGATATAAAATTTAAAAAAATTAAGATATTGAATAATTTATGTGTTAAATATAGAGATTAAGTCAAAAACCCGACTATATAAGTAAGGATATGAATGGTTTTGAGTACTAACATTGCATCATCAATTTAAAATGTATTTGATAATATTATTAGTGGTATTAATGAGGTTATGTATAATATTTTTTTAAGAAAATAATACTTATCACATTTTATGGGAATTATTTTGGTAACATATGAGATAATTTTACATGAGAAGATAAGGGTTTTGAACCCATCCCTACTTAATATGTATGATCAACATGATATTAATTCATATTATATATATAACCCTCACGATATAATTAGACAATAAATAGAGTATAACACTTCCTGTAAGACTTTTGATACTAGATTTCTCTCTGTAAAAATCAATCATAAACATTATGAAATATTTATTTGTAGAAATTCAATTTTTTTGCCTATAAATTTGAACTTACTCATCCCTTTTTCAAAACAAATAAAATATGTTTTCCTATTTATATTCATCCCAAATTTCAACTCTTATGATATATATAATCCTCCTTTTACTTTTAGATGAAATAATTTTTTCTTGGGTTTCATTTTAATAGTGTTTTTAAGAGAATATTTGTTTCCATAATATAGGTATATATATTTCCATCATTTGTTTTCTAAATAATAATTAGGACATTTTTTATTAAAAACTATCACGATAATAAAAACATTTAATTATTATAATTCCAATATGTGTTTGATAATATGAAAGTTCTATATCAATCATTAATTACAGTAAACATATGATTGTTTATGTTTATCCACCTACAAACTCAATGCTACACAGTTTTTATTAGTAATTTTTATTGGTAAAAAATTTTAAAGAATATTCAATATGTATAATATAAAAAATTTACAATATTATTTAAAGTAAATAAACATGAAATAATTATCTATATAACAAATGAAAACATTATTTTTTGTATCTTATAGTATCTTTTCTCAAGGATCATTGACAATTAAAATTATGCTAATGTTTTTTAGAACGTAAATCTATAAAACCTTAAAATAAATAATGTTTTCAAAATTAATTCACTAAATACAAGGAAAAATAAAAAAATTAATAATAAAAATTAATTTATTTTAGAAAAAATTAATTGATTAATATAAATTTGTTACACATTATTAAATGAGTGAAAATAGATAATCATGACACAGGGTAATGGGGTGTTCTTCAAGAAAGTTACGTCAATGTTTTAAAGATGACCCCTAAAATATACTTTCTATGTATTTTAAATCTATTTATTATCACATTAAATGTTAATTTTTTTATAAATGATTAACTAAATATTATATAGTTTATAGTTTTGAATTCATGTTTTTATTAATTTTATTCATGTTATGTTTAGATGTGTTCTCTATGTGTTTTTGTCATGTTATTATTCATGAGCATTATAAATAGAAATGGGTTGGATAAGAAATATGTTTCAATGAAATCAATTGTTTTTTTAATATTTATCGAGATTATAAAATTTGGTCCATGCGAGGTATATCTCACCCATAATGTAACATGATTTCCTGGTCCTATTAGCCCATTATATAATGCATGGGTCAGCTGTCATTTTTCCCATTTATAATGTGATGCGAATGTGATATTACTGGAAGCCTTAGTTTATCTAACATAAGTATTTGGTGGATATATTTTGATTTCATGAAATAAGAATATGAGTGAATAATTATACAGAATGGTTATGATCATCTAATTTCTAATATTTTATTTCATAAGGAAATATTCTTTTCAAGATTTCACATATTTTCAAGAGGAACTTTATGTAAATATATATTTCTATTATTCTAGATAATGAATTTATTATATTTAATTTATTGATGGAATAATTTAGTTAATTTTTCAGATCTATGATAATGTTCTTTTATGATCTCAAGGTGTATTATGAAACACAATTCAGGCATTTTCAAGTACTTTAATGGCCTAATATCATTATATACCATTTAATAATATTTTTATGATTACATTAAAAATTTGAAAATTTATTGTTTAAGGATGAGTATTAATGGATATGATTGTGGAGTTTGTACTAAATTGTTTTATATTTCAATGAAATAGGTGTATCATATGAGGAGTTTGGGTTAGTAGAGAAAATGTATGTCTGGTAGTAAAAGAATAGTTTTTGTTATGCAAGGGATTTTCTTTTTTATTTAAAACTCGAAACATAAATGGTATTAGGTATGTGTGTGATGAAATATTTTCTATAAATCATGTAATTCTTAGATTTTCATGTATGATATATTATTGGGTTGACCTTAATAACCCAACATTTTTGTGGGAATCTCCTTCAATCAGAAGACACTAGTTTCTTGGGTAGTCATGGATGGAGTATAAAGAGATACCTGACAAGTAATAATCTAAATGAGGATTACATAAGGTGTATAATACCATATCAATGGGTTTATACAACTTATTATATGACTCATGTATTGTCCTAATGTTTCTATGAATATATTCATATGTTATATAACATACGAATAAATGGAAATTTGATTAAAATATTTGTAACCATATTAGATTAACATAACATTTATGTTTGTTATAAATTCCATATACATGTTTCCTAAAATGAAATGTAAATAATAAATGATATAATAAATTTTAAGAATCTATAAAATTAACGCGAAAAATTTAAATAGAAAAAATAATATTTTGATATAACGTAAATTGTTTGCTTATATTAACGTAAATCATTACCTAAATTTTTTGTTATGCTCTACACTATGACTAGCGATGAAAGTGATGTGATATACTGATACCATACCATATAATATCCCTAACCGAAGACATAAAATATACCTTGTATTTCCTTATATAATAATATATGAAAATTAAATTTTTTATGATATGATATTGATTAAAAATATCATATGATTTATGTAGGTTTTTGAGAAAAACTCTATAAATCATTAAATTTCACTAAATTGTCTTATAGGTTTGTGTTATTCCACATTATATTGAATAATATGAAATATCGTATAAAATAATATCCAAATTAGATTTTGTATATCTTACAAAACACTTTTGGAAAACTATTATCAACCTCACTTTTTATCACATTATATGAAATGCCTTATAAATATAAAGGTGTTAAGAATCATGGTAATAATTGAAGGATCTTGTGGTGTGTATTAAAATATAACTATAAAGGTTTCTATTAAGAATATTTGAATGAAAATTAATGTTTCAATATTATATGGGTCTAAATAAATTATGTGCATTCATATATAATTTATCATAAATGATCATAGATGTTAATTTTTAATAATCTGTTTTTTAATATTATTTGATAATACACATTGTTTATAATTCATAAAAACTAAAAAGCATTTGAAAATTGATATAAGGATAAAAATAGTTCTATAAAATATCAAATATTTTATCCAATATTATTGTTAAAGTATTTAGAATTAAGATCCCATAATTTATTAATGGAATATTCAGAATAATAAAGCCTTATATTTTAGAAAAATTCTCCCAGAATATAGAATACTCTAAGATATGCTGATATTAATAATTTAATTATTAATATTACCTCTAAAATATAATTATTGACATTTATTAAAATAACAAAATTATGTGTCATTTTATGATATTCTATATATAATAAAGTTTCCAAAAGATTGGTAGGAATATGATTGAACATAGGGTTGTTTAGATGTGACATGTTAATGATTATACAACCAAATTGAAATGTGAATGTCACTTAACATCCTAAAACTATTTAGAGTATATTTATAAAATAATAGTGTATATATATGCATTTAGATTACAAAATTATCTAAAATGTAATTTTATTTGAAATATATTTAAATAAGATAATGATGATAAACATAAAAAGATTTCCATGTATAAAACATAAGTTCTCAAGGTCATAATATATTAGGTTTTTATGTAAACAAATTTATATAGTTTTTCAATGAGTTTTAACATATGAATATCATTCCTAAATATGACCATTATTAAAATTATAATTAAGTATTAAATATAAACTTAATAGGGGTCTATTTAGAATGTTTTATTAGAAGGTAATATAGATATTCTGTTGAAATTCCATCAACATATAATGAGTTTGGAAAACCATAAAATAACCCAATAAAAATGATTTTTGGTACTCTTTTATATGATATATAATATTAGTTCATACACATGGTTTTGTTGGTATATTCCAAAAATAGTATTAAAATATAATAAAATGTGGCATGTTATGCAGAAGTCATTCTCAAATTCATCATTTTTTTGTTGGTTTTATTTGAAAAACAGTGTCAAATTATACTTGACCATTGAAATTATGACACTGATTTATCCATAACAAATGTTCATTAGGAATTATCATATATTTTTTTGAAATGTTATGTCTATTTTGAGTTTGATTTCACTAGAGGGTAAAAAGATAATAAATATATACAAAACAACTTTTCTATGTTGGATTAATCATTAACTATACAACATAGACTATCACACGCTATGTATTCGGTATAATATGGTTGTAAGCTTCATATTTATATTCCCCTATTACATATATTTTAATAAATTCCTAATATGAGAAAATATAAACTTTTATTTCGTTTTTACAACAGCATTTTTGTAGTGCTAAATATAGATGGTTGTGTATATTGTTACAAATTTCATTAGTAGAGATTAATCATGATAGTATTTTTCATCTCATGTGATCAGTATGATATGTGGCCCCTTGATTGGTATCTTGTTGAAGAGTGTTAATATGTAAGTGATATGTTATGTGATAGTCTATTAGTTGTGTAATATATAATGTTCTCATCCATAAGGGTAGATTACATGTGATGTATTTATCCACCTGGTCAGTATATACCCAGAGAATCGAGGTTTTATGAGTATATGTATGAGATTAACATATAACATGATTGATGATTTCATTATGACTTGGACAAATGGATACGGGGTATGCCATTTTCTCACCCCTCAGGGTGAATAACATGTGATGATTTTTCCAATATAGTCAGTATATACCATAAAAATTGGTAATATATTATTATAAATATGACATTGACACATTTCACGACTTGTGATTAAATGATAACATAGAAAAAGGAATTAAATGAAAATAATTTCATGTATAACATATTGTTTTTAGACAAGGGTATAGATAAATAAGTGCTTCATATAGATTATTTTATCCCTTTTGTATCATTATTAGTCATGATTATTTTCTAGAGGATGGTCTTATGGTTTTTTTATGAATAAAAAAATTATATTTTATATATTACTACAAAATCCCTTGAGGTCGTAATTTATGGTTTAATAAATGTATATTTATGATTATAAGACCTGATGATATTCTTTAAACGTTTTCTAGAGTTTATCCAAAATAAGTTCCTAAAAGATATTCAGAACATTTTAAAATTATATATTTGATATAATATGCCCTTTAAAAGTAAAAAATGTTATGTATTTATCATCTATAATTGATGTGGATTTTCCATATAGCTTTATTAATCCGATTTTTGATTATTGGATAGTTCCATCATAGGGAAATATGATCTCTCATCCTAAAACAATCTTTATGTTTTAAAAAATTTGATTGAGTATGTGAGAATTTTTTTGTGAATTCTAAAAGACTTTACTTACTAAAATATGAATTTCAACCCATTTATATATACAATAAATCACAAAATTTTATAAGTTTGATTCCAAGTCATGTTATTCTTTACAATTTGAGAAAATATGATAAACTATATAAAACCTAATAATTTTATTAATACTTTTAAAAAAAATATTAGAATATATCCAAAAATAGATAAATACTTCATGAAAACAATAAATGTATCAAATTCACTAATATTATCAACCATATTGATCACATGATTTGGTAATAGACTTCCCTTTATTATCTTTTACATAATTCCATTAAAATTTTATTTATATTCATATTTATTTCTCATTAGAATATAGATTCAATTGTTGAACTAATTCAACAAAAACTATTCAAGAGGGTCTTTTTCTAACCCATAAAATTTTATTTAATTCATAAGAATTATTATTAAATTTATATATCTCTCCAAAAATATTATTACATTAAGATTACCTTTATAAAATATTAATCGGAAGGTCTTATTTAGGGATGATGATTTTATATTGTCATAAAAAAATGATTTCATAAAATGAGTATCATGTTTTAAATTCAATTAATATGGAATTTAATTATATGTTCCCTCAAAAAAATGATCTCCCCATCTGAATCAATTCTTAGAAATTAATGAGACATGATATATATTTCATCATGATCATATCAGAAAATTCCTTAACCTGAATAATGAATATATCTTTTGGAAAATTATATTAATTGTATCATATATTATTATTTAATACATGAGTGGATAATTCCTTATCCAAATCCATCATATGGATTCAAATTTTTCCAATTAGATTATGATGAAGAAAGATACATTGGTTTTATTTATTTTCAATATTTCAATATTGATTAGAGTCAATATATAATGTATTTAGTAGATGAATAAGAAAAAAATATAAATGACTAAGTTATATTAGACACCTAACATTGTTCATTTCTTTGAATATACATTTATAAGTAGTAAAATGTGATTGTGGAAAAGGATAAGATTATAATTGGTATAAATAATCATATATATCTAATGATTATAGAGATGATTGAATGTGAATAAAAATATGGTCTTAAGGGTTTCAAAGATAATTATGTACAAAAATTTCAATATGCATCTGAAAGAGACAACACCTGAGGTTACACTTGAATAATAATAACTAATCATTTATGAAAATGTATCAATGTATTTTGGAAGTAGTATTTTTATAATAATTATTCATTTAATGTAATCAAAATAATTAAAGAATTGGATTTTAGAAGCTAAAAATGATTCGCAGTCTATAATTTATTTTCCAGAAGTTACAATATGTGGTCATGATGCTACGAAGATGTCCATATGAATGATGATGGATGAAGGAAGATAAAAATTAAAATTATATGCTGGAAAAAATTAGGAATATATGTTGTGGATCAAAAATTTCAGCACTTAGAAGGAGAATCCATGAATATGAATGAAAAGGGGTCTCATAAAATCGTTGAATAAGTATAGAAGTTAACTCTTAATGAATAAGATTATTAAATATTTTATGATTTGAAAATTTATTTCAGATGTTCATACTGTGAAATGGATATTTTTTTCTCAAGATGATATTTTTGAAGAAATCTATTTTATAAATGACGAAATAAAAATTTTATTGTTTGTTGATACTAGATATATCATATATTTTATATATTTTATATAGTATATGAGGTTTAAAATTGATACATAATATGTCAAACCTTATATAGAATATTTTATGTAATGTATAATTTTAAATTATAGAAGAACACACTTTGATAAGTAATTAAGTATAGAGCCTAAATATATATTTTTGAGGTAAAATTTGGAAAATGGATGAATTATATTATATTTCAAATGAAACAGAGAATACATAATCTATATATACATAATCCTACACTAAAATGTCGAAAATTAAACTCCCTTGCATAATTATTACGAGTAAAAGTCCTCTTATAATGGTCATTGAATATAAATTTAAATTTTTTTGGGGTATTCAATATAACATGTAAGAGTAAGATTTTATTTCATGTCGTTTGACAAATGATATGAATGGTTCATATAATAAGAAATTTTGACGTCATATATATTCTTGAAGAAATATCTTGATGTGATGTCACTTGATAGAGAATTTATTATTAAATATATTTATAATAATAAAATTTAAAATGGATATAGTGATTGAAATTTTTTTTTGTAAATATGATGGTTTCCATATTATTAATAAGAAGATAAAGCCTTGGAGAAGTTTGAGGATGAAATACAGGCCAAAAAATATTTCTATGGATTGAAATGTAGTCATGTCATGAATATATTTTCAGTATTCTAAAGATATGAGTAACATCCTGAGGATATATATCATGTCGTGAAGTTCCCTACATGTTCTCATACATGCATACATATATAATTTATCATGTATTTTGGGAATGATTATATTGAAGATGATAGAGACTCATGGAATATTAAATGGTGATATATTTGACTAGGAATTGATTGAGGAGAAAGAGATGGAAAATTTATTGGGATATTATTGACAATATTAAATGAGAAGATAATACTAGACCGAATCATTATGAGGATCATTAAGACGAAGTTAAATTAGTGAATTGTAATTTATTTATTTAATATAATGATTTCTTATAAAAAACCTCATTAACAATTTAGACTAAGATATATCGTTTCTCAGCTCACATTGTTCAAGAAAAGAAACAAATAAAGGAAACTCAATATACAAGGTTCACCACTCAAAATGAGTAATTAAACCATGGAATGATCCGTAACACACTAAGACCAAAAAAATGCCTATAATCACCATGGGTTGTATAAATTAATATTTTATTCACTTTACTCATGTTACATGATAATTATATTTTAGTCTCTTAATAAGTATCTTGAAAAAAAATATTGTTTTTTTACTATTGAGGGCTGTATTATCCTAATTATTATGAATATTTTCTCTAAAAAATATTATAGTCCTATATCCAATAATATCTATTATAATTTTAACAAACCATTTACTTATTTCAAGTAATTATTGGTTCTCTTTCTATTTCACTTTTTGATTGGGTATGTGTCGGGCCTTTAATGGAAATGGATCATTTGTTGAGGAAAATTACCTTGATATTGGGAATATTATTTTATTTAAATTAAAAAGTTCAACATATAAATGAGTCAAGGGATTTAGTGAATTTAATTTTGTGTCTAACTTCATCTGGTAACTTTTCTAATTTTTTCATAATATATTTTATTTGTAATCTCTATAGGAAAGATATATGTTTTAAATGTAATTCAAGAGGTGAATCTATATATTAATAAAATACAAAAAGTAGTATCGTGATTTGAATGATATATGATATTAGTTGACTTTAAATAATGTAATGGTTTACATTGGGTTTATTAACTTGAGGCGAAGCATTTTTTGGAATATCTTCCACCAAGGATATTCAAATCAGGAATCTATAATTCACTTCCAGAATTTTGTAGGTTTTTTTTGTTCATGTATGGTGATTCATGAGGAAAATTTCAATTTTCATTCATCCTTTTATCTTATAAACTTCGGTTAATCTATGTTATTTTTTATATCATTTTTACCTTTTGGACATCTCAGTTTTCCTTTTCATCAACAGTGAGTTTCGTCACATTGGTTTTCCTCACCACTCTATTATCCTACAATGGTGGTGGTATGAACTCATGATTATTTATTGAATTAGATGATTTTTTTATGAATTTAGATCTATTATTTCCTTTCTAGTATCCTTCGATAGTCTTATTCATTGGTGCTCTGACATTGTGGGGATTATTTTTTCATGTATTAATGGTTGGTGGTTCTATATGATAATTCACTAAAAATGAAACCATTAAATTTAATTATTTATTTTACATTAATTTTACAATGACTCAAGACCTTTTAATTAAAATAAATAATTTCCAATTATGAATAATGAATGTATATTGTGACCCCCCCCCCAATTTTAATGGAAATGAAATGTTCGGGGGGATTTGAGAAAACTATTTGATTGATTTGGAAAATTGATTTGATGAAATGATTTGATATGGATTAAATTGATAAATGACATGGAAATTAATGAATTGATGAAAAACATAGGTTTCATATTTTAAATGAGAAAGGAATTTTGATTACTAAATATGAGTAATTGTATTTTGTAATTGATATGAAATGATTGATTTTACCATGACTGGTTGATTGATTGAATAAAGTACATTTGGGTCTTGGTAGATATTGGGTAACTTGGAAAATTATGATAGGATATTTCATATAACATTGGATTGATAATGAAAACATTAGCATAAACCTACTACAACAAGATTTTTCTCCAATGGGAATTTGAGTCCTAAAATTCTGTGTCATGTGACATGTGCCAACATTTAACCGAGATCAATAATTAGTCTTGTGGAGACAATATTATGAAAAACTAATGTACTATAGGGCATGAGACATGGTTTTATGATATGACAGATTCAATGATTATATTCCATTATTTTGAAAAATTCTTTCATTCATCCTAATTACTTTATATAATTGTTTTATATAAAATGATATTATAATCCTATGTTGATTTATCATCCATTTCATTTGATAAACAATGCATGTTTTGTGAAAATTTTATAATTCCATGTTGTTACACGTTCAATTTAAATATAAAGCATATTTGGAAGAACTGTTAGGTAATTTATTATGGTGAAGATATTGATACCATACAATAATTTATAGATCAAACCCTCCCATTACATTTTGTTGTTTTTTGATTATCTAATGTAAGGTATGAGCAAAGGGTATGTGAAATTGGGAGTTGTTCAATGTTCGTGATATTTGGATAAAGTATTGATGGATGTGATTTGTGGAGATATAAATCATCAATTCTATGGGATATGTATGTGTTTACATCATGATAGGCATTGAGTCTTTTGATGATGTACATTTGGGTACAATTTTACCTATTAGATTATTGAAATATCTATCTTTGTAGTGTTGACCTAGAAGACAAGTATCTTTTTTCATCCATTGTATTGCGGAAAAATCATTCCAATATGTTCCTTATATAATTACATGTTCTAGTTTCCAAAAAATGTAGATTAGGAATTTCCTTTGGGATATGTCAGCATCAACATGGTTATCGGGGTACTAGTGTATATGTGGTGATTAGTACCAAAGTTGTATCAAAGGTGTTGGGTGTGTATATCTCTTTGATACTAATATTAATGTAGTTGTCCTAGTAGATTGATGTTAATATTGAAGGTTCTTAATAGGTTTTAATCTTCGAATTTCAAGCCAAATCTCATTGTAATTATCCTCATGTCACTATGGTTATTTGAGAAAATTATCTTGATAAATATTTTGATCAAATATCTATAATTTTTCCTTTTCATGATCTGAGTATATTTAAATCCCAATCTAAATTTCTATTGGATTGAATTTATATGTCGTGATATTTATTTGAGTTTAAAATATTTGTATCATTGATGATTAATATATTGTAGTCTATTTATGTTATTCATAACCATTACTCCATGAAAAGTGTTTGAATATACCATAGAAGGAAGTTGCTGGAAAACTATATCTGTCGAATTCTATAATTTACCCAAATCTTGTAGAGATTGTGACTAATGATATCCAAACCTGGAGATAAGAACCTAAACCTATTCTTGTTCACACTCTAATTGTGGAACCCCAGTGGGATGAATCATGTGATTATGATAAAGAGTTTATTTATTATAAACCACTAGGTTTCACGGATCAAATGACCCTCAAGAATCATTTAAAGTGTTGAAAAAAATTGAGAAGATTTTTGAGTTCACAGAAGCACATGTTTTGATTAACGTTATGTGTTCATACTTTAAACATGAGGAACATAGCAGAAGATAGAGAGATTAAATTGTGACGATGAAGAACCTTTAGGGTATTTATTGGTACGATATCTGGTTTATTATCATGGATCAGTTCTATGTATAATATATAGTTTTTGAGAAATACATTGTGTTTCTTAATCATCAATATATTGATAAGACTACGAATCAACAAATATCTTGATTTTCTATGTTTGTTTATTTTCTCCAGAGGTAGTGACTGATGATAAGATGAAGGAACAATGAATTGAGATGGGTCTTTTACTTTATATCTTATCACAACATTACATTTTGAATATCACATTTTATGTTGATTTGTTTGATACAGAATTAATGGTTGAGCTTGACCTGAATGGTATGTGAGGGTTGAAAGGATTTTTTTTATACAAATGGATGTTCTATGAGTTACATTAAAGGAAATTGAAACCATAATGTTTCTCAAGGTGTTTATATATAGCATGCATCATTCATACATAATTTAGTAATTATAAGTGTCCTTATGAATTTCTTAAAATGGGTTTACTTTAGAAAATTAAGAGAGGTTTATATTGATGCACCAAAGATCAATAGAACATGAAATTGTACAATCCACCTATATAATTTTTTCGATTTATTTTCTAGTCAATTTATATGAAAAGTATAATCAATTAATAATTACTATTGTTCAATAGTATTCTTTACAAACTATGATGTTCTAACCACATACATCCAGAACAATGCTTCTTCATGCAGTGGAATAGATTCAATAGGATGAGGATGTAGTTCTATGAGAGATACCATCACTAAATATTCATATACAGTGACTAATGAGTTTATAATAATACTTATAACTCATTTATATCAACTTGTATAATTTAGTTTCTAAATATCCTATGGATATTTTATATTATGTGATAGATATTACCACGCCAATAAGAATGAATAGAGATAAGGGTTAATGTTGTCCTCCTTGTGTTATCACTTTTTAAGATATTATGAATACATAATGATTTATGGTTCTCAACATAAAACCTTTTGAAATAATTTACAGGATGTACTATATGATTAATCTTAATTCGTTTATTTTCCATTACCTTAACTGAGTCTATAATACTATATAAGAAGAGGTGAGTTGTGTTTTTTAAAGATAATGGGAACCGATGTCATATAAATCCTCAAAATACTTTGTAGAGTTATATTAGATAATATTAGGGTTTTATTTTTAATTGGATTGGTACATTTAAATAATGATCTCCCATCATTTTCTAACAAGTTTACCAATGTATTTATTTCTATATCTCTATGTTTCCACTAGTAAGAAAGTGGTAGTGTTCTATTAATTTGGTACCTAGAACTCTGCTACTGTCTATTACTTATTATCATATGCATCTAGAAGATCTAAAAGAGATGAAATATTGTTTGAATGATTTTCTAGTGAAATTTTTTACATTCTTGTGTGTGCCGCCTTGATATTCACATATTCTCATTGTAATGAAAATTGACGGGAATGTTTTCCTTTTGTGTTTATCACCATAAAGTCAATCATGTTATGAGTAATAAAAATTATATGTTACCATAGATTGATGATCTATTTGACTAGTTCAATGGATGATATAGTTATCTCTAATGTATCTTTGATATTCTTATCATCAGTGGAGAAAAATAGAATATTGAATTTAGAAAACAGACCATTTGGCGTTGGTATGGTCATTATGAGTATCTTATTGTTCCATTTTATCTAATCAATGCCCCTAAAATTTATTTAAATTTGATTAATATGATATTTTATGAGTACATTGACTCATTCATGGTGGTATTTATGGATTATATCCAAGATTATTCATAGATAATTGAAGAAAATGTGGGTAAATTAAGAGTTGTTAAAGAATCCATGAGAAATCATGGACTTTACAAGAATCGTTTGAACTGTAACTTTAGGACATGGGAATTGAATTTATTGGGACACATGGTTTCAGATTAATATAATTTAGGTGATCCTTATAAGTAAATTTTCTTATGAATTGGGAGATCCAATGAAATGTTTCGAAGATTCTAGTATCGTATGGCTTTGGGAGGATATTACTATAGATTCCTCAAATATTTATAAAATTTGTTTTCTACAATTATTTATCTCACACAGAAATGAATGATGTTTTTTAAAAATTAAAATTTTCAATGTTATTTTATTGAACCGTAATGAATTTTTAATTTTGTGATGGTGTTGACTCTACTAGAGGCCGGGAAGGGCATTAGGGTCTCTTGTGACCCATCTGGATCATGTTTGGATTGTGTCTTTATGTAGGGTGATAATGATATATACTATGGTTTCATATATCATAAGCTACATGAAAATAATTATATGACCCTTGATATTGAATTAATAGTTGTGACACATTTTGTAAATACTAGGAAACAATACATTTTTAGTGAGAGGTATACAATCTTAAGTAAAATCAAAATCATGTGTTATGTCATCTGTAAAAAATATTTAAAACATTAACAGAGGAATCAGGTGTATTGCCTAATAACTATGTATTACATCATTCATTCACCTATAGTAATGATAATTTCATTAGTGATGCTTTCGATAATGAATCGTCAGACCTAGTGAATGAATGAATCATCAGAAGAGTGGAATTAGATGACCCTATTTTCTAAATTTTATTTTGGAGTTTATAAGAACGACTATGAGTATTTTTGGGAAATATTTCACTTCACTTATTCTATTAAAAAATTATTCTTTTTGGTTAATAGTTATTTAAAAAAATTTGTGTCATTTTGGACTCTATTTATGGAGGGAAAACCATTGGTGAGTGGCCATTCTATGATCAATATATATCATGTATTAAGAACATAATGGTTGTTTCCTTTCATGTGAGAAAGGTTGTTGGCACAAAACAATATAGAGTTTCATCTAACTAGAAACCCGACCCAGTTTATGGTATGTCCTAAAGGGCATTCCCAATTCCCATGGGCTAAAAAATAGTGGATGCATATTTATAGAACATCATGAGAACAATTTCACCGATTAATATAAAACCATAAACAACCCCCAAAGATAAATATCATAAGGATGAATAATCATAACCAAAAATTGCATAAACTTTTTCATATTCAATGTTTATATCATTAAAAAACCAAAAAGGGGTGCAATAAAAAGGGAATAAGCACAATCCCGAAAACCACCAAGATAAAAAAGAGGATAATCACCCTTAAGCCACCAAAACAACACATATAAGGTAATACCACTAGGATCTCTAACCACATTCTCAAAAAATCTTTCATTTTCCGGTGTCATATATAACCATGTATACATACACTTAATGGTTTATGTAGGGTGGCATAAAAAAACAACAAGAATTCCACCCAATAAAAATATTCCACCCCCAAACATTAAAAGACCAATCAACATGCATGTTTTTTAAAAATTAAAGAATCATTTCATATGAAACATTTTTATAGGGACACATTTTTTATGGAAAACATGTTTTGATTTGGAAATAACCAACCATGAGTATTTTATGATGTCAATAAGAAAAATATCACAAAAGAGAATTACGTCACGATATATCCTTATATGAACTTGCTAAAACTTGACATTAGGTACATTGTATCTCGGTGACACATGGAATAGAAACCATAACCAACATCATTCTCATGAACGATCTATTAGGAGGGAACATTCCATGGGCCTATTGGTCTCCATTATTCATCAATATTTATTTAGTGTTGTAATTTTCAATCTAACTAGATGAAACTAGGAAAATCCACTTCTAAATCAACTATGTTACTAGTCCAAGTCCTCCAACCTAGTCACCTTGGATTCCCATTTGCTCAATTAACATTTAAAATATCTCATTCAACATCACATTTATATAAACATATTCCAAACACCATAACACACATGATAAACCAACATTTCCACATACAAACCCCTTTTTAGAATCTAAATCACCCCTAATCTATTTCATACCTGGTTTCACATCATCTACGCATTTTTTGAAATACCTTCAAAACACAAAACAAGGGGAACATATGAAACAAACATGGACCATAGACCATTTAATTTAAGGAATGGTTTTTCAACACCAAAGCATCTTGAATCCTTTAAAAACGAGTTTTTGAACGTCACATATAATCCATATAACATAACCATGATGAAAATATAGTTTTTAAAATCACCAAATAATTTTTAATCATGGAACCACCTACAATATGTGATGAACTTCCGGAAAATAGTTGTAAACCACAATTGAACCTCCATGGGATCTTATAAAGGAATGACAGAACACTAGTCGTCAATATTGAACCCTAGAGAACAATATAAAACACTAAAAATGTCACCTTACCCACACAAAAATATAAACCCCAGAAATAGAGGAAGAGAATCACTGGAAAAGTGGAGTAAATAATGAGATGAGATACTTAATTAGAGGTGGATAGATAAATAAAAAAATATAGCTAAAAATGGAGTCACATTTGAGAATGAGCATAAGGGAGAGGCTCCTAATTATGGGAATCTCGAGTGTGGAATAGAATGGGTAATTTTTAATTAATCTTTAATAGGGGGAAAACATAAAACCCCAATTAGTAATTACCTAGAAAAGACTCATAGATACATGTCCAAGGTCGCATGGATTTCTAAACCATGAACCAACCATGCGCCTCCATTTATTTACCAAAATTTTCTCATTATTCTTAATAAACTCAATGGAAACCGAATGGAAAAAATCTAGATAAAATAAAAACAAAAAAATACCTCTAAAAATCATGAGTGTCATAGTAGTAATGAGGGATTGACATAATTCCATGTGCTTTGTGGACATTATAACAACAATGATGTTATTTGATATATTATTATTATTATGGTGGGAAATATGGGACATGAAATCATGACTATGTTTCTCAAATTTATACATGCCAATATGTAAATGTCAGTAAAAATGGACCTTTATGATTCCTTTAGACACATCTAATGATGTTTCTGATGGATAGGATGACCATGCCATCTCAAATTATGCCCATTCAGGATATAATAAAACATGAGGACAAGGGAAATATCTATGTTCAATAAATTATCATATTTCATTGATTTTCATCAAATATAGTCTATGATAGGGATCCCCATTTCACATTTCACTTCTAGAGAGGCCTCAATGAGGCCAAGAGATCCTAGGTTTGTTTGGGCAATAAAATATCATCCATATATAGATGGACTAATAGTCCAAGCTATATAGATTATTGATTATATGTTACATACTTTAATTCATGACTTTAATGGAGCTTATGATAACAACTTGGGAAAATTTGAGTTCTCCTACAACAACAGTTACATGTAAAATATCAGAATGAGTCCTCGGAAATAATTGTATTTTTATCATTTTATATTATTGTTGTGTTGGTGAAATATTGTTTAATGATCCTTGGTTAGACTGAGTTTGGTCTAAGAGACAATGATAATGATTCTTTTTATTCATAAAAAGATGTTAATGGTACAAGGCTGATATTATTCAAAGGTTTATTTTTATGAACAATAGAGTTTTATGTTGGTGAATAGTTTTTTTGAGAGTTTCACTTTTGTTTTGGTCCCCAATGTATCGTTAAGTAAGGTAATCATGGTCCATGATTTATTTGTCCATTTGAGATTTTTGACCGAGTACGAGATGTCTTATATTCTTTGGAAATCCCACCATAGTTGACATAGATCCACATCATGTTCCACGAATCATAACAATGAATGTATCTTTATGACCCATATCATGTTTTTTGCTACGTGGATCTTGATGTTAAGCATGATTTCGAAGTGAATAAGCATAATGTTTGGATTATTGAGTATTAGAAAAATGTTCTTCATGGGAATATGATAAATGTTATCGTGTGTGTTAGGGAATCATGGTTCTAATTCGCATGAGAACAAAGAAATTGAGACAATGATGATAGTGTAGTTATATCATATCATTGATATGGAATATTTTTTACAAAAAATATTTCAATATGATATTTTTATGGTGGGGAGATTGTAACATCCTATTACATTATTTCAAGTACTTATCGAATCACTTTGTGGTTTCCTTTTTTCTTAGGGTATGTCTCTTGCATTTATTGGATCAAGAGAGTTTGTAAAGGAAAATGACCTGGATATTGAGGAGTTATGTTTGTTTAATTAATATAGTATGAGTTTAATTATATAAAAGTATTTATAGGATCCCCATTTTTTCATTTTGAGGGGGGGATTTTATATGTTTCTTCAGTATGTTTTGTATGTGTATTATTTGTACGAATGTTTCATATAGTGAATGTAATTCATGACTCAAATATGTCTCATGAATAAACCCAAAAAAAATTCATTTCATGAATGATATATATGATTCTAATTTTAGTTAGTATTTTAAATACTTTTCCTTTGGGTTTTTAACATGATGCAATGAATTTTCAAGTGTATCCACCTCTTAGGATATTCAGCATTTTGAATATGGTTTTCCCAGTAGTAATTGCTTGAGGGAAACTTGATTTTCTGTTATGAATATGGAACAATATTTCATTTATCCTAGATTTTATCATCCCAATACCTAGTGAGGCTCTAGGTAATTTTCATTTATTTATTTACATATGAAAATCATGGGTTATATTTTCGTCTCTGATGAGTTTCCTCACTTTAGATTTATTCTCCTCTCTACTATACCACTTTGGTGATGGTATGATCTCATGTTTTATAATTGAAACACATGATTATATTGATGATTTATGATCATGGATTTCATTGTTTTTATCCTTCTCCTTATCTATTAATTGTGTTTTCACTATTGTGTGTCTTTATTAGATCACAGATTAAAAATATTTGGTTTTATATGATCTTAACCCAAAATATATTCCATTGATTCAATTGTTGATTTCAAATGTGCTATTAAATGTTTTATAAAATTCAATTTTACATGATTTATGGATTATTTTTAAAATTTTATGGAGATTGTGACCCCCCCCCCCGTTAATGTAATTGAAATTGTTGGTTGGATTTGAGAAAATAGTACTCTCTATTTAGAAAATTGATTTTATTAAATCATTTGGTATGGATTGAATTGAAATATAACTTCAAAAGGTGTGAATTGATAAAAAAATATGTTTTGTTATTGAAATGAGAATTTCATTTTAAAAACTAATGGTGGGTAATTTTATTTATGAACTAATCAAAAATGATTTATTTTCCAAATATTGATCGATTAACCGATTGACTAAAGAACAAGTGATATTACTATGTTAGGGGAAATAGAACAATAACACTAGTATATATCCCCTTAAAAACTGATTGATAATGAAAACACTAACATAATCATCCCATGGAATGATTTTCTTCATGGTGGGGAGTTGATTCCTGATATATTGTGTCATGGGAAATGTGAGATCATTTTTCCAATAAAATTGATATGTAGTGTGAGGATCATATTACTATAAACTAATATACCATATTGTTAGACACATGTTGCAATGATATCCTTGATTTGATGAGTACAAGCCATTAATTTATAGAATTTTTTTTCTTGTTAAATATTTTATATAAATTTATTAAATAAAATAATAATTTAATAATAATTTGGTTTTTCTTCAATCTATTTGATTATGAGTGTGTGTTTTGTTGAAAATATATTAATTCCATACAAATCGTTTTTCAATTTAAATTTTCAGAATATTTGGTATAATTATAATGGAATTGATTATGGAACACATTTTGAGACCCTACTATTCATTATAACCCCAAACACTACAATTTCCAATTTTAATTATTAGATTATATTTTTAATTCTTTGAGAAAATGGAAAATTCCACTTGGGGGAGGTGGACGTTCATGATCATTGGGACCTAGAGTAATGGAAGAGACTATTGGATATGTGATCCAACTATCTTAGGGGATATGTTTAATTTTTTACCTTAGTATAAATTAGGTATTTTGATGATGAATCATATTTGAACATTTTTAACCATTAGATCTAAGAAAGTTCTCCCATTTGAGTGTTTATAAAGGATTATTATATATTTTCTCTTCCACTATTTTGTGGGAATCACATTACCTTTTGTTCCTTTTATGATTTTAGGAGCTATTTAGCAATCCTTGAGGTTCACGTACACCCTTCATTCCATGACTCTGTCAGCTTGGTCATAAGGGTACTAGGGTATCTGTGATGGTATGTTAAAATAATAAATATTCCTTATTTCATTATACATCCCACATATCATAATTTTGATTTTCACACTAATAAAACTATCATTTTATCATACACTTATTTTTCATATACATGAAATTTTTTTACGTAATTTCTTCCACTTCTCTATATGCATGTACTGTAATGTAAACACTCCATACTCTTTATCTAAAATCATATACTCCATTATAACTCTATAGAATATCATCTTTAAATCTGTAAAATATGTATTTAGTATATCACATAGTTCATTACACACCACACATAACCTTTAATGTAGACCCTATTCAATTTAACTTGCACACTAAAAACATTCCTTTACATTCAAATTTGAATTTAATTTTAGACACAAACAACTAAACTTGTTAAATTTCCACCAAATTATCATCAAAAAATCATTTATTTATTCTTATTTAGCCTATTAATTATTACCTTCTCAATATTTTTTTTCCTTTGAACATTGTGGTTTGATTAACAAGTTATCTACTAATGCTTAAAAATTTATTCTTCCTTTACTATGCAGCAAACTCATTTAGTGTGAAAGTCAAATTACTTCCTCATAATGGCATAAAAATTAATATCCACAATAATTAATCAAGGGGAAAGGCTCAACTTCTTTACTGATTAATTCAATATGATTAATACAAAACAATATTTTCTTATATTGAACATTATTTTATAAATGAATTTTTTATTATTTCTCTTAGTGATATCTAATCAATAAAATATGAGATTCAATATTAATAGATTTTATTTTCACAAATGTATTTTTATCTTATGAATGTAAATAATCTGTAATATCCTTTTAATTTATGGAATCTATATCCTTTAAAAAAATACAGTATTCTTTTTATGATACATAATTTTTCATGGTTAGGAACCCTGCCTATATCTAAAATTGAATCTTGTGAAATAACTAATTGACTCATAGGTATATTTTAAATAAATCATACATTATATCACATAGAACCTTAATTATTTGATGATTTTTTAAACATTCCGAGTTATTATATAGTTATTTTATTACGCCATGGGCTATAGACATTTTTTTTACAAAAAATTGGTTGAGAAGAACATGACATGCTGATCCAATTTACATTCAAATATACAGTGTGTCTTTGTATACTTATCTAGTTTTCTATTATATTTCAAGAGTTACCATTTTAAATATGTTGATATATTTTTCTTTTTTAACATTTATATATTTTCTCAACACTTAAGTGACTCCTACATATAATATAATTTAAATCATACTTATATAGTACATTGATATATTCTTGATCTAGTTCTGATCAACCTCTAAAAACTTTCAAACACCTCCAAATATATTTAAAACATAATTAAAATCTTCATAATATTTTAATAAACTTCATAGCACATAATAATTTTTATTTAATTTCATGTACAATATCATTTTTTTATTTGGAATGAAATCCCACACATGGTCATATCAACATCCTTATTTCTCCTGATGTTCTTCTATAGAAATATTTCACATGATAGGGAATACATTTTCACCATTGACTCCTAGTAAATATACAATATTTTTTCTTGGGATCAATAATCTACCCATATTTTCTTTTCTTTAACTAAATATTTTAAATCAATTTTAAACATTCCATACACAGAAATAAATCAATATTCAATAATTTTAAGCCAACAAAAGTGAACTCAACGTAGTTAAAATAACACTGAACAATAATATCCAGTTTTCCATATACGTGACATACAAAAATATCTTAATAGCCCTTGATATCACGTGATTAAAACTTATAATCCACTCAAAATTTTATATAACCCTTAAAAATATCTATTCATAGTTTTTATAACCTGATTGCATAAATATTCCCACCAGACATGTTAAAAATATTCACATAATGATTTCTTTGCTTAGAGTATTTAATATCACTCACTAAATTCCTTATCCATCTAATTAATAGACATCTAAAGTATTAATTTAAACATGAATATTTGGATTGTCCTCAATAGAAGTCTCCATCCACTTTTGGAAACATCAGTAAATAAACATATTGTGATATTTACATGGTATTTCTTCCACATTGACATTAATATACAATGAAAAAGTTAGAGAGAGGACAAACTCATTATACCTTAGACTTTGATGGATGTTTCCAATGAATTAGTCTTTAACCTATATGGTTTTTTATTTGTTTCACCATTTAAATAAAATGCACATTTATCATCCATGTTCATCTTGAACTGAAATTATTTATTGGGAGTATTCATCTTCTTCTTTACTTACATAGAATTACTTCATAATTTATTTTTCTTATTATTGAAATTTAATTATTTATATTTAAAACCTTATCATTGTTTTCAAAATATAATAACTCAACCATATTATATTTATCTGAGAACTATTATTATTTATATCTTTCTTATATTATATTTTATGATTCATATTTTCCCACCTATATTTCATTCAAATATGTACATTGGATTCAAAATATATTTGGTATTCAAAATACAAGGAATATTCTTCTTTAATATTTCACAAATCATAAATAAATTTCCAATATTATGTTGTCTAATTATCACAACAAAATAATATTACAAATTACAGTGAGACAATTAATTCTTTAGGAATAACAATTCATTTTCATTATCATATCTTTCAGACATGCTTAATAAAATTCATTTAAATAGATAAATAAAATTAGTGTTCATCAATTAAATCTTACATTCTCTAATGTTTTATGAAAAAATTCTAATAATTTGTATTGATAGATCATTATGAAATTTATTAAATGGTGTCTTTTACATCTTAACGCCATTAAATAGCTATGAATAACTTTTCATATGGTATAAGAATCCATGATCCAAAATCCAGGGATAATACCTATGTGAAGCCTCATGTGAATCATCAAATTCAAGAGTCTTATCCCTTCCATAGAAGTTATTTTTATAAGTAATTTAATTATTATGATTCATACTCAATTGAATATTTAAAATATTGAGATATTTTTCATCAATGTTACCAAAATAGTCACATTTTCTTAAAGCCTCATTCAAATAGTGGATCATGTTCTCAACTTTTAGTAAATAATTTTGAAATATTTTTTAACAATTTCTTTATTGAGAAAAATGAATCCCCTTTTATCTTTTTCTCCTATAAGTTATACAGTGACAGTAAAATTACCAATTAAACCCATATATTCTTACTATATTTCAAAACCATTATATGGGGTGATTAATAAACCAATGTAAAATATAATTCATGTATCATACCTAAACATGTAATGTGAATTAAAGGGTCAAACCAGATAGTACTAAATATGGATTGATATCATATAAATATAAATATTAAAATATAATACACTACTGTAATTGTTATGATGGTTTTAGAATGAAAATGGTGGAGAAAAGATTTATAATGTCCCATATTTCTAAAACCATTCCTTTGTGATATGTTTTTTTTGGATTTATGGTGTCAAGAGAGTTCCTTCTCACAACTCCCTTTTAAATTTTCAATTTTAATTATGTTAAGTTGATTTATTTTATATTTCAATTTCCCCTTACATAACCCATACCCTCATCCACTATATTTGTATTTCGGTTCAATCATGTATGGTTCAACCTTTGTTATTATTGTTTTATATAATGATGCTTGAGTTTTTATGAATCCCCCATAAGGGTATTTCCTAATACATGTGAATAATCATCAGATTTTATTAATCATTTATTAATTCATATTTTTCTCCATGTATTGGTAGTCAATTTTTATGTCATTTCATACATGTAGTACATTAGTCACATAAATTTCATCATGGATTTCTAAACCTCACTTCATGGTACATTGTTATTCATGTAAAGGTACTCTTTTTCATGCTTATTATACCTAAAAGTATCATGATACCATGTAAAAATTCTCTATAATTTCTAATACATTTGTCATAGTGGAATTTATTATAATGGTAATCATATTTCACCCTTACATATAATGTATATGTCATGTATGGGTTGCATATTTTTCATAAAATTTGGTTTTTTCATCCAAGATCAGTTTCAACAATATTTTAAATAACAAAAAATATAAAAATGGAAATTACTGCTTTATGAATATTTTGAGAAATGATTCAATTAGATTATGAACTCACAGTATTATTAGAGTTTAAAAGTGGTTATGCAAGGAAATTAAAAAAGAATAACAATATAATAGGAAATTAATGGAATGTTTTGTTAGTGTTTTATTGATATCGGAAGAATTTTTATTATTTCAGATTATTAGAGATATCTCTCACATTAATCTATACATTCATTCTATTATAACTAAAAATATATTATTATTGATAAAGTCTTTCAAAAAAATTAGAGTTCATCTGAGGCCTCTTTTATATATCTAGACATACTTGCATCTCTCTCTCTCATACCATTGAGCAGTAGGTCACATAATGCCTTATTTCCATATGAAAAAGTGACGAAATGTTATTATTGAATAATAGGATTTAAATTATTAGCCTAAATTAACTACATATAATGAATCATTAAAAATTTGATATTATAATTCCTGAAATGGTAAGATTTTCTTATGTATTCTAAATAGAAAATTATGAAATATAAATTTACTTCACCTTAAATATACTATTTTTAGTAATAATTTTTCATGTTGAATCTAAAATAGTAAATATTTATATTCTGGAAATTACCTATTCGAGATAAATGGGATAAATTAATTTTGCAGTGTTAAATGACTTAATAATTTATGCAGAGAATTATTTTTATAGTTATGTAAATTAATTTATTTATACAATGACAATAAAAATATAAATATAATTAATATTTCAGGACTTGAAGAAAATTAAAAGGTTTGGGTTTTGATTTTGTGTGGATTATATTTTATTAATACAATAATTTTTTTGTTTATTTGGTTGTGTGATTTATATTTTTCGAAGTATATATTTTTTTATTTCGTAGAATGGGTATTTTATTTAATTGGTTTAACAACATAAATATAATTATAATTATATTATTTAATTTATGAATCAATAGATGATGAACTACAACTCATCATGGAATTGGTTAATCCTAGAAATGAGATTTTAACATGTTTATTTTTTAGACATTGATACCTATATGTAAAGGATTACATGTTCCTGAAAAGCAATTGATAATAGATCAGTTAATTCATGATGGAATTAAAATTTTTGGTTAAGAAATATTAATGTCTGGGAATCAATGAGCTTGTTTCATACTGTGGGAGTCTTGAATTCCTCAATTCCATGGCCTTAGTGACATTTCCTATTGTTGGGGAATATATATTTAATATATTTTTGTTCTATAGGGTGATTAGATCATGTATATAATTTGAACTATTGATAATGACATTGATATGTTTTCTAAACATTGATGAGGAATTGGTTGGGATCATAGACTGTTGTGATGATCGATGATGGTAATGAGTGGATATATTATATTATGAAGAATGGGGTGGGAATGACACTGGGGATGTCAAGACTCAAACCATCAGTTCATATCTGGTTGGTATTATTCTAAATGTGGCTCCCAATGTTGACCTTCAGTAAGACATTGAATAATAATAAATTTTATGTATGGATATCACACATATAGTATGCCTTATTCAAAGTTATCTATATGCATGAACAAATATAAAAATTAAAATAATATAATTAAATAAGTATAAAACTAATAAAAATTATTTTATACATATAAATATTATAATTATAGTATGATAAGAATACTAGAAATCATAATTGGTGAAATTCAATCCAATAAAAACCTATTAACGATGTCCAACCTATTATAAAAAGGGGTATGTAGTCAAATGAAACACATGGTATGAACCTAATCCGGTCTAGAAAAATTTATATTAGCCTACTCATAATACCCCAAGGACCTCATCTAATGGAATTTCATTTTAATAATACACAATTTGTGTTGCTAGAACCCATATAGGTTTGAGTATAAAAATATCTAGTAGGACACCCCAAAATCATCAAACATGATTAATCAAGATAGTAATCCTGTAATTATACGGGCATGTCAATAAAAATATAATACACCAGATACAAAAATCTAGATATACACAAGATTAACACTATGTCCTAGGGTGAGGAGAAAACCACATAAGGGTCCTTTTATTATTTATAGAGATTAAATATAATTCTTATCTGGGAGAAACTTATCCATGAGCTATATAATAATGATGAGACTCATTTGAGAGTTCATACTCATCGAGTTTCACATAAAAGAATCATACAGTAGATTTTTGAAGAGATCAATTCACATACATAGGATTACACCAATGTTCAAGGAGGAAATCCCAACCCCTATGTAGATAATCATTCTAAATATGGGATGAAAACCAATATATTTAGGTCACACTGATACCTCAATCTCCACCTATAAAAAATGATAGGATTTATCATCCAACCCTTTTACTCATGGGGGATTCCAAAAACTCTCTTTGATATTAATAACACATAGGGGATAACATTTTATTCATAAAATACGACCCCACACTCTACCTGCATGGGGGATGAAATAAGAGAACACAACCTAAGGGATCTGGTCTATACTATAGAAATAAACAGACTTATTACATCATTGAGAAGGTATAAGTTGTTTTTTGGTAGTAAAAAATGTATCATGCCAATCTAGGATCTTCTCATTTACTCCAACCCATTCTGGTTTAATTCAGGTCATGTATATGTACATTGATAATTCCCATGCTCGAAGCCTTGTTAGGGTACGTGGGGTGGTATGTGAATGGAGTAATAATAAAATACTCTAGTTATTCCCATACACATGGCTATGTCTATGGCCATGTACCATGAGGGTACACTGAGATTCGTCATGTTTTTTCACCCAATATGGGATATTTTATTCCATGTGAAACCCCAACATTCATAGTTGGGTCCACGTAGCATGTGTTATCCCAGACTACATGTCATGTAACATGATATTTACGAGATTTCATGAGTCTTAGCACATCTACATCTTTCATTATCATTTACTTCATATCCACCACTAACCCCACATCTATATTTTGAATCTAAGTCGCTAGAGATTCACCACGGGTGGAGTCTATATTCCAACCACCCAAATATGTCTGTTACCTATACACCACTTCATCATGATATTTACACATATCAAACCAATAACTGGGAAACATTGATCCAATCATGGTTTACAACACTTCAACCACCATCATTACTCATCTAGTGACCTTGAACCTAGTATCCTAGATACATTATCGTATATCATTACATTGGAATAAGATAAAAGGAATCACATAATTAATGACTGAATAGTTTTTTAGTCCTCTTAAACTAGATACATACATGAGTCTTAATTTATACTAAAATTAAATAATTACTGCATTATGTTTTTTCAAGAATAAATGTATTCCCTCTAATATATCATTTCATGTCAAACATAGTAGTCTTAATGAAATCTTGAGGAATAGAAAAAATAATGTGGGGATCAAAATATCATTAATGGTCAAAAATAATGGTAGCTATCATGAATCAATACGAATAATCAACATGTAATGTTAAATAACATAGAAATAAATTTATTTAAATAATGTTATAAGAAAATATTAATGTGGGAAGGTAAATATTTAAAAACACATGTTGTTTAATCAATAGAAAAAATAATGGAACCCATACAGATATAATATCATAGTGAAAATCTCATGTATAATGATAACTAATATGAATAAATTATATAGTAAATTTTTGAAGTACTTGTATCATAGGTACAAGATATTTGTACAAATAAACTATTCACATGATAATTTAGATTTTTACTATCAAGACAATTCACAATATAGTTCAAACCATAATATTAAAAACACATAGGGTTTTTGTATAACATATTTAATTTAATAGGACTAATAATGCATCAAGGTTATTTCACTAATTAGTCCCCATACCAGGTCATACATTTCCTAATAATTCCTCATATATCAAATAAATAACTTAATTCATAATCTATGGGCATTATTATTAAAAATATATATAGATTAAAAAATTCAAATTTATCAATATTTACTGTGATATAAAAAAAATTCTAATATTGTAAACCATTTTTAAAAATGATATATGATTTGATAAAGATACATATTAATGATAAAACATATAGTAATTTAAAGTAAAATTAAGTTCCAATGATCATAGGATGGTGAATAATTCGGGGGGAATGTTATTGAATATAAAAATTATTGAAGGACGTCATTATCAATACATTCCGTAATGAAAATTATCATACACCATATAGAGTAATATTAAGGATGATATCAATAGAATATATTCACATTTATGTAATAATAATGTGTTTTTAATTGATTAACTCAAGTACCCTAAAAATATCTTTGATAACATTCTTCTAGAAAATATCATTTCATTTTGAAAAAAAAAACATTGTAAAAATCCATTTCATTGAATAAATACTTTCAAAACTAAATTATCATATTTTTTTATCAAAAAAATATTTCACGATAAATATTAAAAATTATAATGGAAACTTTAAAAAAATTTAGTGCTCATTGTGGATGGAAATTCCCATCATGTCACTAAACATTGAAAAACAGTCTTTCCACTTTTTTAGTAAAATATTTTTTTTAAATGACATAATTATTAAATTGAAATTTTTTTATGAAGAGTAAATATAAATTAAAATTTCCCAAATGAATGATTTTTTTAAATGTAAAAAAAATTAATAATTTTTTAGAAAAAATTATTTTGGAAGAAAACATATTTCCTACTAAAGAGAGAAATTAATTCTGATTTTATTAAAAAAATTATAAAACATTTAAATATAAAATGAGTATAAAAATATTACTATTACTTTAAAGGGTACATTATTAGCCATAGGGGAGTAAAATTTAAGGTCATATTGTAAAATGGTCTTGTAATTTCCTTCAACTGATATTGAAGAATAAAAAATATCGATTAGAATGAGATTTTGGAATATACCCTAATGATGATACAAACGCTGAAGTGAGAATTAATAAATGAATGAATTGTTTGTATAATGTAAAAATATGCATATAATAATTATATATAAAACATAATATAATCAATGTTCAATACACACATAATTTTTACATGACCTAATTTAGGTTTTTATCCTTGTGACTGGAAATTGGGTAATGAAAGTCATTTTCACATTGTTATTTTTATTTTCAAATACCCTTAGTTGAAATAATCCAAATTGAAACTTAGAATATAATGAATAATAAATTATTCATTATAATACAATTAACTGGGACAATATATACACTCTATAATGAAATATATGTACAATCCTTACTTTGTTTATCAATGAAATGAAATTGAGGTGGAGGAACATACATCATTCATCTTTTTGACAGGACGTGTTTTAAATTATTATATAGTGGTTTCAAATTTTAAATTATGTTTTACTTAAAATAAATTAATATTAATAATATAATATTTGATCGTTTTATAATATCTTATCACTAATTCATTAATAATCATTCATTATTTTCATTGTTCCAGGTGTTAATCACCTTATTTGGTCAAGAGTGTTTCATCATGAAATATATGGTTCCTGCACATATAATATAGTTTCATATTACCTATAATTATAATAATTAAATAATTATCATATTTTAGATATTTTATAATTTTAAAAATAATCATGAATTATGGTCATGAAAAATGAATTATATGACGATCATGGAGATGGTAGACCATACTAGTACAAGGGTAATGTTTCTATTATTTCACTAATCAGTATTGAAATGATAAAGTAATATATTACTACTAATTAATTATAATTAAATAATTTATACCAAATTATATAAATATAAATTTTATTTATGTGTTATGGTGATGAAAATAGAGTAACATTACATCGTGAAGTAGGTAGTCCACACATACACAAACAATGACATCTTTTCAGTGGTGTAATTGAATGAAATAAAATGATATATATTATCAATAAAAAATTATAAATATGTAATTAATATCATAATAATTTCACATATATTACATATAACCAATAAAATTATCTTTATCACATTCAATGTGAAGTGTTAGTGAAAGACAACTCATATCGCTTCGCAAGACGATATTTCACCATAGACATGAGAGACATTATCATATCTACTACAGAATGAATAATAACATGATATATATTATATAATAACTATATAGGTATGAATATGCAATAAATATCATATATACACATTTTATTCATTATTATACCATCTTTGAAAGTTGGTAATGGAAAAACAAATGACACCGGTTTGCGAGGCTGTAGTCCTCCGTAAAACAAATGATGATTTTGTAACTCAATTTGTGGATGTGGTTATTTCATTTGAAATTTAAATATTATAAAAATATCCCAATTTTATTAATATAAATATTTACTTTCTTTATTATTTTTTAATGATAAATTAAGTAGGTGGAGAAGAAAATAAAATAAAAATGCTCAATGGGGAATACTAACTCTTATTCATGTGTCCATCTAATTATTACACTTCTGTCTTCTTTGGATAGATTTATTACCAAAATAAGGATATTTGGATAATTTTAGGAAAAATTATAAGTGTTTTTATCTAGGTTTGGTTGAGCGAAATGGACAATAATTTTTAATGAAGTGAGGGGAGTGAGTGGCCTTTTATAGTGGATGAGAAGTGGCACTTTTTAAAATACCCAAAGAGTATTCCAAATTGAGATGTTAATATTACCTCAAGTGGATCCAAAATTAATAATTAAATGGATTTATATATGATATGGTCAATACATATATCAAATTCACATTGAAACACGTCTTTTGAATGTTTTCTTCGTTAACTTCTATAATTATATATTTTTACGATTTTTGTTTTAATGTTGGGTATCCAGTTTTCTAACATAAGATATTTATCCATTATGCCTAAATGAATGTGAGATTTATTTCATAATTTGGAATCCTATATTATAAATATGATATCTAGTTTATAAAATATAAATCATATGTGTGTTAAAAATTAACTTTTACACAAGCACTTGTGACGTGTAAAGACAACTCTTTAACATTAATCATGCTAATAGATATTTTACTCTTTATGAGTCAATATAATCATTAAAAAATAGTCAATGAATGAATCATAGTTGATATTTATTGACACTTATAAATATCATTACATAAGATTATTTTTAATTCAATTTAAAAATTTTTATAAAATATCTGTTATTGTGAAATAACGTTTTAATTTTTTTTTGACATAATTCATTAAAATTGAATTTTAAAATATTAAAAAGATGCTGTAAAAAATATATAATGATCACACATGTTTAATTTTTTATATGAATCAATAAATATAGAGTAACAAAAAAAATTAATTCAATATATTTCACTTTTAAAAATTTTAGTAATATTAACATTATTTTAATTTTTACAAACAAAAAATTAATGTGTTAATGTTTGTGGATTATTTTATGAAATTATTTCACATCCAAAAGTTAAAAATAAATTTTTATGTTAAAACCATAATTTATCATTAAAAATAATATATATAAAGTAAAGAATATTGTTTTTTCACAATCCCAACGGATTATATATGTTAAATGGATGAAACGTATCATTTTTATCTTTTTATTTTCATAAATTGTTATATGGTTCATATTCAAAAGAATGTGGAAATTAATTTCAATTTATAAGATAATGTGATAAAAAATTTGAAAATAATATCATTAATATATATATATATATATATAATATTTTATGTTATTTTCACTCTTATCAATCATGTTTGACCCCAATAAATAAATTTTTATATTAACCATGGTAATTAATTTTTAATACATTTTCTATTTATTTTAGTTCAAAATTAAGTTGAAATTATTAGATATTATAAATAATTATGTTTCCAAATATGTAATATATTACTCCAAGTTAAATTCACCTATGTGGGAAACTTTAATTTAATATTAATATCGCATACATGACGATAAAAAGGGGTTTTGATGTGAAATTGCTCAAAATATTAAAAAACGTTTATATCTAAATTATATATGAAACAAGATTCAATGTACTAATTTGGATGATTAGATTTATAATTTAAGTATTTATACTTTCAAACAATTTCAAAATATTTTTTATTATTATAAACAATTTAAATGAAAATTTTATTTTCAATTAAAATTCAGTATTATTCACTATTAATAAAAAATGAAACATCAAAAAATTCCAAAAATATCTAGAATATAATTTTTTCATTATATTTAAAAAATTAATTTCATACCATCATTTAAATATTTTAAAAATGCTAAAATATAATTTTAAAATATTATCTAAAAACATGATTAGAACATATTTTAGATAAAAAAAATTTGAAAAATATTATTTTTCTTTTAAAGGAATGGTATTGTATTTATAATGAATAGATGACTAATAAACATTTTAAACCTATATATTATCATAATATAGTTAACAGTATTCATATACACCATTAAAATGGCTAGCTGAAACTTTCATATTAAATCATAATATAAATAGTATATTGTTTTTTCTAAAACTCGATCTTGCATGTAATGAAATATATTAAATAAACACATTGTGGTATGTAAGACTATTAAAAATATTTGTTTTATATAATTTAATATATTTGAGATAAATTATCTAATTGAAAATAAATATTTTGTAAATTCTCAAGATGATATAGTCCCTTCTACGCATAGTGTTGTGTATCATAAACATTGTTGATTCGGATGATCATATTTTAAATTTAGGGGGTGTTATGTTCTCCCCAAATAAAATAAATTTTTACCTCTCAATATAAACATAATCTTAGAAATATAGGGTTTGAAATTTGACAATTCCAATGTTTTAAAACCTACATATTAATAAATGGTTAATAAAATTTCCTCTTAATATGATAGAATGGATAGTATGATGGTCATATAGATTAATCCCATAATTAGGTTTCTAAGTAAGAGAACATCTGTTGGAAATGAAAAAATGGACATTGAAGGAATAAAACACCCAAACACATGTGGAGTGTGAAATATAATTTTTTCAAGAGAATATTAATGATAAAAAATCCATAAAATATATGTGTGAAAAATTTCATTAATATCATAAAATATGATGATAGTAGGGAAAAAATTTTGTTTTAGTGTCCTATTCTATAAAGTTGACTAATTCATTTATTATGTAATAATATAGATAAATATAAAAACATGATGTGTTTCAATTTCATAATTTAAATTTAATACTTTTATTGAGATATGATCAATTTCTAATTAAACACCTTCACTGGGAAATGATTATCGAGAAATTATATTCATTATTCTTGGAACATTAAAATTAAAGTTTACGAGATCGTAAGATCCTTAATAGAGTGAGATGTAATTTCTTATGTCACAAGTGATTTTCAAAAAGAAATTAATGTCATAAAAAATATCGAATAATTGAAAAAAAAGATTAAAATATTTTTATGAAACATGTTCATTGAATAGTTATATTCTGAAGGAGATACTTACATACAAACAATACCAAATAAATTGATATTGTGAAATTAACCCTTACCATAGTTTTGATTTATTTAGAACATATCTGAACCACTTATCCAATGGTTTAAATAATATTATTAATTTATACCAATAACATATTCATGGTTATAATATAATCTTATCACTTGTTTTTAACAACATTTTATTATTATTCTTAATTCGTGCGATAACTGTTGGATCAAAATGGATATGATATGACACAAATATAATAGAGGGGTGAATTATATATAAATAAATTATATTATAACCATTAAAGATGGTTCATAAAACAAACTAATTTAATTGAATGAGACTCTTTTAAATGGAAACAAATGTTCGGACTCAATCTCAGTCTGATTATATTATTATGATAACACAGGTATAAAAACAATTTTATTCATATTGAATACAAATATATGTGTAATACAGAGTGCAAATGATTCTACCATATAGCATATAGAATCATTAATAAATTTATAACCTATAATTAAAACAATTAAAAAAGAATATTGTAACACCCCGACGCCAGTTACCCAGAATTGGTTCATTATTTCATAACATTTTCATGATACAAGGAATCATGTCCAGAAAGACCGGTCCGTTTAGTTGGATTTGAAGTACTATATACCTAAATATGTTTTACATTATATCCTAAAACAAAAAAGAACAACATTATGTCCCCTTATGAAAATCTAATATCCCGTATCCTATCTCTTTAGGTTATTCGTAGTATACTTCATTGCATCCTGGGAAAAATAAAACAAAAGAAATGTGTGAGCTCAGATGCTCAGTAAGAATAACAATATAACAGAAACTATCATTAATTAGAATATTCATTTAAGGAAAATTATAAGACAAGAAAAAACTCATTTTAAACATAAACTTCAGTATAATATGTCTAAGATAAATCAAATAATTCCATTTACGTATTCACATGGATATCTTACTAGTAGAATTATCAAATGTAATATCAACAGACAATTTCGTAATGATGGAATGCATAATTTCAGAATTCATAACCACATAGTCAAGGCCTTGTTGTAAGACTAAAAACAGGATTTTGTCAAGGCCTTGTGTGAAGACACCTGTTTTTCTCATGATATTTACCTATGATTCGAGGAGTTATAGCGGAATCTACCCATCACTTACTATTTCCAATGCATTTCTCATATGAAAATGTTTAAAAATAACATAAACATAAAAATTAAAACTAGAATACGAAATGTCAATTCATTATCCTTAAACCATGAATGGTATAATTATAACACATCCATAGTAAAACATATCAAAAAACCTTCAAAAATTATGGATGTTTTGAATCATAATAAATCAACTTCTAACAAGGTTAAAATCTACCAATGGAAGTTGACATGGATGAAATCAGAACTTTTTTAAAGAAATATCACATTATATTTTTAAATTATTTAAAAGCCATATAATTATAAATGAAAAAATTTATTTCTAAAATATTTTTATATGATTTTATGGGATAATTCAATGATGTTATAAAAGAGCAAAATAGTTGTGCCATCCTTATAAGATAAAAAACATTTTTTCTTTAATTTTGTCGAAAAGGTCGTAAAGGTCCTTGTTTAGAAAACAAAAAAATGATTTCTATCAAACCATTCTTTAAAAATTTAATCAAGGGGATAAATGTCCTTAAACAATACTATATTAAATTCCAAAAAAAAAATTAAATAAATTTTTAAAAAACATTGAGGTGGATGATAAAGAGGTCTAAGTGGATACATACGTAAAAACTACCTCAAAAAATAAACAGATAGTGAAATTAACCGTTACAGATTTGGTAACTTATAAACATACACCCAGTGAATGAAGGATAATTAAATGAAGATGTTATTACCCATAAATTAAATTATATTACACCATGAATACAATAATGGGTAATACATAAACCACACTAAAGGAAATAGTGGCCAATATAGCGTTAATCTAATGGGAATAAAAATTGAGATGAAAACCCTTTACCTTGTCCTTATCCATAGTCAAGGGTATATTAACCTCATGTGTAATATTTAATTTTTTTTATTAAATTATACATGAACCACGTACATAAATATAAAATCATATATGATCTTATAATATTTCTGTGTTAATAATATTTTAGTCATATCATTGTTTCAGGTGTTAATTGATTCATTTTTTTTATATGTTTTGTTATGATAATCATGTTTGTTATTGATTGGATGTATTTTATTCATATCTAGAATGATATCAAGTCATTAATCATTATATTAAATCATCAAATGAAAATTATTATTGAATGGTTAAGAAAGGGAATGACATCTCATCGCGTCGTGGATATAGTTAGCCATACGTACGCACAAGCTACAATATCATTATTTTGATGTTAAAATCACCTATAATTGGATGGTATATCATAAATACAGAATCATTAAAATTTTAAATTTATAATTTAAATTATTAATACTCATTTTTATAACCATTCAAAAAAAAAGGATTTTGAATAACAAATTACAGCACGGCGTGGAGATGGTAAGTGGTACATACACACGTATGGTGACTTTGTCATTTATAGAAAGGATAGAATTATTAACATGGTTGTACTATATTTATAATAACATCATACTATATTGGAGGTATTGATGTTATTATTATGTTATGTAATCAACAAATAAAGAGGAAGCGGATGAAGAAAATAACTTGAAAGGCGGTGGTGAAATTTATACCACTTCTTTGGGTATTTCATTTTGTGTAGATCAAAATGCATCATAAGGTTGGCTTTCTGATCAATGTAAGGAATCTAAGATGAGGTTAGGGATGTTTGGAAGATATTGGGTAATAGGTTTTCTGAGTCAAATGGATTTGGAGATGGGGAATTAAGAGAAGGGGAAGTACCCTTTTATAAGAGATGTGAGGGTCGCATTAGGAAATGCTTGAATAATTATTTCATAATAAAATACTTTTTGATTTATAATGGCTCCAAAATGAATTATTTTGAAGATAAGTTAGTTATGGGTGGAAATAATATCAACCAATATGTTTTAGACATGTTTAGGCTACCATTTTATCTTTATCATTTAGATTTAACTCTTAGTTAAATACTTTAACTTTTACAATGTCTTCGTGTATTCTTACACTATATGGTTAATAAATGTACTCTAAAAATCCAATATAACCTTATGTGTTTCATTAATTACATCTAAAATATTATTTATTCCCCTCGGATGAACCATATATTTTTATTAATGTTATATCATCCAATAATATAGAATTTGTTTTAACAACTAATTTAGGTCATTTTTAACACTATTTGGTATTTTGTTTTTTTGTGAAATTAATAACCAAAATATAAAATAAAAAAATACATTCAACCCTAGCATGTCATATTAACCATGAAAATTCGTGGATGGCATCAAAACATTTAAATTATATTTATTTTAATATTTATAATATAAAGATTTTCATATTTTTTTAAAAAGGTAATTATTGCATCATAATTGTGTCATAATTAAATTTAATTATATAATCTATAAAAATTAGAAATAAAATAAAAATATGTAGGAATTATTTTTATCTTTCAAATAAATATTTATATTTGAATTTATCTTATGTATAAACCTATATTAAAAATGGCTTAGTTATTAAACTTTGAATTGAACACTTTTTAACTCTTCCTTAAATAAAATAATAATAAATTATCTAATCTAATACTAGTGGATCTAAAGAATAAAATTTTATTCCTATTTTTTTTGGTCGAATTACAATTATCAAAAAGAATTCATACATTTCATTGGGTAATTATAATATCATTTTTACCTTTAATTACCCTATTTAATTTTATCGGCGGTAAATAATATTTAAATGCTACTATTCAAAAAAACTATTTTCATCTTATTGAACCAAATTTTACATAATGATATTAACTGGGATTCATGGATTTTGTAAATTCAATTCACAGAAGCGGTAAATTAATTTTTTCTGCAAATTTGCAAAAGCTCCTAGAAGGTGGGTAAATGACAGTAAAAAAGTTCAATAATATTATATACATCTAATATTATTATTAAATGAATTCAATGAATTACATTGAACATATATTGATATTATAGATATATTCTGAATAAAAATAAATTTATATAAAAAAATTAATTATTTAAATAAAATTTAGTTTTTAAACTATAACATTGTGTTTTTCACTATTCATCAAAAATTGAATGTTTTAAAAAATAACAATAATTTAACCTAATATAATTTTGATATAGCAAATTCAAAAATTAATTCTATTCTAGTAAATTAAAAACATAGGATTTTAATTATTTAATTTAAAATTAATTATTGTTGTCAAATTCGAAAAGTGGGTTTTGAGAAATTAAAAACTATCAAAAGATTTACACATGTTTATGTTAAATTTAACTAAAAAGTTACTAATAATTACCAACATTGTAATAAATGATACAAATATAATCTAATTATACTTCCAATCAATTAAAATGAAAAATTTAATACTATAATTTTATTGATTAAAAATGATATTTTCAGTTAAAATTTAATATTTTTTAGTATTCACCATAATATTAATTTTATCAGAAAAGTAGCAAAAAATTTTTAAAAAAAAATTATGTCCTGATTTTAAGGAATAATTTAATATCATTAAATTTAAAATATAAAAGATAAAAATATTGGTTTTAAAAAGGGTTTTCCATTAAACGGTGGTAAAATTATTTTTTTTAATACTTCATTTTTTCTAAAAAAATGAATTTGTTCTTTTATTATGTCTATGAAACACATATTATGGATTCTAAAATTATTTAGAGAAAATAAAATAGAAAATTCAGTCTACACTATTCATAACCACTTTTTGAACAGCTAGTTTGGTAAGTCGTGGTGTGCTCGAACTCCGTGTTCTGTGTAGCGCAAGAAATTGAATTTCTTAAAAAAACAACTTACTATGAAATATCTAGGTGTTACATTCTTCCCCCATTTTGGAAATTCTGTCCTCGCAATTTTAAAATTGTTCTTCAGAACTTAATTGAATGTCCCACATTGGAAAAAGAGTCAATAAAACTACCACTTAAAAGAATGAAAGAGAAGTACAAAGGTATCCCAAATTAACCCATACTAGGATTCCATGTAGGAATACATGAATATAGAAGATATACTAATTGTCAAGTTCAAATGTAAAGTGATAGAAAAATTGATCAATATAAAGGTAACAACTAGAAAACCACAAACTTTTGAAGGGATAAATGTCCTTTCATTTCCTAGTAGAAAAATTAAATGGATAACATTTTTTGTTTTATGTTCCATTTCATAATGTAGAGGAATTTATTAATGAGATTGACTAAGAATGTAAAGATATATACTTACTTTTTTTAGTATAGATTCATCCATTAATAAATTTCTACCACTAACTCATTTTTTTTTCAAACGATGAATATTCAAGATGGCGTGGTCACACCTGATGTTCTAGAATCAACTTCTAGATAATCACATGATACAAAAACCAGAAACAATATATTTCCCTTGTCTGTAGTGATTAACCAAAAGAAAAATTGTTAGTAAATGATCATATGATCCCCAAATATTATAGTCCTTTATAGAATGAAATATTAATCTTGATTTCTAAAATCAAAGAAACAATACAAAAATTTTAATAAATGCTATTCAATAAATAATTTCCCTTAAAATCATTCAATATAATCTAACTAACATTGAAACCCAAAACATAGAATAATTTGATTACATAGTCTTCAAAATTAAATTGTATACCTAAATAATATCAACTAATCATAATGGAACATAATTAAGAGTAATTAAACTAATCACATATTCTCTCTGAAGAGCTAATAATTACCATAAATAATCCAACTTTCTATAAATACACAATAAAAACATATATAAGAATCCACCATTACTCTTCTTATAAAATCCCATAGTATTCTATTTTCTGTAGGCATATAGTGGTACCAACAGAGCGAACATATTCTGAAATAACATTTATCATTTAATATCAAAATCATTTTCCAATACTAAGGATATCCATTTGATAAGTCAAAAGATCCCAAATAAACTAATTATTGATCAACAAAATAATTTAAATAAAAATAATTAGTCACACTAACCAGGGACCACACGTAATCTAGTGGTAGTTGAAAACTCCCAATCTCACTCTGGTAGTGGGTTTGATTCCCATATCTTTTTCCGACGTGACAGGTTGTCACATGGTCTTCATATTGTCCCTTTTTAAATACAATATTTTATAACATTCCCAAAATGATAAAAAATCCTCAAAATAACCATAACATAATTTCAACACAAATTTTATCTCAAACCTCGCATTTTAATACCAAAATTTAAGAACTTGTAATCTCCTCAAATTCAAGGATCATATAAACCCAAATAGATATTTATAACTATGTCAACAATAGAAAAGATAATTTATCCTAAAATAGAATTTTCACATAACAAACTTCAGGGTTACACATACAAGAGAAAATTCATCCAATGTAATCCCATCAATAATGATGACTAATACTTTTATACATTTCACCCTCTATTTATTTCCACATAGGTTATCCATTGTCCTAGAGTTTATCCTATAAAAGAGGGAATTCACTCGGGTAATGACCAGGTCCCCTATATTTATAGGAACTTTAAATTAATTTTTTGGATCATTTTTATTTTCTTCCACAATACTCTTAATTTTTCTCAGTAATACATTACTTTAGACCCTTCATTCCCACACATAAATCATTTCTTTGTTCCATTGAGACACTTTCCACGGTGTCTCCTTCAACATTCCTTGAATGATGGAAATTGAGATTTTTTCTCAATGGTCTCCAATGCATGAATTCCTATCATTCACCACCACTCTCTTCTTTTTTGAGTCCGGGAGTTGGTTAAAATATATTTTCTTGATCATATTATTGGAAAAATGATTCTTCATGAACAATATATCTATTACAGCAATCAGAAATCTATTTCATTTCTCATTTCCACTATTGTGACCTACTTGTACATCATGTTCAATGTTACTTTGACTTCCTTGGAATCCAACCATTAAACTAAACATGAAAGCAGAATGTGCATCATAAAACAATTTGAAGAATATAATAACACCTTATTTTTAATCTAAAACACCTTAGGATTATCCAATATTATTTATTCTCATCCAATATTAAAATCCGCTAAATCAGGTTGTAAAGAAAATGTGAATTATCATAATCATATCCCTCAAGAGTGTTGTAACCAAGAGTGTAGCAAGTCCAGTTGTTGTGTACATAGATACCCCGAGTCAAGCCTGAAACTCCTTGTCTACGTTTTCACTCATACGTAAATCTATTCCATATCCACCTAAACCTACTCGTATCCAGATAGGGATGCATTCCTTGGCAAGCCCACATAATATTTACATTACAAAAAAATTTGGTTCTTCATTTAAACTAATCCTCAATGTCTATCATATGGTACTGTTTCCTAATCAGAGTTTTTTCGAAATCATGCTTCCAAGGATTGTAGTAAACTTCCTCTGATACCAACTATCACACCCTAACCCCAGTCACCCGAAATCAGTTCATTATTACATAACATTGGCATGAAACAAGGAATCATGTCCTTAAAGTCCAATTAGTATAGTTTCATTGAATGTATAAGATACATATATAAGTTTTACATTACAACATGTCATAAAAAAACAAAATTGTGTCCCCTTTGAAAACTCTTATATCCCTTATATTATCCCTATAGGATAATTGTAATATACCTCTTTGCAACCTCGTAAAAATAAATCTTAAGAAAGGGGTAAGATCAAATACATAGTAAGGACAATAATATAGAATAAACTATTATAAATAAAAATAAACATTTAAGGCAATGTATAAGACTATAAAAAATCCATTTAAATAGACAAATCAACATAATATGGAAAACATAAATCAAATAATTCAATTTACTTATTCATATAGATATTCCAATATTCAAATAATCACATGTAATATCAATACACAATTTCATAATGATGGAATTCATACTGCCAGACTTAATAACCACATAGTCAAGGCCTTGTTCCAAGACTACTAATAAAATTTTTTCAAGGCCTTGTACCAACAAACTAGTTTGTATCATGAGACCTACTGATGCATCTAGGAGCTATAGCGGGCTCTACCTGTATCTTACAATCTCGAATTCATTCCTCATATGGAAATATTTAAGCATAACATAAACATTAGTATTAAAACTAGCATACGAAATGTCAATTCTTTATCCATAAACCACGAATGGTATAAGAATATATCACAATTCCTTCAATACAATATGGATGTTTAGTATCATAATAAATCAACCTCAAACAAACATAAAATAAATCAAAGTATGTTGACATAGATGAAATCAATACTTTTTGAGAAATATCTATTCTTATTCTGAAATCATTTTAAATTAATATAATTAAAAATGATTTTTTTTGAAAAAACTCTAATAAAATTTTATGGGATGCTCCGACAATATTATAATGGCAGAAAATAGTTTCACCTACCATATATGTTAAAAAACATTCATTCCTTAATTTTTTTCGAAAAGGTCATAAAGGTCATTGTTTGGAAAACAACGGAAATATTCGATTCAAAAAAATTATAAAATGTAAAACAACTGTATAAATGACATTAACCCATAGACTAGTAGATTGTAAAAATGTTTAGAAATACATTTTTAAGATACATGGATGTGGACGACAAAGAGGACCCAGTAGATAATTACATAAAAATAACCTCAGACAATAAAGTGATTGTGTAATTAACCCTTACAAATTTGGTAACTTATGAAACATAAAGCCCATGAAAGAATATCATACAATGAAGTTGTAAATACACATAAATTAAAGTATATTACACCAAAAATAACATCACAAGTAGTACATACACTGCACAAAAGGAAATAACTACCAATATAGAATTAATCTCAAAGGATTAAAAAGTGATATGAAAACCCATTACCTTGTACTTTTACTTCTAGGAGGGTTCATAAACCTCCTTTATAATAGTTAAACAATTGTTATTAAATTATAAAAGAACCAAATAAATAAATATGATCTTCTAATATTTCATTGTTAATATTATTTTAGTGGTATCAATGTTTTGGATGTTAAATGTTTTGTTTTCCATTATATGTTATGTTACTTAAGTCATTTTATTATGGATAAGATGTATTTGATTCATATTCATAATGATATCACGTAGTTATAAATAATATTTGATCATCAAATGAAAATTAGGTTTTAATGGTTATGATGGAGAATGACATCTCATCGCGTTGTGGAGACGGTAAGTCGTACGTACGCACGAGTGACAATATCATTCCTTTGATGGTGAAATAATATATAATTGGATGGTATATCATATATACAGAATCATTAACATGTTATTTTAATTATTTAAATCAGTTATACACATTATTATACCTATCCAAATAATAAAGTTTTTGAATAATAAACTACACCATGATGTGGTGATGGTAAGCCGTACGTACACACATATGGTCACTTGATCATTTATAGGATAGATAGAATAACGAATATGGTTGTACCACATTTTTATGTATAGGGGGAAGTTGAGTTATTATTTTGGTATGGAATCAACAAAGAAAGATGAATTGTAAGAATAAAAGAACATGAATGATGGTGGTGAAATTATTACCTCTTATTTGGGTGTTTCCTTTTGAGTGGATTAGAAGGGCTCTTTAGGATGACTTTCTTATCAACATAAGGCCTCTATGATGAAGTGAGGGAATTTGGGAAGATATTTGGGTTGGTTTTGGATGCGTAAAATGGATATGGAAGTGGGGAAATAAGAGAAGGGCAAGTAATCTTTTATAAGAGAGGTGACGGTCACTTTAGGAAAATCATGAAATATTATTTTATAATAAATTCCTTTTCAGTTTCTAATGGCACCAAAATAATTTATTTTGAAGCTATGTTGTGAATGGGTTGAAATCATCTCAACCAATGTGATTTAGAAAAGTTTAGGTTAACATTTTATCCTTATCTTTTAGATTTATATTTTAGTTAAATAGTTTATATTTTACAATGCCATGTTGTATTTTTACACAATATGGTTAATAAACATACACCAAACATCCATGAGAAACTCAAGTTGTTCATTAATGACATATATAATATTATTTTTTCCTTTTTTCCTAACCGTATATTTTTAATAATATTATATAAACCAATAATATATACTCTTTTTTTAAAAAACTAATTTAAGTCAATTTGGAGACTATTTGGTATTTTTTTGTGAAATTCATAACAAACTTATCACATCAAAAAATTATCTAATCAACCCTATCATGTAATATTAACATATAAAGTTGATGTAAGGAAAAAAAAATTAATTATATTTATTTTAATACTAATAAAATAAACTATTTTAATATTTCATTAATAAAGTAATTACTACATCACCATTGAGTCATAAATAAATTTAATAATTTAATCTCTAAAAATTATAAATAAATTAAAAAATGTAGAAAATTAGTTTTATCTTAATAATTAATATTTATAGTCTAATTTATCTTATGTATAACCATATATTAAAAATGGTTTAGTTAATAAACATGGAATTTAACACTTTTAACTCTTTTGTAAATAAAATATTAATAACTGTCTTAATCTAATCCAATTAATTCTAAAGGATCATATTTAATTCCTATGTTTTTATGGTCGAATTACACATAACCAATAGAATTAGGACATCTCTTAGGGTAATTATAATATCATTTTTACCTATAATTACAAAATTTACTTTTTTACCTTGGTAAATGAATGTCAAAATTTACTATTTACCAAAAAATATTTTCATCTTATTGAACCTAATATTACATACTGATATTAACCAAGACTCTTGGATCTTTGAAATTCAATTCATAGAAGCATTAAAATTAAGTGTTATGCAAATTTGCAAATGATCCTAGTAGGTGGGTAAATGGCAGAAAAAAGATCAATAAAATTTTATACATATAATTTTTTTATTAAATTACTACAATGAATTACATTGAAATTATATAGATATTATATATCTATTTTGACATAAAATAAATTTAAATTAAATATAAAATTATCTAAATATAATGTTTGTTGTAAACAATAACACATTGTTTTTAACTATTCATCAAAAATTGAATGTTTTCAAAATAAAACACCAAAATGTTACCCAAAGCTACTTTTGACATTTTGAATTCAAAAATTAATTCTATTTTACCAAATTTAAAAGAATGGGGTTCATTAATTAATTTAATATTACTTTCCGTTGTCAAAACCGAAAAGTGGGGATTAAAAAGTAAAAACTATCAAAATATTGACACCTGTTTATGCCAAATTAAACTGCCAAATTTTTGATAATGACATACATTGTATTAAATGATAAAAATATAATCTAATTATTCATCGAAACCATTCAAATTCATAAATATATACTATAAATTATTTCTATTAAAAAAGTTTTTTTCAATTAAAATTTTGTATTTTTTAGTATTCATCACAATTTGAATGTAATAAAAAAAAGTACAAAAAATTTATCCAAAATAAATATTTATGTCCTGATTCTAAAGAAAAATTTAATTTCATCAAATTTAAATATCAAAGTTTCCTATATTAGTTTGAAAAGGGGTTTTCCATTAAAAGGTGGTAAAATTTCATTTTTTGAAAAATTCTTATTTTATCTGAAAAAAATGAATTTGTTCATATATTATGTCTAAGAAACATATAATATGGATTATAAAATTATATATATTATATTAAATTAAATATTCAGTTAATACTATTCATAACCTCTTTTTGAATGGCTAGTTTAGTAAGTCATGGTGTGCTCAAACTCGGTGTTGCGTGTTGCAAAAGCTATTTAATTTCATTAAAGAAAATAATTTATTATAAATTCTTGGGATGTTAAAAATACAAATAGAATGAATATATAAAAGGATAATCTTTATCATAAAATAATTATAAGAAGATTAAATGATATTATAAATATTTTATCTAAAATAGTATTGTACCCTTTCACATGGGATAATAGGTCAATCAAACCAATATAAGTAATCCATTGATATGATGACCATAAAAACATATTTATAACCCCAAATACATCAATTATATAGGTTATCGAAACCTTTGTCTTTCAAACACTTGAAAGACCTAGATACAATGATCAGTTTTACTGTCTACCTATCCTCGATAACCCTCAATTGTTATCACCATATCAGACCCCAAAAAGAACTTATTGAAATAAAAAAAACTATGAATGACCCATTCTCATTTTGTAATTTCAAGGATTTTGTATGATGTAGTGAGAAGTCACATAGATTCTGTCTATAAATTTTCAGAATCATTATTATTTTATCTACATTAAATTGCCTTCTATTTATAGTCCTTAGGTTCCTACAGTCACAATTTCTACAACAGTCGTATTTCCCAACACACTCTGATGGACTTGGACACCTGACATTGAAACAGACATATTGAAATAGAAAACATGACATAGTTTTGATCAGTTTATAACTAACTATTTTACATATTTTTGGTTAAAAATTAGGTATATTAACATGATAACATGAGTATGATTGATTTATAATATGTGTTTTGATAAAAACAATAAAATCATGCATGTAATAAAAGTATAACATGAGTACGATTAATATGAATTAATACAAAAAAATGATATGTTGAAAAGTGAGTATGATGTAAAATGCGAGTATGATTAATATAGTCATTATGATAAATATACTGGGTATGATGTATAGAGAGAGTTTAATTCGCAGATTCAATACAATAAACATAGTGGATATGATGGCCAGATTTAGAATGATAAATAAAGTCAGTACGATAGGAAAAAATATCATATTCATAGTATGTACATTATTTTATACATTAGTATAAAAATATTTGGGATTTCCAAAAAAAATACATACAATTCCAAAGAAGAATTTAAAAATAACAATCTCCCCAATTTTGGAATGAAAAAAACACAAATAAAAAATAGAAAAAAATACTTATCTCTCCCTTAGTTATGAAAACTTTTCTGAATGAATAAACGAATACAACTATCATGTAATATTAACATATAAAGTTGATGTAAGGAAAAAAAAATTAATTATATTTATTTTAATACTAATAAAATAAACTATTTTAATATTTCATTAATAAAGTAATTACTACATCACCATTGAGTCATAAATAAATTTAATTATTTAATCTCTAAAAATTATAAATAAAATAAAAAATGTAGAAAATTAGTTTTATCTTAATAATTAATATTTATAGTCTAATTTATCTTATGTATAACCATATATTAAAAATGGTTTAGTTAATAAACATGGAATTTAACACTTTTAACTCTTTTGTAAATAAAATATTAATAACTGTCTTAATCTAATCCAATTAATTATAAAGGATCATATTTAATTCCTATGTTTTTATGGTCGAATTACACATAACCAATAGAATTAGGACATCTCTTAGGGTAATTATAATATCATTTTTACCTATAATTACAAAATTTACTTTTTTACCTTGGTAAATGAATGTCAAAATTTACTATTTACCAAAAAATATTTTCATCTTATTGAACCTAATATTACATACTGATATTAACCAAGACTCTTGGATCTTTGAAATTCAATTCATAGAAGCATTAAAATTAAGTGTTATGCAAATTTGCAAATGATCCTAGTAGGTGGGTAAATGGCAGAAAAAAGATCAATAAAATTTTATACATATAATTTTTTTATTAAATTACTACAATGAATTACATTGAAATTATATAGATATTATATATCTATTTTGACATAAAATAAATTTAAATTAAATATAAAATTATCTAAATATAATGTTTGTTGTAAACAATAACACATTGTTTTTAACTATTCATCAAAAATTGAATGTTTTCAAAACAAAACACCAAAATGTTACCCAAAGCTACTTTTGACATTTTGAATTCAAAAATTAATTCTATTTTACCAAATTTAAAAGAAGGGGGTTCATTAATTAATTTAACATTACTTTCCGTTGTCAAAACCGAAAAGTGGAGATTAAAAAGTAAAAACTATCAAAATATTGACACCTGTTTATGCCAAATTAAACTGCCAAATTTTTGATAATGACATACATTGTATTAAATGATAAAAATATAATCTAATTATTCATCGAAACCATTCAAATGCATAAATATATACTATAAATTATTTCTATTAAAAAAGTTTTTTTCAATTAAAATTTTGTATTTTTTAGTATTCATCACAATTTGAATGTAATAAAAAAAGTACAAAAAATTTATCCAAAATAAATATTTATGTCCTGATTCTAAAGAAAAATTTAATTTCATCAAATTTAAATATCAAAGTTTACTATATTAGTTTGAAAAGGGGTTTTCCATTAAAAGGTGGTAAAATTTCATTTTTTGAAAAATTCTTATTTTATCTGAAAAAAATGAATTTGTTCATATATTATGTCTAAGAAACATATAATATGGATTATAAAATTATATATATTATATTAAATTACATATTCAGTTAATACTATTCATAACCTCTTTTTGAATGGCTAGTTTAGTAAGTCATGGTGTGCTCGAACTCGGTGTTGCGTGTTGCAAAAGCTATTTAATTTCATTAATGAAAATAATTTACTATAAATTCTTGGGATGTTAAAAATACAAATAGAATGAATATATAAAAGGATAATCTTTATCATAAAATAATTATAAGAAGATTAAATGATATTAGAAATATTTTATCTAAAATAGTATTGTACCCTTTCACATGGGATAATAGGTCAATCAAACCAATATAAGTAATCCATTGATATGATGACCATAAAAACATATTTATAACCCCAAATACATCAATTATATAGGTTATCGAAACCTTTGTCTTTCAAACACTTGAAAGACCTAGATACAATGATCAGTTTTACTGTCTACCTATCCCCGATAACCCTCAATTGTTATCACCATATCAGACCCCAAAAAGAACTTATTGAAATAAAAAAAACTATGAATGACCCATTCTCATTTTGTAATTTCAAGGATTTTGTATGATGTAGTGAGAAGTCACATAGATTCTGTCTATAAATTGTCAAAATAATTATTATTTTATCTACATTAAATAGCCTTCTATTTATAGTCCTTAGGTTCCTACAGTCACAATTTCTACAACAGTCGTATTTCCCAAAACACTCTGATGGACTTGGACACCTGACATTGAAACAGACATATTGAAATAGAAAACATGACATAGTTTTGATCAGTTTATAACTAACTATTTTACATATTTTTGGTTTAAAATTAGGTATATTAACATGATAACATGATTATGATTGATTTATAATATGTGTTTTGATAAAAACAATAAAATCATGCATGTAATAAAAGTATAACATGAGTACGATTAATATGAATTAATACAAAAAAATGATATGTTGAAAAGTGAGTATGATGTAAAATGCGAGTATGATTAATATAGTCATTATGATAAATATACTGGGTATGATGTATAGAGAGAGTTTAATTCGCAGATTCAATACAATAAACACAGTGGATATGATGGCCAGATTTAGAATGATAAATAAAGTCAGTACGATAGGAAAAAATATCATATTCATAGTATGTACATTATTTTATACATTAGTATAAAAATATTTGGGATTTCCAAAAAAAATACATACAATTCCAAAGAAGAATTTAAAAATAACAATCTCCCCAATTTTGGAATGAAAAAAACACAAATAAAAAATAGAAAAAAATACTTATCTCTCCCTTAGTTATGAAAACTTTTCTGAATGAATAAACGAATACAACTATCCTCTCCCATTAGGTGTAGACATTAATAAGGATTGTATTCATATATTTTCCTTTGTTTATTTGTTTTACATTTTAGTAAAACATTAAGAACTATCCCCCGTAGTATATTTTACTCCCCCTTTTATAAAACATTCTCCCCTTTGGGATTTAGAAAAATAATTGGATCGCCTTGAGTATCCTAAAAAGGATAGAGTGAAAAAAATGAAAAAATGGAAATTTAAACATAAATATAATTGCATTGTCAAAATTTCATAGAATTTTTTATGAATATCAATAAATAAAGATAAAACAAAACATTTATTTTTTCATTCTTTGTATTTCTTGATCAACTCATAGGGAACATACTTCATATTCTTATTATCATTCATGTCTTCTCATATACAAAACTACATGTGTTTTGGGAATCTATTATTGTTCTATAAAAATTTAATACTTTTTTTGATGATTTATTCTTGATTTCTGATCAATTAATCAAGAGTATCAATTATATCATGCATGTTAAAATTTTCTTCATCCAAAAAAGGGTTTTTATTTATTTAACAAAACTAATCCATGTTTGAAAGATGAAAAATTCTAAATTTTTGACGAGAAATCACATTACCATTTTTGAAACTCTTTCACTGAATGAGCAAAAGGACCAATAGTTTTTTGTATCATATTTCACCTTTCAATTATTTTTTTACCAAGCTTAGTAAAAAATAGAAATATCATTTGAAATACTCATTATATTGTTAATTTATTAATCATGTTCATTTAATAACTCTTGGTCTTGTATGATAAAATGGTTATCTTGTTACAGGCTTTCTTTTGGAAGATAGAACAATCAGTCAAAACTGTTAGATCAACCTCTACTTTCATTACTTTAATTTTGATATCTCTTAAAAAACCTAATTTCATTATTTGATTCTCTACGATGAAATCTATTTTTCCTTCAATTATCAAAAAACAAGGAATATTATTTACAATCCTTCTCCATGAACGAATAATGAAGTATTTTTTCTTCAAATAAATTGTGTTATATGAATCTATACTTCCACAAGATGATTCTAATTAATTTTATCAGTTTGATTCCTAATTAGGGTGTTTTTATTTTCCATTATCTATATAATTTTCAATTCATTCTTATTTTTTAATGCTTTTCACTTCAACTTTGTCACTAATGATGATTGTTTTCTTGATATGAAAACTTTGATACATTTTCGTGGTAGGAGAAGAAAATATTTCTGATTGAGTTTCAATAGATTGTTCTTGTTCTTTATCATCATAAGCATCCTGTTATTGAATCCCATCACATTGTTTTTAAGGGATATTTTGGTCTAATTTTCCTTGAACTCCAAATTTATTCCATAATAAATCCATCATCCTCTTCTTCACTATCCTATTGTGAGGTAGATTGAATAACTTTTTTCACTATTTCCTTCCCTTTTTTCTCTAAAAGAGTCTATATGATTTTTTATTATTGGATTTGTTCTGTCAGTTGAACACATTCAAACTAAAAATCTTTTATAATTTTTGAAATATAAAAATCATGATCTTTTCTTTTAAATTTTTCTTCTTCTTATTATCAGTATGTAAATAATCATCTATTTTCATCTTCTCAACAAGAGTTTCACCTGGATCAAACCCAGAATAAGGATCACATTATTTTGTTTGTACCTTCCATTTTTTCCACTTAGATTCTACTTATTTTCATTATGTGGTTTTCCTTATAGGCTTTTCACCATTTTGAGGATCAACCTTTTGAGATACTAAAACTATTGTAGCTGATTCTATTAGATGTGGTACTAATTGATTAGGATCCAATTATTCCACATCATTGACAAAGTGTTTGGAATTTTCATCAAATCTAAAAAACAATTTCATTATTGTATTCTTTCTTATCCCTGATCTCTTTATCTTTTTTAATTCACCTTTCACTAGAGTATTGAAAAACATAATTTTCTCAAGAATAAACACTGTGAGAATGGATTGATACATGATAAGATGAGACATAATTGTTCCAAACAAAAAATTATTGGTAGTTTCAAATACATAAACCATGATATTTATCTTTATAATTTTAAAAAGAAAATCTAACATATTCATATCAGAATCCTTAATAGTTTCTCTAGCTATTTTCTACGGAATAAGAAATCCTTGAATCCAAAGAATAATATACTGGTTTTCTATAGAGAGATGCACTACTTTTTTCTCCTCATTGATAATATATAGTGAAATTTCATCACATTCCTTATTAAATGTACCATCTTTCTCAAGTAGCTTATGAGAAGGACAGAGGAAGTCACCTTCAATATAGGCATTGAAGAAATGTGCTTCTTGTTTTCCTGATATAGAAAACATTCTGTCTTACACAAAAAAATTAATCAAATCTTTATCAATCATTATAGTATTATAGAATTGTCTACCATATTCATTATGAATTAGATCCTTAGATATGGGTTTCTCAACCCAATGATGTTCCCAGCCATTGATGAAAATAATACTTTTGATCGTTGTGTCATAACTATCCAATAAATGTCATGATACTAACATATCTATGATGAAATCCACATATAATAATGTCTTTGAAGAAATATCAGATGTAGTATTGTTAGAAGACTAATACATAATGTTTATTGTAATAGAAAGGATAACACCGAGTCTTAAAAAATAAAGCAGATATTTTCCAAGAAATATGAGGAACCGGTGTGTGATCAAGGAGAAAGGTCCTCTATTTATAGGTTAATTTGGATGACCCTTGGACTTCTATGGTTGTGATTTGAATAAAAATAATCCAACTGTAGAGGATAAAAGAGAAATTATTTTCAAAAAAAATTAAAAAACTGTTAAACAATCACACAATAGAAAAGTGATTGATAAGGAAAATAGAAAGTAATTGTCGAAGACTTCAAGTGGGTTATGGGTTTCATAGTATACTGAATTTAAAAATAATAAAATATAGAAAAGAAATAGCTAAAATTATGAAAGGAGAATAAAATTTAATATCAATCTAATGATAAATAAAGTTAATATTCTTGTTTGTCAGACTGATGGAATACAAATTCATTAACAAAGTTTGTCAAGCCGATGAACAAAAATCATTATAGTATGTTGTCACACCAATGTAAAAAAACTCATAACCATAGGTTATAAATATGATGGAACGAAATTCATTACCATAGGTTTTCAATCTGATGCAAAACAAATTCATTAGCATAGGTTGTTAAGTAGATGGAAAACAAGGACATTACCATAGGTTGTAAATACAATATTCTAGACTCTATCAGACATATTAACAGAATGTAAAAACGATTAACAGAACGTTAAATTGATAATCAATATGTCGAAATGGAAATGAAGCACAATGAAAAAAAATAAAAAAATTAAAACAAATAAAACTAAAAACATAAAAAATGAAGATAAAATTACAAAAATATGAAATATTAAACAAAATAATATAAAATAGATAAAACAAAGAACCAAATGGCTAATATACCCCCCCCCCCCCCTGAAGGGAAGTGCTTTAATATAATGAGATTTGTACAAAAAGATGTATATGTGAATTTTTATATTAAGGTAATCATTCCTAGATTTTGTTTAAATTATTCTAATCTATCAAAAGATAAAAGTTTTGTAAAAATATCATCATTTTTTTCATGAGTTATAATGAATTTTAAAATAATATATCTATTTTTTGTGATCCCTATGAAAATGAAGAATAATATCTAACTTTTTCCTGAGAGTGATGTGTAGGGATTAAACTTGTATAAATGGAAATTCTGTTATCACATATTTTTTGGGATTTATTAAACCTCATCCCATAGTATATGAGTGTGTGTTTCATCCAAAATACTTGAGTATAACAACTTTCTACTGCCACATATCTAGCTTCAGTAAAGGAGAGTGCGACAGAGTGTTGTTTTTTTTCATGAATATGAAACTAAGGAATCACTTTGGAAGATGAAAAATTCTAGTTGTACCATTTATATATATTATACATCCACCAAAGTGAGCATCATAAAAACCTTTTAATTCAAAATCATTTCTAGTATAATATAAAAGACCTAAATCCACAGTCACTTTTAAATACCGGGAAATCATTTTCGCAACATTTACATCAGATTGTTTCATATTTTCTTGATATCTGGAACATAATCATACAGAAAAAATTACGCCTGGATGACAAGAAGTTAAATATATTATACTTCCAATCATATATCCAAATGTTTTTTGATCAACTAGTTTCCCAGCTTCATCAAGATCAAATGTGTTTTCAGGTTCCAATGGAAGTACTAATACTTTTAATATCACCATATCCATTCTTATTAAATATGACATTGATATACATATGTTGGGATATATAAGAACCTTTTGGTGTTTGGGAAATATGATAACCAATAAAGAATACTAATTCACCCATCATAATCATTTCAAACTTACACTTCATTAGATTCACAAATGAATATGGTAAATACTATTGAATTGTTCCGATAATGATTCCATGAATTGAAATTTGTAAAATCATAATATTTTTACTTTCTTTATTTATGAAAATAGTTGGATTAATTGTTTACATAATTTAATTATTTTTTATCAAAAAACATGTTAACCTATCATACCATGCCCTAGGTTCTTGTTTAAATCCGCAATGTGACTTGGTATGTTTGTTAACATATTCAGGATGTTTTGTATCTTCAAAACTAGATGATCGATCTATATAAACTTCCTCATGTACATACCCATTATGGAATGCACACATGGTTTTCCATTTGAATGATTTTGAAATAATATAATGATTCAAATAGTATTATAACTACAATAGATTCGATGCACGATAATGGAGGATTGAATTGTTCATAGTATATTCCTTCTTGTTGATTATAGACTTTAGAAACAATTATAGATTCACTTATTAATATGTTACAATTATCATCACATTTATTTCTAAAACCCCATTTTACTCAAATTATATATATATCCTTAGTTCTTTCAACCAAGGTCCAAAATTTATTTCTTTTGAATTAATTTAGTTCATCTTTCATTATCTTAATCAAATCATTATCACATAAGGCCTTACTTGGAGTGTTATATTCAAAAAAAGATAGAAAATCATGATTTTCAATTTCATTTCATGAGGATTTTATAGTCCTTATTGGTTGATTTACATCACCAATTATATTATCGGGGGGATTATTCCTAAGTAATAATTGATTTTTATTTTGAAAAACTAGATTATCAACATGAGGTAGAATGTTTTCTGGTGTAAATTCCTCAGTCCCAATCTCTTGATTATTTACATTGATTGAAGAATATTCCATCATAGAATGATAATAATTTTTGTAAATCAATGAAGAAGAAATTTTTTGAGGTTGTTTTAAAACATTAGGGATTGTTTCATCAAACATAACATGTATCGTTTCTTCAAAAACACATGTGTTTTTATTGAAAACTCATTAAGACATAGAAGTAGTAGAATAACCTAAATAATGCTTCATCATATCATGGTGAAAACATATATATGTTCTCTTTTGTATTAAAAACAAATAATTTTCATCCAAGTAAATTGAAGTATAAAGATTTTGGTTTTCTTCCCATCCACAACTCATGAGTGGTTTTATAAATAAAGAGTCGAATTAAAACATTATTAATATTTTAAGTAGTACTACTAATATCTTTTGCACAAAAATAATTTTAAATTGTTTTTTGACACCAAATGGTTATTGTTATCTCTTATAGAAATTTATTTCTTCTTTCAACAAATCCATTTTTCTGAGGTTTTCATGGTGTTGAAAAGATGCGAGTAATAGATTTTTTACTACAAAATGTTTCAAAATCAGAATTTACAAATTCTCTACCCTGATCAAATTGAATATTTATCAATGTTAGGTTTTTATTGTTTATAACATTAGAAAATAAATATTTCATGAAATAATCTTCTCAATTTTTAGTGAAAAAATATACCCATGTCAATCTAGTATAATCATAAACTAATACAAATATATTGTTTTTGCCTCCAATACTTCCATTTTGAATGGGACCAAAAAGATCCATGTGAACTTACTATAGTGCGTAAATTGTTGTGATTTCACTAATTTATTTAAACAATGAATTATGTTGTTTTTCATATTGACATGGTTCAGAAACATTAGAATAATAAAACCTAATCTCAGGTAAATCTTTAACAAGTAATTTCATAGAGAGTTTATATATGATTCTAGTATTAAAATGTCCTTGGGTTCTATTCTATAACCTATATTGATCTCCCATTTGACATAGACATGGTATTTCTTGGCTCATAAGGTCTTCTATGTTAAAAATTTAAATATTCTCTTTCTTTTAAGAAGAGAAAAGGAATTCATTCCTTAAATTGTGAAATATAAATTTATCATTCCTAAAATTCAAAAGGGTTCCTTCATCACATAATTGATTAATGATAACAAAGTTGTGAATAATACCATCAACAAATATAACATTAGAAATCAAATCATTTCATAGTAAACCAATATTTCTTATACCTACAATCTGTCCTTGAGCATTATCTCCCAAGGTAACTATTCAACATTTTCTCTCGATAACTTATTCAATGAGGTTTATATTTTCATTTATGTTATTGGAACAAAAACAATCCATGTTCCATGTATTTTTATTGTTTTTTTCAGAAACCAATAAAATTGTTCATTTGGAATCTTAACAGAGTTGGATCCAGAAATATTAGAAATAAAAATATTTGGAATCCAATTGTTTTTTGAAAAGTGGGCACTATGGAATCGTAAAGATTGGGTTTTATTAAGAGAAAAATTTCTTTCCCAATGTCCACCATATTGACATTTTTTGTAGAACATATTACATCAGGGTACAAAAACGTTATTACTAATAAATGGTTTCGAATGAGTATAACCAATTCTGAAAAAATTCCTTAGAGGATGAATTTGAGAACAAATTTAATCAAACTCTTTATTTCCAGAAGTAAAATAAGATAAAAATTTATTCAATGAAAATCTTTATGAATAAATTTTTATAGAAATATTCTTATAATCATTTATATTTGTATTAAAAATAGTTTTTATATAAAAATGTTTTCATAGAAGTTATATTATTAAGATATTTATAATGTATATTATTTTCAAAATTAACTTCTTCATGTTGTTTAGAAAAAATCACATTATCAATTTTTTTAGAATGAAGATCATTTGAGAGATATGATAATTCTATAGTTTAAATATCAATCACAATATTTTTTTCATTTATTCTAGAATCATTACAATTTTTATTTTCTAAAACATTAGTAAATCTGTCAACTTCTTTATAAGAAGGTAAAAAATTATAATTCTCTGACGAGGATGTTTCCTCATAAGAAGACGAATCGGTATGAATATATTTGTTACTAAAAGATATATTAGTAATAGATTCATAATTATGTACCTAAGCTCTTAAACAATAATAAGGTGTTTTGGAAAATACACCAATATTCCAGTTATTTGAGATATCACAATCAGAATATTCTTCAGAAGAATCACCTCCACTTGCACTCCAGGAGTAACTAAATTTGAAGACATTATTTCCCTTGTACATCCAGTATTTCTTCCTATTCTTCTTTAAATGTCTTTAGTTTCTATCATATCAATTTTTCATTGCAAAATCAGGTCGAATGTGTCCTGCTCTTTTATATTCATAACATGTGACATTAGAATATTCCTTGTCCTTATTACCTTTAAAAGTATTTTTATATCTGTATTGGAATTCATTATATCCAACAATTTTATCAATTCTTCTAGAAATATTTGAATTATTATTCTCTGAAATCATAGTATCACTGGAATATGGTAAGACTTCAACCATTATCTTTCTTGACATAGTTATCACAGGTGATTAAGACATTGTTGGATTCAATGTAGTAGTGAATGCTACCACAACATTATTCTTTTTAACTTTTCTTTATCTCTCTTAATTAATAATTCATATTGCAATAAATATCCAAAGAGATCATCAAGGGTATGATTAGTAATCTTTATAGCATCATCAACTGTAATCCTCTAGGTTTCCCATTCGTTTGGTATAATGTCTATGATCTTTTTAACTAATACTTAGACTTTTAAAATTGTCTCTCCCATAACATAAGGGATGTGAATGATTGTCATTAATCTCTGCAAGAAAAATAACTAGAGGTTAAAAATATTGTATATATAATGCTTAATAGTCATATCTTAGAAAAAATATTCACGTTTCTATAGCATTGGATGTACCAAAATGGGTAATCGCTAATTTCATCTATATAGTTTTTATAGCTTCAAATGAAAAAATTGGACTATAAATTATCTTGGTCATATAACACAATAAAGTATTGTGTAACTTATATTTTAGTAGATATTCATGTTTTTCTTGAGAAGAAAAAGTACTAACATCATTCTTCGGATTCTTATATTCACTAGTGAGCATAACTATGTTATCAACAAAACATTTTAGGATAAATTACATCATTCGATTTCTCCAATATTCAAAATATTTTTAATCAAAAATAGGTGGTCTTGTAGGGTTAATTATTTCAACTAAAGCGAAATTAATCTTTCCTTCCATCATAAATAAATAATATCGTTTTTTCATAAATACATGTTACTGTATTTAGAATGCAATATAATTAAAAATATTCAAGTAGTAGGAAACATGCCTCGAATACAAATATTTTGATCTAAATGGATATGAGATGGCACAAATACAACAGGGGTTGAATTTTATATAATAAAATTCTATTAAAACCATTATGTATGGTTTTTAACATTAATCAAATCAATTCATCAATCCACTTATAAAAGAAAACAAATTATTGACCTGACACTTAGTCCGATGATATTGTTATGCAACCACATGTTATTAAACCATTTTATTCAGATTGAAATAAAATATCAGATTAATACATAGTGTAAATGATTCTACCATATAGCTTATAAAATAAACAATAAATGTACATGATATAATAAGAAAACTACAAAATAATACAAATAGAAAGTAGTAATTAAAGGATTCTCTTTCAATTACAATAAGCAGCGGAAAATTAAAAGATATTACAATTATATTATCCCAAAGAGTTGTGTATCCTTTCACCTATGATAAATGGTATGTATTTCAAACACTAGTAGTCCCTCAATACCAATATCGACATCATCATCTTAATATCCTAACAAGCCCTTGATTTTATAGGTAATCAGTCCCTCTTTCTTTCAAACACTTTAACTCCCTCGATATGATGATCTGTTGCACTCTTTTCTGATCCCCGACATCCCTCGATCGTTATAACCTGATAAGATGCAAAATAGATTAAAAACCCCTTATTGAAATATAAAAACTAAGAACGAGTCATTCACATTTTTAAATTTCAATTCTTCTCAAATGAAGAAGAGAGAGGTTACACAGTTTATCTCTATGACTTTGAAGAAGATGAAGTTATTATCTCATCTTTAAATGACTTCCAATTTATAGGTTTTAGGTTCAATAAATCACAATTTATTGAACAATCAAATTTCTCCTTAAAACATGGAGGGACTTGGACTCTTGTCATTGCAATGGTCATATTACAATAGAAAACGCAACATCATTTTTATTAGTTTGTAACTAACTATAAAACATTATTTTAGTTAAAAAAATAAGGTATATGAAAATGATAACATGATTACAATTGATATATAACAGGTTTTTTGATAAAATATGAAAAAATGAATGTGATATAAGTATAACATGAGTAAAATTAGTATTACTTAGTAAAAAGACCGATATAATGCAAAGGGGATATGATGTTCAATGTGAGTATGATTAACATAGTTAGTACGGTAAAAATAGTGGGTACGACGGACAGAGATAGTACTATAGACACAGTCTATAATGACCCATACATTACATACATTGTTAATAAATAAAAATTGAATTACACTTATTACAACATATAACAAAACCATTAAAGGACCATATAGGTATAGTGTCTTTAGAAACTGGGAAACATAAACAACTGGTTCATAAATCATCTAAACAATCACCCTTTTATTTTCTCATATCTATAGTCCCTTTTGGAATATCCTACTTAGTACCCTTCTTCCTGACCTGGGGGAAAGAAAACATACAAAAGGGTGAGCTCAAATTCTCAGTAATGTTAAACAAAAGAAATAACATTCATATCATATTCATAAAAACATAACATTTTGAAAATCTTAACCTGCAAAAGAGATCATCATAACATGGGATAAATCATAGTAGTGAAATTTAATCCCAATAATCATAAATTAAAACATTAAACTTTGTGGAATACAGACATAATCATATATATTCATATATTAGTAGTTAAGACTCATATCCAAGACTATATTAGCGGACAAAGTCAATTTCTGAAACGATTTCACTCTTCATTTCAGTCCTGTTTCACTGAACCGGTTTAACCTGTCGTTCCTTCCATGTCTATCTCATGAGATATAAATCTTTACCCAATGCACTGGAGGTAGATATAGGTCCCATCCATCTCATAATGATACCATTATTATTTGTTCTACAAGATCATAAATCATACATCGTAGCATAACCCATGTAATAAAAATGGGATTCTTAAACATCATTCCATAATAAAATAAATCATATTAGATAAAAGGACTTCATAAAAATAATTCCATCATAACATAATAAAATAAATGTAAAAATAGGGATATAAATAGAGCCCTATATTATCTTAAGTGGAAAATAATTTTGATAAAACACTTGAACTCCATTCTTGAGGAAAATATCCTTTCTACTTCAAAAACATTTTCCTTTATTAAAATTTCAAATAATTTTAAACTAAAATAAGTTGACTAAAAATATACTTGAAAAAATTTAAAGGTATATTCATGGAAATAAGTTCTAAAAATCCATTCATGTCGTATAAGTTAAAAAAAATTCTTCTTGTACTTTGGCCAGAAAAGTCAAAAATTACCTCATACGGAAAACGACAAAAGATTCCTTTTATATATTTTACTAAAAACTCACCGAAGGGTAAAATTGGATTTAAAAAATTTTAGGAGGATATAAATAATATTAAATATTGAGGAAACATGGATGTGGATGATAAATATTCCCTAGTAAATTCTGAAGTATAAACAATCTCGGATAAAAATTGAGATTGCGATATTTTCCCTTACCTATGTCTGATTCGCTTTGTACATGTCTGAACCTCCTGTATAATGATTTATATAATGTCATTAACTTATTCCAGAATCATACTCAATGTTATGATATCATATGTGGTCATATTCATAGCTTCTTATTAGTAATATTTCATTGTTACTTGTTATTCGGGTGTTTATTGATTTTTGTTCTTATGTGTGTTTTGTCGAATAAATACTTATTCTTCTTTGAGGTTATAGATACCTCATTTAGAGAACGGTTTTAGTGTAATATATATAATATTTATTCATTCAATTCATTTCATTTATATAATCATTAAGCTTATAAGATCATGTAAAATGATTCGCATCACATCGTGGAGACGGTAGGCCGTACGTACGCACGAGCGATGATATCGTTCCCCTGATCGTGGCATTTTATTGAAGTGTATGTATACTATTTCAGAATAAATATCACTTTACAATAATCATATATAGTTATTCTTCACACCATTATACCTATACAAGTATGGTGGTGGTGGAAAATAGATTACACCACGGCGTGGAGACGGTATTCCTTACGTACGCACGAGTGGTGATTTTGTTTTCCGTAGGATGGATAGAAGGTGAAATAAGGTTGTTTCATATATATAATAACACATCAGTATATTATTGATACTTATTTTATTACTTCCGAATTAAACAACTAAAGAATATGAAGTAGAGGAAGAAATAAAGTTGAAAGAATCGGTAAGGGATATTACCTCCTCTTTGAAGCGCCTCTTCTTAACCTCATGTTAGGGCACTAAAGATGGTCTTTAAAGACAACTGGGACCTCTAGGATTTTTCTATGTAAGTTTATAATGGAAATTGGTAGGGTTTGGCCGAGATTGAGGGCTCAATATGGTGTGAGGAGGAGAGGGAGGATGTACCCTTTTATAAGGGAGGAGAGGGGAACCTTATGAAAAACGTAAAATATTATTTTATTATAAAGTCATATTTGGTTTTTAATAGCTCAAAATTAATTTATTTCAAAGATAAGGTTTGTATGGGTCGAAATAATCTCATCCAATAGATTTTAGACAAGTATTGGTTACTATTTTAACCTTATTATTTAGATTTAACTCTAAGTTAAATAATTTAACTTTTACTGTGTCTTCTTGTTTTCTTACACTATATGGTTAATAAACTTACTATAACAAGAAAAAATAACCCAAAGTTGTTTATTATTAATATATATAACATTATATAAGTCATTAGGCTGATCCTTATATTTTTGTAATAATATAACAACTAGTAATATAATATTGGTTTAAAAAACTATTCAATGACAATTTTGACACTATTTGGTAATTGATTTTTGTATAAATCATAACAGAATTATTATTTCAAAAAAGGTTAATTAAATCAATAATAACATGTAATATTAACCTAAATTATTATTTAAATTCATAAATAGTCTAAAATTACATTTATTTGGGTATTTATAACGTTATTTATATTAATATTTAATTAATAAGATAATTAATGCATCATAATTGTGTCATAAATAAATTAAATTATTCAATGTATAAAATAAATAAATAAAATACCATTTTGTATGAAATTATTTTTTCTTTTTAATTAATATTAATAGTCAAATTTATCTTAGGTATAACGCTATATTAAAAATAATTTAGTTATTAAACTTCGATTTTAACTATTTTAACACTTCTTTAAATAAATTATTAATAAATGTCCTAATCTAATCCAAATGGACCTAAATGGTCATATTTTATTCCTAAGGTTTTTTATAGTCTAGTTAAAATTATCCAATAGAATATAACATGTGTTAGGGTAATAATAATATCATTTTTACCCTTAATTATCGTATTTACATTTAACCGTGGTAAATAAAAGTAAAAAGATAATATTCACCAAAAAATATTTTCATCCCATTGAACCACATTTTAGTCATTGATATTAACCATGTCTCTAGGATTTTCTAAATTCCACTCATAGAAGTGGTAAAATTATGTTTTATGTGAATTTGAAAATTCTCCTAGGAGGTGGGTAAAAGACGGTGAAAAGTTTAATAAAATTTTTTCAAATCTAAAATTATTATAAAATCACTCCAATGAATTATATTGAAAATATATAGGTATTATGAATCAATTATGAACTAAAATAAATTTAAGTAAAATAACTAATTATTTAAATAAAAAGTCGGATTTTAAATATTAACCTAGTGTTTTTACTATTCATAAAAAATTGAATGTTTTCAAAAAACTACCAAAATTTCACCCTAGGATAATTTCGATATTTCTAATCCATAAATGAAGTCCATTTTGAATGATAAAATTTATAAAATTTCAGAAAGTAGGTATTACTATTCATAACGGCTAGTTTTAATAATATTTTAATAGCATAACGTTGTTTAGTGAAACTCAGTATTGCGTACAACGCAAGCTATCAAGGAAGGTCGTGATTGCATGTAAAGAAAGTCAAGCTAGTGTTGTGTGTAGTGAAAGATTCCTTTGATGATTTATATAACATAAAAACAAAATATTTCTCATAAAATTCTCAGGTGTTACATTCTACCCCCCTTAATATAAATTTCTCCCTTGAAATTCGCCACTTTGTAACAAATAGATGAGGATACCTCTCCCTCATCAAATCCTCAAGCTCCCATGTAGCTTCTTATAATTTATGGTTCCTTCATAAAACAGTCATCAAGAGAGTGGTCTTGTTCCGTAGGATTTTTCGCTACGATCCAGAATCTCAATCAGCTGTTCTTCATAAGAAAGATCTTGCTCCAGCGGAACAACTTCTGAGCTGATTACATGTGAAGTATCGGGTATGTACTTTTTCAGGAGATATACATGGAACATATCGTGAACTTGAGAGAGATTCTGTGGAAGCGCCAATGGGTAATCTACCTTCCCAACACGATCCAATATTTCGAAAGGATGGATACACCTATGGCTCATCTTTCCCTTCTTTCTAAATCTCATTACTCTCTTCCAATGAGATATTCGTAAAAACACTTTATCACCCACTTCATACTCTTGGTATTTTCTTCGGTTGTCATCATAACTTTTTTGTCAACTATTAGCTGCTCTTATGTGTTGTTTAATAGATCTGACCTTTTCTACCATCTCATCAACAAGATCAGGTCCTAATAGCTTTCTTTCCCCAACTTCATCCCAGTAAGTTGGATTCCTGCATTTCATTCCATAGAGAGATTCATAAGGATCCATCTGAATGCTAGAGTGAAAGCTATTATTATAAGAATATTCCACCAAAGGTAGGTGTTTATCCCAACCACCTTTGAAATCCATAGAGCAAGCTCTTAACATATCTTCTAGAGTTTGAATTGTTCTATCAGATTGACCATCTGTCTGAGGATGATAAGTAGTGCTGAAACTCAACTCCGTATCCAGAGTATGCTGAAGACTTCACCAGAACTTTTAGGTAAACCTCAGATCCTGATCATATATAATGTAATGTGGTACTCCATGCAATCTTACCACTTCCTTCACATATATCTTGGTAAGATGATCCAGTGAGAAATCCTCTCTAATAGCAATGAAGTGTGAAGACTTTGTAAGACAATCAACTGTGACCCAGATAACATTATTTCCTTTGAATGTATTAGGAAGTTTGGTGACAAAGTCTATAGTGATATTTTCCCATTTCCATTCTGGTATGGGTAATGGTTGTAACATCCCCATAGACTTCTATCTCTCAGCATTAACTTGCTGACAAACCATGCATCGAGAGACATATTTAGCAACATGTATTTTCATGGTATCCCACCAGAAGTACTCTTTCAGGTCCCTATACATCTTCGTTATTCCAGGATGAATGGAGAATGAAGAAATATGAGCCTCATCCAGTAGCTCCTTCTTTAATTCTGGGATGGGAGGAACACAAACCAGATTCCTGAACATTATTATCCCATCACAATCAAGGTTGAATTTAGGAACATTTATCACCTTCTTTTGTAACTCTACATTTCTTTATGTGCCTCTTTAATCTTCACATGTATAGATGGTTGAACATTCATTTGAGAAAGATACTATTTTTCCCCTTACATTATAATTTCAAGATCTATATTTTGTAAATCCCTAAATATTGGATCTTTTGTGATCCTCATAATGGATAAACTATCATGGTCTTGTCAACATAATGTGTCTGCCACCTTGTTTGCTTTCCCAGGGAGGTAATGAATTGGCAGCTCGGCGATCGAGGTGGTGCAAGGGAACATCTCGAGGAGATAAGGTGGTGGACTGAATTTTTAAATTTCAGTTTGTATTGTGATTTGGTGTCTAGGTTTCGGCTGTTTGGGTACCAGCAACCCGCAATCTGGCTTTCTATAAAATGAAAAAAAAGGATTTGCAGGAAGCTAACACCATATCATTTTTCATGAGAACACACCCCGGTCCCTTCTTGGATGTATCACTATAGTTCACAATCCATTCTCCACTATAAAGAAGTGTGAGCAAAGGTGCACTGGATAACCTTCTTTTTAACTCCTTGAAATTATCTTCACATTCCTCTATCCAAACAAACTTAACTCTTTTCCGAGTCAAACTGGTGAGTGGATTAGATAATCCGAAAAAATATTTCACAAAACATCAATAATATCCAGCCAAACTAAGAAAATATAGGATCCTAGTTACTGTTGTTGGTCTCGACCATCTTTCAATAACCTCTGTTTTTTCTGGATCCACAGATATCCCCTCTTTTGAGATTATGTGACCCAAAAATTCATCTTTTTGAAGCCAAAATTCACACTTGGTAAATTTGGCATAAAGCATCTACTTTCTCAGGGTCTTTAATACAATTCTCAAGTGATATTCATGTTCTTCTTTTCTCTTTGTATAGACCAAAATATCGTCTATAAAGACTACCACAAACTGTTAAAGATAGTCTCTAAAGACTCTATTCATCAGATCCATGAATATAGTAGGGGCATTAGTAAGACCAAATGGAATCACTATAAATTCATAGTTTCCATACCTTGTACGGATAGCCATCTTGGGTATATCCTCCCTTTAGACCCTAAATTGATGATACCCATAATGAATATCAATCTTGGAAAATTATTGAGCTTCGCGTATTTGGTCAAATAAGTCATCAATGCGTGGGAGAAGATATTTTTTCGTGATAGTGATCTTGTTAAGTTCTCGATAATCAATGCAGAGTCTCATTGATCCATATTTCTTCTTAACAAACAGAATATGTGCTCCCCAAGGTGATTCACTAGGGTATATGAATCCCTTATCAAGATTCTCTTGGAGTTTCTTCTTCAATTCCTACAACTCAATTGGGGCCATTCTATAAGGTGTATTTGAAATTTCCAAAGCACTGGGTACGAGTTCTATTGAAAACTCAACTTCACGATTTGGTGGAAGACCTGAAAATTCCTCCATAAAGACATCATCAAACTCTCGTACATTGGGGATATTCTTAACCATGAGTTTCTCACCAACCATTTGTGATAATTGACCTTCATTTATTGGAATCAAGACCCATAAGATGGAAGAAATTTCTACTATAAGGATATGTTCATCCGTGCATCGATGGACGATCATGGATTGATCTGGAATATGGAATGTGACTTTCTTTATTTGGAAATTGATATGAGCTCCATATAATGAAATCTGATCCATGCCAAGAATCACATCAAATTCTACTATAAGAAGGATCACAAGATTTGCAGGAAGCACTTTCCCACAAAGTTCAATCAGAGAAGAATTATAAACGTTTGATGTGATTGTTGTGCCATTAGGGGTTGTCACAGAAAACTCAACATGTAATTGTTGAGGTAATTTGCCGATACACTTAGAAAATTCTTCAGAAATAAAAGAGTGGGTGGATCCAGAATCAAATAAAACATTTGTTACATTAGGGTGGATGATAAGTGTACCTTTCACCACTTCTTTATCGTACTCCACATCGCTGATAGAAATTTCATGTGACTTTACTTTGTCTTTAGCCATAATAGTTTGTTGACATCGATCATAATCAACAACCCTTGGATTAGGGCATTGCTTGACATAATGCCCCTATTTCCTTGCACTTGTAACATTGAAGTGTAGGAGGTGAACTCTGTGTAGCATTTTCTTTGTTCACATCACTAGACATATTCTTCCCATCATTGCAGCATTCAAATGCCCGATGACCTTCCTTTCCACATTTGAAACATTTACTTGTCCCTTTAAGACAACTCCCTCCAAGTTTCTTTTCACACTTTGAGCATATTGGAAAACTATTCTTCTTTTCAGTGTGCTCTTTAGATTTTCCATTGAATTCCATTTTCCTCTTCTTAACAAATTCATATGACTGATGGGTTACTCTAATCTTCATCTCAACCATGAGAGCACATCGAACAATTTCCTCGTAGCTATTGAAGTACCTTATGGATAACGCCCTTCGAAAACATGGTTTTAAGACAATAATGAATCGATCGATCTTACTCTCAAGTTGGATAATAATACTAGAAGCGTACCGTGCAAGTCTTGTAAAATTTTCTTCGTAGGTTCCAAAAGATTCATCATCCTTTTTCTTTAGTTCAAGAAACTCCTTCTCCATCATTGTTCGAAGAATACGAGGGCAGTACTTATTGAAATATAAGTTCTTGAACTCGTCCCATTCCATGGGATCAATTTCATATCTCAGCCTCATATTATCGATAAGATTCCACCATTGATCAGCTTAACCTTCCAAACGATATACTGCTAAGATGACTTTATCATGTTCAGAATATTAAAGAATTGAAAATATATTTTCAGATGTACTGATCCATTGTTTAGCCACTAGTGGATCAGTAGACCTGTTGAATGAGGGTTGGCGCTGCCTCATGAAGGATTCAACAGAATGATGCTCCTTCTTTTGCTCGTTTGGAAGCCCTGCATGATTCGTAGCTTGATAAAGTTGTGTGAGTATGGCTACAAGATTTTTCATTCCAGCTCCCATAACGTTTTTTTGCTCAGGGGGGACAATCATTTCATTTCCCCTCGCATTCCACATTAACACGGTTCCTTCGGGTTCCATCCATTGACTAAAACCAAGAAGAATAGTGTGAGCAACACTAATTATAATATGAAAACCACATAATCAAGAATAAAATTTCTCAATTAAGGTCTTATCATAGGTTACTCATGGCCATTTCTAAAACATTAAGATTGTGTTATATGCTTAGACTTATCCTTAGGGTTCTTACTAAGTCTTTCACATCCTAGTTTCCAAAGGTTGACTATAACCTCCCTCTGATACCAACTATAACGACCCATACATTACATACATTGTTAATATTTTAAAATTGAAGTACACTTACTACATCATATAAAAAACCATGAAAGGACCATATAGGTATAGTGTCTTTAGAAACTAGGAATCATAAACAACTGGTTCATAAATCATCTACATTGTCCCCCTTTTATTTAATAATATCTAGAGTCCCTTTTATCATATCCTACATAGTACCCTTCTTCATGACATGGGGAAAAGAAAACATGCAAAACGGTGAGCTCAAATTCTCAGTAAGGGTAAAAAAAAGAAATATCATTCATATCTTATTCATAAGAACATAACATTTTGAAAATCTTAACCTGAAAAAGAGATCATCATAACATGGGATAAATCATAGTAGTGAAATGTAATCCCAATAATCATAACATAAAACATGAAATTTTTTGACATACACACATAATCATAGATAATCATTTCTTAGTAGTCAAGACTCATAGCCAAAACTATCTTAGCAGACAAAGTCCATTTCAGAACTGAGTTCACTCCTCGTTTATTCCTGTTTCACTGAACCTGTTTAACCTGCCTTTCCATCCATGTCTATCTCATGAGATATAAATCATTACCCAATGCATTGGAGGGAGATATAGGTCCCACCTATCTCATAATTATACTATTTTTATGTGTTCCAAAAGATCATAAATCATACATCATAGCATAACCCATGTAATAAAAATGGGATTCTTAAACATCATGCCATCATAACATATATCATATAAGATAAAATGACTTCATAAAAATAATTGCATCATAACATATTCAAATAAATGTAAAAATAGGGATAGAGAGAGAACACTATATTATCTTATATGGAAAATAATTTTGATAAAACACTTGAACTCCATTCTTGAGGAAATATCATTTCTACTTCAAAAACATTTTCCTTTCTTAAAATGTCATATAATTTTAAACTAAAACAAGTTGGTTAAAATTAAATATGAAATCTTGTAAAGGAATATTCATGGAAATAATGTTCTAAAAATCCATTCATTTCGTATAAGTTAAAAAACATTCTTCTCGTACATTGGCCGGAAAAGTCAAAAAGTACCTCGTACGAAAAATTACAAAAGATTCCTTTAGTATCTTTTACTAAAAACTCACCGAAGCTTGAAATTGGACTTAAATAATTGTAGGAGGATATAAATAATATTACATATCGAGGAAACGTAGATTTGGATGATAAATATTCCCTAGTAAATTCTGAAGTATAAACAATCTCGGATAAAAATTGAGATTGCGATATTTCCCCATACCTTAGGTCCGATTTGCTTCGTACGTGTCTGGAACTCCTGTATAATTATTTAAATAATTTCATTGACTTATTCCAGAATCATACTAATTGTTATTATATCATATGTGGTCATATTCTTAGCTTCTTATTTGTAATATTTCATTGTTACTTGTTATTCGGGTGTTTATTGTTGTTTTGTTCTTATGCGTGTTTTGTCGAATAAATTCTTATTCTTCTTTTAGGTTATAGATACCTAAATTCCAGAATGGTATTAGTATAATATATATCATATTTATTTATTCAATTAATTTATATAATCATTAATCATTGAAGATCATGTAAAATGGGTCGCATCACATCGTGGAGATGGTATGCCATACGTACGCACGAGCGAAGATATCGTTCCCATGATCGTGAAATTTTATTGAAGTGTAAGTATACTATTTCAGAATCAATATCAATTTACAATAATAATATATAGTTATTCTTTACACCATTATACCCATCCAAGTATGGTGGTGGTGGAAAACAGATTAATCCACGTCGTGGAGACGATATTTCGTACGTACGCACGCGTGGTGATTTCGTTTTCCATAGGATAGATAGAATATGAAATAGGGTTGTTTCATATTTATAATAACATATTAGTATATTAGTGATACTGATGTTATTACTTCATAATGAAACAACTATAGAAGAAGAAGTAGAAGAAGAAATAATGTTGACAGAATCGGTAACGGACATTACCTATTCTTTGAAGCGCCTCTTCTTAACCTCCTCTTAGGGCACTAAAGATGGTTTTTGAAGAATATCATGACCTCTAAGATGTTTCTAGGGAAATTGAGAAAGGATATTGGTAAAGTTTGGCCGAGCTTGAAGGCTCAATGTTGTGTGAGGAGGAGAGGGAGGAGGTTCCCTTTTATAAGGGAGGAGAGGGGCACCTTGTGAAAAACATAAAATATTATTTTATTATAAAGTCATATTCGGTTTTTAATAGCTCAAAATTAATTTATTTATAATATCAGTTGGGGATAGGTCAAAATACTATCGTACAATATATTTTAGACAACTTTAGGTTACTATTTTAAGCTTATCATTTAGATTTAACTCTACGTTAAATAATTTAACTTTTACCGTGTCTTCTTGTTTTCTTACACTATATAGTTAATAAACATAATATTAAAAGACAAAAGAACCCCAAGTTGTTTATTATTAATAAATATAACCTTATCTAAGTAATTTGGAAGAACCTTTGATTTTTAGATATAAAATAACAACTAATAATATAATATTTGTTTTAAAAACTATTTTATGTAAATTTTGACACTATTTTATAATTGATTTTTAAAAAAATTATAACAGCATGATTAGTTCGAAAAAAGTTAATTAAATCAATACAAACATGTCATGTAAATGTAAAAAATTATTGGAATTCAAAAAAAGTCTCAAATTACATTTATTTGGGTATTTATAACATCAATTATGTTAATATTTTATTAATAAGATAACTACTGTGTCATTATTGTGTCATTAATAAATTATATTATATAATGTCTAAAAATTATAAATAATATACAATTATGTTGGAAATATTTTTAGATTTCTAATGAAAATTTATAGTTGAATTTATCTTATGTATAACCCTATATTAAAAATGATTTATTTATTAATCTTTGATTTTAACTATTTTAACCCTTCTTTAAATAAATTAATAATAAATGTCATAATCTAATCCAAGTGGACCTAAATGGTAATATTTTATTCCTAACGTTTTTTAGGTCGATTTAAACTTATCCAATAGAATTAGGCCACGTTTTAGGGTAATAACAATATCATTTTTACCCTTAATTACCATAATTACTTTTAAAAGTGGTAAATAAAAGTAAATAGTTACTATTCACAAAAAATTAATTTCATCTCATTGAACCACATTTTAGTCTTTGATATTAATTGTGTCTCTCGGATTTTCAAAATTTCACTCACAGAAGTGGTTTAATTATGTTTTATGTGAATTTGAAAATTCTCCTTGGAGGTGGGTAAAAGATGGTGAAAAGTTCAAAAAAAAATTTATATATCTAGTATTTTTATAAAATGACTCCAATTATTTACATTGAAATTATAAAGGTATTATGTATCTATTTTGACCTAAAATAAATTTAAATGAAATAAATAATTATTTAAATAAAAATTCTGTTTTTAAACAGTAACCTAGTGTTTTCACTATTCATTAAAAATTGAATGTTTTCAGAAAAATACCAAAATTTCACCCTAGGATAATTTCGATATTCCGAATCCAAAAATGAAGTCCATTTTCAATGATAAAATTTATAAAATTTCAAAATGTTGGTATTACTATTCATAACACCTAGTTTTAATAATATTTTAATAGCATAACAATGTTTAGTGAAACTCGGTATTGCGAACAACGCAAGCTATCAAGGAAGGCTACGATTGCGTGTAGAGAAATCCAAGCTAGTTTTGTGTGTAGTGAATGATTCCTTTGATGATGTATATAACATAAAAACAAAATATTTCCCATAAAAGTATAGGGAGTTACATAGTTAGTATGATAAATAGAGTGGATATGATAGTTAGTGTTAGTTAGATAAACATGGTCAGTATGATGGACAGAAAAATCATATTCAATGAAATTAAATTATTTGATAAATGAGTACAAAAAGATATGTTATTTCAAAAAATAAAATATATAATATTCAAAATAATACTTTTGACATAACATTAACAATTTCATTTTCCTTTGCATGTTGGGTAATATTATTATTTATTCTTACACATAGGATAAAGTTCCATCATCTCTGACATTTCATTAAGGAAATGGATATATTATTTATTTATTATATATGTTTATATAATAATTCTTGAATGGTTATCATATAAAATGAATCACATCGCTTTGTGGATACGGTATGCTTCACAAACACAAGACTGGCAATATCATTCCCTTAATAGAAAATGGTGAAGGAAGTGGATGGTATATTAATTTTTTCTATAATAAATATATTTTTATTGTTAACATAAATAAATAAATATATATATATTTAATTTTCATCAGTATTCAGATCCATGTAATGTGGGGATGAGAAATATATTACACCACCGCATGGAGGTGGTATCTTGTACGTACGTACAAGCATTGATTTCATTTTATTATGGGTAAAAGAATGTGTACTGTTTTATATTTATCATAATAACATATAATAATATATATTATAACAGATTTATAATGTAACACCCGAGACTTTTATTTTATATGAATCATCAATGGAATGTTTTTCTACACAACACTTTCTTGGCTTGCTTTACACGCACTCGCGACCTTCCTCGATAGCTTGCGTTGTACGCAATACCGAGTTTCACTAAACAACAATATGCTATTAAAACTAGCCGTTATGAATAGTAATAACCACTTTTTGAAATTTTATAAATTTTATTTTTCAAAATGGACTTCATTTTTGGACTCAGAATATCGAAATTAGCCTAGGGTGAAATTTTGGTATTTTTCTGAAAACTTTCAATTTTTGATGAATAGTGAAACCACTAAGTGGTAGGTTAAAAACTGAACTTTGCATAAAACTTAATTTTACCGCTTCTGTGAATGGAATTTCAAAAATTCGACAGACACGGTTGATATCAGTAAGTAAAATGTGGTTCAATGAGATAAAAAATTTTGGTGAATAGTAACTTTTTACTATTTTTACCGCAGTTAATAGTAAATAGGGTAACTAAGGGTAAATATGATATTAATATTACCCTAAAACATGTCCTAATTATATTGTACAAGTGTAATTCGACCAGAAACAAACTTAGGAATAAAAATATGACCATTTTGGCCCACTTGGATTAGATTAGGACATTTATTATTAATTTATTTAAAGAAGGGTTAAAATAGTTAAAATCAATGTTTAATAAGTAAATCATTTTTAATATGGGGTTATACATAAGATAAATTCGATTGTAAATATTCTTTAGAAAGATAAAAATATTTCCTACATGATGGAATTTTATTTGTAATTTTTAGACATCAAATAATTTAATTTATTTATGACAAAAAGATGATGCAGTAATTATCTTATTAATGAAATATTGACATAATTGATAATATAAATACCAAAATAAATGTAATTTAAGACTTTTTATGAATTACACTAATTTTCTAGGTTACTATGATATATTAGTGTTGATTTAATCAACTTGGTTCGATCATATAATTCTGTTATGACTTTCACAAAAATCATATATCAAATAGTGTCAAAATTGACACAAAATAGTTTTTAAATAAAATATTATATTATTAATTGTTATTTTATTACTATAAATCTAAGGTTCGGCCAAATGACTTATATAAGGATATATATATTAATAATAAACAATTTGGGGTTCGTTTGGCATGTTATAGTAAGTGTATTAACCATATAGTGAAAGAAATACAAAAAGACACGGTTAAAGTTAAATTATTTAACTTAGAGTTAAATCTAATTGATAAGGTTAAAATAATACCCTAAACTTGTCTAAATACTATTGGTTGATAGTATTTAGACCCATCCCCACTTTAGCTTCGGAATAAGACCCTTTGGAACCATTATAAACTGATTTTCACTTTAATATAAAATAATATTTTGAGATATTCCTAAGGTGCCCCTCTCCTCCCTTATAAAAGGGCACCTCCTCCCCCTCCTCCTCACACCAATTTGAGCACTCAAGCTCGGCCAACCCCTGCCATTTTCTCCTCTCCACTTCCCTAGAATAATACTAGAGGTCCGGGTCTTCTTCAAATACCAATCATAGTTCCCTAAGTGGAGGATTCAAAGAGGCGTTCCAAAGAAGAGGTAATATCCATTACCGATCTTTTCAATTTCTTTCTTCTTCAACTTCTTCTTCTTTAGTTGTTTCATGATAAAGTAATAACATCAGTATTACTTACATACTAATATGTTATTATAAATATGAAACAACCCTAATTCACCTTCTATCCATCCTACGGAAAAATGAAATCACCGCGCGTGCGTACGTACGGAATACCGTCTCCACGCCGTGGTGTACTCTATTTTTCCACCATCACATTACAAGGATGGGTATAATGGTGTAATGAGTAACTATTTATGATTATTATAAATTAATATTTATACTGAAATAATATATATATACTCCAATACAGTTCCACGATCATAGGAACGATATCATCACTCGTGCGTACGTACGGAATACCGTCTCCACGATGTGATGTGACTCGTTCTACATGATCATCATTACATAGTAATTATATAAATGAATTGAATGAATAAATATGATATATGTTACACTAATACCATTCTGGATATAAGGTATCTATAACCTTAAAAGAAGAATAAGAATGTATTCGGCAAAACATGCATAAGAACAAAAGGCAATAAAGACCCGAGTAACAAGTAACAATGAAATATTACTATCAAGAAGCTAAGAATATGACCATATATGATATCATATCAATATGTATGATTCTGGAATAAGTCAATAACATTATTTAAACCATTATACAGGAGCTTCGGACATGTACAAAGCAAATTGGACCTAAGGTAAAGAAAATATCACAATCTCATTTTTATCCGAGATTGTTTATTCGTAAGTATTTACTGTGGTGTATTTTATCATCCACATCCATGTTTCATCAATATGTAATATTATTTCCATCCACCTACAATTGTTTAAATCCATTTTTACCCGTCGGTGAGTTTTTAGTAATATTTATGAGAGGAATCTTTTGTCGTTTTTCGTACGAGGTACTTTTTTGACTTTTCCGACAAAAGTACGAAGAATGTTTTTTTAACTTATACAGCATGAATGGATTTTTAAAACATTATTTCCAAGAAGCTTCCTTTAAAAGTTTTCAAGTCTATTTTTAATCAACTTCTTTTATTTTAAAGTTGTATGACATGTTATGAAAGGAAAAATGTTTTTGAAGAAGAAAGGATATTTTCCTCAAGAATTGAGTTCAAGTGTTTTATCAAAATTATTTTCCATCTAAGATAATAAAGGGTTCTGTTTTTATCCCTATTATTACATTGATTTGATCATGTTGTGATGGAATTATTTTTATGAATTCCTTTATCTTATATGAATTGATTTATGATATCATGATGTTTCAATAATCCCATTTTTGTTACATGTGTTATGCGATGATGTATGATTATGTGGCACACATAAGAAAGGATTCAATATAAGATGGGTGGGACCTATATCTCCCTCCAATGCATTGGGTAAAGATTTTATATCTCATGAGATAGACAGGGCTGGAATGGTAGGTTATACCGGTTCAGTGAAACAGGACTGGAACGAGGGTGACTCGGTTCAGAAAGGGACTCTGTCCACTAAGATAGTCTTGGCAATGAGTCATGACTAACAAGAAATGATTTTCCATGATTATGTGTGCATGCCACAAAGTTTCAAGTTTCATTTTTATGATTATGGGGATCTCATTTTCACTTCTATGATTTATTCCATGTTAAGATATTATGATCTCTTTTGCAGGTTGTGATTTTTAAAAAGATATGATATGATTTTTATTTCCTTTATTTTCCCTTGCTGAGCATTTGAGCTCACCCTTTTATGTTTTCTTTTCCCCAGGTCAGAAGATGGATATTAAGTAGAATACGCTAAAAGGGACACTAGATATGATGAAATAAATGGGAGACACTGTAGAAGATTAATGAACCAGTTGTTTATGTTTCCCAGTTTCTAAAGACACTATACCTATACGGTCCTTTGTGGTTTTGTCATATGTTGTAATAAGTGTGCTTCAATTTTGAAGTATTAACAATGTATGTAAAGTATGGGTCGTTATATTTGGTATCAGAGGAAAGGTATAGTCAACCGTTGGAAACTAGGATGTGAAAGCCTTAGTAAGAACCCTAAGGATAAGTCTAAGAATAGAACATAGTCTTAGTGTTTTAGAAATGGCCTTGAATAACCTAGGATAAGACCTTAAGCATGAAAATTTTATTCTTGAATTATGTGGTTTTCCTATTATAATTAGTGTTGCTCACACTATTCTTCTTGGTTTTAGTCAATGGCTGGAACCCGAAGGAACCGTGTTAATGCGGAATGCGATGGGCAATGCAATGATTGTCCCCCTGAGCAACCAAACGATATGGGAGCTGGAATGAAAAATCTTGTAGCCATGCTCACACAACTTTCTCAAGCTATGAATCATGCAGGACTTCCAAACGAGCAAAGGAAGGAGCAACATTCTGTTGAATCCTTCATGAGGAAGCGTCCACCTTCTTTCAGCGGGTCTACTGATCCATTAGTTGCTGAACAATGGATTAGTACTACTGAAAAGATATTTTTAGTTCTTCAATGTTCTGAGCATGATAAAGTCATCCTAGCAGTGTATCGTTTGGAAGGAGATGTTGATCAATGGTGGAATCTTATTAAGAATACGTGGCAAAGGGATGAAATTGAGTCTATGTAATGGGAATAGTTCAAGAACTTATTTATCAATAAGTACTTCCCTCGTATTCTCCTAACAAAGATGGAGAAAGAGTTCCTTGAACTGAAGCAAAGGGATGATGAATCTGTTAGTACCTATGAAGCAAATTTTACAAGACTTGCAAGGTAAGCTTCTGGTATTATTATCCAACCTGAGAGTAAGATCGATCGATTCTTTAGTGGCTTAAAACCAAGTCTTCGAAGGGCATTAAGCATAAGGGACTTCAATAGCTACGAGGAAATCATTCGATGTGCTCTCAAAGTCGAGATGGAGATTGGAGTAACCCATCAGTCACATGGGTTTGATAAGAAGAGGAAGATTGAATTCAAAGAAAAATCTAAAGAGCACACGGAAAAGAAGATGAGATTTTCCTTATGCTCAATGTGTGGAAAGAAACATGGAAGGAGTTGTCTTAAAGGCACAAGTAAATGTTTTAAATGTGGAAAGGAAGGTCATCGGGCATTTGAATGCCATGATAATGGGAAGAAGATTTCTAATGACGCAAACAAAGGAAGGGATACACAGAATGAACCTACTACACTTTAATGTTTCAAGTGCAAGGAGATGAGGCATTATGCCAATCAATGCCCAAATCCAAGGGTTGATGATGATGGTCGACGTCAACAAAATCTTAAGGCTAAAGACAAAGGAAAGTCACATGCAATTTCTATCAGTGATGTGGAGTATGATAACGAAGTGGTGAAAGGTACACTTACCATCCACTCTAAAGTAGCAAATGTTTTATTTGATTCTGGATCCACCCACTCTTTTATTTCTAAAGAATTTTCTAAGGGTATCACTGTATTACCTCAACAATTATATGTTGAGTTAGTTGTGACACACCTAATGGCACAACAGTCGCATCAAAAGTTTATAATTCTTCTCCGATCGAAGTTTGTGGGAAAGTGCTTCCTGCAAATCTTGTGATCCTTCCTTTAGTGGAATTTGATCTAATTCTTGGCATGGATTGGCTTTCTCTACATGGAGCTCATATCAATTGCCAATGAAGGGAAGTCACATTTCATATTCCAGATCAATCTACGATCGTATACCAATGCAAGGATGAACATAACCTTCCAGTGGAAATTTCTTCCATCTTATGGGTATTGATTCCACTAAATGAAGGTTATTTATCTCAAATGGTTGGTGAGAAACTCACGATTAAGAATATGCCCATTGTAAGGGAGTTTGATTATGTCTTTCCAGAGGAATTACCGGGTCTTCCACAAAATCGTGATGTTGATTTTTCAATAGAACTCGTACCGGGTGCTTTGCCTATTTGAAAGACACCTTATAGAATGGCCCCAATTGAGTTGCAGGAATTGAAGAAGAAACTCCAAGAGAATCTTGATAAGGGATTCATACGCCCTAGTGTGTCACCTTGGGGAGCACCTGTTCTATTTGTTAAGAAGAAAGATGGATCAATGAGACTCTGCATTGATTAACGAGAACTTAACAAGATCACTATCAAGAACAAATATCCTCTCCCACGCATTGATGACTTATTTGACCAACTACGCGGAGCTCAATACTTTTCCAAGATTGATCTTCGTTCAGGGTATCATCAATTACGGGTCAAAAGGGAGGATATACCAAAGACGGCTTTCCGTACAAGGTATGGACACTATGAATTTATAGTGATGCCATTTGGTCTTACTAATGCCCCTGCTATCTTCATGGATCTAATGAATAGAGTCTTTAGAGACTATCTTGATCAATTTGTGGTAGTCTTTATAGACGATATTCTTGTCTATTCAAAGAGTAAGGAAGAGCATGAAGATCACTTGAGAATTATATTGAAGACACTGAGAAAGGAGAAGCTTTATGCCAAATTTACCAAGTGTGAATTTTGGCATCAAAAAGTTGCATTTTTGGGTCACATAATCTCAAAAGAGGGAATATCTGTGGATCCAGCAAAAACAGAGGTTATCGAAAGATGGTCCAGACCAACAACAGTAACTGAGATCCGAAGTTTTCTTGGTTTGGCTGGATATTATCGACGTTTTGTAAAAGATTTTTCACGATTATCTAATCCACTCACCAAGTTGACTCGGAAAGGAGTTAAGTTTGTCTGGACAGAGGAATGTGAAGAGAATTTCAAGGAGTTGAAAAGAAGGTTATCCAGTGCACCTGTGCTCACACTGCCTTGTAGTGGAGAAAGGTTTGTGATCTGCAGTGATGCATCCAAGAAGGGATTGGGGTGTGTTCTTATCAAAATTGATTTGGTGATAGCTTATGCCCCACGACAGTTGAAAATCCATGAGCAAAATTACCCAACACATGATTTGGAGTTGGCTGCGGTAATCTTTGCATTAAAGATTTGGAGGCATTACCTTTATGGTGAAAGGTGTGATATTTATACTGATCATAAAAGTTTAAAGTATATTTTCACGCAAAAGGAGTTGAATATGCGTCAAAGAAGATGGTTGGAGCTGATTAAGGATTATGACTGCTCAATCCATTACCACCCTGGGAAAGAAAACAAGGTGGCAGATGCATTAAGTCGACAAGACCATGCTAGTTTATCCATGATGAGGATCACAAAAGATCCAATATTTATGGATTTACAAAGGATGGATCTTGGAATTATAATGGAAGGGGAAAAATCTTATCTTTCTCAAATGAATGTTCAACCATCTATACATGTGAAGATTAAAGAGGCACAGAAAGAAGATGTCGAGTTACAAAAGAAGGTGAGAAATGTTCCTGAATTCAACCTTGATTGTGATGGGATAATAAAGTTCAGGAATTGGGTTTGTGTTCCTCCCATCCCCGAATTAAAGAAGGAGATGCTGGATGAGGCTCATAGTTCATCATTCTCTATTCATCCTGGAAGCACGAAGATGTATAGAGACCTGAAAGAGTACTTCTGGTGGGATGGCATGAAAAGAGATGTTGCTGAATATGTCTCTCGATGCTTGGTTTGTCAACAAGATAAAGCTGAGAGACAAAAGTCTAAGGGGATGTTACAACCATTACCCATACCCAAATGGAAATGGGAAAACATCACTATGGACTTTGTCACAGGACTTCCTAAAACATCCAAAGGCAATAATGCTATCTGGGTCATAGTTGATCGTCTTATAAAGTCTGCACACTTCATTGCTATTAGAGAGGATTTCTCTCTAGATCAGCTTGCCAGGATATATGTAAAGGATGTTGTAATATTGCATGGAGTACCACTTTCTATTATATCTGATCGAGATCCGAGATTTACCTCGAAGTTCTGGCGAAGTCTTCAGCATACTCTGGATACAGATTTGAGTTTCAGCACTGCTTATCATCCCCAGACAGACGGTCAGTCTGAGAGAACAATTCAAACCCTAGAAGAAATTTTGAGAGCTTGCTCTATGGATTTCAAAGGAGGTTGGGATCAACACCTACCTTTGGTGGAATTTTCTTATAATAATAGCTTTCACTCCAGTATTCAGATGGCTCCTTATGAAGCTCTCTATGGAAAGAAATGCAGGACTCCAACTTGTTGGGATGAAGTTAGGGAAAGAAAGCTATTAGGACCTAATCTCGTTGATGAAATGGCAGAAAAGGTCAGATCTATTCAGCAACACATAAGCGCAGCTCAGATTCGACAAAAAAGTTATGCCGACAACCGAAGAAAAGACCTAGAGTTTGAAGTGGGTGATAAAGTGTTCTTACGAATATCTCCCTGAAAGAGGGTTATGAGATTTGGAAAGAAGGGGAAGTTGAGCCCTAGATATATCGGTCCTTTCAAAATACTGGATCGTGTTGGGAAGGTAGCTTACCGATTGGCGCTTCCACCGAATCTCTCTCAAGTTCACGATGTGTTCCATTTATCTCTCCTGAGAAAGTACATACCAAATCCTTCACAAGTACTCAGCTCAGAAGTTGTACCGCTGGAGCAAGATCTTTCTTATGAAGAATAGCCGATAGAGATTCTGGATCGTAGCGAAAAAGTCCTACGAAACAAGACCACTTGATTGGTGAAAGTTTTATGGAGGAACCACCAACTTGAAGAAGCTACATGGGAGCTTGAGGATATGATGAGGGAGAAGTATCTTCATCTGTTTGTTACAAAGTGACGAATTTCGAGGGAGAAATTCTTTTTAAGGGGGGTAGAATATAACACCCGAGACTTTTATGTTATATGAATCATCAATGGAATCTTTTTCTACACAACACTTGCTTGGCTTGCTTTACACGTAATCGCGACCTTCCTCGATAGCTTGCATCGTACGCAATACCGAGTTTCACTAAACAACAATATGCTATTAAAACTAACTGTTATGAATAGTAATAACCACTTTTTGAAATATTATAAATTTTATTTTTCAAAATGGACTTCATTTTTGGACTCAGAATATCGAAATTATACTAGGGTGAAATTTTGGTATTTTTCTGAAAACTTTCAATTTTTGATGAATAGTGAAACCACTAAGTGGTAGGTTAAAAACTGAATTTAGCATAAAACATAATTTTACCGCTTCTGTGAATGGAATTTCAAAAATCTGACAGACACAGTTGATATCAGTAAGTAAAATGTGGTTCAATGAGATAAAAAAATTTTGGTGAATAGTAACTTTTTACTATTTTTACCGCAGTTAATAGTAAATAGGGTAACTAAGGGTAAATATGATATTAATATTACCCTAACACATGTCCTAATTCTATTGGACAAGTGTAATTCGACCAAAAACAAACTTAGGAATAAGAATATTACCATTTAGGCCCACTTGGATTAGATTAGGACATTTATTATTAATTTATTTAAAGAAGGGTTAAAATAGTTAAAATCAATGTTTAATAAGTAAATCATTTTTAATATGGGGTTATACATAAGATAAATTCGATTGTAAATATTAATTAGAAAGCTAAAAATATTTCCTACATGATGGTATTTTATTTGTAATTTTTAGACATCAAATAATTTAATTTATTTATGACACAAAGATGATGCAGTAATTATCTTATTAATGAAATATTGACATAATTGATAATATAAATACCAAACTAAATGTAATTTAAGACTTTTTATGAATTAAAATAATTTTATAGGTTACTATGATATATTAGTGTTGATTTAATCAACTTGGTTCGAACATATAATTCTGTTATGACTTAAAAAAATCATATATCAAATAGTGTCAAAATTGAAACAAAATAGGTTTTAAATAAAATATTATATTATTAATTGTTATTTTATTCCTAAAAATCTAAGGTTCGGCCAAATTACTTAGATAAGGATATATATATTAATAATAAACAATTTGGGGTTCGTTTGGCATGTTATAGTAAGTGTATTAACCATATAGTGAAAGAAAACAAAAAGACACGGTAAAAGTTAAATTATTTAACTTATAGTTAAATCTAATTAATAAGGTTAAAATAATACCCTAAACTTGTCTAAATACTATTGGTTGATAGGATTTCGACCCATCCCCACTTTAGCTTTGAAATAAGACCCTTTGGAACTATTATAAACCGATTTTGACTTTAATATAAAATAATATTTTGAGATATTCCTAAGGTGCCCCTCTCCTCCCTTATAAAAGGGCACCTCCCCCCCCTCCTCCTCACACCAATTTGAGCACTCAAGCTCGGCCAACCCCTGAAATTTTCTCCTCTCCACTTCCCTAGAATAATCCTAGAGGTCCTGGTCTTCTTCAAAGACCAATCTTAGTTCCCTAAGTGGAGGATTCAAAGAGGCGTTCCAAAGAAGAGGTAATATCCATTACCGATCTTTTCAATTTCTTTCTTCTTCAACTTATTCTTCTTTAGTTGTTTCATGATAAAGTAATAACATCATTATTACTTACATACTTATATGTTATTATAAATATGAAACAACCCTAATTCACCTTCTATCCATCCTACGGAAAAATGAAATCACCGCGCGTGCGTACGTACGGAATACCGTCTCCACGCCGTGGTGTAATCTATTTTTCCACCATCACATTACAAGGATGGGTATAATGGTGTAATGAGTAACTATTTATGATTATTATAAATTAATATTGATACTGAAATAATATATATATACTCCAATACAGTTCCACGATCATAGGAACGATATCATCACTCGTGCGTACGTACGGAATACCGTCTCCACGATGTGATGTGACTCGTTCTACATGATCATCATTACATAGTAATTATATAAATGAATTGAATGAATAAATATGATATATGTTACACAAATACCATTCTGGATATAAGTTATCTATAACCTTAAAAGAAGAATAAGAATGTATTCGGCAAAACACGCATAAGAACAAAAGGCAATAAAGACCCGAGTTACAAGTAACAATGAAATATTACTATCAAGAAGCTAAGAATATGAACATATATGATATCATATCAATATGTATGATTCTGGAATAATTCAATAACATTATTTAAACCATTATATAGGAGCTTCGGACACGTACAAAGCAAATTGGACCTAAGGTAAGGAAAATATCACAATCTCATTTTTATCCGAGATTGTTTATTCGTAAGTATTTACTGGGGTGTATTTTATCATCCACATCCATGTTTCATCAATATGTAATATTATTTCCATCCACCTATAATTGTTTAAATCCATTTTTACCCTTTAGTGAGTTTTTAGTAATATGTATGAAAGGAATCTTTTGTCGTTTTTCGTACGAGGTACTTTTTTGATTTTTCCGACAAAAGTACGAAGAATGTTTTTTTAACTTATACGGCATGAATGGATTTTTAAAACATTATTTCCAAGAATCTTCCTTTACAAGTTTTCAAGTTTATTTTTAATCAACTTATTTTTTTTAAAGTTGTATGACATGTTATGAAAGGAAAAATGTTTTTGAAGAAGAAAGGATATTTTCCTCAAGAATGGAGTTCAAGTGTTTTATCAAAATTATTTTCCATCTAAGATAATAAAGGGTTCTGTTTTTATCCCTATTATTACATTGATTTGATCATGTTGTGATGGAATTATTTTTATTAATTCCTTTATCTTATATGAATTGATTTATGATGTCATGATGTTTCAAGAATCCCATTTTTGTTACATGTGTTATGCGATGATGTATGATTATGTGGCACACATAAGAAAGGATTCATTATAAGATGGGTGGGACCTATATCTCCCTCCAATGCATTGGGTAAAGATTTTATATCTCATGAGATAGACAGGGCTGGAACGGTAGGTTATACTGGTTCAGTGATACAGGACTGGAATGACGGTGACTCGGTTCAGAAAGGAACTTTGTCCACTAAGATAGTCTTGGCAATGATTCATGACTAACAAGAAATGATTTTCCATGATTATGTGTGCATGCCACAAAGTTTCAAGTTTCATATTTATGATTATGTGGATCTCATTTTCACTTCTATGATTTATTCCATGTTAAGATATTATGATCTCTTTTGCAGGTTATGATTTTTAAAAAGATATGATATGATTTATATTTCCTTTATTTTCCCTTGCTGAGCATTTGAGCTCACCCTTTTATGTTTTCTTTTCCCCAGGTCAGGAAGATGGATATTAAGTAGAATATGCTAAAAGGGACCCTAGATATGATGAAATAAATGGGAGACACTGTAGAAGATTTATGAACCAGTTGTTTATGTTTCCCAGTTTCTAAAGACACTATACCTATACGGTCCTTTGTGGTTTTGTCATATGTTGTAATAAGTATGCTTCAATTTTGAAGTATTAACAATGTATGTAAAGTATGGGTCGTTATATATAACATTAAAATATAAATGACACTTAAAAAGGAAGTATAAGGACAAAAAAACTGAATGAGTCAGTAATGAATATTACCTCTTCATCAGTGAACTTATTTTCGATCTCTTATTATGGACACTAGGTTTGGTCTTTTGAGATTCCCAGAACCCCTATAATGTTTTTAGGTATGTTTATAATATAAATTGGTAGTTTATGGTAGATATTTATGGTTCAATTAATGCAAGTAAGTGAGGTAGGAGGTGTCCTCTTATAATTTTGGTGAGGGGAAATTTTTTAATTCCTCAAAAGATTAAATTACAATTAATTAATCTGTATCCAAATTCCAAAAAATGGATGTATATTGAAACATAAGATATTATAAAGTTTTAATCTCATAAAAAATATTTTTTTACATGTTTTGGTATTATTTTAAACTTTACCATTTTGTTTTAGACTTAGTAAACCAATTTTAATTTTAACAATGGTAAAAATACATTCAATATAAGTGTTTTTTAATTTTAACGTATGTATAATAAATTGCACTAAAAATGAAATTTTTTTGACATATTGGACCATATGATTTTTTTTATTTTTATATATTATTTATGATTTTAAATAATTTAATTATATATTATTTGGGTAAAATATCATTACATTATGTTTTGAAACAATTTATTACCTAGGATTTTAAAAATATGAACATAATAATTTTTTCTAAAAAAAATTATTTCACCCATAAGTTTTCAAGGTAATATATATAATTCATTGATAACATGAATTATCAAAAATTATAACTATTTTAATAAATTTTATAAAATTATTTTACATTTCCATTAGAAAAATAATTACCCAGACAACATCGTGTAAATTTTTTTAAAAATTATTTATTAAATTAAAATAATAAATAAATTACTATGTTGTATATAATGATACTATATTTCAGAATAATATTTTTCAAACAATATATTTATTGGATAATGCAATATTAAACATAATATTACATTTAAAACATGAAAGAGACAAATTGTATATTTTATTAAATAAAATATTCTAAATATCATAATCTCATCTATGTAGACCAGAATGTATAAAATACATTTATATAATCAAAATAGTTTTATTATGTTCAAATTAGGCATTTAAATGGTTCATAACATATCTTTTTACCCATATAGACACATAAATGATATTTTAAACAATAAAAGTGACATTTTGAGGCTTTCTTTAATTTAAATACTATATAACTTATTCTCATAGAAAATTTTCCAATAAACATTTTCATTTAGATAAATATGTTTTGAGTAATTAATTATCCTAATCCAATAAATTTTAGCGATGTTTTATGGTCATTTTATATTCTACATCATTTTTTATACATAAAATTTCACAATTTAACCTTTACTATGGTTAAAAAATTTACCAATGTTATATTTCAAATTAATATAAAATAAAATTTACATATTCACTAACTCTAGGACTTCTAAATCACAATTTTACATGTTTTTTTGAAATTAATAAAAACAGTTTCACAATTAAATTAAATTAAAAAGTAAAACACTATGAAAATTGTTTTTCAGAAAAATTTTATATCTAAACAAATAAAATATTTCATAATAAATTCATATATAAAATATTTAAAGAAAAAATACAACCCTATTATATTAAATAAAAATTAACTAATTAAAATTTAAAACTAGAACAAAACATAATTTGATCTTTTAAATATATTAAAAGAAAATATAGTTCACTATTCCTTGAGATAACGATGTATTCAGAAATAATTTCATAAATAAATTTTCATGAATAATTAAAATATAAAAATATTATTTAAAATAAATTTTATATATATTATATTAAATAATATTATCACATAAAAATAAAATAAATCATTTTTGAAAAAAATTAATTTCTTAGGAAACCAAAAAACTACTATGAAATTTATGATCATTTCAATAGAAATTTAAAATACAATCACATTCATTTGGTCTTTTATATTTGAATCATAAATTAGATATTATTATATATTCGCACTAATTTTACATCTAGGTTATGAAAAAAAATATATTTCTCAATTTGTGCAGCACTTTCAATCAATGCAATAATATTATTTAAAGAGGAATATTTGATAAAAACTGTTCGGGTGTTAAAATAATGATGAATATATTCATGATTTGTGATGAGTTTGTTTAAAATATGTTTTTATAGGAATTAAGTATAAATGTTTTCATTTCCAATGGATATAGGACAATTAAAATAATTTTTACAGGATTGGGTTCTGTATGAATGTTTATAATATCATGATATAGACATAAATAAAAAAGTGTAGAGTTTAATGGTAAAATGTTTTTAAATGATTTTTATAGATTCACATGACAGAATAATATTGGAACATTTCTAGTATTGTAAGAGGATGTTTTGTAGAATTTTTTAATATTTTAAAAGAAAAATTTCTTTTAAAATGTATTCAATTTCATCAGATAGAGTTATCTAAGATAGTTGATAGTTTCAAAGGATAGAGTTAAATAATATTTTATAAATTTGTATTGTATGTATTTCGGTAATAACTTTTACAACTTCACAAGAATGAGTTCTATAATAAATTTCTTAGTTTCATATTATTATGTTTTAATCAAACATTTTATTTTTTATATGATATATTTATATAACAATGATCACAGTTTTATAAGATGGATTTTTATAAGAAAATTTACAATTTCCATATTAATATATATTATAATGTTTATACAAAGTTCAAGATATGATGATGTTATAATGTTTTTATTATAAACATGATGATTCATGTTATACATTGATTAAATTACAAATTAGAACATGTAAGATATGCAATGATTATTCTGTAAACTGTATGATGTTTTATGATATGAAATTAAGATGTTTCTAGAGATATAATGAAATTATCTAATGATTCCTTTATTAAATCATTAATCATACATAGTTTTTGTGTAAACCAATAGATGGAAGAAACTCTAAAATTTACTAGATATAAAGGTATAAGTTTTCATTAGAAAAATATATATATAATCCACTAATTATAATATAGTTTTTGTTTCAAGGAATAATTTTTTTAATGCTAAAATTTTTTTATGTTCTAATTTGTTCAATTGTAAGAATATAATGTTTTTATTACAATTGATAAAAATATGATGTAATGAAGTTGAATTTTCAATTGTATAATATTTACAAATATTATAATGGATATATGAATAATAAAAAAGGAGGATGAATAAGCAATCATATATAAGAACAATACAAAATATGGTTAAATTTTAAAAAAATATGGATAAACAGTATAAGGGATATTGGATAAGTAAAATAGACTAATGTAAAACTCAAAATATAGATAAACAGTAAAAAATATGGTGGAATAGAAAAACAGATAATTTAATAGTATAATGAATTGATGAGTTGTATAATGGATTGAGTAACATTACATATTATGAAATAAATGTTACATCTAATATAATATCTCTGTATAGAGTAATTTTACTCAATTTACATTTATATTTCATTTTTTATGTTATCACTATAGAAAAGGTGGTTCATAAAATTGAGGAGGTGATAGGTACTCATGTTATTATTTATTAAATTCCAATTTCCTTTTCTAATTTTATTCTATACATTCTTTCATACCATGAATTTTTAATATAACATTTTAACCACCACCTAAATACATGGAGGATGAAGTTTTAGTGAAAACACCATGTGGTGCAATATTCCATCTCAATTTTATAACTTCTTCCCATTCATTATTTATTTGGTGAATATCCCATATAACCGTTTCATGTTATCTTTATTATAATTTGATGTTATATTTTGAAATTATTAACTAAATTATATAGAGACGAGATAAATTATTGGTAAAACAAAATAAATCTGAATATTAAAATTCATTCTTTAATTATATACTGGTTCTAGGATGCTGATGAATCACTTTTATAAGATAATAATTATATTTGGTTATTTTTACATTATGAGGAATCATATCTATCCAAAATGATTGTTACAATAGAGAGTATCATTATATAGTAAATTCCTTTGTGTGAAAATAAGCTAATGTAGTCCCTTATAGAGTTTCCCCATCAACAGCCTTACTGAGATGTTTTGTTCTAAATTTATATTATACATAGATCTTTGATTACATACAAGACTCACAATTGAATCCTTCCCAATAATTTTAATGAACCGAATAAGAAACTAAAAGAAAATATAGGTATGGTTTTCATACACCCATGTGATTAACCATGGGGTTCATCATTCCTATTTCTTAAGAAGAATAAAATATATATACTCCTCTGTATTAATCATAATGAACTCAACTAAAATCATGATAAAAAAATTAACCACTTATTATGATTTTTTACTTATTTTATCATCTATATGGGTCCTGGTACTTCTTTAATGTGGGCCTTAATTAAGATTTTATTAAATTAATGGTGAAAATTTAGGATATTCCAAGGACTATGTTTTTGAAAATGTTACAGACACTATGAGTTCATATTAATTCCTTCTAGGGACATCATTTCTCCAAGAAAATTCAAAATAAAAAATTTATCATAATATTTATATGTAAAATTCTTTAAGACTCTAAAATTAAATGGAAATATGGGGAGAATTTCAGTACTATGTTATAGACATTGAAAAATGATAATTTAAAAAAAATTATCATAGATGTGATATTTAAAAGGTGAAATTATCATTCTTGGGGAAAGTAATTACAATTAATTTGATATATATTTATCAATATAATAAAATAGTGATTAAATAATTTCAAATAAAAACATAGATAATATAAATCTATAGTCTTCCAAATTATTTATGTAATTTTAATTATTTTTTAGGAAAATTTCATGATTTTAAAACCCAAAAACCATTATTTCTATAAAATTGCTAAAATATCTACAGAACATTGACTGTGAAGAGAGATTCAAGTAATTGAAGGAGGGTCAATCACCATAGCATTACTCACTTTACCCAAAAGTAAGGAATAATTTTTGGATTATAATTAAAATTTAAAGAAGTGATTCTATTTTTTAATCATGAATATTTATTAATTAATCTCATATTCCTCATGATAGATGAAGGTAAATTAGTAGTATAATTAGTAAACCAATATAAAGTTATTTGTAGTTGTATTTGAATCAACAATTTCATGGATTTAATTATATGGGAATATGCTTGTTATATGTAAAAATCATTACATCATAAAATATATATTCACATTCAGTATGACCAATATGAACTGAAAAATATAATAATAGAAGATTATGTACTATGTAAATTTTACTTATTATCTCCCCCAAAGGTGAATAATTTTAAATATTCTCTAAGTCAAAATAATCTCAAAACCTTATACATGATGATGATTAAGAAGGATAAAATATACATATACATGATTAGTATAGACATGTAAATCTTAAATATTGGAATACATCCTAAATATCATAAAATTTTTATCGTCCATTAATTTTAGAGAAGATATAGTATGATCAAAGTAATGATGTGAATATATGAAATTTATGTCTATATGGTATGACTATTATGTTAGATTATATATAATATTAATAGTTTATCATAAACCCAATGAGTAAGTTGAAGGCATTGAGTCTCCTTTAAAAAAGGTTCATATGGTGCCATTAAAAAGTACATAACAGAGTGATTCTAAAAAATAGTAGAATATTTCATGATGAAAATTTACTAACAATTTCATTTGGAGTTGAATAAGTTCTAGCGGATAAAAATATTGAATATATACTAATGAAATAAATAAAAATGGTAAAACCATCAGAATTTTCAGAAAAATGTTTTCTAGCATATTCAAATTGGTGACATTCACCATATATTTTGAGTTGGTGGAGAAGCATAAGAAATATTTCTTATGATAGTTAAGAAACATTCCATACTATGGTTAATAATGTTTTTGTATGGGTTGTTGAATAATGTCTATAATGTTTCCCTTCTAAAATAAATAATCCTCCTTATTAAGGTTATGAAATACTCTTATGTAGTTTATGAAAAATTTATGATGGATGTTATACATAATTCTTTTTATTATTAATGTAGGATAGAATGGTTAATTTATAAATTTGGACAATTCTATATTTATCATTATTTTTCTAACTATATAATGATAATAATTATTTTGGCTCATTTATTTTAAATGAGTTTTGTTGAAAAAATCATATAGTAATGTTTTCATTTTCATATGATAGAGTTTTTTATGAACGATTTCAGTTTAATGGGAAGGGGTTTAGTAGTATATTTTACATTTTCATTGAAATAACTTCTATTAGATATTTTTTTGTTAGACTTGAATGAATTATATGAGAATGTTTTTAGCTTCTTAAGATGATTTTTATATTAATTTTTATAGTATAATATTGAGTACTTTTATATGGATGTTTATAGTTTCAAAAGATGGAGATCTATAATTATTTTTTACATTTTTAGATGATTTTTTCCAATAGTAAATTTGTAGATTCTCATAATAGTGTTATGTCTGAAGGTTTTTAGTTTCACTGTACATAGATCTATACAAAAGTTTAATGTTTCATAGGATAATGTTCTATTGGAATGAATCATTTTCATAGGAAGAAGGTATATATGAATTTTAATAGTATCACAAGACATTGTTCTATCGTAATATTTTCGATATCACTGGACAATGTTATAAAGGGATTTTTTTTATTTCACGGTATGGAATTATATAAAAAAGATTATAGTTTCACATGATAGATGCATGTAACAAAATTTTAAGTAAAATATATTGTAGTTTATAATTTTTTGTAGTGTTTAATTGATTAATAATTTATATATTTATTGTTACAAATTTGATGTTTTGAGCTATACAATGTTGATGTTACAAATATTAAATTGAAATCTATGCATTGTTACTATTTAAAATTGTATGGTTTTTGAGGATATGAAGGCAGATAGTTATTGGTTATAAATTATTATTATATTATTTTTTTATCATATAAAATCTGGAAAAATTCTGTTGTTTCATTAATCATTTTAAAATGGAAACATTGATGCCTTTGATATGGATACATTAAAATTTTCATTATAATAATATATATAAAGTCTTCAGATCATTGTAAATTTTTTTATACAAATCGTAAAATATTTTTGTTTAATTATATAAAAAGATCATGTTATATGCAATAAAAGGATTAGATAATAATCTTCTTATTTCAATAAATACAAATAAAAAGTAACAAAGTTGATTATGTAGTTATATAAAAGTTATGAATAGTAGAACAGATAGATGAATAGTACATTGGATGGGGGAAAAATACAACGGATGGATGAATAGTGAAATTGATAGATAAAATATTTGGGATGGATGAATATTAAAATAAAATGTGTAATATTATAATGGATGGTGGAATGAGAGGTGAAACGATTAAAACTATACTGTAGTATTTAACAGAATAATATATGGTTGAATAATACATTGAATGGAAATTATTGTACATCATATAGACATTCCCCTGAAGAGGAACAATACACCAGACATTATGAATACTATATAAGATAGATTACCACAAGATGTGTGGACAATATACCAGATGAAATGAATAATAATTAAAATAAAATGAATATATACAGAGTTCTTTTTTTCTTTATATGAACATTTAATGCCTTTATCATTGAGGTTTCTATGTTTTTCACTCATTGTTCTCTTATGTTTAATGGTTAAAAAATGTGAATATGTTCCTTCTCATTGCCTTTAAGAATGTTTGATTGAGTTCCATGAATTTGTTAGGATGTTTGAAGAAAATTTTCTAGAGTTATGTTTTAACTAAATTTCATCAATATTTTAGAGGGATTTTGAATCATCCAATGAAATTGAGTTGAGTGGCAACTTCGAAATTTCTGTATTATTTAATTGTGAAAATGAATTTGAGTTACTATATTTTATCTAATTAATGCATATAATAAATGAGGTAAAGAAAAAAATTATTTTAATAAAGAACAATATTTATAAATGAATAAGATAGGTAAATTGAATAAAAATTTAATATATTGTATGTTTCTAAGAGAGCGCTATCGTGGGCACCCTCAAATGATTAGTGTGATTTTGGGGTACTTAGGTGCAGCAGGGTGGCTGACCAATGTCGTCTCTCAAAGGAGGAAGTGAATTTAACAACTTATTAAAGGTATTCTAAATAAATAGAATATAATAAAAACACTACTTTAATGGATTGGTGTTTATTATAGTTTATTAATCTATAATATGTTTTATAGAAGAAGATTGTATATTTTTTTGTTTTTTGTTTTGAAATGAATTTCGATTAAAATGACACATCAAGAAGATGTTTTTTGTAGAAATCTATTTTACAAGATGTAATTGATCTAACTCTCCCTCTTTATTAAATTATTAATCATTATCATTTAAATCAATATCCACTTAATTATGATCCCCTAATTTGATATCCCTCAAACCCTACGAGATTTTACTTAACAACAAATATGAAATTACTTAAACCCTAGGCTAGCTTCGGTACACGCAATCGCAGCACCCTATATTGACTTTTGTTCTAAGGATAGCTTATGGTCAGTGGTTAATTAGAGCACATATCCATTCTGGAAATGAGGATGAATTTTATTTAGGGATTATATTTGAACTCTACAAATTTATCATGTGTGGTCTTGTATTACCGATTAAGATCGCGCTCTCACAATTTACACAAAATCTCGACCTCGCATGTTTTGTATTAATTGTTCAATTGCTTTCTTAGTTTATTGTAATTTAGAAACACAATTCAGGGATAATATTATGTTAATTATAGTATCTCATTGATTCCTAATAAATTAATGAATAATGATAGAGGTCGATCGATTACTAAAAAGAACTACTCTTTCATGGGTGGCGTAATCATCATAAAAGCGTTTTGCATGTGCAAAGGATTATAATGGGAATAAACCAATAACAATTTTAATCAATAATTCCACACAAAATAGTAATATTAATATAAGAATAAATTTAAACAAAACAGAATAAAAGAGATGAAATAAAAGAAGAACAAAAAAGTTTATAACACAAACAAAATCATTACAACATGTAAGAGAAGAAGAAGGCTTCATCGAAGGGATCCTTGCTTCAAGATCTACCCTTATTTAAATGGTTGGATAATTGGAGTGGATCCACTTCACCTCTGCCCTCAACTTCCCAATTCATGTCCCAACCCCACTAAATGAGAAAAACACCAATTTATAGTGTATTGGGGAGGCTATGTTCAGTGTGGTTTCAAGTGTGAATGGGGAATCTAGGCCAAATATTTTATTCCAACATTCACCGCCCATTTGACCACCAAAACAATTGAATTGGCTGGCCTTCCAGCGGGTTCATATGTAGGTATATTGGTCCCCTATCGACTCTCAAAACTTGGGCTCAATCCAAGGTCAGAAGGAGTTATGGCCGAAATACAAAGGCATCTCCATTCTGACGTGTCCAACCCACCTTTGAATTTATGGCCCAATTACTCCATCCAAATGCATTCTTTTTATCTAGTGTCCTAAATGAAAGTTGAATCCCATGAAGTAGGTAACATATTTACAATCTATCAAGTTAAAATAATTAAAATAAAAATATTTATGATTTAAATAATTCAGTGATTTTAAAAAGGGTAAAACTGAAATTTTCATGAAATATTCAAATGAATGCTCTAATCCCAAATACATTCCTATTTAACATATTTTAACACAATGTGATGAAATTATATCATTTATTATCAATAAAATATTCAATAATATAATGTTTTATCAACTCCCCATAGTTACCCTTTTGAACTCCTGAGCAAAACCTCATATCAAGTAAACATCAATATCAAATCAAAATCAATTTTAAAACAAATATCCTTGAGATCAATCAATTTCACATAAAGAATAAAAATATATCATGACTCATAAAAAACCATATTTCAAGTTCTCCATTTATATCATTCAATATATTTCCACTTCATTTATCCTCCCATGCACAAAACACTTACCTCGCTTGAATTTTCTATCATCACTCAAATATCAATTTTTTTGCAATGTCTTTCTCATCCAAACTCATACAAGGGTCACCATAGGCTTGATAAATTCCTACATCACCACCAGATGTGAGTCAAGGACATATGTTTACCATGAGGACTTTTCAAGGTTGTTCTTTGGCTTTCGGTTGGTAGGATTTCGATGTGAAAAACTCTGAGGGTGAATGAGGAGGGCTTGACTCTTTTTGAAGCAAAATTGCCTTAATCTAATTTTCACTTAAATATGGTCTCCTCATTATTCCCCATAGTATCAATTCATCTCTATAATCATGAAAATTCTTGGAAGGTTTTTGCCATTCGTCAATTCAGCAACAAAAATGTCAATCTTCTCAAACATGCTTTCTTTGAAAGCTCCAGATAGGCACAACTTTTTTCCTCAATTAGAAGCTCCAGAAAAGGCACATATTTCAATATAATGATTTTCTTCAGTAGAAAAAACATCTCTTAAAAATTTAATTTCCCCCCCAAAGTATCATAGAATATGGTAGCTCAACACAAGATATCTTCCCCAACACTTAAGCTCAACTAGATTATGCAATTTAACTTCAAGAGTTGGTTGGATAGGGAAAATTGGCTTGCAATGTGGCTAACCTAACAGGATGTGAATGGCTTCTAAGTGCTACAAGGATTAAATGTTCAAGGTATGACATTATAAAAAAAGATTCTTTGAAATATGGTCTTTAATACCAAACAAATGCCTCAATCATGTAAACATAAGTACCTCAAACCCTCAAGTTTTGACAGAAATATATCAAATTCTAGTTAAATCAATCATGGTTTGGTTCTATCAATAAGTGAGCTGAATGTAAAGAATATAAAAATAATGGTTTAGAATCCTCATAGGAAAGTGATTTCAAATATAAAGACAGTGATATGTGGCATGGGATTCAAAATTCAGTGTATTTTTAATGAAATTAAGAAATATTTGAACTTGAAACAAAGGCATTTCATCATTCATTTAAAATTAGTTTCAAGGGGTAAATTGTTTCACTTATTGATATGCATTTCCAAATTGTTATGAGAATCATTTCTTCTCAAATTTTTCAAAAACACCCAAAATTTGAAAAACACACAATTTTTTGGTTTGTTTTTTTTAACAGGAAAACAATTGAAATTACTAAACTAAATGGATCCCTCCCCCACACATAAAATATTGCATTGTCCTCAATGTGAACCCATGAGATGATATATGCACATGATATGCAGAATTTTTAAATAGGAAAAATTATATAAAAGTGAAAGGGTTAGGAACGGCCTGATTTGCTCAAGTGATGATGGGGTCATGCAGTGTGATAAAATCCACTGCATTAGTAGGAAGTCCCTCAATGTATCTCTTCAAACGTTATCCATTGACTGTAAAGATCCTTCTAGTGTCCTCTTGTGTGATATCCACTACACCATAAGGAAAAACATTAGATACAATATAAGGTCCTAACTATCTGAAATGAAACTTACCAGGCATCAGCTTCAGTCATGAACTGTAGAGAAGGACTTTCTCTCTAACATGAAACTCCCTTTGTTGGATCATTCTATCATGAGCTGGTTTTGATCTTTCCTTGTAGATCTTTGAGATCTTATATGAAGACAGTCTAATCTCTTCAAGCTCTTGAATTTACAGCATCCTTTGGATTCCATCTTGGGCCAAATCCATGTTGCATTTCTTTATAGCCCAATAATCCTGATGCTCAACTTCCATGGGGAGATGACACACTTTTCCAAAAACAATCTGAAATGGTGAAATACCAATGGGTGTCTTTTATGATGTCCTATAAGCCCACAATGCATCATCCAAGCGCTTTCTCCAATCCTTTTTATTTGGATGCACAGTTTTTTCCAATATTTGTTTCAACTCACGATTTGAAACCTCATCTTGGACATTTGTTTGGGGGGTGGTATGGTGTTGATGTTTTGTGTGTTACCACATACTTCCAAATAAGGGAAAAAAGATTCTGATTGTAGAAATGTGTCCCTTGGTCACTGATGATAGCCTTTGGTACTCCAAACCTGCAAAAAATATGTGCCTTCACAAAATCCACGACAACATGAGGATCATCAGTCCTGGTGGACATGGCCTCCACCCATTTGCTCACATAATCAACAGAAACCAAAATATACAAGAAACCATATGAACATGGAAAAGGACCCATAAAATCAATTCCACACACATCAAAAATATAACATAATAGTATGGGTTGTTGGGGCATCTCATGTCTCCTAGAAATATTCCCAGTGTGTTGGCCACGAGAGAATGACTTACAAAACACATGGGCATCATGGAATAAACTAGGCCAGTATAATCCAGAGTCTAAAACATTCCTAGCTATCCGTTGGGGTCCAAAGTGTCCACCAAATGCAAGTGTATGACAAAATTGCAAAACAGACTCAAAATCATGATCTGGAACAAACCTCCTAATAACTAGGACACTACACATGCGCCAGAAGTATGGATCATCCCAAACATAAAATCTTGACTCACTCTTTATTTTTTGGACTTGATGCTTCTTTAAATTTGTAGGGATTTCAGAGTCAATACGGTAGTTACCTAAATCTTCATACCAAGGATGCGTATCAGAGATGGAATAATGATGCTCATCTGGGAAAGTGTCCTGAAGTGGTACCTGGTCTAAGGTGTCATCCTCTAGTGTGTGAGTAAGCCTACTAATGTGGTCCGCCACCAAGTTTTCTTTCCCCTTCTTGTCCTTTATCTCAACATCAAATTCCTGATGAAGGAGCATCCATCGTATCAGCATGGGCTTTGAATCTGGCTTCTTCAAGAGGTACCTCATTGCTGCATGGTCAGAAAAAACAACTACTTTAGAGCCCAATAAATATGAACGGAATTTTTCTAAAGAAAATATGACTATAAGAAACTCCTTTTACATGGTTGTGTAAATTGATTGGGCGGAATCTAGTGTCCTTGATTCATAGGTGATCGCATGTGAACGTCCCTCAACCCTCTGAGATAAGACAGCTCCAACCGCGAAGTTGGAGGCGCCACACATAAGATCAAAAGGGATCTCCCACCATGGGGTTTGTATGATAGGTGGAGTGGTCAGATGTTTTTTTAGCTCATCAAATGAATTCCTGCAAGAAACATCAAACACAAAATCAGAATCCTTTTGAAGTAATCATGACATAGGAAGAGTAATCTTACTAAAATCTTTGACGAATCGCCGATAAAATCATGCATTCCCTAGGAAGGATCTAACATCACGCACACATGAAGGATATGGTAAGGATGAAATAATATCTACCTTTGTTCTATCAACCTCTATCCCATGTTTTGACACTACATGCCCTAATACAATTCCATGATCTACCATGAAATGACACTTTTCAATGTTCAAGACCTGATTCTTCTCAATACAATGATTAAACACTTTTCCCAAACTAATTATACATTAAGAAAATGAATACCCATACACTATAAAATCATCCATAAATACCTCTATGTAGGTCTCAATAAAATCAGAAAAAAATACTCACCATGCATCACTGGAAGGTACCTGGGGCGTTACAGAGTCCATGGCATCCTTCGGTAGGAAAATGTTACAAAGGTACATGTGAATGTAGTCTTCTCTTGATCCTCTAGAGCTATATGAACCTGAAAATATCTAGAAAATCCATCCAAGAAACAATAGTTTGTTTTCCCAACTAGTCTCTCAAGCATTTGATAAATAAATGGGCGAGGAAATGGTCCTTGCGATTGGACTGATTTAGTTTCCTATAATCAATACACACATGCCAACTATTTTGTACCCTCATTGGAACTAACTCATCTTTCTCATTTTTAACAACAGTAACACCACTTTTCTTAGGCACAACCTGAATTGGACATACCCACTTAGAATCTGAAATGGGATAGATTATACTTTCCTCGAGCAATTTTTCAACTTCTTTTTTAACAACCTCCAAAAGTGTTGGATTGTGTCTCTTTTTTGGTTGCATCAACAGTTTAGACCCATCCTACTAAATAATCCTATGCATGTAAATGGAGGGGCTAATACTTGATATGTCAGCCAAGGTCCACCCGATTGCCCTGATGTTCTCCCTCAATATATTTAAAAGTTTTTCTTCATGTTCAAAAGTGAGATTGTTTGCAATGATAACATGTAATTTCTCACCACTTAACAAGTATGAGTATTTGAGATTTGGTGGCAATGGCTTGAGTTCTAGTGTAGGGGGGTGGTGTATGGATGGGGTCATAGAAGGAACTGAAAGATGTGCACAAAGAGTATTATTATAAGAATATACATCATCAAAATCAAGGAATAAAGCATCAAATCCATTAGCATACTCAACAGCCATGTCATAATTAGAGTTCACATGATCAAAATCCGAATATGAATCCAAATCAAAATAAAATCCAAGAGAGGATTGTGTATCAGCAACATGTCTGAAAGTGCTCTTAGACATCAAACTCGAACCAATACTCATAATCTCCCTAATAATAGGACAATCAAATTCCATGGTGTTTTTATTTGGTGGTTCAAAATGGGAGATAAAAAAAGTAGAATGGTCCTCTGAGGGGTACTTCATGGATTCCATGACATTAAATCCTACAACTTCATCTCCAAACTCCATGTAAAGTGTATCCTTATTGACATTTATGATAGTTTTTTCAGTTTTGAGGAAGGGCCTACCTAAGATAATGGGGGCATGAGAACTTACCTGATCATCCTCCATGTTAAGAACATAGAAATTTGCTGGAAAGATCATGTATATTTCCTAGACAAGTACATCCTCAAAAACTCCCGCTGGATATGCCGTAGCCCTAATTGCCAGTTTCACCACTACTCTCGTCGGCTTCAAGTCACCAACCTATAAAAAAGAGAATACAGAGTGAGGTATCACATTTATTGAAGCTCCTAAATCACAAAGAGCATCAGATAAGTGCAACTCCCCTATGGTACATGGGATAGTGAATGTCGTGGGATCCTTGCACTTTGTTGGCATTTCTAGTGTTGGTGTAATGAGTGCTGAGATATTCCATCCATGTTTGACGCTCTCATTTCCCTGGAGCCCTCTTTGGTTGGTACAATGTTCTTTTAAGAATTTCACATACAATGGGATTTTCCTAATGGCTTTAAGTAGAGGAATGATGATCTCCACATGCTTGAATGTTTCCAAAACCTCCTTTCTCATTGATTCTTCAGCCATCTTCTTGGTTTGAACAACCCTGTTTGGAAAAGGAAGGGGTTTAGGAGGAACATCATCAATATTTTACTTAATTTTATCTTTATCTTTGGATTTGTCATCAGTTGGTATAGAATGCGGCATCTCTAGAGTTGAGGTGAATCTTTATGGAATGGTAGGTGCATATGTATCGTTCATTTGCTTCCCACTTCTCAATGTGATGGCAGTAGCATTCCCCTTTGGATTTGAAGTGGGTTGGGATGGTAGTGGCAATCTGGCTCATTTGAGTCTTCAACTCCCTCAAATCTAAACCTTGACTCTTCAGCTCATTCTGTTAATTATGATCAATTTTTTTCATAAGATCATCAGTGTTAGATTCTAACAAGTGTTCGAGATTCCCTTGTTGCTGACTTGTTGATGTTTGAGCTTCGAATCTCCTTTGGGGTTGTTGGAAACCCTGTTGGTAAGGTAGAGGATGCTGGATGTTTTGTTGAAAGGGTGGCCCTTATTGTTGTCCAGAGCCATACCTCATGTCTGATTGGTCCTTCCACCCATGTTTGTATGGTGGATCAAACTTCTTTTTGGGATATGGTTATTGTTGTTGCTGCTGATATGGTCTCCCTGGGAATAATGCTACGCAATCCTCTGTCTCTTGTAGTTGGGGGAAACAGTCAGTTGGGTGGATTTTCTTAGTGAAAATGCCACAAGGCCTTAGAGGATGGGTTTGGGATGTCTTTTGAGCCAGTGAAATAAGCCTCACCATAGTGGTAAATTCTTCGAACATGGTATGAATCAAATGACTTTCAAGAGAATAATGACATACCTGATGTACTACCCTGACATGTGGTGTACCTCTATCGCCAAATTGATGGTAGTTTTGGGCCATCTTGTCGATCTATGAACGTGCAGCTGCTGGTTTCTTATCCACCAATGCTCCTCTATCTACATCATCAACCTTGCTCCTCTCCATGGGTGTGAGTCCTTTGTAGAAGTATTGGATGAGGAGTTTCCCACTGATTTGGTGATGTGGACAACTTGCGCAAAACTTCTTGAATTGCTCCCAGTACTCATACATTGTCTCCCCTTGGGCTTTCTTGATCCCCGATATCTCTTTTATAATGGATGTGGTCCTTTATGCTGGAAAAAATAATTGCATGAAAAGACGTTTGAAATCATTCCAACATGTTACATCTTCAGGTTACAAATAATACATCCAATCTTTTGTAGCTTCATCAAGTGAGAATGGGAATGCTCTTAATTTTACTTGATCTTCAGAAACATTTCTTGGATTTAATATTGAGAAAACCACATTAAATTACATAAGGTGTTTTTTGGGATCCTCATGAAATAATCCATGAAACTTTGGAAGAAGGTGAATTAATCTAGATTTCAATACAAAGTCGGATTCGAGATTCGGGTATGCAATACAATTTGGTTGATAGTTAATATCAGGTGCAGCCAATTATCGAATGGTTATATTATGTTCATTTCAATTATTTCCAACCATTGGTTCCTCTTTTATGTTTAAATTTGAATTGATTACAATTTTGATGTTTCTAGAAGAGAGGAATTCACCAACTGGTTGAATATTGAAACTTTTTGTAGACTGAGAATGTCTGATTCGAGCCCTAAGGCAACGTTAAATCTCAGGATCAAGATCTAAGAGATTTCGGGATTAGTTCATGTCATAAATCAAATAAAAATGAAAAGAATGAATGTGGACCATAGTAAAATAAAAATTAGAAGTTTGAGTTGGTGGTCTAAAAAAGAAAAGAAGATGATGAAAATATAATGAAAACCTGAGAAAGGGGAACGATGAAAGAGAGAGGTGAAGAAAATAATAAAATGAAAAATAAAAGTAATACCTCTAAATTTTTGAATAAATTACTTGCCTCCTCAGAAAAGGTGCCAATTTGAAAGAGCACTGTCGTGGGTGCCCTCAAATGATTAGTGTGAATTTGGGGTACTTAGGTGCAGCAGAGTGGCTAACCAAGGTCGTCTCTCAAAGATGGAAGTGAATTTAAAAACTTATTAAAGGTATTATAAAAAAAATAGAATAGAATAAAAACACTACTTTAAAGGATCGGGGTTTGTTATAGTTTATGAATCTAGAATATGTTTTATGGAAGAAGATTGTAAATTTTTTTGTTTCTAGTTTTGAAATGAATTTCAATTAAAATGACAGAACAAGAAGATGTTTTTTTAGAAATCTATATTAAAAGGCATAATCAATCTAACTATACATATTAATTTAATTATTAATAATTATCATTTAAATCAATATTAACTTAATTATGATCCCCTAGTTTTTTATCCCTCAAACCCTACGGGAGTTAACTTAACCACAAAGATGAAATTACTTAAACCCTTGGCTGGCTTCGGAACACACAATCGCAACACCCTACTTTGATTGTTGTTCTAAGTATAGCTTATGGTCAGTGGTTAATTAGAGCACATATCCATTCTAGAAATGACGATTAATCTTTTTTAGGGATTATATTTGAACACTACAAATTTATCCCTTGTGGTCTTGTATTACTGATTAAGATCGCGCTCTCACAATTTACACAAAATCTCAACCTCGCGTGTTTTGTATTAATTGTTAAATTGCTTGCATAGTTTCTTGTAATTTAAAAACACAATTCATGGATCATATTATGTGAATTACATTAGCTCATTTATTCAAAATAAATGATTAAATATGGATAAAGGTCGATCGATTACTAAAAATAACTACTCTTTCATGGGTGGCGTAATCATCGTAGAAGCGTTTTGCATGTGGAAAGGTATATAATGGGTATAACCCAATAACGCTTCTACTCAACAATTCCAGCCCAAATATGAATATTAAGATAGGAACAAATTTAAACAAAACATAAGAAAAGAGAAGAAATAAAATAAGAACAAAGATGTTTATTACGCAAACAAAATCATTACAACACGAAGGAGAATAAGAAGGCTTCATCGAAGGGTTCCTTTCCTCAAGATATACCCTTATTGAAATGGTTGGAGAATTGGAGTGGATCTAGTTCTCCTCTGCCCTCAACTTCCCAATTCACGTCCCAACCCCACTAACTGAGAAGAACACCAATTTATGGAGTGGTGGGGAGGCTAGGTTCCATGTGGTTTGAAATGTGAATGGGGGAATCTCGGCTAAATATTTTATTCCAAATTTCACATCATATTTTACCACCAATACCTGTGAATTGTCTGGTCATCAATAAGGATAATATCTGAGGATATGGGTCCCCTATCTCCTCTAAATATTTGGGCTCAATCCAAGCCCAGAAGAACGAGTTATGGACTTAATACATAGGCTTCTTCATTCTGACGTTTCCAGCACACCTTTGATTTTATGTCCCAATTACTCCATCCAAAGGCATTATTTTTATCTACTGTCTTGAATAAAAGTTGTATCTCATTAAGTAAAGAACATAGTTACAAAATATTAAGTTCAAATAATTCAAATAAAAATATTTATGATTGAAATACTACAGTGATATTAAAATATTAAAACTGGAATTTTCATCAAATATTCAAATGAATGATCTAATCCCAAATACTTTCCAATTAAACATATTAAACACAATTTGAGGAAATTATATCATTTATTATCAATAAAATATTCAATAAAATAATGTTTTATCAGTTTCCAACCATGTTGGTTAAACAAGATGTACATAGAAAAATGATTTATTTTAAATATTTACCATAATAAGATACTAGATATATTATTAGGTAAAATATATTGTTAAAATGATATAACATATATTATAAAAACATTATATCTAGAGGCACATCATAAGAAGGTATAGGGATCACTATATGAAGTCATCATGTAGAGAATTTCAAGAATAAATTTATTGAGATACTATGCAAATTTTTGTTACTCATAATTTCTCAGTTTGAAAAGAAAACATTGTAGCTGATTGGATTTTATATAATTACTTATCAGGATATTGAGTAATATTAATGGGAGTTGTCTCATTATATATAATTCATTATATAGTATATATTTATGACTCATTTATATTTGAAAAAATAAATATGTAGGTTCTCAAACAGCGGCCAAAATTTCTAATAATACTTTACGTTTTTTACTTTAGTTTACATTATCTATATATCATAAGGTAATATTGTGGGGGAGTGTTTATAATGATATATAAATCCGTAATGATAACATAAGTTCAATAAACATATGTAAATGAAATATTTTACATTGAATATAACTGGTGAAAATTTGATCATCGCTGATTCACCAATCCCCCCCTCTCAAGGTGACAAAATAACCCTTCATGGAATCTAAAAAAAAGTGGATTCTATAAGAAATGAAAAATCATTAGAGTTCATAATTGATAATTTAGGAGTCATTTGTAATGTTTTATGAATATATGTACCATTAGAACCTGATATAATGAATGATCTACTTAATGATACCCATGTATTATCATTATTTATCCACCCATGGATCAAAATTAAAGATAGAGACATCAAAAAGAACTACTAGTGGTAAATATGAAGTAATAGATTAAATAATTTACAACAATGTTCTAGGTAAATATTCCGGTGAAGGAAGAAAGGAAATCATCCAAGGGGATGATGTATCCAATACACATACCTTCATGGAAATGGGGTATATCACCATTGATTTTTTCATAGGTATTCCAAGGACATCCAAATAATATAATTTCATATGTTTAATAGTATAAGATCTTCAAAATATTTTCCCCCTCATCATTAATAAATATGAAATTTTCTATTTTCTTTTCGGAATGATATACATAAGAGAGATGGTTGTGTTATAAGGGACACCTCTATCAGTTGAATATATTCATGATTGGATGTTCACATAAATGTATTGAAAATTTACTAATGATTAATTGAATGAGAAGTATAATTTTAGTACAACCATTCACCCCCAAAATAATATCCAATAAATATTATCAATGAAAATTACTATATATTCATATATTTCTCTATAAAATTTAAAATAGATTGGGAACAATATATTTATATAGTATATTTTTCATAAAATAATATCTTCTACTTGAGAAATTATATGGATCATTATGAATCACACTATGTGAAGAAATGTAAATAATTATTACATTGTGATAGAGTTAGTGATCTCTGTATGTTGGTACAAAAACTGGTCAATCAAATTATAGTAATAACAAATGCCATTCAGTATCATATAATAGCATGTATGAGTCGAAAAAAATATCATTACTAATAGTCATTTATGAGATTAGGGGTTTGAAATCGCATTTAAACATTTTTTCCATATATCCCCAAAAATAAGACTATTGAGGATTGGAATGAATGGAATATTAAGTCTCTAATACATTGGTCTATTTAAGATTATTTACCACATCATAGCTGTGTCCTATCGATTATCACTCTCAGAAGAAATTCCTCAATTGCGTGAAATTTTCCATATATCTGTATTAGAAAGAACATACCTCCTCCAACAGTTTTTTTTGTATTTTTTAGAAATCCACTTTGAGGTTTAGTGGGAACCAAAAATTCCAAAAAAACACAAACACATTAGCGAACATCCAAACTCAAAATTCAAAATGCAAAGATGCTTAAACCAAAACCATGATTTCAAAACCAGCTCCTGCAACAAGATCTGAAATATATCCCCAATCATGCCGATGACCCCATTAGCAATCCCCATCATCATCAACATTGTCAACAGTCGACAGCCTCAACCCTCACTATCGCCAGTAAAACCCATCATCGAAACCCGATCACCATTGGGACTGATAGTCAGAACTCAACCTCACCATCGTCAGACCACCACTAGGGCATCACGATCCAACACCGCCATAACAGGAAACACCATTGCAACAATGAAAAATAATAACAAACATCTAGAAAACCAGAAGAAACATAGAACCTGTGATTCGTACACACAACAAGCATCAATCAAGGACCACCGCAGCTCGGAAGAAAACCAGCATTGGACACAGCTCCTAGAACACCGACGACCAAAAAACCCACACATCCCAAAGCCTCTAGGAAGCCAGGGTGAATGATTGAGGAACCGGAAGCCAGAACAACATTTCAATCTGTCAAGGGCATCACCAAAGAAGCTCATCCCGGTTGGGCCATCAACCTCGAGCGTCGAATACACCGCTTTTAGAAAATCAGAACTGAAACATAACCCAGGGAACAACACCGCCAGGTTGAAATCACCCGGAGAGGGAAAGTCGAGAACATGGGAAGCCAACTTAAATCAACCAACACATCCCAAATCTCCCAGAGAAAGCCAGCGCACCAGACAATGTGGGGTCAGAAACGCGGCTAATAGGAGGAAAGAGCAGGGGAAGAGCAATGATGGCTTCAACAGGGGGAAAGGCTGCAGAGACGTGCAGCAGTGAAGAAGAGGAGAATACAAAAGCGATTAAGGAGAACCAGTGGAAGGGAGAAAAGGGGGAGGGAGGAAGAGGGGGAGACGAAGCCGAAGGTGGCACACCGGTCTCCCCCCACCGATGATCTCCTTAGAAAGAACATACAACATCACTTAGATGTACTAAATCATGTGGTGGTATAAATGGATCATGATATCTTATAAAAGGTCAAATCTGTGACAATCTTAATGTGGATAGACAAAGTTATACACTATATAACAACTCCCCCGGTCAATGTTATTGGAAAACAAAAATAAGTATAGAGAGGATACATGGGGACATTGAGAATAAATGAAACAAAAGATTCCTCAATTAATTACATCTAAGTGAGTAAAATATAATTTTGAGGGAGAAATTTCTAAAGGGGGTGTAGTGTAAGGATCCAAATATTTTTATAATGAAATTTCCTCTTGAATAAACTTGTTTGTGACATATCATGTAATATAGTATTTTATAAAATACATGCACTAGATATTAATATCATCATATCATTATTATTAATTTGTAATATTGAATTTTTAGATACATTATTCCCATAATATGACAATTATACAATAATATAATTGAGAATTAAAATTTTGGAACATTATAGATGTTGATAGTATTGTTTTTATTTCGAGATCATTGAATTATTGTATATTATGTGTTATAAAAAGAGATAATTGAAATGAAAGAGAGATAAAATGACCTCAACCATTATAATTATTCATTTTTATTTTCATTTATTAGAGATTGGGAGGTAGGTATCATCATTGGGGTTCAACCTAAAAGAACCTCAAGGGAAATATCAATAATGGAGGGTCAAGTGGAATATTCTTTGATAGATGTTATTTTTTTTGGAATTCACACCATATAAAGCTTTGGTGTACCTACTTGTGAATGTACTAACATTACATAACGTACCGTAAGGGATTATGCCAAGGTGATAAAGGGTAAGGTATCTTGTTGGATAGATGTGACAAGGGGTAATCAAATATTACCCCTATACCATATCATTTTTATGTGAAAATTAATTTGATAGTGTATTTGGGATTAATAGGTCGGAATTAGATAAGGGTAAAATTAGATAATTTATAGGAAGAAAGAGAAAATAAATACTTTTCTGTATTCAAAAATAAAAATAAAAAATACTTATATATTAGTGTTAAATTTGAAAAAACAAATATATGATATGAAGAATTAAAAACAATAATTTTTTATAATATATATATGTATTATAAAAATTAAATTTTATGATATATTTATTAATAATATTAGTAAATGGTTGTTTAAAACAACCTATATTTATATAGATATCATAAAATAACATTACTAAAACAAAAATAATCTTTAAGAAGTTCAAAAAATAGATCTTTTCATAAAAATTAGTTTTCATTAATAAAAAGGTCATTTTATACAAAACCAAACATCTCATATTATGAAACAAAATTGAAAAAATAGAAGTAATTTTTTTGATCAACACATTAGAAAATGGTTAAGAAAATGTTTTCATATTTTAATCCAATATAATATTTGAAGGTGAATATTGATGCATCATATAAGTACCATATAAGTATCATATAATGTATTACTTTGTATAAATAAATATTTTCATTTTCTAGACATTTGATAAAGATTTTATCATATCCTTTATTATTAACTTTCAAACCATTTACTATCAACTCACATTTTGGGTCACTATATGAGTATACAGTTTTCTATTACGATATTCTATTCTATAATATCCCACTTTTACCCATATAAATTCCACCATTCACCACGACATTTATTAAGACAATATTAGCCCCATATCTCACACAAAATATACAATAATCTCTCCACAAAAATATCTCTCTTGTTATAGAGATATTTTTCTCACCAAATCAATAATATATTAAGGATTATAGTGTGATCTAAAGTAGTATATTGAAGGATGAGGTAATTGTCTTAACCAACTTCATTCATGTTTTTTTCTTCTTCTAATTCCTCTAAATCTCTTAAATTTGTAATGATATAATGAAATAAATTTAAAATATATTCTAAAATTTTATTTTATTAATATATCACTTATTATCCTACTCTCTTACTCTATTTAATTGTAAAATTAAATCATCACCCATGTTTTTAATTGTACACAACCGCTATATATAATGTGTGATGACCCACCCCCACTTTGAACACCTCTTGGGTATATAGTGAAGCAGAGAGTGGTCCCCACTACCCATATCCAATAGTTCCTAGTTCATGGAGACTAGTGACATGAGTATTAACCATAAAAACATGATGTATTACCCATGTATATCACAAGAAATAGAGAAACAATACAATGGAAACAAAAAAAATATGTGTAAAAAAATATCCAAAATAATTCCACAAAACATAAAGAATGTTAGAATAAATAAAAATATATAATTAAATTATAATAAAAATGTAAGGAGGTACCACCAAAACACAACCCTGATATCTAGGTTAATAATACACATTTCTCTTGCATAAATTACTATAAAATATGGAAAAATAATATATATATATATATATATATATAATAGTGATGATAAAACATATACATGGGATGATCATACATGATTCCCCTCATGAATATTTGGAAGAATCTTATTTTTTATCTAGTGAACAAAAATTAGAAATAAACAAATACTACTAGCTCAACTACCATCAAACCTCGCCGATGATAGCTCACCTAGTATGAAATAAAAACATAACCTAATTATTTTATGAATATAAAAATAAGAATCCCACAACCACTTCCCCACTGATTATACACTCACACACAAATATCAAACATCTTGTGCTCACTCCAACCAATATCTGTTGTGGGACTATTCAAAACCCCATATTCCCAAATCTCTATTATGTTTTATTATCAATTGTTGATGTTGGTCCATCAAGAACATAACAGAGACCAACACCACAATAAACAACCACATCATCTTCATCATTTTGTATCCACTACCACATAACATGCAAACAATATAGTAAGGTATGTTGAGCATGATGGACATAAACCCCATTCCCCCCTCCTACCATGTGAGAAACCTACCAAATATTACTACATAATCCATAGAACAAATAGTTTGTACCACACTCGGTTGAGAAATAAGGGAATAGGGGTATCCAACCATAAATACTCAATAACATGGATCTTGTATAAGAAAACCTATAACCCAAAACTATTGGTTTTCAGTCGGGTTATCAGACTCATGTGGGGTGTACAAAGGAGTCACAAGAAAATACACTATATATATATACCACACACAAGCCCTAAATATAGGGTCCACACTATTAAACCCCCATCATGACCTACTACCATCACTGCATACACCACCACAATTTCTATTAAAAATTACAACGAACCCAAAATCCCACATAAAACATCCAAAAAACATTATCATATACTCATATCTACTGGTCATTACACCATTAAATACTTGATTGTTATCAACCAATTTATGATAATTACATTGATCATATTTTACAGTTAATATTAAACCACCCAATCAGACAACCACTATTTTTTCAATCGGTTAATCATTAAAATTTTTGAACTTATCATTTCTTTTAAAGAATCAATTATATCATGTAATGTTAAAGTGTAATATTTAATAACTCTTCCAAATTCCCATTTTTTCCATTCTGAACCACATTCCATAGATACATGTAATCTAAAACATTATCCCCCCACACAAAATTAGAAATCCCATCAATCTCCATACAACCCATGAAACAAACAGACACTATATCCCAAATATCACACATCAATAATCATCAAATTTATCAATCACAATGAACCAATGTTTCCCACCTACCTATTATATTAGACATCCCAATTCCAACAAGACAACAATATTCTCAAAATTGTAACTATATAGACAATTAATAAAATAAAAAATAATAGTATACAGATTCTATTTTTAAATACAATGTATTTTTAGAAATTCACTTTTTACCTTTCCTTTATATTAACATAATATCATTTACATGGGACTAAATAAAATTATTTCATCATCAAACATCTGATTCATTTTTATTCGAAATTATTATTCCATTTATAAAATTTGATTTCTGCATCTCAGATTCATAAATAAATAAGGTTATAATAGTTATAAACATAATTTTTAAAAAAGAATCAACCAATTAATCATCATTTAGAAATAATAATAAACAAATATAGAAATTTTGAAAAGATCCATATTTATATATATCTCGTTAGTTTTGCATTATTATCATCCATTACGTAAAATACCACTATCCACCCATAAAAATAATATGCCTGAAACCTCCAATAGTTTCACAATTAAGGCCGTGTTTTTAAATCCCCAACCATGTTATAATTTTTTTAAGGAAAACACACACAATATTGATTGAATCATGCATAAACCACCATTGAAATTATTAGAAACCACTCTGAGGATAACCCACAACAACACACCATCAATCCAAACCAAAACCTCAAACGAAATCAATGTAATATCACCATAGTATACCTCTATAATGACAAGGAGTAATGGAGGATAGAAGAAGTGAAAGACAATAAACATGATACATGAGTGTTTTATCATGATAAATGAAGTGTTTTAAACAAATGAGATGGATAGATATAGTTAAAGGAGCAGGTTTATAGTTAAAAGGGGTTCAACATAGTAGAATAAAAATTGAAAAAAGGAATTTTGTACCTTCTATATAGAGGGGAATCCAAAATAACTCCACCACATTGATATGTCTTCTAAAATGGTAATAATATCCCCCAGTAAATGGAAATCGAATTTAATCATATTGTTAATCCTAAAAACATGCTCCTTTAATCAATTTGAAATGAATCTGGTTTACATAACTCTCTATTATATAAGGTGGAAGATATTGTTTCTGCTCTCTAGAAGAACACCATTACCGTTTCCATTATGTCGAGAATACACCCACTCTATTTGAACACTACAATATCAATGATTAAGAATAGGAATATTGTGCTCTATATTCCACTTCCACTCTCTTGGATGAAAAATCATCCTAGACCACAAGCATCTAGACAATTTTTCTAGTCATTTTCATCATACTATTGTAATGAGTAGAATTCCATTATAATTTATCAGCACTACATCATTCACAATGGAATGGATCTAATACCCAATTATCATATAGAATTTATCCATAAAAAAACAACACCATGGGTGTTTCCGACCCTATGGTGTACCACATAATAAAATAGATAACTTCCTTGATGAAATTATAAAAACACTTGGGAAAAAATAATATTTTTTAGAAAATGATTCACTATGGCCACCAAAATTCTAGTCATCATGGAATGATGTTTCAATAGATTAAAAATACTCAAATTTTACCATTAAAACATCTCCAAAATCTCTCTCTGCATTTTGAAAAACCCAAAACTCAATAAATAACAAGGTGATAATGTTCAAGTCATCACTTTAGATAAATAATTAATTATTATCATAATAAATAATGAAAAATAAATCCTAAAGAAAAACCATGCATACTACCAAACAAGAAGACGCGTGTAGAAACTTCCCTAATGAGATGACATCACCAACCAAAAAACAAAAAGTATTAAAAAAACACATCCAAAAACCAGCATCAAATTAATAATAATCATCACATAATAACAAATCTAAAAATATCACAGGGTACTGATTGCATATCTATGAATGAAATTATCATGTACTATCCTCCAAACTTTTATACCTCTATAGAATTCATCCCAATTGTACTACTTTCCCACAAACACCCAAATCCAAATGATCATTGATTTCTACTCCATATTAGTAAACATCAAATCATCATCAATATCTATCTCTCATAAATATATTATTTGAGAATCATAATGATTATAAGGATGTAATGTTTTCACATGAATTATTTTTTAGTTTCTAAGATGATATTGAGGGAGAGTCCACCAATATTCCACCTCTCGAATATGATGTATAACCCCAAAATGACCTATAAAATGGAATCAAGGATTACAGTTCTTACTAAACCACCACCGAGTATGATGATAATAAACCATAAATAACACATGGGGTTCATCCTTGAACTCTAACTTCCTTATAATCTAATTCACATATGGCTTCTAATGGTCTTTTTCTACTATTATTCATTATCAAATCCACCTAATCATGAATTTCATTCTCGGCACCACATCAAGTCCATGGATCACTAACTCCTCAAACAAAGTCTAATACAACATAGAATGAAACAGACACTTGTATAATATGTTTAATAGATACATGAAAAAAATATTAATGGATATTTTTTTCTAATAAAACTCAAACGAGGTCATGTAAATCACCCAAGATCAACAAAAGAATTTGTTACCATATCGTATAACATATGGATGATCTTCTCTATCATCCCCTATGTATGAGGATAGAAAGTAGTGGTATAGATTTAATGAGAGATAAAATAATGTCTTCCTCCTTTATAAAAAATTGATATGAAATGAGGATATTGATCAAAGATGATGACACTTAGTACCCTTTGAAACTATATAACCTTATACATATACTACTAAGTAGGAATTCAATATCATATGATCCCTAGTTTATCTTATATAGTTAAACATAATAAACTACAAAATGATCCACCAAATGCATCATCTATTCCCATGATCATAACTTGATGGTGAAAAAATGATTTGATGTTCCTTATAATTTCCACTGGGGAACATATTATCACTAAAACAAACCCTCCGGCATAGGATTATCCCATTACACATACTGACTAGAATATAACTATGATAAAAAGTATGACATTGATCATTTAATCCCAGGAAACCATAGAGAACCCTTAAATAGAGAATAAAATATTTATAAACAATAATTCACTACCACCATTGAGTTATGGAACACCTAGAGAACCTCTTAATGCACCACCAACAGGACCAAATTTCTTCCCTGAAAAAACATATGATGGAATTCCTTATCTGACTATCCAAAAATAGAATCACCATGGATGAAAATGGATCTTATAACCAAAATTTTTGAGTATTTCCATTCATACACATCCAACCACAACATTAATAAGGATTATAGTATCATCTAAAATAGAAAACATCTACAATCATCCCCCTAACATTGAGATAAATCTTAAAAAGAACATCCATCTCTCTCAAAAAATCATATGTATCTTGAACAACATATCCACACTAATTTCTACACATCACATATACAACTACATTCCCTTTTCTTATGGGGTGGGATATATCAATATCCCAATCATGGAGAAACACCATCCACCCATATTATTTCAAAGATACATCCTGATGAGAGAAATAATTCCTTTGGAACTTGTTAACTATAAAGACCACAATGAATTCAAATATGAGGGAATGTATCAGTAAATATAGAGTGAAAATAATTTCCAAAATTTATAGATCATAGATAAAATAGTTGGTCTCATGGGTACATAATTTATTAGACCCATATTATATCACTACTGTCTTATGCATCAGGCTACAACCAAGGTTCATAAGTGAAGTATCAATGAACACCACAAAAATCAATCCCTATTCTAGATGATTGAATATGGGAGTACCCATAAGCATATATTTCTCGAATTTTAATGTTTCATAACATTTATTAGTTAATAATAACACACGTTCCTTCATAGATAAGGATGAAAATAGGCTAATGGACAAGAGGAATTCAGATATAAACTCTAAAAACATCCATAAAGCCTGTGGAAACTATTGTCCTCTATAATTATCATGAGTGCTACCTAAGAAAAAACAGCCTCAGTATTTTATGGATTTTCATACAGTATACTTTGGGAGACCATGTTACAATGAATGTACACCTCCCCCATCCAAAATGCACACATGTACATCTGTTCTGAAAACTTATCATGTTATATACATTATATGATAATTTATTTGATGAGAATCTCCCTAGAAAAGACTAGTATGTCGTGGAACAAAATGTTTATGGGTCTCATGAATAAGACAGGGGTATTAATGACACCCAATTGAATGAAAATGAACTAAAAGTGCCCATTATGACACTTCAAATCATCATTTGGGATATGTTCCTCATTTAACCACATATAAGGAAATCCAGACCAGAGATCAACCTTTGAAAACGAGCTACACCCATCATATAGTAAAAAACATAATTTATACATAGATGAGATTAATGATTTTTGGACTGCCACATGATTCAACCACTTATAGTTTATATACACCCTTAGAAAACCATCCTCTTTTGGGGAGAAAAACATAGAATATACTAATGAAAAAAAGGTTGAGGTAAAACATTTTATATTAGGTCCTCACCATGGGTCCTTGGATACTCTAGCTCCTATTATATCATTTGATAATTATATATTGAAATTGAAGAAGCACATGTAAAAAATGAATTCTGAACTGGATATTGTGTTTATGTGGAAAATCCCTAACCAAATCAAGTAAAACATATAAAAACTCCACTAAAATTATAGGATCCTCCAACACATATTCCTCATATGAACATAATGATAAGTCTACCGACTCGGATAGAAATGAATTCTATCATCTATGGAATTTTCAATGCTCTCACAATCTAATAAACACATTAAATTTTCTCATTTTATAGGATAACACAATTATCATCAGGAATATATAAATAACTAGATAGAAAATGTAAAATAATTAAATTTCATGAATAACATCATATTTATGAATTACAAATGGAAATAAATCAAAAAATGGTTGATTTTCCCCCTTATTAGCTCACATCCTTGAAACAAATCATGATGACTCTTCCAAACCCCAACTGGCATACTCAATGTTAGGGTACCTAGGAGACTCTTCATTGTATTTCATAAGGTGCATAATAAGTTAGGATCAAAAAAATTTCATGATGTTCCCAAAAAAGGCTTATGTTCCTATATAAGATTAAAAAATAGAATATTTGATGATCTCGGGTTCCTATACAACTATTACATCCTAATAATTATGTTTTCCACATCATACACTTTTTCATAGATAATGATGACCAAATCTACTATAATGGTCATTCATATATTCTTGAGGTCGAGGATGGCCATAGGGCTTCACATTTTTCAATCCATATTCCCTAAAAATATCATAATTTAATTATTCCTACCACTGATATAGCCTGAATAGAAATCACTAATGTTGAGAATGATAAGTGATCTAGCCTCCCAAACCATGTTTATCCCAAATAATAATCAAACAATTATAATGATGATGTACATGGTCACCATATGAAAATAAAATAAATGAAAATATCCCAGTTGGGTAATGAGAACTGCTAGGCTTGAGGTAAGGGGAGAATAAAACAATTGAGGTCCAATCCAAGATTTATAAAATCTGAACATCATTAACACATATTATACACATATATCTAAAAATTTCTTGGATAAAATCTAATGAATCCCCTATCGAGATCACTGTAGAAGAGCATGCATCGTCTGATCACCTCAGAATTCTTATTTACCCCATTATATTAAAGTAATGAAAATCGGGAGATATATATTGAATAACAATACACAAAATTAATGTTCAAAGTCAAGATGATTTTATCACTGAGATGGGGAGGGTTGAATCTGTAATACATTTTTCATTTATGATTCTATCAAATTGAAAGAACCTTTGACTCGTGTTAAAGATTATATTCCCACCAGAAAAAAATTCACATACATTTCCACATGAAGTCATGTATTTACTAGGTTCACTGTTCAATAAGAATAACTACGTCCATGGTATGGTATGTAAATTATCCAATACCCCAAAATCAATTGGAAAAAAATCCATGGATTATTATGAGTAGGATATAACCTTTCACTTGCGTCGCACTATGTAAACCTTTCAATAGTGTGTGTGCACCCTTATATTACAAATATGGTAATACAATGTTTATGTAAAAACTCAGGTTACATGTTATTATTTTCAATTCAGAAATGTATTCAATTGAAAAAACATATTCAATTTATTACATAGAATAATGTAAGGACCTCTTGAATTTTTTTAAAACATAAGCATAATTTTCCTAGTACATTTTTTAGGTTCTATTTTTATGAGTATGATTCTACCTTATACGATGCTGTTGGGTATGATTCTCCCCAATACGATTCATCTAGGTATGATTCTTCCTATGTCCATAAATCTCAGTATGAAAATCAAAAATCCGATATTTCAGCATGATATGATGATCAGATGAATATGATTGACAAGAAAAAAATTACAATCAATTGAGTATGAAAATCCATGAGTATGATGATCATATTAATTCAACATTGTGATATTGCCTCTTCTCTTTCACTTCTCTGTCAAAACATTTAAATTTTTTTTATAGAAATACTATTATTATATCTAAAAACAAGGATATTCTCTCTCATGAATATTACATTAATCATCCACAAAGTATAGTGGTCTTTTCTTCTATTATAGATGACCCTTGAATAACTTTGGAAGGAATCCCAAATATTTTCACTATTAATCAAATTCACCCTAATCTCAATTTCTAATAATATTTGATCTTTATATTGAATTCTTCCAGTATTCTCAATACTTTTTGATTATTCTATAACAATAACTTCTTCTTCAGAATCTCATTCTAATTTTATGTCTAATTTCAATACATGAGTTTGATTTTATGAATCTAAGTTATTCAAAACAATTCTCTATACCAATTGTATAAAAGTGTACAAGGAAATGGATTCCACTCCTAAATACTGACAAAATTAATAACTTGAAATGTCGAGCTTCCCCTTGATAGTATATTTAGTTCACATTGATTTCAAACTACTTTTTCATCATGACTTCATTTTGTGACTGAGTTGGAAACCTAAATAGTAATTCATTCATTTTGAAATAGTTGACTATATTTTTTATCTAATTTTGTTATTCTATTTTTATTCATCGGACTCCCGAAATTCATTCTCTTAGAAATATTTTTCATTGAATGATCATTTTGAGTATGATTGACCATGATAAATTGTATTTCTTTCTGAGCGGGAGTTTGATAATCATAGGAATGAAGGTTTTATTATGCATATGATGGATGATCGGATGCTACAATCCTTGAATATGATCATTCAGATTACTATCATTCTTATTAAGATCATGAGAACCATATGTAATTCCTCTTTATCGCTATCCAAATTCCTCATGTATGATTGGATTGCATGCGATTATGTTGGTTACGACCTCTTGAGTACGATTCCCACAACCTATTCCACTCATAAAACAATCAACCTAAATATTTTTTCTCTCCCCCTTTCTTTCATCAAGAATGAATAATATGTTCTCCAATTGACATATATTTTCTAAAACAAAAATCATCAATGTATAATCACATTAAAAAAGGATCCACACTAAATCTTATTACCCATTAATACCTTTATACGATCTTCTCCCATTTTGGGCCTTGGATGACACTGATCTGAATCATTTCTTTCAAACAGTATCTCCTTATTATGATGGATATAGTGTGTACAATTCCTTTGAAAAAATGAGTATGATTCCTTTGAAGCCAATATAATTTTCATCAAATATAATGTGAGGTAATTTTTTTTCATCAAACAAATATTATTGACATCAAAATAAAACACATGAAAACGAACACCTTCTCTGTTAGCATGTCCTTAACAATCTCCTTGTTTGGAGTTTATTTCATCCATGTTTTATAAGTCAATGAACTTTTTATCCTTATGAAATGGATAACCTCTCAACAATTCTAATACTACATTAGATAACTCATTGTAGAAATCATGAATCATTGACTAAAAAACCATGCTATCCAAAAATAGTTATTATAATATCCCTTTTCTTTCTCTTTCCATATCTCTATTTCATCCTTAAAATTTCATTATTCTAATTGGAATAACAAATCTTTTTTTCCCTACAAACACTCCAACAAAATTTAGAATAGTTTACTCCTAATAAAAATCTTATTTAACATATTCCCCACAGCTCTATATTCTATTTCTTTGTTTCATCTGATGTTGATCGCCAATTATATTCATAGATTTTACTTGCTTCAACAACCTTGGATGAGATTTTTGAATATCTTCTTAATTACATAAAATATATGAGTCTGAATCTTCTTCATGATTAGGAATATAATTTTCGGTATCATTATCAATAATTGTTTAAAAACAATCCTTCTCTTATTTCTCATCTTCCTATGTATATTTATTTTCTTCTACCTTCTCAACCACATTCACATCAACTGAATCAATAAATCATTGAGTTTCCTTGTTTAAACCTCTATAACCTCTTCCTTAAAAATCATAACTGATAATGATTCCATCTCCACATTTCTTCTCAATATTTCCATAGTATCATCCTTTCTTCTTAATGATACATGGTCTCCCAAAAACACTTAAGTATTACAAACATTGTGTTTTTAATTAATAATATCATATGTAGTCATATAAGATTTCTTTTGTATAAACAATTGTTCAGGATGTAAAAAGTTCTCAAACATTTCCACCAAAAGTTTTGAAAAAATTCCATGTTCAAGTAACATAGTTCATCCAATTTCCACCGATATTATATTGTTTCATTCAAAAACCCCATTTTTTTGGAGTGTAGGGGGGACTATAATCATTAAAAATGTAATTTTTATCAAGACAAATCTCAAATTATTCACTTTTTTAATCACCAAAATTTTTTAATCCCATATTTTTCAAAGAATACTCACATTCCATTTTTTGCCTTCCTTCTAAATATTTTAATCATTTTCAATGTACTTAATTTATGTTTCATTTAAAATACATATATAATGTGATTAAACTCATAAATTAAAGTGAATACTTATATCAATTTTGTTTTCTCTCATGGACTATAGATATCAAAATAAATAATCTCTAAGGGTTGTTTTAGACCAGTATCAAAATTCTTATATATAACATTTGTAATCAATTCCTTTTGAAAAATACTACAACAACAATATATTCTTATTCTAAAATAATTAATTTCTCAAACACTATCCCTTTTGGATAAATTTCTCATGATTTTTTGACTCATGTGTCGAAGCTTGTTATTCCACAATTGATTCACTTACACCATACTCACGTAATAAGAGTTTTTTATTTCATCAATCTGAAACAAATTTCACTCTGTACATTTGTCTCTTGGAACAATTTTGATATCTTGTACAATTTTAACAACAAACCCATCTCTTTTATAAGAATAATTATGCGAAACACATAGAAAAATGAGTTTTAACCCATTAACATACACAACATTCAGGGATTGCACATTTTCTTTCCCAATGATGGCTAATCCAACACCTATAATTTTGAAAGATTTACTATTTCTATATTTTAATGTGCCTTCTTTAAAATCATTCACATTCATCAAAAATATTAAATATTATATCATATTAGAATAAATACCAATTTTTAGCTTTCAAATTTGTTTCAACAACATGATCGTTATATTCTGTATTTCTTTCTTCATCTTCAGTTTCTAATAATTGTTAAGAATATTTTGTTGTGGCAGTAACAAAATAAGGCATCATTTTTCTAGGTGTCATGAATTTCCAAGCCTTTAACAAATATTTTCTAGGGGTTGGAATATATTTGTAATATTTAATACAACATTTTAATGTTTCTTCAAAAAATCGTTCATAAAAATCGTTTTTGAGGAATTGACTCCCCCTCAACCCTTTTCATTCATAACCTAAAAAATAATAGTACCAATACATATTCTCCATATGTCTTAATCCACCACAATGCCTACCATATGCATAAAATTATTATTTGACTCGTAGAACTCATTATTATTTGGATTTTTTAATATGTTTCACATAAACCTTCTTCTATTTTGTTTAATAGCCACAAACCATTCTTTATCAATAAAAGTATTCCTTTACTTTTCATCATTCTTATAACCATATGTGTGCATATATTTTCCAGACTCAGATTGTTTCAAAATAGTTTTGTATATAGGGTTCCTTGGGACTTATGAATTACAGTCTTTGTGGGTCTAGGCCATGTACATCACATTCCAAGCATTCCCCATTTTTGAAACAATTCCACCTTTTTTATCAACCATTGAAGATAAATTTTGATGAATCATCACAAGTTTCTAATTCGGAGAACATTATCCAACCTCATTAATAGAGGTCTGGAAACTAATATATTTTTTAAGAAGGTTTTTTTGGAAAAGTTTATACTCTTCTTCTTTTCCATTCCTCCAATCCCCTTTATTCTAATTATGATTCTTTTGTTTTATAAGATATTTATTCAAATCATCAATAACTTTTAATAGTTTTTTTCTCATCATCAAGACATTCTTTGTTTATTGTTAAAAAATATTAGTCTTATAACTTTCTATTTTATTTTTCAAACCTTATGATCTTTCTTAGAAATTCATTCAATTCCTCTCTTAATTTCATTAAAGATTGAGTTTATTCTTCTCTATAACTATTGATTCCAAATTATTCATCCTTCACTATTTAAATAAAATTATGTTCAATACCATACTCAAATGATTCTTAAAATAAAACATCACATCCTTTTCTTCTTTATCATTAGACAATAAACTTATTCTTTTATAATTGTGGAAATTACTATCATTCCATATGGAATATGATTTATCATGGTCACATTGTTTCTTAGATGATCTTATTAGATGTATTTATTCTTTATCAATATCTAATTTTTTCTTTCGTCAAGGAAAATTTTCCACAATGTGTAAAATTCCTCCACATTCAAAAAATTTAAAGGGATGTTTCCCTTGGTATTTACCTATACCTAATTTAATATTTATAGAAAATTAGTATAAAATATCATCAATATTTAAAAAATATTCATTTCAATAGTCAGATTCACCAGCTTCATCCTTAAAAAGAACCTACATTGAATTTTCTCTCTTAAAAGAATTGGATGACATTTCTTTATAAACATTTGTTTTTATCTTAATATATTTCTCCCTTCTCAGTTAATAGGTCATGAAAGTGATATGAAAATCATGAAGAGAAAATGTCTCAGGCTCTCTGTCTTCATGTATAAAACCATTTGAATCAGTCATTTCAGGAAGGATTCTCAAGATCTTTTCTACAACTATAGAATCACCCAACTTTTCACCATGACAACTAGTTTTACTCACAATGTCATTTACTCTGGTAATGAATTCCTCTACATATTCATGCTCACCCATCATCAAATCTTAATATTTCAATCCCCATATTTGTGATGTTTCCTTATATTTTTTATTTCGTTCATATATGGTTTTTAAATTATAACATATACCTTTGGTTATGGAATCACCATTAACCATTAGGTATTCAATTTTAATAAAGTGATCATAATATTGATTTCTTGTCCCTGTCATCATTCTCCAGATGATTATTATCAATAGATATATGATGATTTATAAAATCAATTAGAGGAAACCCATATTTTGTATCTTCATGAACTACATATACAATAGAAATAAGATAAGGCACCATTATATCTTTCCGGATATGATAATTATTTCCATAAAAAAGGGAATATGTTTATTGTTCACACAATTCAAGTTCCATATTATTAATGAATAAGGAAAGGGAACCATAATTCAGATACCACTTAAAATTTCTCTGTCAAAATGATTATATCAATGGGAGTGGGAGAGGTGAATTAGTGATTTTTTTTTCTTCTATATTTCATTCCAATTCATACAACCTTGATATATTGTAAATGATTATTTTCATTATAAAAAAATAATTCAATAACAAATCCATAGAAACATAAGTTTTACAAGTTTTGACATTTAATAACAATGGCTATGTCAATCATATGGAATGGAAATGATTCAATCCACACAATCCACTATAATGAAATCCATGTATTAAAATTAGTAAGATAGACCATTTTAATCATATATAACTATGTAAAAAAATCATATAGTGTGTGTGAACCATCTTAGGAAAATAAGGGTAATATATTTTTATGTAACAACTAATGTTACCTATGCTTATTTTCAATTCACAAATGTATTAAATTGACAAATAAATATCAATTTCTTACCCAGAAGAAGGTAAGAACCTCTGAGACTTTTAAAAACAAAATAATCATGATTTTCCTAATTCTTTTTCCATGTCTGATTCCATAGTGTAATATTCTTTCCGATATGATTTTCCCGGTACGATTCTCCCTGATAAGATTCATCCCGGAACAACTCTTCCACTTTCTAAAAATCATAGTATAAAAAACTTCAATCAAATTATCCAACAAGATATGATGATCAATTAAATATGATTTACATGTAGAATATGATAATCACTGAGTATGATCATCATCTAAAAACAACATTTTGATATTCCCTCTTCTCTCTCACTTCTCCACCATAACATTTTAAACAAAAAATCAATTCTAAAGTCCACTTCTTCTCTGAAAAATATAATATCATCTCTCCCATGAACAATACACTAGTTATCTACAATGTACAATATAATTTTATCCATTTATAGGTTACCCCAGAATGTCTTTGGTAGGAATCCCAAATAATGTCCTACTTAATCAAATTCACCATAAATGTTATTTCCCCTAAAATATCGTGTTTATTTTCACTTCTTCAAATCTTCTCAAAAAACATATATTATTATAAAGTAATCACATCTTCTTTATACTCTCATTTCAATTTCATGTCTGATTTTAATACATGATTCCTCTTTTTATGAATCTGATTTACTCAAAATAATGTTATGTACCAATTATATGAAAGTGTATATTGAAATGCATACCAATCTTGAATGATGAATTCAATCATTATTTTGATTGTTGAGCTCCCCCTTGATATAATATTCATCAAACTCAAATTAAATCTCCTTTTAAATCCTCAACTCTTCTCTTGACCCAGTTGTAAACCTGCAATGTCTTTCATCCCTTTGTAATGGTGGAAAGAAAATTTGAGCTCATTGTCGCCTCCTCTCTTCGTTAATCAGCCTCATGCAATTTTTTATCTAAATATTATTTTCTAGAGTATGATATTTCATAGTAAAATTCAATATGATATGATAATTTTATTCCATTAACAGAGTAAAATAATCTTGGGCACGATGGATTCTTATACATATGATGGATGATCAGATTCTAAAGTCCCAAACCATGATCATCTTTGTCATGATCATTATGATTATGGTCCTCATCACATTATATAATTCCTTCATAACCCAAATATTATTTTCTCATGTACGATCATCCATGTAACAATTAGCCTTGGTACAATCTATTGATTATGATCCCCATCATTCATTTCTTCTTAGAAATAAATTGGACGAATTCACTTTTCACTCACACTTTCATTCACCAAGTTCGCATGATATGTTCTCCAATTTACGTGTGAATTATGAAATAATAATTAGAAATGAATCATTTTATTTAAAAAGGATCCACTCAGAATCAGATTACCCATAAATTCCACATTACAATCTTCTCACATTTTGGACCCCAGATGAGTCTGATCTGAATGACATCTTTCAAACAGTTTCTCCTAATTGTGAAGTAAAAAAGTAACTCTGGTTCTTTTGAAAACATGAGTCTAATTATTTTGAAATAAATATCATTTTTACAAAATAAAAAGTGAGTTTATTCCCTTTCATTAAATAATCTTCACGACCCAAGGAAATGAGAGTAATGAAATAATTGAGGCCCACTCGAAGACAGCTAAAACCTCAACTTCCCTTCTAAATAATATCCACCTCCGACAGTCATTTTCCTTATTGAACACATATTGATCCCCTCTCGAGATGATCATGGATAATAAAGTATCCTATGTTCCCATCAATATTATTATTTACATACATATATGAACTTAATATAAATGGGGTGGAATTTATTGAATAACAAGACCCCAAACCACCTCTACGAACTAAAATTAGGACTACTCATCAAGAAATAGATTAGAGGTGAAGTGAATAAGGATATTAAAATGATTCCATGATGCCACACACTCGGGATCCCCTAATGAAGTAGGAAAATGTTCAATTAATTTGTAATAATAAAAATGATGATGGAAAATATATATTAATATAAATCATTTTATGTGACATATACCATTTTATACTCCTTGAGTAATAGATCTACCACTATTATAAAACTCCACGAATTAGATTTATGGAAAATTTAAAGCAACACTTATCCCTATAATGGATAAAACTGAATTTGATATAAATATTTTTAATACATAAAAATATCTCCTTTTTAGAGACACTCCACTCATACGTATCCATTCATTCCAATTAGAACTATAAAATATTCTTACTGAACAACTCTTCCTCCTCAACTAGATCAACCACTTTATGGTCGACCCGGATAGCTTACTAAACCCCACCAAAACAAACCATACATCGATGATGATCAATCAACATCTATACATATAAAAACTAATCTACTAATATAAAAATCATATAAATTATAAAATAGAATCCATTTCATTATATTCATTGGATTCACTAAAATATCCTCATTTGAAACACAAGTGTAACCAATATTGATATGTGTGGAATGAATAGATATCAACACAATATGAATCACAATTTCACTTGAGAAAAGAAAAATCACTTCATCCTTACATAATATTATGGGGGGGGGGGGGAATCTACTGTCCTTGATGGTTTCCACGGCTTATGTGATGAACCACATACAACATGAACAATTTCACAACCATCCCATGTAGTTCTCACTAGTGCCTAACTACAATCTGTATCCTACCTCATAACTAAATTATTTGATAACACATTTTCATAACCCTTTCCCATGGAGAACCCATCATTGGATTGAAATGAAGATGTGAGTATCCCTCGAGGCCTTCCTATAACTGGACATGGGGAATCGACTAGAACTTACTGTATAAAACATTTTAAATTGAGGAATTAGTATCATATGACCAATAAAAATAGAAACTACCCCTTGTACAACATCAAAACATAATAAAACCAAGATCTATAATAATCCTGAAATCAAAAAATAATTTCATAATAAAAATAAAAATCCCATATATGGGACCAATAAACATCCAATGTCATTGCCCTTGAAAGAAACACATGATCTCCAAGATAGTACATTCCAAATCTACCACAAAAAATAACGAAAACAACCCCAAAAGTAGTTCAAATATATATATACGTCTAATCATAACATGTAAACTAAATATATTTATACATTATACCTCTCATGAAAAATTATAACAATCGTAATAATGCTCGGGTGAACTAACAGTATAAACAAAAAACACCTCATATGACAACTACCACCCATCCTCACTAAGACCCAATAACATTGTATTTAATCCCAAAATAATAAAAAATTAAAGAAATATAAAATTAATTTCCCAAAAACATCATCCCTAGTTCTTTTCTACACTCACACCGTAATGTAAATCATATGATGCTTACTTCCTCCCACATATTTGCTGGCTCAGGTTGTAAACATAATTCTCCCAACATCTTATAGGATATAACATCATGTTATAATATCATGTCAGAAATACCATAACAAAAAAGATACAACAATAATGATTTAATACATTATTTTTATTCAATATCCACATTGACATCCCGTATATCTATTATAGTAGCATATTATGAAAATAAATAATTAAATCATGTTCCCTCGAACTAGCAAGAACGACCCAAACCATATCTCACCACAGAATATATATATAATGTCCATTGTACCACACATGATAAGGAAAAAGGAAATAAATTATATATATACCAAACACACGGCCAGACAAGATGGTCAAAACTATTACAATCTAATCACAACCCAATACTTTCAACACAATAACTTCTCCACACACCACACTAATGATTCCTTCTATAATGCAATTTATACCCCAAAAAAACAAGAAATATCTAGAAACCCATAATTGATTCCCATTTAACATCTTCATTTACACATTATATACATTGAAGTTATCAACCACTTTATGATCATTCTTTCATTAATATATTATATTCAATTACAATTCACCAAATTCATCCCCCACATTATTTCCAACCATTAATCTTTTCATTTCAATCATTATTCATTTACATTAAAAAATTAATCACTTCTTTTCCAGTATAATAATATTCACTACCATCTTTAACCTTATTAATAATCTTACCACATTAAATATAATTTCATACTGATCGTGATTCTACAACACCATCCCCAATATGCACATCAGCCTATCCCATCAATCAATATTGCAGTAATTCCAGAAAAAACACCACATCCCAACGATCACACATAAATAATAATTAAATCCCATATATTTCAATGAAATACAAGAGCTTCATTCCAGAATTCATAAAACCATAATAATCCAATAAACCAATATCACACTCAATATTATCAATAAGCTCAAAATAACTACAACCAATACAACTAGTACGAGTAATAACATTCATTTTTTCCAACAATGAACTTTTAAATTCAATTTTTAGCTTACAATCATATTCTCCAAATATCACTTATATGAGAAGGAAAAAATAACTTCATAATCACACATCTAATTATTTAATGACATTAATGAAATAATAATTTATAAAATATTATTATAATAAATAAATTTTAAAATGTAATATATTAATCAATAAATCCACCAGAATTTATTATCAAAATAAAAAAATCATCACCATTAGGAAATAATAAAAACCTAAAAAGGAGGGGGAAAATGTATATCCTTCCCTTTTCATTAACATTAGTCTAGTTTGTCAGCTTTTATTTAGTTTAATATAACCATCAACCCAAATAAATCATATGAACGTAACCTCTATAATTAAAAAAATAATAGAGACTTCTCAAATACCTATCTTTGTTGGAAATGTTTAAAGAAACACTACATGGTAATGGAGTAATCTTGTATAAAACACAATTTAAATGAAAGGAAACTATTATAGGACCAATCTGTAACAACAAAACAATAAAAGACACTCAATCCTCAACCTAAAAATGATGAATATTTTAAATTAAATCCTATGATTGAATAAATGTTATGGGGAAATATTAAGAAGAATAGAGTTACTATATTCCAAGAAATAATAATGTTAATGAACTGGGATGTTTAAAACCTCATTATAGATGGATGTAGGGAATTTAGAGGCTCTACTATTGGATAAGATTTAAAATAAGTTCACAGAATTTAAATGGGGAACTTTAGGACCTCTATTGATAAAGAAATCCCAAAATAACTTATTTAGGAAATAAGTTTTTCCAAAACAACCAAAATGACCCTGATCAATGTAGACTGAATTTTAATTCTATTAACCCAAAAAATTCATTATCTTTAAAGAAATTTAAATGGATTTTATCTCTACACCTACCTGATTGATGATTTCGTGGATTTCATTTGAGATCCCAAGAAGGCTACCATAGTTTTTATATAAAATAGTGAAAAAATAATAACTATTTCTCATCATTGTGCTCAAATATAATTTATGGTGAACCCAGTATCATTATTAATCTTCTGACATCACATAACCCAACCCCTCTTCAATGAAACACAACCAGTCCCTTTACTCTAGGAATTTCTCACCTTCCCATTTCTTATAAAACAAATGTTATAACACTCTGACTATACCAAACCCTTCAAAATTGTCTATATTTAATCCTTGTTTTTCACTGCAAAATATTCCTCCTAATATACCAACCCCAACATGTTTTTCAGAAACTATGGGGTATGAAAAGACAACACATCAAACTAACAATATGAAAACCCTAAAAATTCAGGGATTCTTTATATATAGTTCCAAAAAAGATATCCCATTTATACCATAGGACATAAAACCTAATGTGTAAGACCTATAACTAGATAAAATTCATCTATTAACAATGGGTAATATCCAAAATCCTTTATTCATCAAATCTCCATTACCACAAAGGAATAGATTGAGAATTTATGGGTTATTAAATGATGTTTTTTATATTTAATTAATTCCTTATATGGTTATATTTAAAAATTTATTGAATGAATAAATAAAATCTTTATAACATGATTCTAATTCAATACACACATATTGGGGTTTATATTAATTATAACAATACATAATTTTTATAGTAATTTTTTCCATCAAAATCAAGCGTAACAAGATATATTTAATAGTTTTAGTCTATTTTCTAAAACCCATACATCTCTATACATTTTTTATACTTGATTCAGGAAGAATATATAATTATCAAATTCTATATAATACATAACTATTTTGAAATAATGTTTTACGTCATAAAAATGAAAATAAATTTTTAGAGTTGATCAAACAACCTCAAGTTGGTGATGTGAGAATAAATATGTGTAATAAATGAATACCATATCATAATAAATAATCCTTATATAATTAAATAAAAAAATATGAAAATATATATATAATAAAATATTTTTAAAATTCAATAATTTAGATATAATTACCGAGTGAATTGACACTGAACATAAGGCATCCTCTAAACCACACACTTATATTTCATGTAAATATTTTTCTCACTAGACCGTAATTTCTCTTTTTATTAATCAAAAGTATTTATTTTATATTCTTAATGTATGTTACTCAACTATATTTTTATTCTATCTTACATTTCATTTATTGGGATATACAAAATTTAAGGTTCATTTATAACAATTTTTCCTTTATTATAAATTTTTTTTCTCATATCGATGATCAATTGTTGTTTGGTTGTCTTCTCTAAAACTACTTCAATGATTTCATTATCTTAAAATGTACAATAAAATAGTTCTAAAAATTTATAATTATAGATTTATAGATAATTTTACAGTCTATATTTAGGAAATATAGATAGAATGATGGATTTTATAAAAAAATTATTTTTTAAAAGGTTTCTCGATATGCTTTTATTATGTTTAAAATTATCGTTTTCATTATTATTTTTTATATTTAACATGAAACTAAATTTTAATTTCTATAAAATTATTACTTTCATATTATTTCATTTAATTATTAAACGTAGTTTTTCAAAAATTATTCATGTATGGAAGTAATGGACACTAAAACACATTGTATGTGGAGGTGATGAATAGGCCCTAATATGGGAAATGATTACATTTTCGAATTAGAGAGATGGAGTGAGTAAGGGAACTTTTATTTAATTAATATAATATAATATCATTATATATGGATTCTGATGTCTTCATATTATAATGAGAAGAAGTTATTTTGATGGGGTTTAATTAAAAAACCCCGAATGGTCTCGATTATGGAAAATAATCAATCATTTTATATCCCCCATTAAATCGCAACATATTCCTTATTAGATCGGTCTATTATGACAGAATAACCTATGAGATGTTTGAAATGGGGTTGGGGAGTGTGTAATATTATATTATAAAATAATATTTCAATATAATAAATAAAAACAACACATCATTATTAATTTGGGAAAATTAATTTTGAGAATAAATATTGTATTATTATTACTGTTGGACAATGAAACCATTGGGAATTACAATATTTGGTAATGGAGACCATATAAATGGAAATTTATAATTAGTGTATATCAAGTGTAATGATAGGAGTAAATTTATGTATGAGGGATAAATGATTTCCTAAATCCGTAGTATTATCCCATTTGAATATCACTTATCATTTCATTATAGGGGGTATTATTGGTGGGGTTTTCAATACACCAATATCAAAAATAAATTATATAAATGTGGGTCAAGATAAATTGTCTATGGGATTATTTCAAAATTGTTCAAATAATCCCTAGGAAAAACACCGGTTGAACCTCCCCATTAGAGTACAACCATTGGATTTCATACCAGGGACACTTTTTTTTGTACGATAATGGATTATGTATATTGTGGATACATAGTATTTATGTGTATATTATTTTAGAAATGAAATATTGTTTAAAAAAATATCATAGTTTTTAAATCAAAATTTAATTTCATTCCTCATTTAAAATATAGTGGTTGACAATAGATAATAGTGAAATTTGAAAAGAAAATATAGGAATAAATATTAAAATAGTATTTTGTAATAGTAATAAAATAAATGACAACAACCGTTATTAAAGTGTTAAATATGATAAAGTAAATGTTTTACACAAAATAATGAAAATAATATTTTTAGTACAATAAATATAATATTACAAAATATTCTAAAGATAATTTTTTTTATAAAATTTCATCATATGGTTTTAGAAAAAGGAGTATATTTTTATAAAAATGATAACATTATTTTCTTAAAAAATAATTAGTTTTTAAGAGGGTTGAGAAATTGATCATGTTATAAAAATTAAATTTTTCAATAAATAAGTATTATAATTTTAAAAAAAAATTAACATATTAAAATAATAATTTCGTTAAAATGAATTCCAATATTTATAATAAGAACATAAAAAATTACGATAAATTCTTTTTCCAGAAAATATTAAATATGATGTTGAATAGTGAAGTAATATATTAGTTCTATATTTTTTAAAATTATATATTCTTTTTTTTATTCTTATATATGTTATAAGAGAAAATTATTATCCTCATTAATATGGATTCATAGGCCTGTTACAATTAAATCACATGTTGGGTGACTATTTTAATATTTTTTATTTTATTTTAACATTTTATTCTAAATCACATTAGCCATCCACTTATAAAAACCACAATTCACCCACCAATTTCTCCACTAATTCTAATTCTAAAAGATCTCTCATAATATGGATAAATATATTTACATACAATGTATACTTGTCTTAATGGTTAATCTATCACTAAATACCATTATATGAAGTCTTAATATGTAGAGACCCAATTCTTGACATTAATGGACATTACATTACTTTTGCAGAATACTTAATACAAAACAAAAATATACACCAAAGGACCATAATAGTTTATTGTCTTTGGAAACTCAGAATATAATATTCTAATCTTGGTGAAAGATCTTCAACATATCCTATAATGATCTTCCCCTTTTATTTTCTTACCTAAATCCTTTCTTTAAATCCTGGGGAAAAGAAAACATAAAAAGGGTGAGCTCAAATGCCCAGTAAGGGTAAACATAGAGAACATAAAATAATCCATAAACATTTGAATGCAAAAATATGAACATAAAATCTAAGCATCAAAATCTTGACCATAGACATGAATCATGGAAGTACGTAAGGCATATATCATAAGGGAACATAAATCATGATAAAATAACATGGGAATATATCATGTAATTATGGAAAACCATTAATCACATTATATGATTTCCATAGTAGACAAGACATTACTTCCAAGACCATCTTAGTGGACAAAGTCCCTTTTTGAATCGAGTTCACTCCTCGTTTCAGTCTTGTAACACTGAACTAGATTAACGTACCATTCTAGCCATGTCTATCTCATGAGATATAAATCATTACCCAATGCATTGGAGGGATATATTGGTCCTACCCATCTCATAATGAAATCATTATTACTTGTGCCACATCATAAACATAAATCATTCATCATAACCCAAAGAATAAAAATGGGTTTCATAAACATCACCCCATCATAACATAATCCATATAAAACAAATGGATATCATTTAATAATAATAAATGTAAAACCATGTAAATCATAGAGATATTATACTTGAAACATACACATATGAAATAATGTCATCTTATATGGAAAATGGATTTGATAACACACTTGAAAAGACTTCTTGAGTAAAATATCCTTTCTTCTTAAAAATTATTATATTTTCACAAAATTCCATGAAATTTTAAAATAAATGTATTTTTTTGAAAATAATCATAAAATATTGCAGAGAAAGCTTCATGAAAATTAGGGGATATGAAACCGTAAAAATTTGTTCACACAGTATAAGTTAAAAATAACATTCTCCTCGTACTTTTGATGGAAAAGTCAGAAAGTTCCCCTTGTGGTAAAAAATAGAATGATTCCTTTCATAACATGTGTTAAATTTCAAAAATGGTTAAAAAGTTCTTTTATAAATACATGAAATCAGTTTTATAAAACATGGGCATGGATGACAACAATAACCCTAGTAAATACTTACGAATAACAATCTTGGATAAGAACGAGATTGGAATAATTATCCCTTACCTTATGTCTGATCTGCCTCATATGTACTCGGACCTCCTGTATAATGATTCAAATAATGTTATTGACTAATTACAGAATCATATTCATTGGTATGATATCATATATGGTTAAATTATGTCTTTATAATACTCGTTATTTTATAAATTCCATGTTAAAGCTACGTTTTGGTTAAAATCGTTACATTTATCGTACGTGTTTTGATTTGTTATTCTTGATATTATTATTACTTATATCATGATTTAATTACTTCTAGAATTTAAATCATGATTTATATATCATATATATTCAGTATATATATAATATATATAGATGAATGAAATCAAATACACCGATCAGGGAGACGATAGGCCATACATACGCATGAACGTTGTTTTCCTTTCCATATTGACTTGAATGGAATTAAGTAGATGACATAAATATATATATATACATAAATACAGTCACCTTATTATGTCATATATTTCATGATTAGTTATTATATATACTTTATAATCATTCTTGAATTTTTAACATGGAAAATGAATCTCATCGCATCGTGGAGATGGTTGTCCGTACGTACACACATGCGGTGATTTCATTTTCCATAGGTTGGATAGAAGGTGAAATGGGTTTGTTTCATATTTATATTAACATATCAGAATATAAGTAATATTTATGTTATTATTTTATAATTAAACAACTAAAGAAGAAGAAGTTGAAGAAGAAATAAACTTGAAAGAATTGTTAGAAGAGATTACCTCTTCTTCGACACACCTCCTTTAAAATTATTCTTAGGGCACTAGATATTGTCTTTTGAGAAGAACAGAACCTATATGATATTACTAGTAAGGTTTAAAGAGTAATTGGTAGGGTTTTACCAATCTTCAAGTCTCAAAAGGGTTTGAATTGAAGAGGGAAGGGGTTCCCTTTTTATAAGGGAGGAGAGGGGCACCTTTGGAAAACTTAAAATATTATTTTATAATAAAGTCATTTTCATTTTTTAATAGCTCCAAATTTATTTATTAAGAAGATAAGGTGGAAATGGGTTTAAATACTCTCACCTAATAGGTTTTAGAAAAGTTTAGGTTACTATTTTATCCTTATCATTTAGATTTAACTCTATGTTAAATTATTTAACTTTTACCGTGTCTTTTTGTTTTCTTACACTATATGGTTACTAAACATACTATAACAAGAAAAACGAACCCCAAGTGGTTCATTATTAATATATATATCCTTATCTATGTCATTTTTCTGATCTTTATATTTTTAGGAATAAAATAACAATTAATAGTATAATATTTATTTTAAAAACTATTTTATGTCAATTTTGACACTATTTGGTACATGATTTTTGTGAAAATCATAACAGCATGATTAGTTCTAAAAAAGTAAAATAAATCATTACTAACATGTCATATTAACCTATAAAATTAGTGTAATTCTTAAAAAGTCTATAATTTCATTTATTTGGGTATTTATAACATCAATTATGTTAATATTTAATTAATAAGGTAATTACTGCATCATTATTGTGTCATATGTAAATTATATTATTTAATGTCTAATTTTTTTTAATAAAATTCCATTATTTAGCAAATATTTTTATATTTCTAATGAATATTTATAGTCATATTTATCTTTTGTATAACCCTATATTAAAAATGTTTTAATTATTAAACATTGATTTTAACTATTTTAATTTTTTATTAAATAAAATAATAATAAATGTCCTAATCTAATCCTTGTGGACATAAAGGGTAATATTTTATTCCTAAGGTTATTTTTGGTCGAATTAAACTTATCCAATAGAATTATAACATGTTATAGGGTAATAATAATTCCATTTTTACCCTTTATTACCATATTTACTTTTAACCGAGGTAAATAAAAGTAAAAAGTTACTATTCAACAGAAATTATTTTTATCTTTTTGAACCAAATTTTACTCCTTGATATTAACTGTGTCTCTCGGATTTTAGAAATTCCACTTACAGAAGTGGTAAAATTATGTTTTATGTAAATTTTCAAATTCTTCTAGGAGGTGGGTAAAAGACGGTGAAAAGATCAATAAAATTTTTATATATCTAAAATTATTATAAAATGACTCAAATGAATAACATTGAACTTATATAAGTATTATGAGTCAATTTTGACCTAAAATAAATTTAAATAAAATAAATAATTATTTAAATAAACGGTCTATTTTTAAATAGTAACCGAGTGTTTTCACTATTCATCAAAAAATGAATGTTTTCAGAGAAATACAAAAAATTCACCCAAGGATAATTTCGTTATTCCGAATCTAAAAATGAAGTCCATTTTGAATGATAAAATTCATAATATTTCAAAAAGTGGGTATTAGTATTCATAACAGCTGGTTTATTCCATATTTTAATAACATATCATTGTTTAGTGAAACTCTGTATTGTGTACAACACACGCTATCATGGAAGGTCGTGATTGTGTGTAATGTAAGACAAGTTAGGGTTGCGTGTAGTGCAAGACTTTTTTGTTGTTGTGTATAACAGAATCCAACAATATTTCATTTATACATTGAATATATATATATATATATAAACTCAATGTTGCGTAGAATAACTACTATCAAACGAACTTGAAATTGTGTGTAACACGATCCAAGAATAGTGTTGTGTATACTACAAGATAATACGGTGTTGCGTATAGCGCAACATAATATTGGTGTAGCGTACAAAAAAATACATCAAAGAAATTAAAAAGAATAATTCTCATAATATTTCAGGTTGTTACATTCTACCACCCTTAAAATGAATTTCGCCCTTGAAATTCATCGGGGTTATAAATGGTTTTCTACTTGAATGTTTCTTTAATTGAATCCCACATCATAAAAAAGAATACCAAAACTTAACTTTAAAAACTAAAGTATGAAACGTAACGGTTACCCAAATTAACTAATCCCTGGTTTTCCAAATATGAGAACATTGGTGAAAATATGGATATGGAAGAGAAATATAACCATCATGTTCTGATGGAGGTGGTATGGAACATGGATATGAAAATTCCAACAATCAAAAAGCCATAAATTTGTGATGATCTAAGGTACCATAGGATTCATCGTATATGTTGACACATGGACAACATTTTTGGTTTTCAAAATAATTTCCCTAAAGTTGAATAATTAGAAGAAATACATACTTTATTTCGGTACAATCTCACCATTGTTCATGCCTTGAACAATTTCCACTTCATCTCATAAAGAAATGAAGTTGAATTTTTCATTCTTGAAGTGTTAGCAGATCATGTGATAGAATTATTGGTCATTCCATCTGACTCAAAGAAAAGGTTACAAAAATTTATAAGTCCAACCTATGGTGAGATTAATCATATATGGTTTCAAAAATGGACTTATACATCATCTATCATAGCTCTAAATAAAATAAAACTAGTTTCTAATAACCAGGGACTTCCTGTAGGACAGTGGTATTCAATAAAGGCATGTCACACTTCGGTTGTGGGTTTGATTCCCAAAGCCTTGTCTGACGTGACGGGTTGTCGCCCGTTCTACATGTTTTCCTTTTTCTAAAAATACAATATTATAACATTACATCAATAATATCGAAAATTTATATCCTTAAATAGTACTAACTAATGTCCAATATAATCCATTCCAATATTTAGGCTTATCCAAAATACTTTTGTCCAAGCTCATCGTATAAAAAAACAATTACTAGAAATGTCATCATTTGAGCATGTGAATACCGTCATTTATCCCCCATATATCATACGATATATCTTGTTGGTCACATTACAAACATGTGAATACCATAATCATGTATTCTTTTGAAACATTAATTAACATAGAACCTTAGTGAAAACATGAATGCTGTTAAAACATTACTCTTTACACATACCAAAATCCTAAAAACTCTATATACTCAAACCATGATATCACTTAGTCCTTATATCAATCATGAGATAATGAATAATATCATACATATTATTCATTATGCGCATATCATCTACTTTCTAAAACTATTTGAATCACATTTCATGGTTACCAGTACCATATAATTATTGAAAACCACAATAGACTAATACAATAATATTCCAATATACCATAAAAGTACTTCAACAACATTATTCTTGAATAACAATAACTAAACACTTCAATCCATCCTCATCAATGATTTTCATGGAATAAGTCCTTCCTTGATTTAGAAGTAACCTCTTAGGTCAGGGTATTGAGTTGGGTAATTCCCATGTTCTCCACAAATAAGACATTGAACTCCATAACAGTTTGTCAGTCTATGTCCCTTCTCTCCAAATAGATAACATCTTCCCCTCAATTTTATGTATTCATTAAGGTTCTTCTTCCCTTATTTAGAAATATCAAACTTCCTTTCTCTATACTCCTCACCATGCGAATATGCATAAAATTCAATCTTCCTCTTATTTGAGGAATTATGAATACCACTAAAGTTCACCATGTTAATCATATATCGCAATGACTGATTCACCAAAATCCCAAAATAATTCTTTCTAGGAATTACGCAATTTCATTCCTCATAGTCACTTATTTGTCCATTGGATTCAATGTTGACCCAATTCCTTCCGGTTCCCTCCATTCACAAAAACAAAAAACCATGGTGTAAGAAACCGTTAAAATACCAAGGAACCACATATTCATAAAAAGACACTTATGGGATGTATAACTTATCACACATTATTTAATACATGACACCCTATGTTCCCCCATGGTTATTCAGGATCGTCAAAATAATTATAGGACTGTAACATATAGTTATACTAAACCTTAGGGACATCCTTAGACATACCTTAGATATATCTCTATGGATTTCACTAATGTTCTCGCATCCTAGTTTCCAAAGGATGACTAAATATTTCCTCTAATACCAACTATAGAGACCCAAAGCTTGAAGTAAATATACATTACATTACTTTTGAGGAATAATTAATACATAACAAAAACAGACACTAATGGACCGTAATAGTTTAGTTTCTTTGGAAGCTCAGAATATAATCCTCTAATCCTGGTGAAACATCTTCAACATCTCCCATAATGATCTTCCCCTTTTATTTTCTTATCTAAAACCTTTCCTTAAATCCTGGGGAAAACAAAACATAAAAAAGGGTGGGCTCAATTGCCCAGTAAGGGTAAACATACAGAGCACAAAACAATCCATAATCATTTGAATGCAAAAACATGAACATAAAATCTAAACATCAAAATCTTGAGCAGTGACATGAATCTTGGAAGTACATAATGAATATATCATAAGGTAACATCAATCATGATAAAATAGCAGGGGAGTAAAACATGTAATTGTGGAAAACCATTAAGGACATGATATGATTTCCATAGTAGCCAAGGCATTACTGCCAAGACCATATTAGTGGACAAAGTCCCTTTCTGAATCGAGTTCACTCCTCGTTTCAGTACTGTAACACTGAACTAGATTAACTTACCATTCCAGCCATGTCTATCTCATGAGATATAAATCTTTACCCAATGAATAGGAGGTAGATATTGGTCCCACCCATCTCATAATGAAATAATTATTACTTGTTCCACAACATAAACATAAATCATTCATCACAACCCAAAGAATAAAAATGGGTTTCATAATCATCATTCCATCATAATATAATCCGTATAAAACAAATGGATATCATTTAATCATAAGAAAAGTTATTCCATATAAATCATAGAGATATTATACTTGATACATAGACATATGGAATAATTTCATCTTATATGGAAGATGGTTTTGATAAAACACTTGAAAAGAAATCTTCAAGAAAATATCCTTTCTTCTTAAAAATCATTTTATTTTCACAAAATTCCATGAAATTTTAAAAGAAATGTATTTTCTTGAAAATAGTCATAAAATATTGTAGAGTAATCTTCATTAAAATGAGGCGTTATGAAACCGTATCAATCAGTTCACACCGTATAAGTTAAAAATAACTTTCTTCTCATACATTTGTGAGAAAAGTCAAAAAGTTCCCCATGTGGAAAACATAAGTAATATTCCTTTCATAACATGTGGTAAATTTCAAAAATGGGTAAAAAGGACTCTAAAAATACATGAAAACATTTTTATAAAACACATGCTTGGATGATAAAAATAACCCCAGTAAATACTTACGAATATCAATCTCAGATAAGAACGAGATTGGAATAATTATCCATTATCTTATGTCTGATATGCTTCATATGTATCCGGACCTCATATATAATGATTTAAATAATGTTATTGACTTATTACTGAATCATATTCATTTTTATTATATCATATATGGTTCAATTATGACTTTATAATACCAGTTCGTTTATAAATTCCATGTTAAAGCAGCATTTTGGGTAAAATCGTTTCATTTATCGTACATGTTTTGATTTGTTGTTATTGATATTAATAATACTTATATCATGATTTACTTACTTCCAGAATGTAAATAATGATTTATATATCATATATATTAAGTATATATAGATATATAATAGATAGATGATTGAAATAAAATACACCGTTCATGGAGACGGTTGGTCGTACGTACGCATGAAAACTGTTTTCCTTTCCTTATTGACATGAATGGAATTAAGTAGATGACATACATACATATATATATATACATAAATAAAGTATAATTATGAAATAATATATTTCATTATTACTTATTATATATACTTTATAGTCATTATTGAATTGTTAACAAGGAAAATGAATCACATCGTGTCGTGGAGAAGGTAATCTGTACGTACGCACGAGCGATGATAACATTCCTATATTTATTGAATGGAATTACTGTGGATGATATAATATCATAGAATCAGTATGATGTTATAATAATAATATATAGTTATTTTTTACACCATTATACCCATCCAAGTAAGGTGGTGGTGGAAAAACATATTACACCATGGCGTGGAGACGGTATTCTATACGTACGCACGCGCGGTGATTTCGTTTTACGTATGATGGACAGAAGGATAAATTGGGTTGTTTGATATATATAATGACATATAAGTATATAAGTAATACTTATTTTATTACTTTATAATGAAACAACTAATGAATAAGAAGTTGAAGAAGAAATAAACTTGAAAGAATCGTTAGAAGAGATTACCTCTTCTTCGACACACCTCCTTTAAACTTCTTCTTAGGGCACTAGAGTTGGTGTTTTGAGAAGACCATAACCTCTATAATATAACTAGATAGGTTGATAATAGGAATTGGTAGGGGTTGGACGAGCTTCAAGGCTCAATAGGTTGTGATGAGAAGAGGGAAGGGGTTCCCTTTTTATAAGGGAGGAGAGGGGCACCTTAGGAAAACTTAAAATATTATTTTATAATAAAGTCATATTTGGTTTTTCATAGCTCCAAATTGATTTATTTCGAAGATAAGGTGGTATGGGTCTAAATCCTATCAAACAATAGGTTTTAGACAAGTTTTTGTTACTATTGTATCCTTATCATTTAGATTTAACTCTATGTTAAATAATTTACCTTTTACCGTGTCTTTTTGTTTTCTTACAATATATGGTTATTAAACATACTATAACAAGAAAAACGAACCCCAAGTGGTTCATTAGTAATATATATATCATTATATAAGGAGTTAGGCAGAATCTTATTTTTTTAGGAACAAAATAACAATTAATAATATAATATTTGTTTTAAAAACTATTTTATGTCAATTTTGACACTATTTGGTACTTCATTTTTGTGAAAATCATAAAAGTATGATTAGTTCTAAAAATGTTAATTAAATCAATACTAACATGTCATTTTAACCTAAAAAATTATTTTAATTCATAAAAAGTCTAAAATTACATTTATTTGGGTATTTATAAAATCAATTATGTTAATATTTCATAAATAATGTAATTATTGCATCATCATTATGTCATAAATAAATTAAATTATTTAATTTCTAAAAATTATAAATAAAATATCATTATTTAGTAAATCTATTTATATTTCTTATTAATATTTATAGTCGAATTTATCTTATGTATAACCCTATATTAATAATTTTTTAATTAATAATCATTGATTTTAACTATTTTAATTCTTCTTTAAATAAAATAACAATAAATGTCCTAATCTAATACATGTAGACTTAAAGGGTAATATTTTATTTCTATAGTTGTTTTTGGTCAAAATACAATTATCCAATAGAATTAGGACATGTGTTAGGGTAATAAAAATATCATTTTTACCTTTAATTACCCTATTTACTTTTAACCATGGTAAATAAAAGTAAAAAGTGACTATTCACAAAAAATGATTTTTATCTTATTGAACCACATTTTACCCCTATATATTAACCGTTTATCTTGTATTTTCGAAATTCCACTCACAGAAATGGTAAAATTAGTTTTATGTAAATTTTCAAATTATCCTAGGAGGTGGGTAAAAGACGGTGAAAAGTTCAATAAAATTTTTATATATCTAAAATTATTATAAAATGGCTCAAAATAATTACACTGAACATATATAAGTATTATTTATGAATTTTTACCTAAAATAAATTTAAATAAAATCAATAATTATTTAAATAAAAACTCAGTTTTTAAATTGTAACCTAATATTTTCACTATTCATCAAAAATTGTAAGTTTTCAGAAAAATACCAAAAAATCACCCTAGGCTAATTTAGATATTCTAAATATAAAAATGAAGTCCATTTTGAAAGATAAAAATCATAATATTTCAAAAAGTGGGTATTATTATTCATAAAAGCTAGTTTATATAAAACTTTAATAACATATCTTTGTTTAATGAAACGTAGTATTGCGTACAACACATGCTATCGTGGAAGGTCGCGATTGCGTGTAATGTAAGTCATGTCAGGGTTGAGTGTAGTGAAAGACTCCTTTGTTGTCACGTATAACAGAATCCAAGCATATTTCATTTATACATTGAATATATATATATATACCCTGAATGTTGCGTATAATAACTACTATCAAAAGAACTTGAAATTGTGCGTAACACGATCCAAGAATAGTGTTGTGTATATACAAGCTAATACATTGTCGCATTTAGCATAAGATAATACTGGTGTAGCGTACAAGAAAATACATCAAAGAAATTAAAAATAATAATTCTCATAAAATCTCGGGTTATTACATAATAGGTTATCTAAACGAGGAAATTCAAGGAAGAGGTGATTTTCTTAACTAAGTTCATCCATGTTTCATTCTACTTATACCTCATATAAATATATTAACTATTTAATTATATTTTGAAATGAATATTAAAATTATATATTAAAATATTATTATTTCAAAGGAACATGAATTCTCATCTCTCATTATCTCTTTAATTAAAATGAATAATCATCACCCATATTACGACTGATTCACTACCTCCCGGGAGAATATGTTTCCTTTTATATTACCAAAATACACTATTGGATTTAAAAAAAAATTAATAAATAAATACATTTTTATTTCTTTATTATTATTATTTAAAAATAATTTTTTCCTATTTGTGATAATAACTATTAATGTATATAAAAATGTTACCCATAAAAAACAACCATACAGAGATACCTTCCTTTGTTTAAATCTATCGTATTCAACCCATAGAGATTTAATAATTTATTCATTTGGAATGATAAATAATCTATACCTCTATAATTTTGGAAATTATGGAACTCTTTTACAATACATTTGACAATGATAAAATACCAAAATATTTTTGGAGAAGATAATCAAACCACCTTTAATGGAAAATGTGAGGAAAATAGAGAGAATTAAATGAAATCAGTAGAATTATAATCTATAGACACTAAAACACTCATAAAAAGATATTAAATATTATAGATGAATGTTCCATATATTTAACAAAAAAAAATTTGTGGATTATAATAGTTTAGTTCCTTTCGACACTAGGTAATCATTCTTATTATTTAGTAAAAGGTCTACAATATATGCCATAAAATATTTCTTCATATCATTTAAATAAGAACTGAAGAAAGGGTAATATCAATTTACTAATAATATTAAATTTGTGAAATATGTAAACATAAAATGAGTTTGAGAACATGATCATGTCAAATGAAAATCATACCTTGAATATCAATTATCAAAATCTTAGGTCATGGAATCTTGTTTCACAGCTCATACGACATGGATCATAGGGAAATCAAAGAACATTAACCATGAGAAATTAAAATCGGAATAATACATTTATTTGTGGCAACCATATCATGATATAACCTTGTTAACATATATAAATAGAAACAGGTTCACACATTATATTAAAGACAAGGAATCATGACCTCATATAAAATTGTGGACATGCAACCATGACCACACATTACATTTTGGACCGAAAATATATGTCTATGAATAACACTATGAACATATATATAGGATCATGAAAAACATTTTGAAAAATTAAAACACATTAATTTATAACATATTCAATAATTACTTTTCTATCTTTACATAATATTTAATGGTTGTTATAAACCACACACATCACATAATCCATATATTTAGGTTCCATAAGATTCTAAAACATTAATCATATCATATCCTTTAAAAGATTCGAGTTTTATAGAAAATTTATTAAACTATAACCCAATGAAAGAAATCTGTTTCATAAACATATTTTCATCATAATCACAGATCATACAGAGAAATCGGAAACATGGATTCATGGGATCTTATCTCTAGTAATGGTTAAGTGACATCAAAATATGTCATATTTGATGAAACATGGTTTTAAAAGATAAATTAGAACATTTCTTGATGAATAAATCCTTCCCACGTCGGAATAATATTTATAATACATAATAATTTCTAAAATATTTTTATTTTGAAGCTAACATTGTACACTTAAAATGGAAGCGTTAAAAAATTGATATGTCCTGATGGTAAATCATGGAGTCATGTTAATAAAAAAATTACTTACACATTTTATAATCAAGACAAATAGAGCCAGTTATTTAAAGGAAAAAAGTTACCTTTTTAAACCAATTAAAAAAATCAAACATTTTTAAAATTCTATAATAACACTTTTTCGTATTTTTTAATCATTTTTAGGAAACATGTATATAGAATCAAATGGATTTTTTTCTTAAGAAACAAACAAATATGATTTTTGTTAAAATATTTTTTAAAACATTTGAATATATAAATAGGGAAAAATTATGTTAAAATTTATTATCATGACATGGAGAGAGTATAATAAAATTGAGGAGTTTCATGAGATGGGAGTAAAAATATTTCGTTATCTAAATCATAATCATTAATAATTATAATAATCAATGTGATTTCATCATTAAACAATTACCAATATTGTATCATGGAATCATAACCCCATATAATTGAGATAATAAAATGGATATGTGTTTCTAATAAAAAATTTCTTAAATAATCCTAAAACCCATTAATTTGAAGTATATACGCAACATAAAAGAAGTATGTGGTGAATAAGGCATGTGTCTCATAGAAAGTAAGAGTGCGAGGAAACCCCCTTCCCCCTTTAGTGTTCGATTGAGTCATAAAATTTATTAAAATAATAAATGTAAATTAATAATTTAATATCATTAAATTATATAAATTGATAATATAACATGTAAAAGACGAACTATATAAACCATAAAAATAAATGAGTGGTTAACATGGCATAAGTCTCCCCGAAATAAATGAGAGACTAGATAATATTTACCTCATTAGATATTTGTTGAGTCTTCAACCCCATGAAAGAGGGATCCTATATTTATATGTAACTTACCATAATCTTTAGGTTAAAAAAATACATTTATTTGTAGTTTATACACCATATATGTAAAAAACATTGGTTTATGGCATGTGTCTTACAAAAACATAACGTGAGACAGAAATTTCTTACAATAAGTCTTAAATTACTTCATACACATTCACCCCACAAGTATAATGAATATATTCATATTGAATGTATAATAAAAACAATTAATATATTTATAATACCATATATGATTTACTTATGACATTTTATTACACGTTTAATAAATATTCAATGATAAAATAACATTTCAGGTAATAATTCTTTTGGTTTTTTTGTATATGTTGATTTGCTATTTTTTATCTTCTTATGTAGATAATGGACCCATTATATCTATAATTTTTATCATGATATTAATATCATATATACTATTTATATTAGCCATTAGAAAAATCCATAAAACAAGACATAAGAAATGAAATACTCTGCTGGGGGGGAGGTAGGTTATAGGTCTGCATGAACGTTGTTTCCATCTTCTTGAAGGATTGAAATAAATAAATTTTAATAATATATTAAATTAAAAAAAATATTTTTATTTCAATTAGATCGCACATATTTATTTATAAATTTCCATAATACCTTTCCTTTATAGAATATTTCTATAACAAATCACATCACTTCATGAGGTGGTAGTCCAATGTACACAAGAGAAACATTATGGTATCCCATAATGGATGTAAACTAAGAAAATATATTCGATATCATAAATAAAAATTTATAATTATATTAAAATATTCATATATATTGAATTATTATATCCTTAATAAAATATTGTTATATTTGAATGGAAAAACAATCGCATCGTTTTTGTAGGTGGTAGTTTTTCGTACACATGAGCGACATTATTGAAATCCAACGCTTTGGGAGGTAAGAAGGTAGATGTTGTATTATAATTAATTAGTAATAAAAATATAATCAATATAATATGTAGATATTAAATCCATCATTCTATTAAACATTGTGATGTTGTGACAGAAAATGAATAACATCGATTCGTGAGGCGGTAGTCCACCGTACACATAATGATTGATTTTCATCCCATATGATGGAAGAAGAGATGAAATTAGGTTATTAATTTAAAATAATATCTTATTACTATATATGAGATACATGTTTTATGATTATATCATTTTTTTAAAACATATCATGGGTTAGAAAATAACTAAAATAAAAATACAGAGTATAAAATTTTTACTATTAATTGGACAACCTGATTAGGTTTAACCTAATTACTTAATAGATTGGATTTATGATCGCACTAAGGGAATTATAATAGGGTAATGGAATTAATTAATATATTTTATTTTCTATTTTATTATCCAATGTGTTTTTTAAAAGTGAAGAGTAGAAGAGAGAGGGTGGCATTTTATATGTGAGGTGAGTGGCCCACTTGTATTTTTTGAAAAGAAAATTGTCTACCCAGATTTCTCAAATTCTGAAAGAATTAAAAATGGTACATTATATATCATTATAATTGATGTGGTATATATATTTTAATAAAATGGTATTAGGACAGTATTTATCCCTTTTTACTCGTTATCATCTTAGTTTAACCTCTCGAAAAGTCATTTTCAACTTTACCGTAACAGTGGATTTTTTCAACATTTACTATTCATAGAGGTTTAAAATAATATTTAAAATTATTATAAAATAATTAATATTTTGATTCTAAATATGGGATCAATTTTTACATATTAAAATAATTGAAGTGGCAGAATTTAATTTAAAATTAAACCCACAAACATAATGAAAAGTTGGTTTTCGAAAAGACAAATTTCCATATATTTTGAATGGTTTAGTTTCCAAATTCAATATAGAACTTTTTTTATTGAACTAAATTATATTAATAAATATATATATATGATTGAATTGTTCTTTTAAACCCATATTAAAATAAATTTTATCTTGTAAAATCATTTAATAGAAAGCCGAGTTTTTGTAAAAACTATTATTTTTCACTATTCACTGAAAAAATTTATATATTTGGAATTTAATAAACAATTCAACCATATATTATTTTTATCTTATGATTTAAAAAATGAATTTTGTTTTTCAACTAATTTTTCTTTATGTGTAAGAAAAATTATATAAAAATAATTATTTGAAGGGTAATAAAATTTTTTTTAAAACAAATACAGTTTTCATGAATAAAATAAAATTTATTCTTATCTCAGGTATATAAAACACCAAATATTATTATTTAAATTCTTATTTCATAGATAATAAATTAATATAAATAAAATAATTAAAATAAATTTAATTTATTATTTTATTGAAAAACAATGGGTGTTCATATAACTACATTATAAAATGGATTATTTTTTATTCAAAATTGATTTATTTTCATTTATAACTACTTTTTCACCAAATAAGTTGTTTTATAATCCTATTTAAACCATATATTTTCATAATTTATTTAATCCTTTTCATTCCCATTAATTCAATGGTCCGGCGATAACTATCATATTAAATAATAATATTTTAATAATATGGCATGCTTTATTTGAACTCAGTATTGTGTATAATGAAAGACAAACTCAGTGTTGTGTGTAATTAAAAATATCAAAAAGAATAACATTATTTTTAATAAAATATTTTACAAGATCTCAGTTTCTGACACTCGACCCCTTGTAATTAATTTCATCCTCAGTTTTTTTACTTTGTTACCACAAACTATGGGTACTTCTTCTTTACTAAATCTGAATGTTCCTATGTAGATTCATTAGGTATGTGTTTACTAAAAAAATAACCTTAACCAAGATATTGTTCTTATTTCATAGACCCTTTTTTGTCTGCTGCATAATCTCCACTTTTTATTCCACATATGAAATATCATTCTTTAGTGGTCTGAACTCTAACATTATAACATGTGATTGATCACATATGTACTTTCTCAAAAGACATAAATGGAACACATCATGAACATGATATAGGTATAGTGGAATCACCATGAGATAATAAATAGTCTCAACATGATCTATAATTTATAAGGGACTAATATATCCAAGACATAGTTTTATAATCTTTATTCCACATAGAAATTCATCGAAAAACATTCTTACCAATGTAAAATTCATCATCATGTAAATGATTATTATAATCAAATTTATATAAAAATTGTGCATGACTGATTTTTAATTTAATGGATGTAACCATCTCTATAATTTCCGTAGTAATATCAGGTACTAATAGCTTTCTCTTTATAAATTAATTCAATTACATAGATGTTAAATATTAATTTCCATAAATGGATTTATAAAGAGTATCTGAATGCTCTAGTGAATTCTATTTTTGAAAGAAATATTTTCTACATGAAGGAATTGATCAAAAATTTCATTGAAATACATATAAGATCTTAAATTATCTTCCAGGGTTTTAACTATTCTCTCTAACATACCATTTATCTAAGTATTTTATGTAATTAAAAAACATCATTCCATATCAAGGGTGTACAGATGACTTATCTAAGAACATGGAGTTAATCCTTGGATCCAAATCAGATAGAATATAATTTTTACTCCATGAAGTCAAAATAATTAATTAATTTGTATCCTTTAAATCCTATCTAAATAGAATCAATCTCTAATTGATAAGTTGTGTGTTGACATTATAAAAATATATACTACAAAACATTTATCATTATGCCCCATAGATGTTTAGGGGAGTCTAATAACAAATCCCAGAGTGGTGTTTTCTCATTTATTTTTTCATATTGATAATGGTTATAGTGTCCATTTAGACCATTGACTATTACACATAACTTGATGGCATAATATGATTCCAGATATATACTAAGAAATACCAATCTTTATGTAATCTTACAATCAATAATCATTCACATAATCCAATGGTATGTGATATACCCATGTCTTTATATAGTTATGTGTTCAATACCTTTGGCCATTCTAGATGTGAAATGTTATCACCATAAATCTGGTTTATCTTTTACCAAAACTATATTAAACTTAATTATTGAAATATACATTAATTTAGGATGTCTATAAATTCCTCAACATCGTAGATAAGATTATCTCAAAATAATAAAAATACCTCTATTATTATTTACAACAAATGTAAATACATTCCTCCTAAAATAAATTTTTTTTTTAAAATATAAACAGAACCCAATGCATTAATTTTCCAAAATTTCCTTATGAATATGATCATCCGTGATAAAAAAAAATCCAATAATACCTCAAATGTGTTGTCTAGGAATATTAACTGATGGTCAACCATAAACGCATAAACCCATGTTCGTATCCATAAATTTTATGTTAATCATTCATGAAGACATATATGCTTCAAAAATATAATTCCCCATTTATTCCTCAAATAAAAAAAATTCAATGGAAACATGAATTCTTCATTGTACTGAATGAATATAAAATGTGCTTCAATTACTCTATAATCCACGTATTGGGATATAATAAATTCTATGAATCACATAAAATTTCACTAAAGGATACACAATAATGTTTTTATAAGGATAATCTATTAAAAATCAAATATTATAATCCAAACTAAACTATGAAAAATAAGTTCCCCTTAATTTTCTTGATTCACATTAACATTTGTGATTTCATTAGGTTTCAATATTTCAAGAGGTTTTTGAGACTAACAGCCCCATTATCCCTCAGATTGGGGCATTAATTTCCAAAATTCCCCATCTCACAAAACATGAAGAGCTCAAGTGTGTTTGGTTCATTATGTGGAACAATATCTATATTTTTTCATTATCCCATATATTCCCATCATTTCAGTATTTTACTAATTGATAACCTACATTTAAATACTTACAACATTTACTAGAAACCTCAATACATTTTCGATGATAATTACATGATCGCATCTGGCATAAAGTAAATATATTATTCATTTATCCATGGTTTTTAGAGTTTCCCTTGACTTCCATAATTCTTTTATTAGAAAAACCATGTGATTTATTAGTAAATCCAATTTATATTTCTAACATGAGAACCAAAAAACAGTTCTTCATAGTAATAAAATTCTCTAATGGATAAGATCCAATAGAATCTTGGTTTTTATCTAATGAATATATTTTGAACCACACATTAATGTTGGATTTTAATAGTATAAGTGTACATCCCAAGTCATGTAAAATAATCCTCACAGATACTAAAATATTCATCATCCCTATATTTTTTCCCAAGAAATTACATTTCCATCATTATATGAAAAATAACTGGAATTTATTCATTAAAAAAAAGTTATTAAGCTCACCACATTCCGTAGAATCAATTTCAACTCATTGAATCATATTCTGGATAAGAGTCCATCATTTTTTTGATTCTCCTTCTAAACTGTAGACCACCAAAATAAAATTTCCATGACTTGAACATTGGAGAATAGAAAATATTGTTTCATAGTTACTAATGAATTATTCAACTAGTGGTTCAACATAACCACTAAAATATGGTTGATCTTGATTAATAATGGTGTAAATTAAATTTTATAATATCCTTTTCAAATATAGAAGTTAATTATGATTCATATCATGAGTAATCTACTGGAGAATTGGAAAGATATTTTGTAATATTTCTCCTAAAAATTTTGGTTTTCTATGAGTACAATCATTTAATTGACTATTTCACTCAACATTAACATGGTTTATATGGTTCCATCCATTGTATATAACAAAAAATAATGGTGTGGGAAATTATAATCATAGTGTAAAAACATATAATTATTAAAAATTACTTATAGGATGTATAAATCATGACACCTTTATTTTAATTTTTAAAACCATAGGCATATGCTAATTTATTCATGGTCACTATTCGAATCATTCATTATGGTTCATAAATAGTTTGTGAATTCCTAAATCATTTCCCATTGTATTTTAAAATTAATTGTCTAGAAAGGCCATTCATCATGCAGTAGATTATGATTGAGTCCATGTCAATATGTTGATTTCATGTTTTTCACCCTTATGTACCTTTATGTAGTATACACGCCCACTAATAACATATAAAAGAGGATATAGTTTCATGGAAACTAGTTACTCTATCTATTACTAAACTTCTAGTAAATTATCTTATACATTAAAATAAAATTTTATTTATCATTGAAATATCTCTAGACATATCCATAGAAATATTCATAGTGATCTCACTATTGTTTTCACATCATAGTTTCAAAATGATAACTAATTTTTTCCTCTCTTACTATCTATAGAGACAGAAACTTCTAATAAATAGATATTACATATTCTGGTAGAATATTCACTACATTACACAAACACACACTAGAGGATTGCAATGGATTTTAGGATTTGGATACTAGGTGTAATGTCCTATTATTTTGATAAATATCATATATATATCTCATATTAGTATATCTATTTCTTTACACATTATAACAAAACCCTTCATAATACCATTCTTCCAAACACAAGAAATGAAACATAAACAAATGTGAGCTATGATGATGAGTAATGATAAACATGGGAAATATGTACAAATAGTGTGTGTGTGTGTATGTGTATAAGAACATAATCATAACATATTAAAACTACACAATGAATATCAAAGATCAAAATCGTTATTTTATAAGACAATAATCATAATGGAATCCCTGAAAATGACCCATGAGTATAAAAAATAGTATTAAGACATATCTTTGTTGTATACTCATAAGAATAGAACATTGTAAACATGAATAAAGATAAAACAAATCACATTATTAGTTGAAAAATAGAAAAGAATCCACCACAAAAAAATATATGGACATGCAACCCGGTCAATGAATAACTTTATAGACATGAAATGTAGGTTCATGTAATATAAAATTAAAATCAAATCATGTTTTTTCATAACATTGTAAACATGTCATATGAGTAATGCATAGAAAATTTACTCTAGCATTGTACACAATTACCCAATGTTATAGAGAGATATAATGTTCTCTCCTTCTACAAAATCAATATATCTATGTGTTACCAGAATATAAAAAATTCATCCTATGGAAACCCCTGAAAAGGGTTTGTTTCAATAAAAAATTCACTAAAACATAAACCACATAATGAAATGGGTTTCATGAACATCATTTATTAATTATCATTATCCATCGAGATAAATAATAATTTTATAATCATTGAATCATCTCCATATTTATGGTTTTGTAAAATCAACGGATATAAACATAAATGGAAAATGAATTTGAAAAGCCACATAGAATTTTTCATGAGGAATGATGCCATTCCACCATGAAAAAAAACAATTTAAAATATAATCATATCAATAATTATTTCATTAAACATAACCATTAATATTATAAAATAATTTTTAATGCATTCAACAGTTATGAAAGTAGAAAATTATATACACATTAAAACAAGGATTCCTTTCTCATTTTTTATAAATGAAAAATGGTCATTTTTCTGAAAATGTCATAAATATTACTATTCCAACATTTTTTAATGAAAATGGAAAATTAATTTAATAAATCAGTTTATGAATTTTTAAACATATTTTAAATCATTTCTAGATAACATTGATATACAAGAAAATGCATTTTTTCTGAAGAGAAAAATAAATTTTGTTTTTCTAAAAACCCATTTTTAACATTAGAGTACACGATGATATAAAAATTATTGGAAATTATTTGTTATCCTAAAATAGATATTTTATAAATACATTAATGATATTTTATAAATATGAATCATAATATTCCATCTTCTTATGATTAAACATATACAATATTGATAAACGATGAGAATAAATAGTAAACCCATTACCAATTTAGTAATATTAAATTTTATGCATTATGTAATAGATATCCAGAAATGAATTTATAAATCAGAATAATTGTATTTATAACAATCAGAAAATACCTTATTGGAAATTATATAAACCACATAAGAGAAACTCATGGAGATTATGGCAGGTGTCTCATAGATAATAACATTATGATAGAAATCACAATCTACTTTTGTAACCGTTTGACTCATAATATCAATTAAATAATAAACTAAAATGAAAATTTAAAATTATATAATATAAATAAATTTAATATATAACATTTAAAATGTGAATTATATATACAACAAAAAATAATGTAGTTGTGAATATGGAATAATTCTTCTAGGAATAATTGATAGATTAGATATCCCTTACTTCATTAGCAATCTATTATGTTGTCAACACCAAGAAAGATAGATACTCAAATGGATATGAAAATACCATTAGTTATCAATATAATAATTATAAAATTATTTTATGAGATCTATAAAAAATTCATAAATGAAACATGTGATGAATATTGCATATTTTTTATAGTGAATAAAAGTGAGATAGAAATCCCATTCTATTAGTAATGACATCTATCGTACACATTATAAAATATTAAATATTAAATATAAATTTATTTTAAATAAATATTATGACTATTATTTAGTATATAATTCCATATATGATTTACTTATCAACTTTTATAATCATTAAATTAATATTTCCATTTCAAAAACACCATTATGGTAATAACTTCATTGTTTTTCATTGGTGTTTTGATTTGTTATTTTCGATCCTCTAACATAGACCATGGTTGCATTATCTCCATATATTTATCAAACATATAAATAAAAAATATATTCATTACATATTTATTTATATTAATCTATAAAATTTAGCCATATAAAATGAAATACATTGTTCTTAGAGATGATAGGTCGTACATACGCATGAACACTGTTTCCATTTTCATGATGGATTCAACGAAATATTGGTAAATAATATAATACCATGACACAATTATTTTTATTTTTTATATATAGAATATTTTATTTAAACGTATCTGTATTACCTTCAATGAAAAGTGAATGTGAATAGATAATCACATCGCTTCTCAATGTTGAGTCTTCTATGCAAATGAATGACAATATCGTATCCCCCACCAAATTGAAACAGATATGGTATATGGGATATCATAATTACATAAGTAGAATTATGTTAAATGCATCATAATTGAATGAATAAAATTATATGATATATATTATAAATATATTCATTTATATTATCCTCATTACCATCTAAGTATAACAATAATGAGAAACACAGCACATCGGTTCGTGGGGCGGTAGTCCCTCATACACACGAGCAACATTATTATTTTTCAAAAGGTATGGATGTTAAATAAATATTTGTTATTATAGCTATATCAGAATATTAATTTCATTAATATATTATATAAATATTATGTACAACATTATATCCTGTTGTGATAGGAGGTGATTGAAAATGAATAACATCTGTTGACGGGGTGGTAGTTTGTCGTACACAGGAACGATGATTTTATATAACATTTGATAGAAGAGGATATTAATTTATGTTATTATAGTAACATAATAACCTAATATCATATGTTATATATGTCTTTTACTATTTTATAATAGTTTTAAATAATTTTATGGATTTTGAGGAAGAAGTAAATAAAAAATTCATAGTTAATAACATTACATATTCTTTGGACAACCTCTTTAGGTTTTAAATAAATCCTTCCAATAGTGTATTTTTTATATCACCATGGAATCTAGTATACAGTGAGGTAATTGATGAATTGATTTTTTTATATATTAGTAGAACTGAATGGTTTTTGATGATAGAATATGAGAGGATAGTTTCTAGTCTTTTATAGTTTTGGTGAGTGGTACACTTATAATTTTTAAAAAGAAATAGATATACCCACATTATTCAAATTAAAAAAGGATAAAAATAGACCATTTGATAATTTATATTTTATAAAGACTTTATATGGATATTAAATGGGTGTTGGACATGTTTATAGTTTGATTTATGCCTAATATGCTTAGTTAAACCCCTTCGTAAACCCATTTTGGACATGACAACGATAATTAATTTTTATTGGTTTTATTATTTCTAATGGATGTAGATTTTGTTGTAGTTATTATAAAATATAAAATATTGAGACTAAAAATACGGTACCCTTGTTTGAAATTCAATTAATTGAATTATAACATTTTAATTTTTAGATACAAAAAAGAAATCAGTTTTCCAAATAGAAAAATACCACAACTATAGAATGTTTAAATATCCCAGTACAATATGGAATTAATTATAATGTCCTAAATTGTATTAATATATATGTAATTTAATTAATTTTATAGTTAAAACCATATTATAATAAAATTCACCATTAAAAATATTTGAATGAAAATGCACTTTTAATAATTAACACTATTTTTCACTTTCACAAAAAAATTCCTCTTTTTAGAAAATTAATCAAAATTCACCCAAAGATAATTATTATAAAATCAAAAAATTATAAATGAACATCAATAAATTAAATTTTTTGAGTGTCATGAAAATATGAGTTTATCTTGTGTTACACACAACAAAATGTTTCTTCAAAAGTTTTTGTTACACACAATACAATCTTTTACCAAACAACAATATAATAATAATATTATTATTTAATGTGAAAATAACCTCCTATAAATTTGAATGTATTTTAAGAAAAGAATTATAAAAAATATGAAAATATTTTTTTACACTTGTTAATTTGACATCTATTAATAATAAATAAAAATATGATTCATTTGAAATAAGAAATATTTTTTCTGAAAAACATTATTTTTTCTAAAAGATGTTATAGTCATGATTTTCACAAAAAATATGAAATGAATTTAAATCAAAATTTGAATATATATATTTTTAAGAATAAAAATAATTTTTTAATTTTTAGTAACAAAAATATCATAGGGTGAATTTCAGTGATTTTTCTAGAAAAAATCATTTTTTTATTTATAATGAAAAATAATGAATTTTAATGAAGAATTTAATTTTCTTTTAAATAAATAATATTTTTAATTTATATTTTTAATTTTTTAAAAAATTATTTAATTAAACTATAAAATAATTATTCCAATTTATTTCTTTTTAAACATTTTCATTTGGAATTTATATACAAAAACATTTTATGATTTGGAACATTTCCCTCAAAATACCTGTTTTCTTTTCACATCTATGGGATTAATTTTATATTTAATTTTTAGCTTATTGGAAGTTTATTTGGAAAAATAGATAACATATTATAAATCATCATAATTTATGTTTTATAATATAGTCAACGTATATTTTTATTAAAATGAATAGTTGATATATAATCAAAGACTTCCCATAGTTAAGGTATAAATGTGTATATCAGGAGTTAAAAAAAGATTAAAATGATTAAAATGAAATAAATTATTGTACCAGATCCATTTGATGGACATATTTAAAACCTAATTACCTTATAATTTATTTTTAAGAGTTTTTGGAACACTTTTTCATTAATTTGACATATATAATATGTAAGGTAAAGAAAAGGAAAAAATGCAACCTTCCATATTCTTAATATCTATAAGGATTTATAAAGTGAAAAACATCATAGTTTCAATTATAGTTTTTGATTTAAAATAAAAAAAATATTTCATTATGATAATAAATTATTTATATTTTTATTGATGAAAAAATTACATTAAATGAATTTAAAAATCCATCACATTATTAATTTATATAAAAATTAAATTAAATAATGATAATCAAAATATTAAAAATGAAGAAAATTAAAAAATCATTTTTTCCATAAAATTTACAAATGAATGTATCATATAGCATAGGTATTATGATAAAAGATTCAAATTCAATCGTGGTATTGATAATTTTTAATTCAAATAATATGAATAATGTCAAAATTGACATTAATGTTATTTTATATTAAGTGATATTTTAATGGTGGAGGATTACTCATGTGGTCAAGGCTATCTGTAAATCATCTTTAAACTCATATTCAAATTTAGGTGGGATACACTATATAAATATATTAAAGGTGGCACTAAAACAGGCACTCTATTAGGGTTATTGTTGTAATAATACAATTCGTCATCCTCCAATGGTCCAATGGTCTCAATTATTTATTTTTATTAGTTAATCCTCCTTTCAAGTGGTGAGGTGGAACCCTTACAAGGCCCATATGTGTAAGTATTAAATGGAACATAGGCCTTATAAGAATTCATTTCCCATAGGCTTCAAACATTACATAAAACCCAGACTAACTACTTGGAACTGCTCCTCCCCAGCATCTTCATCATTAAATAAGCTCTCCACCTTCCTATGGATATTATGCTAGGATTTCCCATGCATTCACATGCTTATCCCGATGGCAGATGCCATACCCTCTCATTCTTGCAATCCATTTAGTTTCTACTATAGTGAAATATCCATTCTCCTCCTACTTCTGATGTCTTTTCCTTATAGGTTTTCATGTTTGCATCTACACCTATGGTGGTCCGATGGACTTAAGGTGGCCCGATGTCCTTACTGACCCAAAATCCTGGGTGGCCTAAAGGACATAAAGGACACTGTGACCAAATCGGTGGACCGAAGAGCAGTGATGTATTGATGTTGAGTACAACAACAATGTTGTTCTGATGTGAATGGTATTTGTGATCCCATACTCTACTATGGGAGTGGTGGTCTGATGGTTGTTAATGGAATGTTACTGGTATCTATTGAGGTGATGGATATTCCCATTTCTATTATGGATGCGATGTTTATAAAGATGGATCATAATGATGGTATTCAAGGAAAACATCTAACCAGAGTGATGAAACTAGGATTTATGGGGTGTATTTATTTTGATTATTGAGAATAAATTGGAATAGGCCTTTGGGCCATTAATGGTTGGGTTATCCTAGAGTGGGGGCTATAACCTTCCCACATGGCTTGATATGTCCATGTCTGCATTTGTGCATTTTATAAATTTTTAACCCTTTGTACCTAATATATATAATAAAAGAAATTTTATTAAGTGATTTATAATTAATAAAAATAATATATTCTTCCAAGTGACTTTTAAATGATAATAAATATAAAATATGTATCATTCATTGGAAAAATTTTCGATTATAATGATTATATTGAAAATTAAATAGTGAAAACATTGAAAACATGGTTACAGTTACAAAAAAAATTTCACATTACATGCACTTCTGTTAAAAATAATTTTCACCAGACAAAAGAATTTTATTTAACATATTTGTAACTAGTGGTTAAGAACATATAATAATGGATATATTATTTTCATCCTAAATTAAAAATTAACTTGGATTAAATGACTAGTTACCTTTGTTAAAAACCAAAATAAAAGAAATAAGGAAAAATAAAAGTTAAGGGGGGAAATGCATAAAACAACTATTTTATTATGTGGTGGAGGTTTTTTTACCATAAAATCCCTCTACCCCTTAATTAACAATTTTCGATCCACATTAGGTAATATTTACCTCCCAATAGTGATCAATTTTGGGTATTTACAAATATAATACTCTCCTCAACTATAAAAGGAAACGCAATACCCTCTCCTTCAACCCATTTTTTTGGACATTCCTAGCCCAATAACGTACCAACTTCCAACCCATCATTATATAATACTTATATTGGGAATAATTCCAACAATCTATGGCATTAATGTAATCCAAATTAGGATATTAGACTCAGAGAAAAAGTTCATCAACAACCATTTTTATTTTATTTTTCCCACATCCTATTTAAATACATTTTGGACCATTTTTATATAAAAACCACAAAATATTATATATAATAATATCAGTTTTTGTTCATGGTATGACCTACAATAATATCCACTTCCATTAAATGGGTTATGAAATCATCATTCATGTGTACGGTGGAATACCACAAAGAGAACTAATGTCTTTTATTTTTATACTACCAACAATCACGTTATGATATTATGATTGGTATAATGTACATATATAAAAATTATAACCTAATTTAAAATATTCATTCATCGAATAATTTATAATTTTTTTACAGTCCATTCCATTTGAGATATGATAACATTGCTTGTGTGTAAGGTGGACATTCTCCCCACGAAATTATGTGACTCTTCTTTCACTAACGCTTTACATAAAAGCTGATAAGGGTAAATCAAATGATTATATGTGATATAAATAAAAAAAATATGATATTAATGACATATTTTCTCAATAAATAATTATAATATATAATATTTTCAGTCAAACATTTTCACTAAGTAAAATATTATAATGTTGTTAGTGTACTTGTGGACTACTACCGTCACAAACCAACATGACTCTCTTATCATCTCCAAACCCGAAGGATGATTTGTATATATATATTTATTTATTTATATTTAATGAAAATAATATAATATCAACAATATTATTATAATTATATAAGGAAAAAATATTACTTATGTCTTATTTATATTTATCATTGAATGGTGGAAATGTTACTACTATGTACATACAACCTACACCCTCCATGATTATAACACACATATTTTCTCAAAACCACTATTCATCATTAGTCATAAAAGTAAAATTGATGTATAAATATAATAATTATTTCGTGATTATTTTTATTGTTATGATGAAAATATATAACATGCGCAATAACTGTATCTTTTCTGAAGAAAAACACTTGAGAAAATAAGGCAATAACAACCAAAAAAATAAAAAAAACTGAATAAACATTAAAGAACTGGTAATAAGATGTTATAAAAGGATCATATATGATATTATAAATATTAATAAACTTCTGAAATTATTTAATAACATTTTCAAAACTAATATATATGATTTTAGACAATGTTTATCTAAAGAATCGTATGGTATGTGATTTTAACTCAATTGAAATTCCATTGATATTTATTTGTTATTATGAACCAACTCACATTTATCTATTGTATATAATACCCATTTTACATTTTATAACATGATTCATTAATACTTAATGTTATTTTATTTTGAATTTTCAATTATTTCATCCAAATTTTTTTAATTGAAAATTATGATGTCTTAAAATTAATTAAATAGTGTCATGTCCATTTCTGATAATAAAGTTATCTAGAAACAATCAAATTATTATTATACTATTTAATTAGATATTCCATTTATCGTATATATCCATATTATTTCATGATGTATATGATTTATTATTAAATCATGTACAATTTTAACATATAATGTTTAATTTGAATGATATTTGATTATCTTATGAAATATTGATAAATATGTATCTTTTACTCAATACTGATATTTAAAAATAAGTAATATTTTTTCATGAAGTAAATTAATTAATCTATATATGGTGATTTCTTTACAAATTTTGTGTCAGGAGGTTCCTAGCATTATATAGCCCCTCGATGCATCATTATGTCTCAATAGACCAATTAGTCAACCCAAATTAATAATATTCTTCCTATATATTAAAATTTATTATTAAAAGGCTAGACTGTTGACATATCATGTTCATGAGACATGACATACAAAAATTAATTATTTCCAATGTTCAAAATTTAGTTATTATTGTCCATTTTATTTTCACAATGACATTATCATTGAATGCATTTAATTCTCAGTTAATTGATTAAGTGGCATGGGATTTTAGTTATTTACCTTTCCATATAGTTATTAATTATTTATTCATACTATAAGGTAATATAAATTTAATGTTTTTTCAGTTATAAATATTTATATACTGATTATTTATTTATTTATTTATGATATCTTTCATTGTTCTTAACACATAATAATAATTTCAGCTTACTCGTATTTTGACTCTTTTCCCCAAGAAATGAAGAAGAGGTCATTGAATATGTTTCAAGTAGTCAGTTCTTTTTTTATATTGTATTAATTTTTGTTATCATTAACCAATTTAAAATGGGAACCATTTCTGTATCTAGTAATCCAAAAATTCTATACTAGTTTATCCATTATGGTTCAACCCATTTTATCATTCCCAATCTAATTAAGTAGATCCAAGCTCTATGTTACTGTGGTTGGGGTTATTATGGTTGGTATCATAATAAGATTAGTAGAAATATTGGGAAATCGATTTTGGGAAACATTGAATAGGGAACATAATACAATTATATGTAATTGAGGATATTTAAACATCAACATCATTAAATATTATAAATCTATATATTATACGGGTTTTCCTAGTAATATGTCCCTATATAGATAATACATGTTTATGTGGTTCTGAAACAAATGTTCTTAGGTGTAACAACCATGAAAATTGTGCATTGGGTTAGACAATATCCTTACCTAGTTCATGAAATTGGGAATTAATACCCCCATATTTTGACACTACTGGGGGATATGATTATGATTATTCATATTTTCATTATAATTATTTGTGAAGGATTTGATATATATTTATCCCCAACTATGGAATATTTATTACAATTAGATTAGATATGTATATATTTTTCAATTATTGCTTATCATGTTTTTGAGTTTTAATATATTTTTTTAAATTATATTATCTGGTATATTATATGTCAAAATTTAGAAATGATGCCAAGAAAAACTAATGAGAAATTCATCTTTCAACATGATATAAAGAGTAATAATGATCAAGAATTTTATGGTCTTATGTGAGTCACTAAAAAAACTATTCATCAAAAAAATCACATCATATGGGGATGTAGTATCATAAGATAAGAAGGAATATAAATAATTCTATAAGTATTATGGCTTCAAGAAGAAGAATGAAAAGAATGGGATGATTGAGAAAATTATGGATAATATGAAGAAGATAATGAAATATTTTACAACAATTGATAGTGTAGATGGACGAACCTTGGAATATACATTAATGGAAAATCTGTTTACTTCAAGAAATGAGAAAATAAACACCATGATCATGAAAAAAATTGAAATAAAAGGGTTTCCATTGTTCAATTTGTTAACTATATGAAAATTTGTCACTATTTAATTGAATACCTTAAGTCTAACAGAAATGAACAACAAAAGAATCTAATGATTCATGGACAAGATTATGATATTACCACATAAGAAATGGAAGGACTAATGTTCTCATGTTTATATGCCTAAATTATTTAATTCTAGTTTTTCATAAATGATATAGTGTTTATGAGAATTATGAAATATATAAGGATGGAACTGTAGTACTATTTTGATAATGATTTAATAGTGTATGTTGACTTGTAAGAATGAATAAGATCAATAAATTAGTTTAAATCGGAACATATTGTAAAATACATGATTGAGGGTAATATAACCCTTAATGTGTTCCTGATGTTGAAATAATGATGTTGGGATAAAGGGATGATCGATGTGGATATTGTAACATGGATAGTACTTACAACCTTGGAACTAATTAATGATTTACTGATAAAGATGTTTATTATACCATTAATGGAGTCTAAATCAATTTTTTATTTAAGGAATATATCAAATAATTTCTTTTTTACTTTATTAATAAGGAATAAATAATTATTACAATAAAGTATTACAGTAATTGAATTTATTTCCATGTATCAATAAAATACACGATAATTTTATTCACGTGTTTGGTATTTAATGGCTAATTTTTCACAACCTGTCCTCAGGGCCAATGTCGTGACTACCCCAAGCCTGCCTTCCATAGGCCAGGGGCTGGCGACTAGCACCAAAAGCACAAATCCCGATGAAAGGGAAGGCATTTCCTTTATATAAGTAAACAAACCAAACAGAGTATGCAATCTGGAGTAAACAAAAAAGTAAACTGAGTACAAAAGTAAGTGATGTAATGTAAATGGACCAACATAAAAACCCAACTGGAAGTATAGTACATCTGAGAAGAAAAGTACAACCGCTATAAAGTAAAGCAGCAACCACCGGGTCATCCTCCGGGAATCCCACCTAAAAGGTGGGTACATATAGACTCGTCGATACCTCAGGTCTGTCCATTTGCTATGTGTATGTCCCGCGAGGTGGTCCACCTCTGGATATCGTTCAGCTCCACAATACTCGACCAAGATTAGTGCTATCCGTCGTCCGAAACCAACAGAACGTAGTGCGGCCAATGCCCATGCAGGGGTGAGTATAACGATACTCAGTAGGGACTCAGTGACCTCCAAAGGTCTCCCAGAATCCAAAAAGGATAAACCACAAAGGAAATATACAAACAATAAGTATCAACCAGCTCTACTTAGGTATATTCCCATACATATACCTAAGTTATCAATCTTAGTACGGCTCCAACTTCCGAGCCCAAGCACAACCAGTCCACACAGGAAAAAAGTCAATAATACCATTGATAATGATTAAAAGTCAAGACTCAAATCATATAGGTATACTACTCATGAAGAGGGGTGGAGATGATTAGTTGTAGCCTCTGAACCGTCTCCTCTACCGAACCCACGTAGGATCCAAGTACATAAGTCATCTCTACTGAACCCACGTAGGATCCAAGTACAGTTTCCATCGCCGCCGAACCCACGTAGGATCCAATTACTGTCTTCATCATTGCCAAACCCATGAAGGATCCATGTGCAGTCATCCTCGCTATCGAACCCATGTAGGATCCAAGTACAGTCGTCATCTTCGTTGCAACTGCAGTCGCAACCAGCTCTAGGGTTCCCGCACACAGTGTACTCGGTTCCGGGAGGGTCCACCCCATGAGTAAAAGGGGTCAATACATCAACTGTCATGAAGTCCAGAGTTGATGTATCCCATAGTTCCCTCTAATCAAAAGGAACTCAATGCGACAGAAGGCACATCAAACGGACGCCCAGTCTGAGAGATATTGGATTTTCCGTTCCAGTGGCCCGGTTGGAAATATGCTCATTCTAAGCCCGAACATTTACCAAATATGTCCAAAATAGACTTAGAGTATCGCAAATGGACCGTCTCGTTGAAAGAGTCCCAATGCTGCAGATGACGCATCGATCGGCCATGCGGAACTTAAGTTATTCACATTTAAGTGAATAAGGGGCCTGGTCTATTAGGCCCGATGGGCTAACGGATCGGGTTGACTCAGTTTTGGTGGGTCTGACCCAGCAAAGGGGTCGGATTGGCCTGATGAGTTGCACATCCTGGCCTAAGGGGCGCGTCCCGGCCCGAAGTGGCGCGACCCGGATCGAAGGGGCCCGTCCTGGGCCGGCCCGGTGGGGCGCGGCCCCGCTCGGCCCGGTTCTGCGCCTCCCGGCGGGGCACGACAAGGCACGCATCCTGGTAGGCGTGTCCCACCAGCCGGGTGGCTCATCCCTTAGGCCGAGGTTTCTTAGGCGGGGGTGCGGCCCCCGCCAGCACGAACCAATGGCGGCTTATGGTGCCGCTCTCCCAAACCGGCCAGCTAGGCCGACCGACCTTCTAGCGCATGTGGCCCGCACGGGCTGGCCGCCGGTCTTCTAGCTTGGCACCATCCTGGCGCCGTGGTCCAGCTCCGCCCGGCTAGCCGACGGGCCAACTGGTTCTTCAGCGTGGCGCCTTCCTGGCCCCGCGGTTCGCCTCCGATTGGCCGGCCGACAGGACGACTTCCTTCGCCATGTTTCTCGCATGGCGCGACGGTGTCGTTCTTCCCCCGCCTCTGGTTTCCAATTCCAAAGGAATAAAGTTCCAGCTAAGGGTCGTTGCGCCATGTTCGTTCGGCATGCGCCCTCCGCGTTAGACGGTAACACATATCCATGAATGAACAAGGTTCACGAAGCACAACCAGACAATTCTATTTTCAATAAAATTAAAACAATTCACCCTACCTCAACAATTGATGACGAATGTGAGTGTCACGGGGTGAGGATTCGTAGACGTCGATAGAGAGTGTCTATGGAGAAAGCGGCGTCTCCTCAGTTGTCCCAGAGAATACAATGGAAGGTGAATTTTTATTTGAGAGTTTCCCCACATCGGTGTCTCCTCTCTTTTTTGCGGAGGAAGAAGAAAATATTTTAGGAATGAGGTGCATTATTCGTCAAGAGGAAAGGTCTTCGTTAGAGAAGAACCATTTTTCATTGAGGAAGATGTTCTTCAAAACTCTAGAGTTCTCCCCCAAATCCTCCCACACAACAATTTCCAACCCCCAAATAAAATAAGGCTTCTCTTTATTTAATTTAAACTTGCCATTCATTTCAAAATTCAAAAATAAAATCCCCTTAATTAATTAAATTTATATTTGTTTAATTAATTAAGAGGTAGTGTAGAGACCCGTATCTTGACGTACATGGACATTACATTACATTTTCGGAATACTTAGTACATAAAAAAAACACACACACAAGGATCGTAATAGTTTAGTGTCTTTGGAAACTCGAAATAAAATCTTCTAATCGTGGGGAAAGATCTTCAACATCTCCCATAAAGATCTTCCCTTTTCTTTTACCTAAAACCTTTCTTTATGTCCTGGGGAAAAGAAAACATAAAAGGGTGAGCTCAAATGCTTAGTAAGGGTATACAAAAGAAATAAAAATCATATCATATCTTTTTGAAAATCATAACCTGCAAAAGAGATCATAAAATCTTAACATGGAACAAATCATAGAAGTGAAAATGAGATCACCATAATCATAACATGAAACTTGAAACTTTGTGGAATGCACACATAATCATGGAAAATCGTTTCTTGTTAGTCATGACTAATTTCCAAGACTATCTTAGTGGACAAAGTCCCTTTCTGAATCGAGTAACCCTCGTTTCAGTCCTGTTTCACTGAACCGGTATAACCTACCATTCCAGCCATGTCTATCTCATGAGATATAAAATCTTTACCCAATGCATTGGAGGGAGATATAGGTCCCACCCATCTTATAATGAATCATTTCTTATGTGTGCCACATAATCATAAACCATACATCATAGCGTAACCCATGTAATAAAAATGGAATTCTTAAACAACATGACATCATAAAACAATTCATATAAGATAAAGGAATTCAAAAAAATAATTCCATCACAACATAATCAAATCAATGTAATAATAGGGATAAAAACAAAACCCTTTATTATCTTATATGGAAAATAATTTTGATAAAACATTTGAACTCCATTCTTGAGGAAAATATCCTTTCTTCTTCAAAAACACTTTTCCTTTCATAACATGTCATACAATTCTAAACTAAAAGAAGTTGATTAAAAATAAACTTGAAAACTTGTAAAGGAAGATTCTTGGAAATAATGTTTTAAAAATCCATTCATGTCGTATTAGTTAAAAAAAACATTCTTCGTACTTTTGTCGGAAAAGTCAAAAAGTACCTCGTATGAAAAACGACAAATGATTCCTTTCATATCTTTTACAAAAAAACTTACCGAAGGGTAAAATTGGATATAAAATATTGTAGAAGGATGGAAATAATATTACATGTTGAGGGAACATGGATGTGGATGATAAAATACACCCCAGTAATTACCAAAGTAAATACAATCTCAGATAAAAGTGAGATTGTGATATTTCCCTTACCTTAGGTCCGACTTGCTTTGTAAGTGTCCAAACCTCCTGTATAATGATTTAAATCATGTTATTGACTTATTACAGAATCATATTCATTGTTATGATATCATATATGGTACACTTATGACATTATATTATCCGTTCTTTTGTAAATTCCATGTTAAAGAAGCGTTTTGGGTAAAATCGTTTCATTTATCGTAGGTGTTTTGACTTGTTGTTCTTGACATCATTATTACTTATATCATGATTTACTTACTTCCAGAATATAAAATATGATTTATATATCATATATATTCAGTATATATATATATATAATAGATAGATAAATAAAATCAAAAAACACCGTTCATGGAGACGGTAGTCCGTACGTACGCATGAACGCTGTTTTACTTTCCTTATTGTCTTGAAATGGAAGTAAGTAGATGACATACATATATATATATACATAAATCCAGTAGCTTTATAATGTCATATATTTCATTATTATTTCTTATATATACTTTATAATCATTCTTAAATAGTTAACATGGAGAATGAATCTCATCGCGTCGTGGAGACGGTAGTCCGTACGTACGCACGAGCGATGATATCATTTCTATAAATATTGAATTGAATTGGAGTGGATTATACAATATATCAGAATAAATATGATGTTGTAATAACTATGTATAGTTATTCTTTACACCATTATACCCATCAATGTAAGGTGGTGGTGGAAAATAGATTACACCACGGCGTGGAGACGGTATTCCGTACGTACGCACGCGCGGTGATTTCTTTTTCCGTAGGATGGATAGATGGTGAAATAGGGTTGTTTCATACATATAATAACATATCATTATATGAGTGATACTGATGTTATTACTTCATAATGAAACAACCTAAGAATAAGAAGTGGAAGAAGAAATAAAGATGAAAGAATTGGTAACGGTAATTACCTCTTCTTTGAAGCGCCTCTTTGAGACCTCATCTTAGGGTACTAAAATTGGTCTTTGAGGAATACCAGAACCTCTAGGATGTTGCTAGGGAAGTGGAGAAGAGATTTTGGCAGTGGTTGGCCGAGCTTGAGAGCTCAAATTGGTGTGAGGAGGAGGGGGAGGAGGTGTCCTTTTATAGGGGAGGAGAGGGGCACCTTAGGAATTCTTAAAAATATTAATTTATAATAAAGTCAAAATCGGTTTATAATGGTTCCAAAGGGTCTTATTTCGAAGCTAAAGTGGGGATGGGTCGAAATCCTATCAACCAATAGAATTTAGACAAGTTTAGGATATTATTTTAACCTTATCAATTAGATTTAACTCTAAGTTAAATAATTTAACTTTTACCATGTCTTTTTGTTTTCTTTCACTATATGGTTAATACACTTACTATAACATGCCAAACGAACCCCAAATTGTTTATTATTAATATATATATCCTTATCTAAGTCATTTGGCCGAACCTTAGATTTTTAGGAATAAAATAACAATTAATAATATAATATTTGATTTAAAAACTATTTTGTGTCAATTTTGACACTATTTGATATATGATTTTTGTGAAAGTCATAACAGAATTAAATGTTCAAACCAAGTTGATTAAATCAACATTAATATATCATAGTAACCTATAAAATTAGTGGAATTCATAAAAAATCTCAAATTACATTTATTTTGGTGTTTATAACATCAATTATGTCAATATTTCATTAATAAGATAATTACTGCATCATCGTTGTGTCATAATTAAATTAAATTATTTGATGTCTAAAAATTACAAATAAAATACCATCATGTAGGAAATCTTTTTAGCTTTCTAATGAATATTTACAATCGAATTTATCTTATGTATAACCCCATATTAAAAATGATTTACTTATTAAACTTTGATTTTTAACTATTTTAACCCTTCTTTAAATAAATTAATAATAAATGTCCTAATCTAATCCAAGTGGGCCTAAATGGTCATATTTTATTCCTAAGTTTGTTTTTGGTCGAATTACACGTGTCCAATAGAATTAATACATGTGTTAGGGTAATATTAATATCATATTTACCCTTAGTTACCCTATTTACTATTAACCGCGGTGAAAAAAGTAAAAAGTTACTATTCACCAAAAAATTATTTTTATCTCATTGAACCACATTTTACTTACTGATATCAACCGTGTCTGTCGGATTTTCGAAATTCCATTCACAGAAGCGGTAAAATTAAGTTTTATGCAAAATTCAGTTTTTAACCTACCACTTAGTGGTTTCACTATTCATCAAAAAATGAAGGTTTTCAGAAAAATGCCAAAATTTCATCCTAAGCTATATTTCATATTCCGAATTCAAAAATGAAGTCTATTTTACCAAATTCATAACATAGAAGTTTAATTAATTAATTTTATAATTAAATCCCGCTGTTAAGACAAATAGCGTGTTTTTAAGAAACAATTTCTATCAAAAGATTGATACTTGATTATGTCTGGTTTAAATGTGAAATTACAACCAATGACCAGCATTTAATTAAATTGTAAAAATATATTCTAAATATACTTTAAAACCACTCAAATTAATAATTTATCACTATTAATTATTTCGATTAAAAAAAGTTGTTTTTTAATTATAATTAATAATTTTCACTATTCATCAGAATATGAAAGTTATCCGAAAAGTACCAAAATTTCACCTTAGGCTAAATTCGATACTCCGAATCCAAAAATGAAATTCATTTTGAAATATAAGATTTACAGAATTTTAAAAAGTGGTTATTACTATTCATAACGGCTAGTTTTAATAATATTTTAATAGCATATCGTTGTTTAGTGAAACTCGTTATTGCGTACTACACACGCTATCGAGGAAGGTCGCGATTGCGTGTATGCAAGGCAAGTCAAGGATGCGTGTTGTGCAAGCTTCTTTTGGTGTAGCGTACAATACAAGACATTAATAAAATTAAAAAGAATATTTTTTTATAAAATCTTGGGCTGTTACATTCTACCCCCCTTAAAATGAATTTCGCCCTCGAAATTCGTCGGGGTTATAAATGGTTTACTATTTGAAAGTTTCTTTAATAGAAACCCACATCGTAAAAAGGAATATCAAAACCAATCTTTAAAAACAAAAGTATGAAACGTAACGGTTACCCAAATAAACTAATCATTGGGTTTCCACATAGGTGAAAATATGGATATGGAAGAGAAATATAACCATCATGTTCTGATGGAGAGTGGTAGAGAACATGGCTATGGAAAAGCCAATAATCACAAATCCATAAATTTGTGACGATCTAAGGTACCATCCGATTCATCAGGTATAAGATCACTAGGACAACATTTTTGGTTTTCAAGATCATTTCCCTAAAGTTGAAAATTTGAATTGGAATAAATACTTTCTTTATTTTGGTACAATCTCACTATTGTTCGTGCCTAGAACAATTTCCACTTCATCTCTTAAATAAATGAAGTTGAATTTGTTATTCGTGAAGTGTTAGAAGATCATGTGATAGAATGACGGGTCATTCCATCTGTCTCAAACAAAAGGTTAGCAAAAATTATATACATAAGTCGATCTATAGTGAGATTAATCATATATAGTTCCTAAAATGGACTTATATTTCATATATCATACTGCTTAGTATAATAAAACTAGTTTCTACTAAACAGGGACTTCCTGTAGGCTAGTGGTAGGCGATAAAGGCCAGTCGCACTTCGGTTGTGGGTTCGATTCCCACAGCCTTGTCCGAAGCGATGGGCTGTCGCCCGTCCTGCAGGTTGTCCTTTTTCTAAAACTATATTACTATAACATCCCATAAATAATATCGAAAAAAACTTCTATCCTTAAACAATACTAACTTATGTCCAACATAATCCATTCCAATCTTTAGTCCTATCCATAATACTGCAGTCCATTCTCATAACATAGTGAAAATGATTACCAGAGATTTAACACCATCATCGATCCCCATATATCATAAGATATATCTTGTTGGTCACATTCCAAACATTCAAAGGCCTTAATCTTGTACTCTCTTGAATACCCATTGAACCTTAGTGAAAACTTGAATGCAGTTAAAAGTTAACACTTTTCACATACCGAAATCCTCAAAATTCTATATACTCAAACCATGATATCACTTAGTCCTTATATCAATCATGAGCTCATGAATACAATCAAACATCTCATTATCTTCTTATCCTTTCATTATGCGTATATCATCTACTTTACAAAAGTATTTGAATAACCTTTCATGGTTACTGGTACCATTCATCATACACTTTCAAAACTCAAGGAAAGACAATAGTGTAACAATCCTTAGATGTCTCTTTATTCCATAGTACCATGAGATTACTTATACAACATTACACATGATAAACATGTAATCATTCCACTACATTCTTAAACCATTAACCGAGCTTCAACAATTCTTTCATCTCACATATCATTTGTAGTCTCTTCATCATCATCCACATAAATACTACCCATACGGCCATACTGATTCTCTTCATGAGTCTTTCCCTTAGGGCATTTTTTTGCATAATGCCCATACATTCCACATTTAAAACACTTAACCATTTTTGATGTCGTAGCAATACCATTATCCTCATCCCTGGTATTAACTGAACCTTTTCCTTTGCACTTACTGGCTTTGTGTCCTTCTTTTCCACACCCAAAGCATCTTCCAGTTCCTTTGAAACATTCTCCTTGATGCCTCTTCCCACATGATTTACATAGGGGAAATTGAACTTTCTTTCCTCTATGATCATCATGAAACTCCATCTTTCTCTTATTAGCCGAGGTAGGAAACTTACCAAATTTTACTTTATTGATCATATTATGAGATTGCTGATTCGGCATAATAATGATGTTTGGACTTCCAAATCCCATTTCATTTGGTTGCTCATAAAGAATATCATTCCATTGTCCATCATTTCCTCCATTATCGTGAATCACCTTGTTTCCAGCCATTTTCTATAACCTAAAAAGAATAGCGTGAGAGGCAAAAATCATGCTAGGGAAAACAACATAATAAAGGGGGAGTACCTTGAACATCTAACATCTTAGGTTTAATTCTATGATCGTTAGCGTAGTTCTAGTACTATAACCTATACGTATACTTAACCTTAGGGACATCCCTAGACATACCTTAGAAATATCTCTAGGGATCTCACTAACGTTTTCACATCCTAGTTTCCAAAGGTTGACTAAACCTTTCCTTTGATACCAACTGAAGAGACCCGTATCTTGACGTACATGGACATTACATTACATTTGCGGAATACTTAGTACATAACAAAAACACACACACAAGGATCGTAATAGTTTAGTGTCTTTGGAAACTCGGAATAAAATCTTCTAATCGTGGGGAAAGATCTTCAACATCTCCCATAAAGATCTTCCCTTTTCTTTTACCTAAAACCTTTCTTTATGTCCTGGGGAAAAGAAAACATAAAAGGGTGAGCTCAAATGCTCAGTAAGGGTATAAAAAAGAAATAAAAATCATATCATATCTTTTTGAAAATCATAACCTGCAAAAGAGATCATAAAATCGTAACATGGAAAAAATCATAGAAGTGAAAATGAGATCACCATAATCATAACATGAAACTTTAAACTTTGTGGCATGCACACATAATCATGGAAAATCATTTCTTGTTAGTCATGACTCATTGCCAAGACTATCTTAGTGGACAAAGTCCCTTTCTGAATCGAGTAACCCTCGTTTCAGTCCTGTTTCACTTAACCGGTATAACCTACCATTCCAGCCATGTCTATCTCATGAGATATAAAATCTTTACCCAATGCATTGGAGGGAGATATAGGTCCCACCCATCTTATAATGAATCCTTTCTTATGTGTGCCACATAATCATAAACCATACATCATAGCGTAACCCATGTAATAAAAATGGAATTCTTAAACAACATGACATCATAAAACAATTCATATAAGATAAAGGAATTCATAAAAATAATTCCATCACAACATAATCAAATCAATGTAATAATAGGGATAAAAACAAAACCCTTTATTATCTTATATGGAAAATAATTTTGATAAAACATTTGAACTCCATTCTTGAGGAAAATATCCTTTCTTCTTCAAAAACACTTTTCCTTTCATAACATGTCATACAATTCTAAACTAAATGAAGTTGATTAAAAATAAACTTGAAAACTTGTAAAGGAAGATTCTTGGAAATAATGTTTTAAAAATCCATTCATGTCGTATAAGTTAAAAAAACATTCTTCATACTTTTGTCGGAAAAGTCAAAAAGTACCTCGTATTAAAAACGACAAATGATTCCTTTCATATCTTTTACAAAAAAACTTACCGAAGGGTAAAATTGGATATAAACTATTGTAGAAGGATGGAAATAATATTACATGTTGAGGGAACATGGATGTGGATGATAAAATACACCCCAGTAATTACCAAAGTAAATACAATCTCGGATAAAAGTGAGATTGTGATATTTCCCTTACCTTAGGTCTGACTTGCTTTGTAAGTGTCCGAACCTCCTGTATAATGATTTAAATCATGTTATTGACTTATTACAGAATCATATTCATTGTTATGATATCATATATGGTTCACTTATGACATTATATTACCCGTTCTTTTGTAAATTCCATGTTAAAGAAGCGTTTTGGGTAAAATCGTTTCATTTATCGTAGGTGTTTTGACTTGTTGTTCTTGACATCATTATTACTTATATCATGATTTACTTACTTCCAGAATATAAAATATGATTTATATATCATATATATTCAGTATATATATATATATAATAGATAGATAAATAAAATGAAAAACACCGTTCATGGAGACGGTAGTCCGTACGTACGCATGAACGCTGTTTTACTTTCCTTATTTTCTTGAAATGGAAGTAAGTAGATGACATACATATATATATATACATAAATCCAGTAGCTTTATAATGTCATATATTTCATTATTATTTCTTATATATACTTTATAATCATTCTTAAATGGTTAACATGGAGAATGAATCTCATCGCGTCGTGGAGACGGTAGTCCGTACGTACGCATGAGCGATGATATCATTTCTATAAATATTGAATTGAATTGGAGTGGATTATACAATATATCAGAATCAATATGATGTTGTAATAACTATGTATAGTTATTCTTTACACCATTATACCCATCCATGTAAGGTGGTGGTGGAAAATAGATTACACCACGGCGTGGAGACGGTATTCCGTACGTACGCACGCGCGGTGATTTCTTTTTCCGTAGGATGGATAGATGGTGAAATAGGGTTGTTTCATACATATAATAACATATCAGTATATGAGTGATACTGATGTTATTACTTCATAATGAAACAACCTAATAAGAAGAAGTGGAAGAAGAAATAAAGATGAAAGAATTGGTTACGGTAATTACCTCTTCTTTGAAGCGCCTCTTTGAGACCTCCTCTTAGGGTACTAAAATTGGTCTTTGAGGAAGACCAGAACCTCTAGGATGTTTCTAGGGAAGTGGAGAAGAGATTTTGGCAGGGGTTGGCCGAGCTTGAGAGCTCAAATTGGTGTGAGGAGGAGGGGGAGGAGGTGTCCTTTTATAGGGGAGGAGAGGGGCACCTTAGGAATTCTTAAAAATATTAATTTATAATAAAGTCAAAATCGGTTTATAATGGTTCCAAAGGGTCTTATTTCGAAGCTAAAGTGGGGATGGGTCGAAATCCTATCAACCAATAGAATTTAGACAAGTTTAGGATATTATTTTAACCTTATCAATTAGATTTAACTCTAAGTTAAATAATTCAACTTTTACCATGTCTTTTTGTTTTCTTTCACTATATGGTTAATACACTTACTATAACATGTCAAAAGAACCCCAAATTGTTTATTATTAATATATATATCCTTATCTAAGTCATTTTGCCGAACCTTAGATTTTTAGGAATACAATAACAATTAATAATATAATATTTGATTTAAAAACTATTTTGTGTCAATTTTGACACTATTTGATATATGATTTTTGTGAAAGTCATAACAGAATTAAATGTTCGAAAAAAGTTGATTAAATCAACATTAATATATCATAGTAACCTAGAAAATTATTGGAATTCATAAAAAATCTCAAATTACATTTATTTTGGTGTTTATAACATCAATTATGTCAATATTTCATTAATAAGATAATTACTGCATCATCGTTGTGTCATAATTAAATTAAATTATTTGATGTCTAAAAATTACAAATAAAATACCATCATGTAGGAAATCTTTTTATCTTTCTAATTAATATTTACAATCGAATTTATCTTATGTATAACCCCATATTAAAAATGATTTACTTATTAAACTTTGATTTTTAACTATTTTAACCCTTCTTTAAATAAATTAATAATAAATGTCCTAATCTAATCCAAGTGGGCCTAAATGGTCATATTTTATTCCTAAGTTTGTTTTTGGTCGAATTACACTTGTCCAATAGAATTAGGACATGTGTTAGGGTAATATTAATATCATATTTACCCTTAGTTACCCTATTTACTATTAACCGCGGTAAAAAAAGTAAAAAGTTACTATTCACCAAAAAATTATTTTTATCTCATTGAACCACATTTTACTTACTGATATCAACCGTGTCTGTCGGATTTTCGAAATTCTATTCACAGAAGCGGTAAAATTAAGTTTTATGCAAAATTCAGTTTTTAACCTACCACTTAGTGGTTTCACTATTCATCAAAAAATGAAGGTTTTCAGAAAAATGCCAAAATTTCATCCTAAGCTATATTTCATATTCCGAATTCAAAAATGAAGTCTATTTTACCAAATTCATAACATAGAAGTTGAATTAATTAATTTTATAATTAAATCCCGCTGTTAAGACAAATAGCGTGTTTTTAAGAAACAATTTCTATCAAAATATTGATACTTGATTATGTCTGGTTTAAATGTGAAATTACAACCAATGACCAGCATTGAATTAAATTGTAAAAATATATTCTAAATATACTTTAAAACCACTCAAATTAATAATTTATCACTATTAATTATTTCGATTAAAAAAGTTGTTTTTTAATTATAATTAATAATTTTCACTATTCATCAGAATATGAAAGTTATCCGAAAAGTACCAAAATTTCACCTTAGGCTAAATTCGATACTCCGAATCCCAAAATGAAGTTCATTTTGAAATATAAGATTTACAGAATTTTAAAAAGTGGTTATTACTATTCATAACGGCTAGTTTTAATAATATTTTAATAGCATATCGTTGTTTAGTGAAACTCGTTATTGCGTACTACACACGCTATCGAGGAAGGTCGTGATTGCGTGTATGCAAGGCAAGTCAAGGATGCGTGTTGTGCAAGCTTCTTTTGGTGTAGCGTACAATACAAGACATTAATAAAATTAAAAAGAATATTTTTTTATAAAATCTTGGGCTGTTACAGGTAGGTTGGAAAATTTAATGTTGTGAGAGAGGGAGAGGAAGAGTTACTCAATTAAAAAGGAGTAAACAATTAAAGAAGGTAGGTTTAAAGAGTTTAGGGAATGTGATAGGTTGGGGCTCTTGTGGGCCACACCTCATAAATATCCTCACATAGGTAGTTAAGTGCCCACCCCAACTCCCCCATGTATGATATAACCACCTTATATATAAAATAAATATTGTTCCACATTTTTTATTCACTACATATTTAATCCACAAAAATTAATTCTCAACCCGCTTAAAACGCAACTACGGTAAAGGTCCCCTTAAGAAAATACTGGGGCTGCGAGTTCATCGCTTCCCTCATATTTCAATTCCATGCACTGGTTCGAAAGATAGAAAAACCCGCTTGTTAGTTTACTGAACATACCCAAGATAAACATCGAAAATTGATTCTAGTCACACCGGTCCCCGGAATGAAGTACCGTCAAGAGCCACAAGTTCGTAAAATTCCCAAGTATTTAAGAAAAAAATTTCCTTGAAATTTCAAGGTCATTACATTACTCCCACCTCATGGATTTATGTTCCCATAAAGCTACATCATAAACTATGAGAACAAAAGAGGGTACTGTGCACGCATCTAAGCCTCCCGCTCCCATGTCCTCTCCTGGAGGTTACCGTGCTACCAACAAATGCTTACAAGAGGAATTGACCATCCACGTAGGACCTGCTCCTGTCGATCCTCGATCTCCACCGGGACCTCCGTGAATGTAGCCTTGTCATCGATGTCCAGCTCCCTGTGGTCGATGATGTGGATCGGGTCGTGCATGTATCTCCTCAGCTGAGACATGTGGAAGACGTCCTGCACCCGGTGCAACTAAGGTGGATGGGACAGGCAGTAAGCGACCTCACCTACCATTTTGAGGACCAAGAATGGTACGATTAAGTGCGGAGATAACTTTCTTCCCTGGCCAAATCTCCATAATCCACGTCTCGGTGAGACACTTAAAAAAAATCGGTCCCCATCCTTGAACTCCTGTGGCCTCTGCCTTCTATTAGCATAGGACTTCTGCCTGATCTGTATAGTCCTCATCTACTCCTAGATGATTTTTACCTTCACTTTCGTATCCTGAACCATCTCTGGTCCTATGAGTGTTGACTCCCCTGGGTCAACCAGCATAGAGGTGATATGCATGGTCGGCCGAAAAGTGCCTCATAAGGTGTAAACTTGATGGTGGAGTGGAAGGTGTTGTCGTATACAAACTACACCAAGGGTAGGCGATCCTCCCAGTGTGACAAAAGTCAAGGACACATGCACGAATCATTTATTCAAGAGTATTAATGGTCCTCTCATTATTGCCATCCATCTGAGGATGAAATGCGGTGCTCAGGTGTAGCTGTGTCCCAAATGCCTCTTGCAACCCCTTCCAATTCCAGGAAGTAAAGCGAGCATCTCCATCGGAGACGATAGACGATGGCACACCATGAAGTCGTACGATCTCTTGAATGTAGAGGCATCCCAATCTCTCTACTAATCCCTGCTCTATGATTGGTAGGAAGTGGGCCGACTTGGTGAGTCGGTCTATGATCACCCAGATGGAGTCAGGTCCTTTTGGAAGTACGTGGACGCCCTGTCACGAAATCCTTGGATTTCCCATCCCACTTCCACTTCGGAACATCTAATGGTTGTACCAAGCCTGCTGGTACCTGGTGCTCTGCCTTCACTTGCTGGCATGTGAGGCATCGTGAAACAAACGCTGCTACAAACTTCTTAATATCGGGCCACCAGTGCTGTCGTCTAAGGTCCAGGTACATCATTTCCACTTCTGGATGTACCGCTAGAGGGAAAGTGTGAAACTCCCTTAGCACCTCCTCCTGCAATGAAACTGGTACCATGGTACATCCCCTAAAGAGGATGATGTGCTCTCCTCCTTCATAAAATCCATAAGGCACATTCCCTGTGGAAATATGAGCATGTCGCGTCTCACAGTCAACATCCCCACAATGTGCCTCTCTGACCCGCTGAAGTAGTGGATAGATTATGAGGGACTGTAGGAAGGCTGCCCCATCTCTATCCACGATGGATATCTACAAAGCAGCTAACTGCTTTGTAGCCTCTCCAAATAGCTGAATTCCTGACCTCCTGCTAAGAGAATCAGCCACAACATTCCCCTTCTCAGAAGTATATACTATCTCAAATTTATAGACCTAGAGGAACATGATACATTTCCATTGTCTTAGGTTCAGGGCCTTTTGCGAGAAGATGTACCTAAGAATATGGTGGTCAGAGCAGACTATAAAGAACTCTCCCATCAGATAGTGTCGCCACATGTCCAAGGTGAAGACCACTATTGCTAACTCGAGGTCATGAGTATTGTAGTTATGCTCGTTCTGCCTCAACTATCGTGAACCATAGGCAATCACTGCCCGCTCCTGCATCAAGACACACCCGAGTCCAGTCCCAGATGTATCGCAGTAAACTACAAACCCTACGCCCTCCTACGGTAGCCTCGAGATGGGCGCACTGGTCAATCTCTGTCTCAGCTCCTGGAAGCTCTGCTGACATCTATCTGACCACACAAAGGGTTTCCCCTTTTTCGTCATAGCTAAAAGAGATTTTTTAACTCTAGAGAAGTCTAGAAAAAATCTCCAATAGTGCCTAGCCATACCTAGGAAACTCCCCATCTTTGTCACGCTCCTTGGTGGTTCCCAAGCAAGTACTGCCTCAATCTTCGCTGGATCCATAGAAACTTCTGCCTCTGAGATGACGTTCCCCAAGAATAGAACCTATCGAATATAGAACTGGCACTTCGATAGATTACTATAAAGATGGTTCTCTCCGAGTGTGTCTAGTACAACCTGCAAGTGGTAGGCGTGCTCTTCCTCAGTAGTCGAGTAAATCAATATGTCGTCGATGAAGACTACGACAAAATGATTAAGGTAAGTCTAGAAGTTCCTGTTCATGAGACTCATGAACACTTCTGGTGCATTGGTTACGCTGAAAGTCATAACCATGAACTTATATTGGCAATACTAAAACCTGAAGGACTTCTTCTACACATCCTCATCCCAAACTCTGAGCTGATGATAGCCTGACCGGAGGTCTATCTTCGAGAACCATCGTGCTCCCTTGAGCTGATCAAAGAGTTCATTAATCCTTGATAGTGGATACTTATTCGTTACGGTCGCCTGATTCAGGCGGCAGTAGTCGACACATAGTTGTAAGCTCCCATCCACCTTCTTGGAAAATAAAATCGGAGAAGCCCAGGGTGAAACACTAGGTCCGATGAATCCCTTTCCCTATAAGTCCTCCAGTTGTACCCACATCTCACGAAGCATTGAGGGAGCCATCCAATATGCTGGAGTAGATATCGATGATGTCCTGAGGTACAAGTCAATGTATAATTCTACCTATCTGCGAGGAGGTAGTCCTGGAACGTCGTCAGGAAAAATGACCGCATACTGATCCACCACAATAGAAAAAATCAGACTCCGCACATCCATAGCTCCTAGAATGAGACTAGCCAACTGATGTGTGATCAGCTGCCCTCTCCTCTACGAAAGTCCATACTGCGCTGCAAAGGCTCCCTTTTTTCCAGTGAAGGTGAACCTGCTCCCATTTGTGTGGACACACCGCACTTTGCGCCTAATAAAGTATATATGAGAAAGGACTGTAGATAACGAATCCATTCCCAAGATGACATCATAAGGCCTCTACACCGCTAGAAGAAGATCTTAGCATAAGCTCTCACCTCCTAGAGTAAGCTCACACTGCCGGCAATAGTGCGTAATCATCGAGTCCACTCCCGTAGGAGTCTCTAGTTGTAAGGATCAAGCCAATGGATCCGTCGGAATCTATGAGAACCGAACAAGGAAATAATTCAATCATACCAATGATAATAATTGGAATTCAATACTTAGATCAAAAAGGTATACTACTCACGAAGAAAGGTGGAGATGATTAAATGTATCCTCTGAATCCTCTCCTCTGCCGAACCAACGTAGGATCCAAGTATAGAGGTTTTCGTTGCCGAACCCATGTAGGATACAAGTACAGTAACCATTGCTGCCGATCCCACGTAGGATCCAAGTACAGTCTTTATCACTGCCGAACCCACGATGGATCCAAGTACAGTCGTCCTCGCTGCCCAAACCACATAGGATCTATGTACAGTCATCATCGTCGTCACGGTCGGAGTCACAGCCAGCTCTAGGGTTCCCGCACACAGCGTACTCAGTTCTGGGAGGGTCCACTCCACCAGTAAAAGGGAGCTGATACATCAACTGTCATTATGTCCAAGGTTGATGTATCCCGAAGTATCCTCTCCTCAAAAGGAACTCAACTTAATAGATGGCGCGTCAAACGTACGCCCGATCTGAGATATATTGGATTTTCTGTTCAAGGGGCCCGATTGGAAATATGCTCGTTCTAAGCCCGGTCATTTACCAAAGATGTCCAAAACTCACTTAGGGTATCGTAAAAGGAATGTCTCGCAGAAAGAGTCCCAGTGCCACAGAGGATGCGTCTATTGGTCGCGCGGTCCATAGGTTATTCACATTTAGATAAATAACGGTCCTGGTTCGTTAGGCCCGATGGGCTGACGGATCGGGTCGACTCGATTTTGGCCGGTCCGACCCGACAAAGGGGTCGGACCGAACTCGTATGTTGCGCAGCCTGGCCTGAGGGGCATGGCCCAGCCCGAAGTGGCGCGGCCCTGCTCGAAGGGGCTCGTCCCGGCCCGGCACGGTGGGGCGCGACCCGACGCACCCCGGCAGGGCATGGCATGGCGAGTGGCCTGGATGGCTTGGCCTGCCAACCGAGCGGATTGGCCCTTAGGCCGAGTAGTCCGAGGCGGGGGTGCGGCTCCTAGCTACCCAAACCGGTGGTGCCTTATGGCACCGCCCTCCCAAACAGGTCAGCTAGGCCTGCCGGCCTTCTGGCGAATGCGGCCCGCACGGGCAGGCCGCCTGTCTTCTAGCACGGCGCCCTCCAGGCACCGCGGTCCAGCTCCGCCCGGCCAGCAGACGGGCCAACCAGTTCCTCAGCATTGCGCCCTCCTAGCGCCGCGGTTCGCCTCTGCCAGGCCGGTTGATGGGCCCGCTGGTTCTTTCACCGAAGCTTCCCATGATGTGGGCCTCGGTTCCTCCCGTATAGCCAGTGCGATGAAGACGGCTTCCTTCGCCATGTTTCCAGCACGGCATGACAATGTCGTTCTTCCCCCGCCTCTAGTTGCCAATTTCAAAGGAATAACTTTCCAACATAGGGTCGTCGGGCCGTGTTTGTGTTAGAAGGTAACACATAGCCATGAATGAACACTATTCACGAAGCACAGCCAAATAATTTTATTTTCAATAAAATTGAAACAATTCACCCTACCCCGAAAATTGATGACGAACGTCGGCGTCGCGGGGTGAGGATTTGTAAACTTCAATGGAGAGTGTCCAAGGAGAAAGCAACATCTTCTCACTTTTCACGAAGAAGGGAATGGTAAGTGTGTTTTCATTGGCGAGTTTCCCAAAATCGGTGTCTCCTCCATTTGTCGCAGAGGAATAAGAAAAGATTGGAGGGATGGGGTGCGTTATTTGTCAAGAGGAATGGTCTTCGTTGGGAAAACCCATTCTTCGATGAGGAAGATGTTCTTCAAAACTCTATTGTTCTCCTTGAAATCCTCCCACACAACAATTTCCAACCCCCAAATAAAATAATGCTTCTCCTTATTTTATTTAATCTTCCCATGCATTTCAAAAATCAAAAATAAAATCCCCTTAATTAATTAAATATAGAGTTGTTTAATTAATTAAGAGGTAGGATGGAAAATTTAATGGTGTGAGAGAGGTAGAGGAAGAGTTACTCAATTAAAGAGGAGTTAAAAATTAAAAAAGGGAGGTTTAATGAGTTTAGAGAATGTGAAAGGTTTGGGCTCATGTGGGCCCCACCTCACAAATATCCTCACATGTGTAGTTAGGTGCCCACCTCAACTCCCCCATGTAGGATATAACCACCTTAGATATAAAATAAATATTGTTCCAAAATATTTATTCAATTCTTATTTAATCCACAAAAATTAATTCCCATCCCACTTAAAACGCAACTGCGGTAAAGGTCCCCTTAAGCAAATGTTGGCGCTGCGAGTTCATCGGTGCCCTCAGATTTCAATTCTGAGCACCGGTTCAAAATATTGAAAACCCGCTCGTTCGTTAACTAATGATACCCAAGCTAAAATTCAGAAATTGATTCAGGGCACACCGGGCCTAGGAATTAGGTAACATCAGAAGCCACAAGCTCATAAAATTCCAAAGTATATAAGAAACAAATTTCCTTGAAATTTCAGGGTCTTTACATAATTATACTTCACGTTGTTTGGCGGATTGGTGATTAGTTTATTTTTTAAATTCAGTTTCCCTCTTTCTAATGTGTTGGATCATAATATTTTATAATTGTTAAAATTTTATGAAATAGATTAAGATAAAATTTAGATGTTTTTTTAGAGATTAATGTATTACTTCAATCTATAATGATATAGGCATATTGGATAACATTTTCTAAAAATATTGTTTTTGGAAAATATTTTGTGAAAGGCTGGTTGAATTTTCCCTCTTTTATGGGTCCTATAATATATTAAATGTTAATTTTAGTTCTTTATGATTTTAAATTTCATTTTTTATTTTTTTTGGTGATAGGGTTGAATAGATTATTATTCAAGGAACAACCATATGATGAAATATTTTTTTTAAAATAAAAATATATCAATTATATATCTTCATATTTATAAACATTAAAAGCATTCCCCATCTCTATGTAAAAGATATAGAAAAAAATTTGGTTCATATTACCTTCATTTCTGATGATATAAATGATTCATTTATAAACTATTTGATTTATGATTTTGTAGATTTTAACCCTCACTAGATCACCCATTTTCTTGTGATCAATGACATTTTTCACTCTTAATTAATCAATGTGGATTACTATATTCTGTTTTATTTAAATATTAATTTAACTTCTATGTTATCTAATTTAAAACCTAGTGATGTGATTAATTAAGATAAACTAAATAAATTCTATTCACTCTAATTAATTATACTATTAATAAAAACAATTTATATAATGTGGGTATATAAATAATGTTATTTTCATATTTAAACCCCTATATTTATGAGATTAAGTATAAATTGTGAAGAAATAATTTATTTATGGTGGGGAGAATGTAATAACGATAAATTCTAAAATAAGAAAAGTGTATTTGATATCATGTCTGGTGTGAGACACTAATTTTATCTTTCATAACACACCAAATTATTTTCTTTCAAAGCATGTGTTGCAAACAAGACCATGTTTTACCAAACAACAATATACTATTAATATTATTATTTATTATTAATATTATTACCAACCTATTGGAATGTATTTTAGTAATAAAATTTAATACCGTAAATATAAATATATTTTACACATTTAAATTTTACATCAATTAATATAAATTGAAACTATGATTCATTTAGAAGAAAAATACATGTTTACTTATAATTTTTTATATATAAAAAGATGATTTAGTTGGCTTTTAATGCACATAATGTGAAATAAATTTAGAATAATATTATAAAATTTCATTGAAATAATAAAATTCATTTTTTTTAATTTGGAATACCAATATTATCATAGGGTAATTATTTGTATTACTCTAAATAGATACATTTTTTTATTAATAGTGAAAATACTAAATTTTTATTGAAATATTAATTTTTATTTAAATTATTTATAATGATAAATTATATTTTTCATTGGTTTTAAACATAAATAGGTTCAAATATATCTAAATTAAATTATTTTAATGTTTTGAATATTTTTCTCATATTTAATTTGAATATAAAAATATTAGTATGTTTCTAAATATTTTCACTTTAAGACCCACTTTCTCATTGCATATGCATGATAAATTTTAAATTATATATTTCTACTACTATGAATATAAGTTGGAAAAATTTATTCTATATTTATAATAATAATAATTATTCATTATTAAATAATTCAACATTTGTTTTGAGAAAAATTAATATTGAATAAAGTAAACTAGTATACAAGAGGTTAAAGAACATTTAATGAAAGGAAATTTAAGTTTATGGATTTAATAGCAATTAGAATTCAATTGAGTTTTATTCATCATTATGTTGAAAAACACATTTATGTGATGTATATATTTCTACTTTGACATATAATATCATGATTAATTAAAAATTAATTGAAATTTGATTTATATCATCCTAACAAATTGGATTGAAAAAACCAAGTGGTAACAGTAATTGAACAATCTCACATTATTTGTTGATTGTTTTTGTTAACCTAAAACAATCAATTTCCTATAATAAATATTTATAAGACATTAAATTATTATTAAATATACATATTACATCATGATAGATATGATTTTTCCCGAAACAATATACCATTTTCACTTAAGGTGTTTACTTTTAAAGTAATTTGATTTTAACTATGATAATATTGATAAATATGTATCATTTAGTAAAAAATGTTATTTTATGATAAGGAATATTTATTCATGAATTAAATCAAAAATTAAATATATGCAGAATGACATCGACCAATAGAAATTGGTGGGTCCTATAATTATATATCCCCTCAATGCATTAGAAGGAATCCTGATATAAATCATTTGCAAAATGAAATAGGTTTCTACATGTAGTCTAAATTGTCTTATAAAATTTATTCATAGAAAAGATTACATGTCCTTGAGTCTTGATGTCCGTTAATTAATAATTTTATTTAATAAATTTTATATTATTTTCCATGATAGTTTGACGTTTATATTTTCACTTTATGCAACTAATTCACAGTTTATTGATTAAAGGACAAGAGTTTTTAGTAATTAACATTGGAATATTGATTATACCTTATTTTTTCATGCATTAAACTTATTTAAATTTCATGTGTGTTTTGTTATTTACCTTTATATAGTTGTCATTATTTATTTATTGGTGCTATATTCCACATCTAATAACCCTTACTAAGAATTTGAGATCTACCTTATTTTTATTGTTTTCCCAATATATGGTGAAGAGATATTTGGAATATGATTTATGATTCAATACATTTTTATGTATTATGTTTTATATTCATTTCAAAAAGTAAAATGGGTATCACATTTCCATATAGTTCTCCACAACTACTAAACTGATAAGTTCCTCTAGATGTGACACACAATATCTATGCCAATTTAATAAACCAGACTCCAACTCTAGGCTACTAGGGTCGAGGTAATTAGATTTCAGACACTATGATTTCAAAAAAAAAAATTTCAAATATATTTTCTGATAATAAAAAAATTAAAATAAATGTGAAAAATATTAAAAATCTTATTTTTAGAAAAATAACATTTTTATGCATAAATTTAGATTTATTCATATCTTGTTTATAAAAAACGCATCAGTAGAATTTTAAACATTGGATTAAATATATAATATATAAATTTAATTAAAATAATTCCCCAAATGTGATTAATTTAATTTATTTAATTAAAAAATATTGTCGTGCATAAAAATTATTTTTTAAAAAAATACTTTCTTTATTTTTAAGTAGATTTAATTTTTTTAATAATAATTTTGATATCAAAGAATTAATATTATATTCATGTTTCAACAATATATTTTCATAAATTAGTTAATCCTATTCATATGTGACATTTAATAATCTAGAAAATAAATATCATGCAAAATAATAATATTTTAACAGTTTTTCACACATTGATTAAATTATTTTTTCATGTAACCCTAGCTAAAATTGGTGTTGTGTAGAATGAAAAAAGTCAAGCAGATTAAATTTATTTGAAAAAATGTATTTCCCAAAATATCAGTGTTTTATTTAAAAATCCATAAAATATTAATTTTGAATAAGGTCATGAAAATTGATTTTAATAAAAAAAACATGGTAATTTATGAATTTAGACACATATAGGAAGTGATTTATGACCTAATGTAAGGGAACCAACAAGACACTCTCTTGTATTTTAAGCTATGTATTTTCTCTATAAAACTCACATTCTCTCACTATTCTCCTTGTGTAATTATTTAATTTTTTTAATATTTATTATATATATATTAATCAAGTATATTTGTAATTATATTTGGAAGATATAAAATATTTTATTGTTCTATTATTGATTCCATCATTTTTGAAATCTGGATAAAAATGAGAAATTTTATATTTCTTAATTCATGTCATGTGTCACACCATTAAATGTTATTAATCACACTGATCCCTTAAAATTATCATTATTTTTTAGAAAAATATTATTTTTTCATTATAATCTAAATAAGAACACTATTTTCATAACTTCTATAAATATTATTTATCCCTTTCACAAAATACGTTTTATAAGGTTCCATCTAATACCTTCTTCTATATATCATTATATATATATATATATATATTTCTTCTTAAATCCATATTTAAAACATAAAATTTATTATCCAAATAATTAAATCCTTAAATTATTATTTAATATTTTTAGTTTCATTGGTACATCACATTATTATAATTTAAGGCAAGAATATATAACCCATTTTATTTTCATGGTTTTTTCAACTGCTTATGATTTCTGTATTATTTCCTTATATGGAAGAACAATTCATGTAATAATTAAGAAATTATTTGCTGGGTCATAGTTATATAACCCCACAATTCATTGGGTGATGTTTTCATATAATGATATACCTTGGTAGGTTCAAAAGAATTCAAAATATCCCCATATGTTATGATTTCATGGCAACAATCCATGACATATTTCTATAATATCTTATTTTATATATTTGGAAGAAAATTATAATGTGAAGTACTTATGGTGTTATTAATATTATTCAATGATTTTACTACTCTAATCATTTTCCTTATGATATCATGACATGCTTCTTGACTCATATTTTTTACTTCACCATTGTGATTTTCTCTAATTATTCCCCTTATGGGATTGGTAGCTCACTATGTTACTATTTGAATTTTTTTAGGTAACCCTATGATGAAATAGTAGATTAATGTAATTTGGGATCACTATATAGAGAATTAAATAAGTATATTTTGTTTCATTTCTAAATGGATATTTTATGTATATAGACTCTCATATACAATAGGACTCTCGATTTTTGTGGTGTATTTTATGAATCCTTTTTTAGATATCACGTAATAAATTATATACGGTACTGGGGTTGCAATATATGGTATTAGATAAAGGTATATTTATTTTTGGAGATTAGGTATGAGAATGCAATATGAAATAAATCATTAATAACATTGATTAAAACATATAATTTCCTAAGATTGTATACAAATTTCATTTAGGAGTTTTTTTCTTTTATGTTCATAGTTTAATCATTTACATTGATAGTAATTTTGGGGATTCTCAACCATCAATTTTTTAAAATTTTAGTAAATGATTAAAAATGGAATAAAATAAAGAAATGTATTATTTTTATATATTCTTGAATATAAAAATCCTAATTTGATCATATATCTAAACATAATTTCAAATCACGTATTTCCTTATATATATTCAAACATAGTCTCAAATCATTGAGGATTAATAATTCATGAATCCACAATGTGGTTAAAATAATTGAATATTAAGTGTTTTACTCCACCCAATTAAATATTGGTTGTGTTAATTTCTTAGGAATCATTTAACTGAATTCAATGTTGTATTGTCCAATTATTGGTTGTCTTTATATAGAGACACAATAAAATTAAAGGAGAAAGAAATCACATTCTATATCCAAAATAATCCCCTGATTTTTTAAAGGGGAAATGAGGATGATGAATATATTTTAGAAATTTCATCTCAGTTAAGGATTAATTTAAATATGATAATTTATATCTAGTTTTAATGATTTCAGCATACTATAAGATCATCATTGATGGGATTACCAATTTGAGTGAATATAAAGACGTAATCCCCAAAGAGTTCCGCAGAATACCTCATGACTAAGAGGTCAAGATCTCTATAGAATTTTTAAAATTATCTCTACCCATATCCAAGATTCTTTATATACTAGATACCATTCTATTTGAATAATTTTTTAAAAAACTACAAGACAATGGATCACACTGTGACTTGCTATTACATTTTAACACTAACAATAATGTATTAAACAGAATTTGTATTTTAAATTCCAAATATAATAAGAAATTTCACTTCTTGTATGATTAAAAAAAATTTAATAACATTTACAATTTTAAATGTTACATTTAATGATAATTTCATTGTAGTTGGAGGTGATCTGAAGGGATCATAACAAAGTTACAGAGAAATTGGTCAAACTACGAAGGATCGAATCTCACTGGTGGAATCAATCGAAAACATTTACAAAAATGTGTATTAAAATGGGATAATATTTTGATGTATTCTCTCTATTTAAATGGATGAAAATTAATATGATGTGAACCCAGTTTCATTTGTTGATATGGTGGACCATCTACACTGATCATTCAATGACACTAAATCTGCATGATGACATAAGTGTTGTGTTGTGATCTCTCCATATCTCAATATATAACTGTCCAAATGAATCCAAAATTTCAATCGACATAGTAAATATGTGGTGGAATAGTTTTTTTGTTTCAACCAATGAGAGATAAGGATTCATACCAATCAAAAACAGTGGGTGGAGTTGTTTTATGAAATCTGGGTTCTCGAAACCACCTTCCACTTTCACTGTAAAATGGTACCATGGTCTCCTCATTTTCATGTTCAGCCAGGAGAAAATTCTCAGGTACGTTAGAGACCAAATGGATTCATCTCCTCATCTAAGATGTTTTGGAGTCCCCTATCCTCATATGGGAATCTAATATAAAGGAATAGTTCGACATGAGCCTCAACCTTCTCTTGATGGCGAGCTAAACTATGGATGATAATTTCAAGGGAGATACACATATATGAAAGAGAGTTTAGGTACTTTTTATTATACTATTATTGTTTAATTTTTCTGTTAAAATTTTCAACTTATGTTTAATTTGGATGTTCTAATCCTTTTAATATATTTCATTTTTTTATAATTAAATGAAACAGTTTTTATTTTAACACAGATTGGATAGAGATTTGTTGTGGAAATCATAGGATATTTCGATTGGAAAACACAAGATTCCAATTTATATCACACATATATAAGATTTCAGTATGAATTGGTATACCTCTTTCTATGTTTATGAACCAACCCATGGGAACACATTTTTTTTCAAGAGTAGATCCATCAAGCATTGTTTTATGAGGTAAGAGGGAAGTCAATATCTTGACAACCCTCAGGAAAATGATTAAATTAAACCATATAAAATAGTCAGAACAAGGAAAAATATAATAGGTTTATTGAATTTGAAATTATGTCATTATCTCATAATTCTAAAAAATTAACATTATTTGTTGACTATTAAACTCTTTAAATCAAGTAATTTTCTGAATACTGTTTTCAAAACCGCCCCTGTCATTTCATCATCTTTATTAAAAATTCACTTTATAAACCAATAACCCTCATTGTGAGACAACCTAGGGATTTCCATATACTATAAATAAACAATAAAATAATATTAAATTTTATGTTTCATGACAATGCTGTAAACATTTGGTGCAGTTGTAGAGGAGTGCTTATGTTTCTAGTGTGTTTTTTTAAAACTATTGGGTATTTTTTTCTATTTGTTCACATATATATTCCATCATTTTTTATATACTTTATAAAATAATCCTTTTGTAGGACATTTTCAAGATATGATCTTTATCGAAGGATCTACATTCATTTAACAAGAACCATATATGATCTTACATCGTAAACATATTGAAGCACTAACCAATTCACTGAAGGAGGACACACAAAACATCGACACATTTTTTGATGCATCATCTTCTTATTCTGGAACTAGCATCAAAACTGAAATAAAAATTCATAAAATAAATAAAAAGAACAAAACATTAAATTAACTAACCTCAAATAATGTTGATATCCAAACCACATATATTCAATTACAAGTCGGGGCCCCAAATTTTGAACAAAAATCGGGTTAAAATCATTTATTACCAAGATTCCAGGGATTCATAAGAGAAGATCCACATAATCGCATAAAATTAATTTTATACTATTTTATAACCTTAAAACCTACTATTATTGATGAAGAATTAGTAATTCTTAGAGTATTTACATTTTCATCAAAATAATGTACGAAAAATTGGTGGTATTATTAATATTCTCCATGTTTTGGTTTGGTGGACAAGAAAAGCCTTTTTCCTGAAAAAAGTTTCCCGGCATTGTGAACCACATGAATAAGGATATAAATTTTTTAGATAATACAATCATAATGGGAATCACATAAAATATATTATGATATATTTAAAATGGTATTTTCAAGATGTCTACACCACCAAATAAGTGATCAAATTTTAATTCAATATTTTTATGATGGTCTATTTCCTACTAATCAAAATATGATTGATTCTTCTGGAGGTGGTTTGCTAGTTTATAGGACCAAAAAAACATTCAAATAACATAATTGATAACATAAAACAAAACACTAAATAATTTGGTTCAAGATCCAATGTACCCATTTGAGGTTTCCATGAGGTACAATGTACAAAATTCAAGAAGAAAGTGGGAAAGAAGATTGAAGAGGGAAGTACCCTTGTACTACAACTTTCCATTTCCCAAGGTATATCCCAATATCCTCCCATCAACTATGGAATATTTTAGTCTAACAACTATTATTCTGACCAATTCCACCAACTATGATAAACTTATTAGATTTTTTAGGCAATCTTTCAAGTTATCCAATGTAACCAATCCTTTAAGCAATAATCTTATTATCCATTCAACCCTCGGATTAAAAAAACAATGATTATACGGATGGGGGTATCCAACCAAACCTCAAAAAAATGTATCCAAGTGGGGCAGATTAGTCATCCACCCCCACCACTATGAAATACCCAACCAACACAATGGAAATTCCAACCACCCCTCGAAAACATAAGCATATCCTAGAAGATATGATGAATCAAATTGTTATCGAAAGAATCCAATTCCAAAAAAAATCACCCAAGAAGCCATATAGGAGTTAAAGCACCAATTAGGCCAACTAACTAAATTGGTGGTTGAAATTCAATGTCATGGGATGGGGAAACTACCCTCTCAAGTAGTAGCTATCCCTAGGGATAAGTGAAATGCTTGTGTCCTCACCCTTAGGAGTGAAAATCAACTTCAATACCAAATGAACCATATAAAAGAGTCATCCCCTCATAAGGAAACCACCATCCATATAATTCCTCATCCTTTTTCTTAAAGGGAAACACAACATATGAAACAAAAGAAAATTGATATTTTTAATGAAATATTGTAAAATTTCAAATAAAAGTGTTAGTTTACATCCCTTTAATTGATGTTATAAAACAAACTCCATTATACACCAGGTTATTAATGAATACATGTACACACCGATGGTGATTTTGAGGTGATGAGAAGGTGAGAATTGGGAGAAATTTCTTAACATTGATAAGGCCATCACTTCCCACCAAATTCAAGTCTCCAAGAACATTCTCTATTCCATAGAAAATAGGGGGGTATTAATTTTCAAAAGATATTCTTGATTTGGGTGATTTTATAAATGTGAATCCTAAATCAATATAATTTTCATTGTAGGTTAGATAACTGAAGTCCGAATGAATTTTTTTAACAGTAAATCAAGGGTACCACACACCCTTCTAGTGTTGTAGAGGATGTTCTTGTGAGGATGAAAATTTTAATTTTTGTTGCGGATTTTAATGAGGTAAAAATAGAAGATTATTGGACAAATAGACATGACCTGATTATATTGGTTAGGAACTTCTTGAAAGCCTCCAAAACCATAATTAATATCGACTATGGTACATTATGTTAGGAGTATGTGGTGACATTTTCCACTCCAACATACTTTATTTATGGAATCTCCTATTAGAAGAATATTCATCACTCTTTGTTAAATCAATTGATGTACTAACATCACCATAAAACATCTTTTTTTACTGATCCCCTATCTGAGATTTCATCTTTCCTAAAATTTTAGGTAATGAATCATGGATTGGTTGTTTTAGTGGTATAGAAAAATGTCATAAATGTTTTCTAGTTAATTATTTCCTTAACACTGAGTATCACATTACCATAGATGAAATGTATAAGCTTGTAAAATATTATTCCTTATTTGAGGATGATACCATTAATCAGTTACATGACACTAGTGACCTCTCACTTTCAAAAAAACCCCGATAATCCTAAATATCATTGAATTGGAACTAGAAAAACTACTTCATGATTTAAAATTTTCATATCTTGATATTAGAAATAAGCTTCCTGTCATCATTGCATGTTTACTTCCTCTATATTATGAATTGCGACTGCTTGAACATTTGAGTGAGTATAAACATGATTTCGGATGGATTGTTGCTGAAATTCTAAGAATTATCCCATCAATTTGTACATGTCATATATTGTAAAAATATGAGGCTAAACTAGTGATGAAAGAATAACAAAGAGTAATCACAAAACTCTTAAATATTGTTAAAAAGGGATAAAAAAATTATTTGTGGTTCTATTCATTTACCCCATCTCTGATAGCCAATGGGTCTGTCGAGAACATGTGGTTCTTAATAAATTGGTCAGACAGTATTAGAAATCAAATTAATGATTTGGTTCCAACATTTGTGTCGAATAGATGTTGTGTCTATATAGACAATAACCGATTAAAGCAACACAATAGGAAGGACCATATCCCATTTTCATTCATGGGAAAAATTCTAGAGAGGATAGAAGGGGTGTCCAATTAATATTTTCTTGATGAGTATTATGAATACTTTTAGATCCACATTTCCCCTGAGGATCTGGAATAAATAACTTTTACATACCCCTTTGGGACATTTCCATATAGGATCATTCAATTTGGTCTGTACAATGATCTGTGTACTTTCCAACAATGCATCGTTAGTATTTTTTTGATTACTTGGAGAATTGCATTGAATTATTCAAGTATGATTTTATTATTTATGGATATACATTGGATGAATGTTTGATTAGTATTGGTTTAGTACTACATCATAGTATTGAAATAAATCTACTATTAAATTTTGATAAATTACATTTCATGGTGCAACAAGTTATTGTTTTGGGACATGTCCTTTCCAGGGAAGTTATCCAAATTGATAAAAAATGTAAATTTAATTTCATCACTAAAAATACAAAAACATGTATGAGATGTGTGGTCTTTTCCAGGTCATTCTAGATTTTACCATCATTTAATTCATGAGTTTCGTAATATTTCACTCCCCCTATCCCGAGTGCTCCACAAAAAAGAAAATGATTTAGTTTTTGATAAATTTTGTGTGGGATATTTTAATAATATAAAATGGTGTCTAATGTATACACTGTTTATCCAACCACCTCAGTGGGATTTACCATGTGATTTCATTTTTGACTCCGAAAACTCTGAAGTTGGGGCACTCTTATCACAATGTGTCTATTGAGCACCACATGTCCTTGAATATCCAACATGTACATGGGACCCTGCCCTAGAAAACAACACCACAGGTGAAAAATAATTTATTTCCATTGTGTTTTTTTGGATAAATTCATGTCATATAATTTATGTCTAAATTAAATGTGTTCAAAGACTATTTCTCCCTATGATAACTCATTATTAAACGAGAAGCCGAACAACATCTCATTCACTATATGATCCTCCTTCATGAAATAAACATAGAAATAAGAGATAAAAATTGTGAGTAGAATATAGATTCTGACCGTATAAGTAAGACCCACGCATCCTCATACATTTACTCATACCCATATATTACCTTAAATTACATGTTTTTAGAAGAAGAATTGTATGAAGTGATGGATGGTATTTTTTTGTCTGCAAAAATTGTAAAATATTTGTTATAATCTTGAATTCCTACTGATTTCAATAGAAATTAGGCCGACTATCTAAAATAGAAGTTTTCTGGTACATTTTTGATGACCCCTACCTTTAGATCACATTTATTGACCATTTACTTAGGAGTTGTGTTCCCGATATTGAGTTTTATTCTATCTCTAGGTTCTTTCACACTCTTTCTTTTGTAGGCCACTTTGGGCCCCAACAGACTGCTCACAAGTTCCTTGATTCTAATCTCTTTTGGCCAACACATTTTCGAGGTATCGAAGATTTCTAAAAATCTTATCCTCACTATCAAAGAGTGGGTAATGTATCAAAAATAAATTAAATCCCACAACATTCCTTGATCCTCCATGAAATATTCGATGTTAGTGTTATTGAATTTATGGTATCATTACCCAATTCATTTGGGAATCATTACATTTATCTGTACGTGGATAATGTTTCAAAATGGGTTAATGAACAAACCATAAGGACTGATGATTATACAGAATTTGTTATATTTTTTATAACCCAATTATTTTTGTTGGTTTCTATTTCCTTGGATCACCATCAGTGATCAGAGTTATACTTTATACAACAAAACAATGCAATATCATTTGTGTTAGAATGGGGTTGGATATCGAGTGTCTAATTCTTATCACACAAAAACAAATGGTAATGTTGAGGTGTCGAATAGAGATGTAAAACAAATTATTGAAAAAACAATTCATCCCAATAGAATGTATAGGAGTCTTAGACTTAATGATTCATTATTAGGTTACTTAATTACCATTAAAACTCTAATTGGAATGTCACACTATCATCTTGTTTTTGGAATGGTTTGTCACATCCTAGTTGAGATTGAGCATTGGGACTACTAGGACATAAATCAATGTAATTATAATCTTTCTAGTGTAGGTTCTCAAAGGAAGTTGTATATTCAAGATCCAAAGGAAATGAGAAGATATTAATATGATAACTCCCATATTTATAAGGATAAAAAAAATTTCTCATAACCATGTAATCCTTTATCATTAGTTCTGCAAAGGGTAGAAAGACATTCTATACAATGAAAGGATGAATTTTTATCTAGTTAATCAGTATCCCCACTGGGTTGGCCTAGATACTATTACTAATGTCTATTTTCTTTCATTATTTATGAAGAAAACGATGAAATTAAAAAAAACCTTCATTGTCCATGGGAAACAGCTTAAGCACTTCCATGAATCCCTTATAGAGTTCTGGATGGAGGAACACCAATTTCATGACCCAACCACCCAATGATGTCCAATAGGTTTTATCCTTCCTTCCCACCCTCTATTTTATTACAATGATGAAACTTTACACTCTATGTGTGGGGGATGGGTATATTATTGGTTTAGTTACGTGTTATTATCATTAATATTCCATTTCACTTTTTTACTTTTTGAAATGTATTGTCACTTGATCCCCCATTTACTCCCCAATCATTTTTGTGTTTTAATGTTAAATTTTTTATTCCCACAATATCATGGAAATTGATGCACTATTAATTTTGGATTTTGTTGAAAATTCAAGATTAATTTCTCTATCTCATGTCGTTCGAAAATTAAAAAATAATTTTTTGATGAAATGTTAATTTTTGTAAAAATTAAATACTATAGTGTGACATTATTTTGAATTTTTCTTTCTTTTTCAATGAAATATACGGTTGTATCATTTTTAATCCTTTGAGAATAATGGTACCCATTGTGTTAGTAGTTTATGCTAAAAACGTTAACTAAATTTTTCCACAAAACATTGAACCCAACCATGAATTATGAAAATATCATATATAATAGAAGTAAATAAAAGTTATGTTGAATATTATCTACATCCCAAATTTATTTCTCAATACATTTTACCCTATCTAGTCTATTTCATTACTACACCAGATTAACCTATGTGTGTGTACCAATTATCTAACTGTTGTAAACCATTAAAAATTAATAAAAAAATGTTGTGTCTTGTCCAGGTCAAAATACACCACTCCTCGATTTTTTATCTTCATATAACTATTATAAATATTTTTCTGAGGAGACAAAACATGGGTTGAGATAAGTGTATGTGATTTTTTTCAATTGAAACTTTTGAAAACAATATGGGAGTGATGAAATGTACTACATATTAGAATATCTAGTTCAAGAGAAAATGGATTGAATTCATGGAATTCTAAATCTAGTGGGTAATGAAATGTGATTGCAAGGGATGTAGGGTAGGTTCGGTGGAAAGGATTATATATGTAGAAAATTATTAAAACAAAATATATTAAAATGAAAAAAATTAGAATGAATATCATGAATTCATTGTCACACATACATCATGAATTAAGGGAATTGCTATCTTTTGAAATATTTATATTGATTGGTATCATGTAACTATTGAAATTTTAGTTTGATAATATTCTTGGGGTGTATTCTTCCATGCTCCCAAAGAATAACTCCTTGATGTAATGTTTTATTTTATCACATTTCTATCAGGAATAAAATTTTCATTTAATGTTAAATATTTATGAAGTTAGAAATTTCTACATGAATAATTTTTGGAAGTATGGGTTTTATCAGGAGTGAAAAATTTTATTGTTTGGGGTGTGATTGTAGTGAGATTGACTATTTCATTTCCACCATTACTCCATTGTATTAAAATTAAATTTTATTGTAAATTAAAAATATAAAAAATAATTATTTTTTATAAAATAATTTTTTTATATCACAATTATAAAAATGAAATCTTACTTGTTTTTATAATTTAATTTTAGGTTGAGGTGATTTGGACACTCATGATGATGTTCAAGAAAATTGGGTCAATGTATGTAGGATCCATGAACACCACTACACTCAACTAAAATATTCTACTAAACCATGCATCCAAATGGGATGATATTTTTTGAGATGTTCCAAAATTAAATGATCCACATTTCATAAAAATAAATCCAAGTCTCATTCATCCATCTATTATCCCATCTAGACAGTTCTCTCAAGAACAAAAAATCTTCAAGAAATCAGTAGTTGTGTGATGTGATCTATCCATATCTCAATTTGTAGCAATCCAAATGAAGAGAAAAATTTAGTGGAGATATAAAAGTAGCGGGGAAACAAATTTTTAGTTTTTTCCAAATCGTGATAAGGATGGATTCGCATTAAAAACCATGGTTCATGTGGTTTTATGAAATTGTGTGCCCAAAACCACCTCCCACATTTCCAATAAATTGATACCTTGGGATTATCAATTGAAAGATTAGATGAGAAGGAAATATATGCTTTTTAAGAGACCCAACGATTCCTCTCCTCATCAAAGTGGTTTCGGAGGCCCCTATACTCATAGGGGGATCATGGATGAAGGTGACATTCCAACTGAGCCTCCTCCACCTCTCTACGGAGAGTGAAATGGTGGAAGATCATTTCACGGGAGTTACACATACTTGGGAGAGTGTTCCAGAACTTGTTATTCTACTGATTTTTCCAAATTTTGTGTTAAATATTTCACTTATTTTTAATTTAGATTTGGTTTTACTCTTAATATATTTATTTAGTTATACTTAATTAAAACACTTGTTTTCAACAAATATTGGTTTGAGATTTCAATTGGGAACCATGTGTTATTATAATTTATAAAAAGCATAATCCTCTTTCCCCCACACATACATAAGATTTCCGTATGATTTTAATTCAACATTTCTATGTTTTACAACCGAACTATGACATAAAAATTTTCTTGGTGAAGGGTTGAATCATTGAGCAAAATTTTAAGAAGCAAAATGAATGTCAATGTCTTGAATCCCTCAACAAAAATAGTTACATTAAACTATATAATATTTTTAGAATAATGAACTATCCATGATTTGTAGTGATTGTGAAATGATTTCCTTATCTCAAAATTCAAAATCATCACCAGTATTTAATCAACTTTTAATCTTTTAAATAATGTCTTTTTCTTAAATATGTTTTCAAACCCACCCCCATATTTTGGTCTTTTTATTAAAAATTTAAACAATCAACCACCAATGCTCCTTGATCGATGACCTAGGGTCTTCCCTATAATATAAATAATCCTTAAAATCATAATCAATTTGATGTATCATGACAACACAGTCAAAGATCTACACAAGGGTATCATATGTCCATGTTCATCACTAAGGGATATGTCAAACATCATTATCAAGAAGACAGATGGATGAATCTTCCATTGCATTGATTATTATGAACTCAAAAGAAACATAATAGGGAATAAATAACCCCTACCATGGCTTTATGACGTATTAATTTTATTACATGTTTTAATGTACTAATTAAAATTTCACCTTATTTTGAGCTATCATTAATATAAGATGAAGATTATATTCCCTATAACACCATTCAAATAAGTGATTAATACAACGAGTTTGTTGAAATTCACTTTAAACCAAACATGTCTCCCAAATTATTCATCGACATGATGAGAATATTCTTAATAGATTAAATTGTTTAATGAATGGTAGAATTAATAAGATATATATTTGTATAATATAAATTTTGGGAGAAAAATGAAAAACATTTGAGCATTGTGATCATTACTATGTGAAAAGAAAAAGTTTTATGGATTGTAAAAAAAATTAAATTTTGAATTGAAAAAATAATATTATTTGGGAATGTTATCACATGTAATTAGAGATTTGTGGATACTAAAAGGTAATATATCATCAAATAATTCCCCAAAACCAACATAAGTAATATAGATCCCTAGTTTTATTGTATTATATGGGTATTATTTATTTATTGTTGGGAGGTTTTCATGGTTTCCAAACAAACTATCCAAGAACACTCGTAAGTGGGAATTTTTTTTGATTGATCAATTGGGGACTGATCATTTTATCTATAGTGACATTGGAATGAGGTGACTGAGTTTTGTAATCATGAAAATTGAAAATGTGATATCAAATTCATCATGGTAATTAAAGTATCATGAGAATAATTATATGATGCATGATACTATGTTTTTGTTGTAGTATTTTCATTGAAGATTTCAAGGAATTATTATAATGGTTAGAGGTGTGATATGAATATAGATAGAAATATCTTAAAGTTTGTACTCACATAGTATAATGCCAATATACATTAATAAACCAGGTTATATTTTATGAAGGGCTATGAGTATTCCATCCACTAAAATCCTAAAAAAAATAAAAAATTGAAAGATCCTCTTATTATAAAAGATCATGCAACATCCGTGATGATAATGATTTTGAAGGATTCAATATTATTTAACATGTAGAAGATAGAATTGGGAAAAATAATATAATGTACCACAAGCAACCATTCTCAATGGATTTCTTAACAATCCATTTAAAATAAGAAAACGTATTTTCAAAGGACTAATTTGGAGAAACATAATAATGTATTTTAAATTAAAAGGTGAATTCTTAAAAGTTCTTAATTGATAAAGAAGTAGTTATTGGATTATATATGAGACTATGTGTTCTATTAGATCCTATGTAAAATAAGTATCACTTGATGTTTTTTCATAGCATAACATTCTCTATCTAGTATAGGAACTCAATTATGTATTGGGATCTCTTAGAAAAATACATGTGAGAAAATAGGAATAAAGATATTTTACAGAATATATTCCAATGTGACAATGATAAATACATGTGAATATAAAAATGTAAAAAAACAACATGGAGATAAAACTATTACCCTTACCTTCATGGAAATTGGTGAACATCACCATGGATTTATTCATCATCCTTACAAATAAATACAATGGAAGTAATTATGATTGTGTTATAAATTAACTATCTTACAAGTATAGATTTATTCATCGCCATTCGATATCACATATAACTAAATCATTTTGTAAATATATACAACAATGAATTGGTGATGCATCATTGAATACCACTATAAACTGTAACTAATTTCGATTATAAGACTATCTAAAACATATGGAAAACTCTTAAATATTCCTTCAATAAATAGTTGATCATTAGTATAGCCTATCACAGCTAAAAAATCTATTATAAATGGGCTATATTGAATCTGAATATATTATTAGATCTTTCTCTATGGATTTCACAGGAGGATTAGATCAATATTTTCCCCTTGTAGAGTTCTTATAAAAAATGTCATATTGTTGATCATTTATATGTTATGTTATGAAGCCCCCAAAATGAAGAAATGTAGAACACCCATGTTTCCGAATGAACATAGTAATCGAATAATATGGGGACATGAACTGCTCAAATAAAGAGCATAAATATTCTATTCTACTCAGGAACACATCAGAGCATCACATAGTTTTTTTTATAAAAGTGATATTGAGACACATATGATATAACAAGAGATAGTTAAACAAGATGAAATGAAGGTATTGTATATTTACCATGAACATTAAGTAGAATAGATTCATTATGAACATTCATCATGTTGATTCTTCCCTCCTCATTGACTCCATTAATCGCTAGACCATCCATGATATAACTCACTTCTTGGAATGTGTGAGTGATAATGAAGTTCAGGAAGGAAATAATGTCAAGGAAATTGATCCATTTAACTATTATCTTCCATGAATGTTGACTCTGGCCCAACTATATGGATTGAATGACCTTAGTTGAATCACATTCCATCCAAATATTGTTCTTATTATTCTGACGAATAATTTCCACCGCTTCAATAATTTCTAGAATTTCATCATCAAAAGTAGTTGAATTACAATGTTGACCATATATGCAGTCCACCACATCTTCTTTGTAGTTCGTTAAGATCAACATGATGTTTTATGATCCTAGAATTCCCTATGAAGCCTCATTTGTGTTATAGTTTAACGAACCAAAGAAAGGTGCTAACCAAAAAACCACCATGGTACCTCTGTTTTAGGAAATAGGCTTATAATATTCCTCCACATAAGAACCATGATGTACCATATCGAGTTGCTTCAAAATTAATTGAGCATGTTGTTTGGATTTTTAAATGAAATAATAATTCTTGAAGTTGTAGTGATTTCATGAAATTGAGTATTGTGGTGATGTGAATTATTACAGGCTCTCCAAACATCTTGTAAGATTTTATCACAAGAAACAGGAAGAAGAGCATATAGTTTCATTAATTGATGAACCTAGAAAAGAGACTATAGTGAATTCAAAACAGTACAAGTTTGAGGATTATTTAGTTCAAAAATATTGAGAATAACATTCCCCATGTAGAAGGCTATATTGCATCAAATAAAAAGATGGTCAACATTATCATGATGTTGATGAAAAAAAAGTACATGGATCAGAGGGATATTTGGACCCTTTGGAGATTTTCATCCATTGGTATTTTAATATAAAATAGTCTCCAAAGTAAGTTATATCATGAAGGGTGAATCCATTTCATGTTCAGAGAAAAAATCATGTTTTTCCCCTTGGATCAAATATTTATTGATTGCCTTAGAATCTATAATACCATTTGTATATTGTTCCCATATCCAAATATTTTCCTGATTAATAAAATCATAGCTATAAACATTAGCAGAAATTTCATTTCTTAGGTTCCACATAAGTTCTAGATTCTTTATTATTGTGATGATGCTATCAATTTCATGATCCTCGGAATTTATTATATTTATAATGGGGTTGCAGACCAGTTAGGGTGCTAGAAACTATGGGAGGACATCACATTAACTAGCATGCGAGAATGTTAGTGTATTCTCTTGAAGACAACATGAAGACCAGACAAGATCATAAATCAAGAAAACCCAAATTCCCTATGACTAATCATGAAATTATAATTCCTTTAAAGAACTCAAGGGAAGAAGAAGTACTATAAATAAGGCACTATAATAATTTGGCATGCAACTCATGATTGAAAATTCATAGATTCTTAAATATCAATCCTCCAAGTATGGGACTCAAGGAAAACTGGCTCTAGATGGTATTGATAATATTCCTCTCCATGATGCTCCCCCTCCATACAAAATTTTTTCTCATAAAGATGACTTTTTTATTAACTCATACAAGACAAATATACACCATAATGGAGTGGAAAAGATTCGATGTAACTTCATTTTTGATAATTAAAACACTAACTACCATTGAAAGATACATTACATACCAAGAATCATGTGTTTTTCTTATTTTACATAAAGTAGTTTCAAAATGTGAGACACGTGGATTTCCCCAAAAAATTGAGACTACATGGAAGAAAAAAGGATGTGACCCCTCCCTTAGTCCGAGATGGTTGATGAGGTTATTGTTCCTTGAAGCTAGAATATTCATTCCAAAATAAATAAATGATTTTATCCTATTATTTTCCAACCCTAATACATTCACATATTGAATGATGGAAATAAATAAAGTATAAAACCATGGGCAGTAAATCCTTTACTAAACTATCATCCCCAAAATTTAGATATTTCACATGTGTTCTCTGACTTTTCAATGAGGGAAATGATCGGAGCATTATACCATATACTGAATTATCCACTGCTAAGAAAATTCCTAACCATTGTTCATAACTTATTATGAATAATATCCAAATAGCATTGAATGAAATAGTTTAAGAACCCATCTGGTCCTATAGAACTACCTTTTTGTGACCAAAAATTTATTCATTAATTTCCAAATCCATTGGAATCAAAATGAGAATCTAATTTCCCTCTTCAATAGTAAAATTGGGAAATATGTTGTCTCTAACCAGTTTAGGTCTTTCTAGAAAATAGAAAAGGTTCAAATCATAGGAATCAATATGATTTAATAGCTCGTGTCATTCTTCCAAAATTATATCATCATCGTTGAGAAGTGAGTCAGATCTATTGACTCTTCTAACACTTTGATGGGCATTGGAAAACATTTAGTTTCATTTCCCCTCATTGTGACACCTAATTTGATTATGTTTTTCTTCATATTGTTGCTTAGATTAATCAGATTATTTAATTTTATGGTCATATCAGCCTTATAATTCACATCACCAGAGAAATGGGATCTTATAACATCTTCTTGAATGCCATGATGATCGAAATTAAGTCCATAAATATCAATATCTGATGGGTTTATCATTTCATTACTCCATTCTATATGTTTTATCATGTGTATTTTAGTCTTTGAGATACAGAAAAGAGGATGACATTTGTCAATTGTTTAGGTCCAAGTCTCATGAACTGTATTTGAACAATCCCAAAGATAGGCCTAATCATTGTTGAACCAGAAATGAATATTCATTATCTATTCACTCGAGATAAAAAAATCATAAGGGGATGGTGATCAGATTTGTGTTTGGAAAGGGTAACACATGAAATTTACTTCCATGAACCACGCATTGGATGATTAAAAAATTCATTTTCAATTCTACTAGCTCTCATTCCAATTAAATGCATCATGTACCCGTTGCATTTGGATCCAGTTATATTTATTTCCATCAATCATATTTTTTCATTAAAGACTCTAAAATCTTTTGTAGAGGTTTTATTTTTCTCAAGATCAACTTTTCCCTTCTGCATGCAAGATGGTATTAAATTCACCATATGTAATTCATGAACATGTGATAGTGATCGCTAGCTACTTAATATTTTCATATAATGATCTTTTATTGACATAATAGTTTTGGGAATACACAATAGAGCATAAAATTTAAATACTCGCCTCTATGAAATTGCATGTAATGATTAGTTTTTTCCATTAAAAATCATTCAAGAGTGAACATTTCACTGTTTCAGGAGACAAATCCTATCAAGACTATCAACAACAAATGTAGTACCCAACAAAGAGTATCCACTACAGTTAAAAACATTTCTACGTTTTTAGAGTAGATATACGGATAAAAAAATTCAAGAATATTTGTCTTATACCTTACAACATGGATCTTGAATAAGTATTTAGACTAAGGTTTGGATATGTCCCCATAGTTGTAGAAAATTATCCACATTGATGCTTGGGATTGGAGGTCTAAAATGTTTTTCCCCAAAACATCTCTGTGATTTTTTGGGTGTCCTTACTTGTAAAGTAGTAGTAGTAGAATTTTGTACCTTGTTATCCATATTATATTACATCTAGATATATTATCATGACCCCCCCCCCCCTCTGAGAATACATTGGGTCCCTAATTTTACAATCCTCATTGAAACAAACATGATTTTTCCTATGCTCTTTATCAGTTGCTGGAATTTCCATAGAGTCCTCTAAAGTAGTCCATGATAGTTCCACCTGTAAATTTATTTTTTAGATAATGGAGTTAATTATTAAATCCCAAAAATATTGTTCAAAACCAGTATTTAACATCTCTGAAGTAGAATAAATAATATGATCATTAAATTCATTTAAAGGGATCCCAGTTGCATAACATGAAGAATTATATACAGTTTTTCAAGGAGTTGCAGGTGGGTGGTCCACTTCTTTTACCAGTGCCCATAAATTATCTAACTTAATTGATTTTTTGATTTCCCATTCCTGCATGTAGGGGACCATTCCCTCAATGGACACCAAATAAAACATCATTCCCCTTGACATTTCCTTCCAAACTAGAGCTTCCAGAACTAGATTAAATAGTTTTTTCACAACTAGACACAGCTGAAATTTAAGGATAACCATCATATAATGTTTGAAAATAAGGGAAGATTCTTGAATTCATTGTAAATATCTATTCATTGGTTCTATAAATACAATAATATATGTTTATAGGGTATTAATTCCTTATTTATTTCAATCAGTACTATCACATAGATGCCAAATTCACCATTAAAAGTTAGATGATAATGTTTTTAAGGGTTTTCAATTCCTACAACCAGATCATTCAGGATCCTTGGGTTCTAGTAGACCCACATCAAGACATGAATCATTTTCCATTCTTGGTATATCGAATATCATTTCTTGAATGTATTGATTTTTTCATATCATTCTGAAAGCCTGAGGAAGCCTCATTTTAAAATTTGATTTCCAATCCCTAAGACAGTTTGCAGATCTTCTTTTCCTTCTAGAATTATGACATTGAATCCATTTCTAGTAGGAAAAAATAACCACCTCAAGAAACCCTAGTAGTGTGATACTTGTGATTTTCTGTTAGAATATGGCCATGGTTTCATACCTCTTTTATTTGATGTATGACCTAACACCGATAAGCCGAAAATCTCCATTCTTTGATTAAGAGCATTTTGATCGACCTTTATTATGATTAAGACATCCCCTTAGAACATGATAAAACAAGGATTCGTGGTATGAAATGAATAATTTTTCCCACCAATAAGTGGATCATCGAATGAAATATCATTTTTAGAGAGGTTTCCAGTAGATATTTTCCAACATCGATTAATTGGGGAGGTAAAGGATCTCTCTCATTCCAGATTAAAATTGCCCATCTTCAAATGAGATCTTAAACACATCATTGAGTTAACAATTGGGTTGTAATGAAAATAAATTTTGTGACTTGGAGTTTAGCTTTAGTGATAAAGAGATCCTTTGAATGTATCCATTGGATATATTCATGGGGTTAGTGGAAAAATGAAGTCTGTGTCCTAGATAACGATTCATGTTTTTGTTTCTCGATTACATCAATGTAGGGCCCTATAAAAAATCAATGCCACCAATAATTTCTCTTGTACATGATATTTTCCACACATCCATCATGATAATGTACATACAAACTATCTCAAACTAATAGGTGGTATAGTTGGACAATAATTTCTCTCACGTGGAGAAAGAGTTGAAGATATTGTACTATAGAAATAAAACTCTATTAAATAAGACATCTAACCTAGTCAATTTTATTTAAAAATCCTATACCTATAAATTAGATCATGGGAACATGATTAATAAATTAAAATAAAGTACCCTCATTTATTTTCATCATATTTAATATATGAAAATTTTGTTTTTGAATAATCATGTGTGGGGAATAGTATTGTAAAAAATACAAGCACTATATAATAAATATTAAAAATAAATTATTAATGATTTTGAAATTATATTTTGAGAATAATTATCGTCATAATATTTTCATCAAGATTTTTAATGTTGGGAATTATGTCTTTTGGTAAGGTAGTCATTACAAAGAGACCATTAGAACTGTTGTATATTATGTGCAATGAAATGATATAATTGATGTATTTTGGAGAAACAATGAGCTAAACTTATATGAATATTTATTATAATGATAATTTTTTAAATATTTGTGAGGTAGGTAACATCAGTGATCTTCTCCCATGTTATAGTTAAGTAAAAACTTCAACAATTAATGCCAGAGAATAATTTTCTATGAGAGGCGTTCATGTTTGTGTAAATCACCACTATCGCATTGTTGGTTCAACCACCCCATTAAAGTAATTCTATTTCCCACATTAACCTAACTGATTGTTATGGTGTGATAAGGGAGTACCTAACTAGGTCATAATAATATTTAATAGGTTAATGTTTTTATAAATAATAATGTTTTTACCCTAATATAAAATTGTTTTTATGTACATATTAATTTATTATGTATATGGATGAAGTTGTTGAAATTAGATAAATGTGAAATTTGTTATATTTGGGTAGAAATTGGTAAATAATACTTGATTATATTAATTGTGAAAATTTTGAAATAAAAATAATGTATTACATATGATAAAATGAATTTTAGAAAAAACCAAATAGAAATAATATTTTTGAAAAAATATTTATTATTAAAAAACATTTTTAGAAAAAAAATAAAAAAGGTTAAAATGGATTGAGGAAACCGAAGATATTATTGTATAAATGATGAAATAATTTTTAAAATCCATCATTAGATTTATTGAGGGTAATAAAATAGATCATGTTATAAAATTTTAGTTTTTTCAATAAATATGGATTTTATTTTAAAAATAAGAATTTAACGTATATAGAAAATATTTTTTATAAAATTTAAATAATCTTTTGAATTATCATGTCAATATATAGTTAATTTGAATTTTAATATTTTTATAAATTATAAAACATATATGTGAATATGGATAAATAACATAAGTACCATAATTTATAATTGTGTATATAAATTAATTGATAATGAAAGCTAATATTTCTCGAAAAGAATTTTATGTTAAAATTAAGATTTTATTGAATAAATCACATTTAATAAAAATATAATTTTAGAATATTTTTAAAATAAAATTGTTTAAAATAAAATTCATTTTTGAATTCATAACTCTAATGTTATTCTAGAGTGTCTCTTTCGGTTTTACTAAGAAACGTCATTTTTTGTTGAACAGTGAAAAATACTACTTTTTGTTAAAAACTACCTTTTGTATCATTAATTATTAAGGCTAAATGATATTTTAAATATTTTTAGGGATACATTAGATAAGAATTATATCTAATTATACAGTAAAATTAATTATTATAAACTTCACTTTGAAAATGAGTTAAAAACTGTAACAAACTTATGATATTTTCTTACCTTAAAACCCTGTTATTTCATCTCGTCTGCAAGATTAGCAGTAATCTTAATTTTTTCACATAAATGATTGGAATTTAAAAACGTTAAAATGCATCATTTTATTCAGTATAATATTTATATTATAATAAGACTGTGTTAATTTGTGACGCAAATTATTTGTAAAATTGATTAAAATTGGTCATAGTAGTTAGGGAAAAATAATGATAAATTTATGAACTAAACCTTAACATTAAAGTCCCAAATGAGCTTGAAAATAGACTAACACCCATTTTTACCATATATAGGCCCTAAAACATCAATTTTAATTTTTATTTGTTTTGATATGACTTGTTTAGGTAATAACACGGGCATGCCTATTTTGATTCATAAAGTCAATGTGATTCCATTTCCTTCGCTATAAAAGTCCAAACACCGGAAAAACCATTTTTGTTCATCCAATATATTTCCCAGTAGCCTAACAAAAATCCCCCCTTCTACTTTGATGCCTCCTTTTGTTCAGAAACCCTCTCAAGGAAACCATTTGTCACTAACCAAAAGGTGTTACCCTGTTTAGAGGTAACATCTTCTTTCAAGCTCCTTTCCATTATTTCCATCGTTCACCCATAAAAATTCATTATTACCTTCATGTATGACAAAAAAGTTATGTTCTATATACTAGGATTGTGTTATGATAATTTTCTGACCAAAAAAACAGACCTCCATCTAATTGATGTTGATCATAATGCTTCTGTGTAAGGTGAACTACATCCTCATGAAATGATGATTGTTCATTTCTCCTCTGCCACCAATCATGGTGGCCATTATAATGGAAAAATTATTTAAATATGAAATATATTATAATTATTATTTCTTATCTATTATGTATTACTTTTAAAACACACATCTATTTTCTTTTTATTTTGGTATTAATACGATAATATAGTTTGAAGAAGTGTGTACTGCAACCCCTCAAAGTGATGTGATTTGTTCACATGAAATCTGGGACGTATTAAGGATGAGTTTAAAAACAATATTTTAAATATTAAATAGTAATTATAATTTTATATATATATATATACGTACCCATAAATATAAATGTTTTACATTTTATTTTGTTCATTCAATATGAAAATTAAAAATAGGAAAAACGTTCATTCCTACGTATCACATACGGACTGCAAGAACAATGTATTCGATTTCATATATATATATTATATAAATTATTATAATATTAATATAATTTAATTTCCTGATATTTAAAATATTATATACATTCTAGGATCCTGATATAAATATAAGGACCAACGATATAACAAATTAAGACCCATGTGAGGAACAAAGTGAATATTACCCAAAGTGAAAACCTAACATATGATCGTTAACAATCATGTAATATATGGTCATAATAAACCCATATATGGTATTATGTATAAGAATTTAATTCATTAAAATAAGTATATTAAACAGATATTTATTATTCCAAAATCATCTATGAATACATAGATATTCAAGAAACAAAATTAGGCGATTTCATCTCAATTTTAATTTCTGTACGATACAAGATATGTTCACAACACATTAATTTTGTGTGGTGTAAGTAATAATAGTTATTTTATTCTATGTATAATGTATTAAAATTTATGGGTACTCACATTCCAATTTTATGATCCTTCTTCAATGGTGACTATTTTTAAAATGATAGCATATTGGTAAAATAATTTGTCTAAATTTTCCTTCTTTGAGACTCATGGAATGTTTTGCATATACACTCTTTTTTAGGAATAATTCACTTAATTTTACATTGTATATGATGAATATAAATATTTTAATGATATAATAGGTTTCATTTAATTTATATTCATCATAGGGATAGAATGACACCAAGACACCATGTTATGAGAGTTTACTGATTCAATGTGATTGCTTTTCAAGATTGATTATGTTTATGCTTCCTTTGATAAAATATTATGATCCATATCTCAATAATATTAATTTTATTCATTATCCACTTATATTTCATGATATATTCACGTATTGGTACAAATTTCTATTATTTGGTACATATGATAGTTAACAATGTGTTTTTAGGAATGTACGACCTTACCCTCTCTTCGTTTGGAAATATAAAATTCCTAAATATAGTTTGAAAGAATATTATACCATTAAACTATAATATCAAAAATAATATATTAATCTTTTTTTGTCACTGTTTCCTCACGGATTTCGGGGATGACCTCCTGGATGGGAGATTCAAACATTCTGATCGGTTTCTAGCGGGTTTGTTCGTAGAACCGGAAACATACAATGATTCTACATCAGTTTGGACCTACTTTCCAAAGGCAGGCGCTCATTAGCTTGTGGACTGATGAGGATTAGGAATTTGCATTGGTCGAGAGGATGGGAGGTCGGACTCATCACACCTTTTTGAGGGGAATTATTGTCTACTCTGGGACTCTCTTTATAGATTTAAGTTATGTTCATGAATCCTTATTACATTACCAAGTATAAAATGCGCTTTCCTTTAGTTTTAAAAATCAATGATTAAATATGCAAGAAATTTAGAGAATATTTTATATGTATTCGAGGTTCTTCATCAATAGAGAATCATCTATATCTGTTGAGATATTCTTGGTCAACGGTATCATTCAAAACATTTATATAAAAGTCCCTTGGTCATTATGATGACCAGGCTGGTTTTAAAGCCACTCAGTGGGGCACTTGAAGTTTATCGTCATTCAGAAGGACAGGTATTATTTCAATGTTGGGATCGAACCCAAGAAATGGGCTACCTACGTATCCTTTGTTTTGGAAAAGGAATCAGAACCCACGTAGTTCGAGTAATGGAGTATGATGTTTATGATTGATGGCTCAAAGAAGAATTTCATAATTACTTTTACACTCTAAGCTCACGTGAGTCATGATCGGTGTGAGAAACAAGAGGTATTGTTAAAAATTAGACAATTGTGCCGTGACAGATGCAATCATAAGAATTTGTTTGGGGCTTATGTATGTATGACTGCCCAGATAGATGAAGGTTTAAGATTTACTTTTAGAGAGAAAATCCATGAACAGGGTCGATAAAGTTATATGTGCTTCATGGAGATTTGAATACTCTAATCTTGGGGCTTACTCCTAAGGAGGATGCCCAAGTTAGGAGGGGACTTATGATTGGGTTTTACTCCTGAAAAGGAAACCCAAATCAAGGGTAAATTAGGACTGGTTAAGAGAAATTTAAGGGGGCTTGGGGTTTACTCCTGAAAAGGAAACCCAAGATTATGACTGGGACTTACTCCTAAAAAGGAGGCCCAGGTTAGGGGACTTGGGGCTTACTCCTGAAAAGGAAGCCCAAGATTATGACTGAGTCTTATTCCTGAAAAGGAGACCCAGGTTAGGGATTAAGGTTTGGGGCTTACTCCTGAGGAGGATGCCCAAGTTTGGGAACTTTAAGAATTTGGGGCTTACTCCTAAAGAAGGATTCCCAAGTTAAAGTATTCTCTCATCTTAAAGGATGAGGTTAAATGAATAAACTCTCCATAATTGGTGACATAAGGATATTTAAATCACTAGGTTTTGAGAGATATTCCACAGAATTCCTTTCAGATAAGGAAGTCAAATCAAGAAATCATGCCATAAATGGCTTTGAAGAGTTTCTTGAAGACTGAACCGTGAAAATGAAAGGTGAAATGGCTTAAGAGGGGTAAAATGGGCAAGATGGGCACCCAAAAAATAGGGGCGCGCAAGTCTTGAATGGCGTGCAAGTCTTCCGTGGGCGAGCAAGTATTGGTCGCGCAGGTATACCTGCGCGACACATGGTGTACTTGCGCGATTTTCAACCAGCATTGAAATACTTGAGCGACTCTTTTTTAAACCCTTTAGAATCTTCTTGAGGTTCTTCAGGAAAAGGGACGCGCAAGTTATATTGAAGGAAATAAGTCGGTGCGCAAGTGTTTGATAAGTTTCAACACTTAGGCCTTCCTTCTTCTCTTTAGATCTTCCACTCTAGGTAAGAAATTACCTTAGAAGTGTTCCGGAAGCTTTGAGAAGAGACTTGGGCGTCGGGAGCTTCAATCCGAGTTTCTGGAAAAAGATCCTCTTGAATGGGGGGCCCACAGGGTCTATTTATAGGCAGGAGAAGACCCCGGGCGGTTACCAGGCGGTTATCACTTAGGTCGCGCAAGTCACTTGCACGACCATAAGGCGTCGCGCAAGTAGACTTTCACGACCACTAGGTAGCGCGGAAGTACTTGCACGAACACTAGGCGGCGCGCAAGTGTACTTGCGCGACCATGAGGGAACTTGCGCGACCTATGGGCAATGTTCTCCTTGTTCATCCCTTTGTCGATTTTTGATGTTTCTTCAAAGGATGAATCACATTGGACTCAGATATTCCCCTTTTTCCGATCTTTAGATTCTGTGACGAAAGGAGCATCAACAAAAGTCCCCCCTCAGAGTTGGATCAGGAAAGAAATGAGGATTTGACTCTGAGGAAATTGAATACATTCAAAGGAAAAGGGGGCGCGCAAGTCTTCAGGGCACAGAGGGCAGCGCGCAAGTGTGCTGGAACTTGACTTTTATTCAGAGTTCCTTTGTCTTTTGTGGGAAGTTTAAAGTCATGCATGCCAGACATAAAGGGGCTAATGTTTAAGGTCGAAATGGCTTTGACCAAAAAATGGGTTAAAATTGATTCAATTCCTTGACAATTTATCTGAAAACATATTACCATACTCAAGTATGAGGGAAAAAATGTAAACTATGACTTAAGAATATTTGAATCTGGGGAATGATATGAAAAAGAGCTAAAAGGCATTAGAAGAAGTAGTTTCCATGAATGAAGTTACTATTATTTAACAAAACCCGTTAGGGGGTTGAAATATGTAGGGCCACCTATGGGCATTGGCTGCATCGTCAAATAAATAGTATCTTTCGGCTGACAAGTCTGTTATATGGACTGTTTATGCAAGGCCACCTATGGGCACGTGCTGCATAGTCCGGCAAAAGAACTCTCAGAAATTTACTTTCCTAGTGCTAAAAGCTAGTGAAAGTTTATGGAGATTTAAATTTTCTAAAGTATAGAGTTTGTTTTATGGAAAGAGGTACTTGAATATGGAGAAGATATTTTCAGACAAGATTATCGAAGAACTGTATGAATATCACTCCTACGAAGGTCTGACCCAAACGTAGGGAAGAAGAATAAACCGTAGACTTGAATACTTTCAGATCATGAAAAAGGATATGGGACAAATATGTTAAGGATGGCTATTTTTTGCAGATCCCTACAGACTGTCGTTTAATACAAATAACGACAAAAGAGGCATTCTTCCCAAGAATGAAGTTACCATTATTTAAGAAACCCGTTAGGGGGTTGAAATATGCAGGGCCACCTAAGGGCATTGGCTGCATGGTCAAATAAATAGCATCTTTTAGCTGACAAGTCTGTTATGTGGACTGTTTATGCAAGGCCACCTACGGGCATGTGCTACATAGTCAGGCAAAACAATTCTCAGAAGTTTGACATTTTTGTGATTAGAAGTCATGAAAAGGGTTATGAAGATCTGAAAATATTTAAGGTTAGGATTATAACACATAAAGATGGGTATTGTCCAATGTATATAGAGATACATAGGTCAATGAAAACCATAATCATGTTGTTGCTGGGTCCTAAATTGAAATTTTGGACTTCACTACGTATCTCATAAGAATGATAATCAAGCCATACGTAGTTCTTGAAATGCAGTTTAACGTCGTGTAGGATGAAAGTATGAGAAATCATAGTTTAGGGTCATAGAATTTGGACCATAATAATGAATACACAGTGTGTGTTTTGATGAGGAATTTTCAGCTAAGGGACTGAATGTGAAATTTGGGGTTAGGCCCAAAAGACTTGGGGCTGGATTCGAGGGATACTCGAACGTTCCTACATATCCCATAAGGATGGGAATCAAGCCCACGTAGTTCTAGAACTACCCTTTTTACAAATTTGGTTCGTACATGTGAAGGGTGAAAGGGGACTTTAGTGCAATTATGGTTTAACCTAAGATAAAAAGATTAGGCATTACCATGTATGCATGTAGTCTTTTGAAAATGAAAACCATGATTGAAAAATCAATGTCAATAATAGTTCTCTCTCAAGTGAGGAAATCAAAGAATATTGTAGTTTATTGTCGTACCGGACAAAAGTGTTGTATAGTTTAACGTCATAAAACAAGGACGAAAGTGAATCAATGTATAGATATTGATTCCAGGGGCGGTTTCACAAATCAACATCATATGAGATGGTGGTGAACCGATGTGAAGAGATTGTTTTTGGGCTTGAACCTTGGGAAGTTGCCTACATACCCATCCTGGAGGGCAAGGATCAAAGTCTGTGTAGTTCAATTAAAGAATGAATTAATGATCAAGTTGTTCTTGTGGACAATGATATAATAAAAAATGTTGTTGGGACTTACACATGGTTAGTGGCCCAAAGGGAGTGTTATGGTTGATGTTCTCTCTAAGATCACGTGAGTCATACTCTGTGTGAGAAACAAGAGGTAATAACAACCTTAACGATGCACAGTTTAATATCATGTAGGACATAAAAAAGGGACTATGCAGTTTAAAGTCTTGCAGTTAGGACTATTGGTGATGCACAGTTTAGTGTCATGTACCAGGGACAAAATACAGTTTAATGTCATGTAGGACCTATCAAGGATTTTCTGTACTGTTTAGCATCATGTAGTTAGGACGATGGGGATAAAATAGTTTAACTTCATATTGGACGAAAGTGCGAATAGTTTAAGGTCATATGCATGGACTGTGGATGGTGCAGTTTAATGTCATGTTGGACCTTTGATGATTATATAGTTTAACGTCTTTCCGGACGTGAAGGACTTTTATATAGTTTAGCGTCATGTAGTTAGGACGTCACAGTTTAACGTCTTGCTGGGCATAAGGGATTTGCAAATAGTTTATGGTCATATACATGGACCAGGGATGATGTAGTTTAAGGTCATGCTGGACGGTTTGGGGAACTTTTTCACAGTTTAATGTCGTGTGGGACGAAGTTGCAGTTTAAAGTCATACTGGACCATTGCTGTATAGTTTAACGTCATATAGCAAGGACGAACTGGTGTTGTACAGTTTAAAGTCATGTAGCTAGGACTAAGGTGAACCAATATGAGGATATCAGTTCTGGGGACTTTTTACAGTTTAACATCATGCTGGACGATGAAAGTGCCAAACAGTTTAATGTCATGTTGCTAGGACACAATATAGTTTAATGTCATCTCAGACAAATAAGGAACTTCTCTACAGTTTAATGTCATGTAGATAGGACATAATACAGTTTAGTGTCTTGTAGGAAAAACATGAACCAATGTGATTGTTTTGGATCTGGGAACAATATTTTGTGTTTATACAAAATACTTCTTCAGAAATCGGGCATTAGTTGGAGTCGTGATGTGTTCTCCATCCATTGAGATTAGAGAATATGCTCCATTGGAGAAGACCTTATGTATTGAATAAGGTCCTTACCATTTTGGTTCAAACTTGGGAGGCTTCTTTCCTGGTATCATTGGTGCTCTGAGAACCAATACCAATTCTCCCTGAATCTCTAGAACCTCCTCGGATTCCCTTATTTGATACAGGGAATTCAGGCTCATCAAGACTGGAATATGGATCTGTTAATTGAATCATATTAACAGAACCAAAGATTAACTCTTCATCTGATAAAGACTCTGCCTGGTTAGCCTGTTTAGGCTGTGTAATTTGATGGGGTGGTGCCCGTGGCTTTGAAGTAGATGGCATGAAATATTCCAGAGTCAATGACAATTTAGGCTTTGATACATACTCATCTTCTCCCGATTCCTCTTTCTTCTTTGAATTGCACTGCCCTTTTGAGGATTTATCTTTTGATGGAGGATTTAATGCAGCTTTTGTAGGAGACACAATTGGCTTCTTCAATTGTGTTCGCAAAATGGAATGGGTCCGATTGATTGTCTTTCTGACCATCCAATCATCATATTTTTTCGCAGTTTTGCTTTTGACTTCCTGCCACTCGCCTCCTTCCTCTAGATCTGTAGCAGTAATACACGTTACATGAGCTGAAAAACACTCCAATTTGACTTGTCCCAAGTCGACCAACTTTTGCAGGAGGTCTTTAAAGACAAAACACTCCTGGATGGGATGCCCCAACATTTGATGAAAGGGACAATAATCGGGACGGTCTTCATCTCCTTCCTTGTTTGGCCTCTTGGGCACTGGTAATTGAACCAAATTATTTTCCAGAGCTGAAATGAAGTAACCAGGAACTTGCTCACTTCGGAAAGAGTATGTTTTACTCTTCATATCCTCAAATTGTTTTCGTCGTTGATCTCTTTGATCATTTGGACAAAATAGCCATTGTTGTTGGCATTCAGGAGGTGGAGCCCTTCAAGAAGATGAAGGTTTTGAAGTAGAAATAGGTACAGGTGCTTGTTTAAGAATAACTGTAGCAGTTTCCGCTTTACCCATTCTCCTTCCTGGAGCTGATGGAATTATACGAGATTTAACCTTAGCCTATATAAGGGAATCTTCAATCTGTTGAGCGATTGAAGTAAGGTCCCGAAACTCTCCTGTGTATTTCACAGGGATCAATGGTGTGCGTAATTCGTCACAGAAATTTGCCACAGGGATTGGCAACAATTCCTCCTGAGGGAGTTCTAAACTCAGGGAATACGTTAATACCTTCCAACGAGCAATGAAATCAGAGACTCTTTTATTCTCCCTTTGCTTGCAGTTTGTAAGATCGAAAACTGTCGTTTTTGGCAAAGTTGAGCTAAACTGAAGAAGGAATTTTTGACGAAGATCCTCCCATCCGATGACTGACCGGGATTGCAAGCTTGTATACCAGATAAAAGCTGGTCCTTGCAAGGTTCGCACGAAGAATCTGAGTTTCACTGCTTCTTGCTGCTCTGGAGTTCCCATCATAGGATCACAACAAGACACGTAATGCGTCAAATGTTGTTCAGGGTCGCCTGATCCATTGAAAGTAGGGAAAACAGGGTTTCCAAAACTGGATGGAGGAGAAATTGAATCTACCCATTCAGGGTAAACTTTCATTTCAGGTTGAACTTGTGCCCGTTTCCCTTCCATAGTTTCTAACCAAGCTGTTAATGACTCAATAGTAGTTATTAACTTTTGAGAAACATCAGGTTGAACTTGGTTTTGGGTAGGTGTAATGAATGGAGCTTGGACAGACGTGGTGGTTGGTGCTGCAACTGATGGTAGTGCTGCCAACCGTTGTTGCGTTTGACCCGTAGGATTAGACCTCTAAGGGTGTACTGATAAAGGAGGATATTCCTGATCCATCTCAGTAGTTACAACAAATTCCTTCGGCTGTCGGACTTCAGCATTCTTAAGAAGAAGACTACTCTGAAGTAGTTCTACATTCAACCTTCTTAATTCTTTCATTTCTTCCTCCTGTTGTGAAAACCGTTGCTCTAATGAGAGCGATTGACCTCCTTCAGAAGAAGGATGATAAGTAACTTGATTCTTTCCTTTCCCCTTATTGGATCCTTTTCGGAGAGGGGGAAGTGGGTTACTTGAAGGAATACTCAGATTTTGGGTAAGCCTTTGATTACGTGTGCGCACACCTTCTTCATTTAGGTCTGTGTGCGCAACTTCTTGAGCGGGAACCTCTTCGTCTGATCCCTCTAGTTGAGCTTTATCTGGTGAATCAGCAGCAACGACATTGATGACATTAATGGATGCATATTGCATGGAATCCTTTCTATCATAATTTCTGTGATATTGTCTTCTTCCATGTCTACGATGAGACATGGAATTCCGTTGACTTGAACCCTCAGAAACTTCTTGGAGAAACGTCACTTGGAGATAATCTCATGATAGCTTGGCTCTTCGTTCCTCTTGAGGCTTATTCCTTAATCGAGAGAATACTGACTTTCTCTGAGGGAGGGATTGAGGATTTGAAAAAGTCCCCAGTCCGGTGGACTGGGGATGTTCCTGCTGCTTCCGCTCAACTTCTCAAATCCCATTTGTTGACTCTGATGGTTGGGTTAGAGAAGTCCCCAGTCTGACAAGCTGGGGTGTCTCTTGACATGCTATGTCTGAGATCTTCTTAAAATCTCCCTTGATCTTGCGAATCTTAGTTCGGAAATTAGCTGGATGCATTAACCTGTATCCAGTTTTATCACCTGGTTCAACAGACCGTTGGATGATTTCCGAAACTTCTGTCATTTGATGACGTGTTTGCTCCAGACGAGAGGCTTGTGCAATATTCTCGCCTGCTCGATGTAGGAGAAATTCAACAACTTTTTCTCTACATACTTGATTTTGAGAGGAACTAGTTGAAGCCTGTTCTTGAGCAAGCTTTTGATTATGAACAAAGCCCATTGACTGTGGCCGGCCATGGGCAATAACATTGCATGAGACCATTTTTGGCGGGCTTTGCTGACTGGAAAGCACTGTGAAATGTAGTGCTCCGTGAACACCCCATCCTCTGATATGAACATCAAATGGATCATTGGCAATTAATTGACGCAATTTTCTTAGTGCGCCAAGGCATGAACGTTGAAGGGTTCTTTGTTGCTTTTCAGCCTTCGGATACCGAGAGACTGATAGAGATGCCAAATCAATCTGGCGTTGTAACCCTTCTATTATCTTAATATGATTTTCATAATCATCGTAAGATAATACTTTATTCCTCAATTGACAAAGAGTCTTCCATATGTTGAGACGAATATCATGGATTCCATCATCCGTCAACATCTTTGGAATGTCGTACTGGGAGTCAGCCAAAGGCCAAAACATGACTGGTACTTCACCTTTTGCCAGTTTTTTCCTCATGTTCAGCATTTCCTCATTATAATTAAATGAAGATTCTTCTACCTGTTTGGACCAGAGTTGGTGTTTCCTTGTTGCTTCATTGGATTCAACAAGATTGGTAGAGAGATCACTATTCATGCTGGAAGATGAATGACCCAGGGATGGTTCGGAGAATAACCTGAACCCCGGGCTATCTTCTGATGGAGAAAGAGTTTCACCTACTGATAGTAAAGCATCAAACATGACTGGTTTTACATTTGCAAGTGCCTCGAGATAGGAGGGCTTTCTTGTCACTACATTGCCTTCTGAAGAATTTTCGAGACAATGTGAATCACTAATGCGGAGAGGACTTTCGCAGCGAAGTTCATCACCATGAGGAGGACCGTCATGATGGGTTACAGCAAAAGATGAAATCTATTGCTCCTTGGTCTTCTGACCACACAGAGGGTTCCTGTGGCTCTCATCTGAAGAAGAAACTTCAAGATTGACCGAACTTTCATGAAGCAAGCCTCCATGAATAAGTGTCTGTTGAAGACCTTCAAAATTAATGTTCCCGTTATTGAGAACTGAGAGAGTAGAATCTTGAATTCCGACAGATAAATGTATGAGGGCTTCAAGAACTCCAGCATCGAGCAAGGCCTTGTTGCAGATTGGCCTTTGATCTCCTGACTGTGCTGGTCGGATCTTTTTCTTAGATGCCTTCTTACTCACTTTAGAAACCACTTGTTGATGAAAGTGGTTACTATGAGCAGGTGTATGTGCCTGATCAGGAAAGATGGTCAGGTTAGGCTGACGATCTCCACTCAAATCAGGTGTATGTTCCTGACTTGGTTGTCCGTTTGATATGGGAGAGTATGCCCCATAACCCTCTTAGACTGGAACAGATGTGTGTGTCTGTTCCGGAGTGAATCGTTGATTTGTCACTCCATTTCTAGGGATAGATTTATGTCTCTGTCCCTGAGATGATGCTGAATCTGTTATGATATCCTGGCAAGCATCCAGAATATGAGCAGGAATTTGATTATGCTCTTTCACCATTGACAAAATATGTTTGGTGACTTCAGCCGCCGGAACGGGGATATACGTCCATTCCGGGCTTGGAGTAGGTGTATGTACCTGCTCCTGTCCTCCTTTTCCTGTCAGTGAATCCTGACAGTACTCGATTGTGGAGGCATAGAGTTGAGTCTTCCACCTCTTTGTCGTCGGGGCTTTCCGACTGACTTCTCCGTGCGCTACCAAGCGAGACTGTTGGTAGGCTTGATTAGTATTACCAGGTGTATGTGTCTGCTGATTACACTTCGCCAAATGCGGTTGAAGAGATCCATCATATTTAGTCAGACAAGCCTGCTGACTAACTGGTGATGTATAAGCAGGTGTATGTTCCTGCCTATGGTACTCCGCTGGAATTGCCTGGCGGGATTGGCGTGATGCTGCCAGACGAGTCTGCTGGACAGTGGAATTAAAACGGACAGGTGTGTATGCCTTCTTGTTGTTTTCCACCAAGTTAGGTTGGTGGACTTCTCCGGAGATGGCAGGGATGACAACCTTCCTATTGTTAACCGGATTCCGTCTCTGGCGGTTCATCTTGCCTGCTCGGGTTCGAGGAACCTGAGTTGAATGCCTGGAGTTGGTACCCTCATCATGTTGAAGGCGCACTACCGCACGAGTCTGGCGGCGATTGTTGATGGGAGCCCTTGGGAAGGACTCCTGTCTTTTTGAATTAAGGTCATGCGGGACCTGCTCATTCACTTCCTCAGAGTAAGGGAGTGAATGGAAATTGCGTTCCGGGGATAACGGCCCGAAACGGTTGGAGACGGTAGTCAGCACCGCCTACTTCTTGATCACTGGCCGCTGTTGTCCGGACGACCAGGTAGAGTTGTTAACTTGGAGGGCTTGTCGAGTGGCCTCCAGAGTTGGGATAGTACCGTTGCGACGATACTCCTTAACCAGTGAATTAGAAACCCAGTGTTGAAGACGCTGAGTTGGTGATGTCATCCTCAGAGCGGACGACGTTCCAATAGGAGTAGCAGCATTGGTTTTCACAGCACCAGACCTCACAGTAGAGGTGTTCAGAGCAGCAGCATTCACAGAGGTGAATTTAAGGAAAGCCATTTTGCAGAAGATCTTGAGAAAAGAGTGCATGTTCCATATAACAGACATAATCAAGATGAATCCGGCCACTGCATCTTTTGGATGAGCATATGTCAATGATTGCTTTGTTGGCCCAAGGGGCCTAACAAATAAGAAGAACATCACTTTAACTTGGTTAAGGATTCACGTCGGGTTCACCATTTTTGTTTCCTCACGGATTTTGGGGATGACCTCCTGGATGGGAGATTCAAACAATCCGATCGGTTTCTAGCGGGTTTGTTCGTAGAACCGGAAACATCAAATGATTCTACATCCGTTTGGACCTAATTTCCAAAGGCAGGCGCTCATTAGCTTGTGGACTGATGAGGCTTAGGAATTTGCATTGGTCAAGAGGATGGGAGGTCAGACTCATCACACCTTTTGAGGGGAATTATTTTCTACTCCGGGACTCTCTTTATATATTTAAGTTATGTTCGTGAATCCTTATTACATTACCAAGTATAAAATGCGCTTTCCTTTAGTTTTAACAATCAATGATTAAATATGCAAGAAATTTAGAGAATCTTTTATATGTATTCGAGGTTCTTCATCAATAGAGAATCATCTATATCTGTTTAGAGATTCTTGGTCAATGGTATCCTTCAAAAAATTTATATAAAAGTATCTTGGTCATTATGATGACCGGGCTGGTTTTAAAGCCACTCAGTGGGGCACTTGAAGTTTATCGTCATTCATAAGGACATGGATTATTTCAAAGTTGGGATCGAACCCAAAAAATGGTCTACCTACGTATCCTTTGTTTTGGAAAAGGAATTAGAACCCACGTAGTTCGAGTAATGGAGTATGATGTTTATGATTGATGGCTCAAAGAAGAATTTCATAATTACTTTTACACTCTAAGCTCATGTGAGTCATGCTCGGTGTGAGAAACAAGAGGTATTGGTAAAAATTAGACAATTGTGCCATGAAAGATGCAATCATAAGAATTTGTTTGGGGCTTATGTATGTATGACTACCCAGATAGATGAAGGTTTAGGATTTACTTTTAGGGAGAAAATCCATGAACAGGGTCCATAAAGTTATATGTGCTTCATGGAGATTTGAATACTCTAATCTTGGGGCTTACTCCTAAGGAGGATGCCCAAGTTAGGAGGGGACTTATGATTGGGTTTCACTCCTGAAAAGGAAACCCAAATCAAGGGTAAATTAGGACTGGTTAAGAGAAATTTAAGGGGGCTGGGGGTTTACTCCTGAAAAGGAACCCCAAGATTATGACTGGGACTTACTCCAAAAAAGGAGGCCCAGGTTAGGGGTCTTGGGGCTTACTCCTGTATAGTTTAACGTCATATAGCAAGGACGAACTGGTTCTGTACAGTTTAAAGTCATGTAGCTATGACTAAGGTGAACCAATATGAGGATATCAGTTCTGGGGACTTTTTACAGTTTAACGTCATGCTGGACGATGAAAGTGACACACAGTTTAATGTCATGTTGCTAGGACACAATATAGTTTAATTTCATCTCAGACAAATAAGGAACTTCTCTACAGTTTAATGTCATGTAGATAGGAATTTGCATTGGTCGAGAGGATGGGAGGTCAGACTCATCACACCTTTTTTGAGGGGAATTATTGTCTACTTCGGGACTCCCTTTATAGATTTAAGTTATGTTCGTGAATACTTATTACATTACCAAGTATAAAATGTGATTTCCTTTAGTTTTAACAATCAATGATTAAATATGCAAGAAATTTAGAGAATCTTTTATATGTATTCGAGGTTCTTCATCAATAGAGAATCATCTATATCTGTTTAGAGATTCTTGGTCAATGGTATCCTTCAAAACATTTATATAAAAGTCTCTTGGTCATTATGATGACCAGGCTGGTTTTAAAGACACTCAGTGGGGAACTTGAAGTTTATCGTCATTCAGAAGGATAGGGATTATTTCAAAGTTGGGATCGAACCCAAAAAATGGGCTACCTACGTATCCTTTGTTTTGGAAAAGGAATCAGAACCCACGTAGTTCGAGTAATGGAGTATGATGTTTATGATTGATGGCTCAAAGAAGAATTTCATAATTACTTTTACACTCTAAGCTCCCGTGAGTCATTCTCGGTGTGAGAAACAAGAGGTATTGGTAAAAAATAGACAATTGTGCCACGAAAGATGCAATCATAAGAATTTGTTTGGGGCTTATGTATGTATGACTGCCCAGATAGATGAAGGTTTAGGATTTACTTTTAGGGAGAAAATCCATGAACAGGGTCCATAAAGTTATATGTGCTTCATGGAGATTTGAATACTCTAATCTTGGGGCTTACTCCTAAGGAGGATGCCCAAGTTAGGAGGGGACTTATGATTGGGTTTTACTCCTAAAAAGGAAACCCAAATCAAGGGTAAATTAGGACGGGTTAAGAGAAATTTAAGGGGGCTTGGGGTTTACCCCTGAAAAGGAAACCCAATATTATGACTGGGACTTACTCCAAAAAAGGAGGCCCAGGTTAGGGGACTTGGGGCTTACTCCTGAAAAGGAATCCCAAGATTATGACTGAGTCTTATTCCTGAAAAGGAGACCCAGGTTAGGGATTAAGGTTTGGGGCTTACTCCTGAGGAGGATGCCCAAGTTTGGGAACTTTAAGAATTTGGGGCTTACTCCTAAAGAAGGATGCCCAAGTTAAAGGATTCTCTCATCTTAAAGGATGAGGTTAAATGAATTAACTCTACAAAATTAGTGACATAAGGATATTTAAATCACTAGGTTTTGAGAGATATTCCACAGAATTACTTTCAGATAAGGAAGTCAAATCAAGAAATCATGCCATAAATGGCTTTGAAGAGCGTCTTGAAGACTGAACCTTGAAAAGGAAAGGTGAAATGGCTTAAGAGGGGTAAAATGGGCAAGATGGACACCCAAAAAGATAGGGGCGCGCAAGTCTTGAAAGGTGCACAAGTCTTCCGTGGGCGCACAACTATTGGTCGCGCAGGTATACCTGTGCGACACATGGTGTACTTGCGTGATTTTCAACCAGCATTGAAATACTTGAGAGACTCTTTTTTAAACCCTTTAGAATCCTCTTGAGGTTCTTCCAGAAAAGGGACGCGTAAGTTATATTGAAGGAAATAAGTCAGCGCGCAAGTGTTTGATAAGTTTCAACACTTAGTCCTTCCTTCTTCTCTTTAGATCTTCCGTTCTAGGTAAGAAATTACCTTAGAAGTGTTCCGGAAGCTTTGAGAAGAGACTTGGGTGTCAGGAGCTTCAATCCGAGTTTCTGGAAAAAGATCCTCTCGAATTGGGGGCCCACAGGGTCTATTTATAGGCAGGAGAAGACCCCGGGCGGTTACCAGGCGGTTATCACTTAGGTCGCGCAAGTCACTTGCACGACCATAAGGCGTCGCACAAGTAGACTTGCACGACCACTAGGTGGCGCACAAGTACTTGCACGACCACTAGGCGGCGCGGAAGTGTACTTGCGCGACCATGAGGGAACTTGCGCGACCTATGGGCAATGTTCACCTTGTTCATCCCTTTTTCGATTTTTTATGTTTCTTCAAAGGATGAATCACATTGGACTCAGATATTCCCCTTTTTCCGATCTTTAGATTCTATAACGAAAGGAGCGTCAACAGTCAACAATCTATTCAGGAAAATATTCTTGTTTCTTTTTGAAAAAGGAACTTTTTTATACATTTTACCATGAAAAAGAAATATCATTTTTACCTCATACGACATGTATGGACTTAGAACTGTCATTTCCTTGAAGATCCATTTTCATTTGATAAAAATGATAACCATTAATAAAAATATTTTAAAAATTAAATTTGAAGGATTTTTTTAAAATTGTTTTCAAGCTTCTATTCTATGTTTTCAGGGAAAAATGTTTTCAAAATATTTTCAAGTTTTATTAACTTTTTTTCAATGTTCTATCAACGAAATGGATTTCAAAAAAAAATTCATCCTTCATTATTTGTATTAAAGAAAAATTATTTTTAAAATTTATTCATACATTCTTCACAAATTTTCAAATCATTTTAAAAGATTGTTTTCCAAAAAAATTAAAATATTTCTGTAAAATATTTCAAATATTTTTAAAGAAAAAATTTTTTAAAATGTTTTCAAAATTATTTGAAATGTTTTCAATGAAAAAAGGTTTTGAAAATTATTTCATGTCTTTTATATAAGTTTTCATGGAATTTTATAATAAAATTATTTTCATACAGTTTTATGTATGAAATAGAATTTTCAAGAAAGATAGGATAATTTCTTCATGAAATGTTTTTAATGTGTATTTAAATATTATTATCCATCTAATATGAAAATTATTGATGTTACTCATGACATTATATGAAATTATCTAAAGGTTCTATCCATATCCTTTATATGAATGATTTATGATTAATGTGATTTCCATTCTGATACCCATTTCTCCATCATGGGAAATTTGTTTATGAATCTCATTTCTCATTCAGAGGTTATATTCTTTTGAATCCTGCTTATTTTAATGGGTTATGTTTAGGATTAAATGATAACTATACGTGTATTTTTTCATAGGTTATGTTATGTTTATATGATTATTATACCCATTTCATTTCATATGTTATGATATGTTACTTATGATATTTTGACAGTTGTATGTATGAATTTATTATAATACTAGTAGGGCCAATATCTCTTTCCAATGCATTAGTAAATAATTTATATATCATGTTATAGAATCGGGTGGAATGGGTGTTTACTCGGTTCAGTAATAACGGGCTGGAACAATGGTTTACTCAGTTCAGTAATACACGAATAGAATGAGTGTTTCCTCGGTTTAGTAATACATGGTTAGAAGAAGGGTTTACATGGTTCAATAATACTGATCTAGAATGAGTGTTTACTCTGTTCAGAAATACATGGATGAAAAACGGTTTACTCTGAACAATAATATAGGACTGGAATGATGGTTTATACAGTTCAATAATGTTGGGATGAAATGAGGGTTTACATAGATAATTAGTACAAGGATAGAATGTGGGTTTACTCGGTTCAGTAATACATGCCGGGAATGATGGTTCACTCGGTTAAGTAAAATAGGGTGGGAATAGGGGCTCACTAGGATCAGTAAAGGACTTTTTCCACTATTATGGTATCGAAATTGATGTCTTGGATTCTATGGAAATCAATATAGAAGTATGTGTTGCAAAAATTCCATGTCTTACTCCTATGTTATATTTTCATGGTTTATTCCATTTATTCTTTATGATTCATGTCTATTGATTTTCCAAACATATTCCATGGATCAAGTAAATGATAATTGATATAAAGGGTATGATCGTATATTTTACTGATAATGTTCTCGTAACTTTATTCCCATGTTTATGATTGTGTCTCCTTTTCTTCCATTACTGATCATTTTATGTTTCCTTCACTATATTTTAAAGATACATATTATGTTTAATGTGTCTAAGATGTTTTTTATTCTTGAAGAACCCAATTAATGATATTGTAACTAACTTATGCACCAGTTTTTATGTTTCCATGATTACAAAGGCAATATTCCCACTATGGTTTTTGGGATTATATTTTTATAATGTTTATGTATTACGCATTTGTAATGAAATTTTAATTATTGAAATGTGAGGGTCTCTACAACTGGTTTCATAGAAATGGTATAGTTAACCATTGGAAACTAGGATGAGAAAACCATTGTGAGATCCTTGGGTTTAATTTATGGAAATGTATATGGATATCTCTAATGATATATATAGGTATTAGTTAACATTTAGGAAAATGTGTTGTAATTTTGTTAATGGATGGAATGAGTGGTTGTCTAGAAATACAACACTTATTAGATACTACATGTTGATGTGGCTCTGCCAAGATGTACCTAGGGGTAACAACTCTAACAAGATGTTCTGGTCTTCACTCAAGGTAATCTAGTACATGACAATGTTCCTTGCTACACACCTGGATTGACACTTCTGGGGTATATGCATTGGTAATTCACAAACTATCAATGAATGATAATAAATGATATATATATATATATATATATGTTAGATATGAATAACCTAGGATAAACCAAAGGTGTCATACATTATGTATTGTGTCATGATTTAGACATCTTAAATGTAATTCTTTTCATGACTATGTGGGTTTATGCTATGATATGTAATTCTCACAATATTCATTGGTCTTAGTCAATGTAGGGAACAAAAAGTAATTGAAGTACTGTTAAATGTGATGGATGGTTTTATTATTGGTATTCAGCTGGGATGATCACTATAGTGAAATATGTAATGATAATGCCAAATCAATTTTCATGGAACATGATTTACAACGCTTACCTTAACCAACTCTTAGACTCACCAAGGAAGCGTAATAAGTACAATGAGAGTTCTGATAATGGAGACCATGGAATAAATAATATTATGTTTCCTTTGTGTCATGAATCAGGAAAGAATCATCTAAGTGAATATCATAGTGGAGTAATACGGTGTTGTCACTGTTGAAAAGGACACATAGAAGGTGATTTTAAGGAAAAATCAATGAGTTCTGTTAACAAAATTAATTCGAATTTCTGTCTCTCTATGTCCTCATCGAAGGACAAGTGTTTTATGTGTGCTGAAAATAGACATTATGGAAGGTAAAGTCCCAAGAAGAAAGTTCCTAAATAGAATCGACTAGGTTGATTGAGTAAGGGTTAAATTGCTGATGATAAAAAGACTGTTGATGAAATGTGAATGCAAAGTGGTATTATTTTTAATGGATTAAGGATGGAGTCATCAATGTATTTATGTATTTAGATTCATAAATTAAGAATGTTGAATTTTATATGGATTTTTCAATTTATATTTTTCTAAAGATTTTCAATAATATGTTGAATGATCATGATGGACGAGGAAGGTTATCTCATGATTTTTAGCATTTTAACTAAGTGTTGGTAACCTTTAACATGTTCTCTATGATAAGATAATGTTGTATAGAAAATGATATGTTGAATATGAAAAATTAAATCGAACAATATAGGGTACCTTTGAACTAAGTGAGGACCTGTTTATTGGTGATTTATGCTACCTCTAATTAATTTTACATCATTTTTGGATATTAGGATTTTTTCAAATATACATTGGTATGAGGAATCATTGATGTATCCCAAAACGATTTATGGAAATTCCAGTTGTTACCATGTTTCAATGGTAAAAGAAATAAAGGTATTCACATGTTTGGAATGTTACAACTATGAGATACTTTGTGATATTGGGGAATCAATTTTAATCTATTCTTGTGAATCTATTTCTATGGTTTTGTATTTTCAACTTTTTTAAGGGGTATAAGGTTATCTATTCATGAAAATATTGATTTAAACATCATAGGATGTTTTTGTCCCGGATTTTTTTAAACCATAGTTAAAATGATAATAAAATATTATCCTCATTTCAAGGATTCCCATCTTATATTAGTATGATTTTATTAATAAAATGACATCATGTATGTGAGGTGATAACCAATCATGTACGGCAAGGATGCATGTCTTGAACACATGACTGAAGGACGATAAGGGTTTCATGCCTACCATAGGCCTACACGATGTCCTGGTTAATGTATATTTTTAAGTAACTAACAAATATTTATGATGAACTGTTATTGTTTCTTTTTATACATAAATGAATGTTTTTTAAGAGACAAATATTTAAAAAATTTATTCTTTATGGGCCTTAAGATCCATTAAAATCATATTTTAGTACTTTATTCATTGATGTTAATTTCCATACCTTCATTACATGAGGTAATAGATGTATTAGAAATTATTAAATACACAACCCAACCATGAAATTGTGTTTATATATATTTTTCCATAATTACTCTACATTCAAAAATTGATTGAAAAAATTTATTTTCCTAATATGATAATTTTTATTGATTTGATTGCCTTTTAAAAAATCATAGTTTTATGACTTTGAGGCCCTCAACATTCCAATTATCATTGAAATGTTTTTGATTGATTATCTTATTCTCTTCCTATAAATAATTACGATATTCCTCTTTACCCAATCCTAATCCCGACCTATGTTCTCTTATGTGGAAACACAGTTATATGTTACTTTGGGTAACCGTTATGGTTCCAAAATTTCATCATTAAGGTTTTTTATAGTATCCATTTTTATGATATGGTTTTCCATGAATGGAAATTTTAACCACTAAACCACTGATATCCAAAATTATTTTTTAGGGAGAAATTTGTTTTATGGGGGGTAAAATGTAAGTCCTCGAGATTTGGTGATTTAATTTTTTTCAAATTAATTTATATTTTAAATATTTTTTATTTCACATGAAAATGTAAATAGTTCATTATATATATATATATTAAAAAATATTTCAAACATTTCATTCACATGAAATATCAACTTCCCTTGTGGTACATGTAATTTCAACTTAGCTTGCGCTACAAGAAACAACGACTAGGCATACGAAGCACAAAACACTGTGTTTCTATGAAAAATATATTTTCATTTATTTAATTATTTTAATTATTTTAATTATAAACTACACATTAAACTTATTATTAATTTTTTTCATTTATCTTTTTATATAAATAAAACATATTGAAAATGAAAGATAATATTTCTGGTAAAGTCCTTTTATGGTAAAAATTGCGTTTTCTTGAATGAATCTATTTTATTTGTATATGTAATTTTATAAAAATTTACAAATCTAATTGGGTAAAATAAAAATATTTTTTCAATTTAGAATATCATAATTAACATAGGGTGATGTTTTGGGATTTTTCTGAGAAACGACATTTTTTGACAAATAGTGAAAAATATTGTTTTTAGTATAAACTACAATTTTTCAAGTAAATTATTTAAACTAAATGATATTATAAAAATGTTTTTAGAAACAATTAGAGGTATATTTCATACTTATACAATTAAATTAATTAAGATCAATATCATATTGAAACTGAATAAAGAAACATTAACAATCATTTGCTCTTTTTCCTACATTGAAACCCCTTTATTTTGTCCCATATACATGGTTAGAAATTATATAAAATTTGACACATCTATGATTTATATTTATAAAATCCATCATACACCATTTTATTTAGTCATTTATTAATATTCTAATAGGACCATGTAAATGTTTGACAAAAATTATTAGTAAAAGTGATTATAATTAATCACTACAGTAAAGGACAAATTATGATTAATTAGGTTCTATAAAATAAAAATAATCTTCCCAAATTACAAATAGACATTCATAAATTCCATTATATATCCATAGTTTGACCATAAACCTTTCATTATAGAGTTTTTTGGGTTTTCATTGCATTTTTATTTAATAACATGTGCACACCAAATTTGTTTATGGAAATTATATGTGAGTTCTATTCCTTCCCTATAAATGGCCACCACATCTACCCATTTCTTAGACCTACAAATCCTTTTAAGGTTATAAATGATATGCCCAATTATCCTCCCAAACATAATTACATCTACTTTAAATCCTCCCTTTGGGAAGAATCCTTCTCAAGAAATCCTTTTGCACAAACCAAAAAGAGTTACAGGATTCCGAGGTAACGTCTTCTTTTAATATCCTTTACATTATTTACCTTAATCACCCCTCTATTCTATTTATTCCCTCATTTTGTTACAAAACTAGCATATTTCATATACTGTTATTTTTTTATTCAAATTCTATAACCTATACTTACACACACCTACATCTAATATATGTTGAACATTCAGTTTTTGTCTACGGAGAACTACTGCCTCATGAAATGATGATTATTCATTTCTCCTGTACCACCAATCATGGAGGCTATTATGATATAATGTTTATTTAAAAATTTAATATATTAAATTTTTTATTTGATTAATCTTATGTATTGTTTTTACAACACACATATTTTCACCTTCCACTTGGTGTTAATGTGATAATGTCATTTGAGTATGTGTGGACTATCGTCCCCTCAATACAATGTTATTCATTTACACACCACATGGGATGTATTAAGGATCAGTTTAATAAACATATATTATATGTCTGATATATTCATGATACTTTAATAATTATATATATACATACTTTTTCCAACACTTTCGCTAGGGCGCGCACATCCGTCTATGGAGGACGCGCATCTGTAACCCCGCATTCCCACTTTCCAATGTCGGTCGGCATTCGTCACTTTTTCGGGGACATTTTCTCCTTGATAGAAATGGGATTATGGAATTTTGGTTCTTCCTTCCATGGATTCCTCCTCAGAATTCATCACCTAGTCCGGGTCTCCCTTATTGTTTTAAGATGTTGTTCACGAAACTCTTCCTGGTGCCATATCTTCATGGACACCTATTAATTACACTTCTTCTTTCGGGACATTCCAAGGGTTCAGGTTAGGATAGAAACCTTTTGGAAGGGGAGTAGTCACGTTGTGCATCATTGGCATGTCTGGATGCTGGGACACTGGAGAATCTATCTCTGGTCCCTTAATATAGGGCTTCTTGAAGTTGCGGAACCCCGAGGAATCCCATGCAGAACACAGCGAATCATATGCCATGGGCATGTATCTGAGGTTTCCTCAGCTTCCCATGTTTAACATAGGGTATGCCGCATGTTTAAGGTCCAGTGGAGATGAATCAGACTAATCAGAACACCGACTGGAGTGGGTCAGGTAGGTGCAACCCCTGGAGGGAACACTGATGTTGGGGCCACCATGTGGCTAGCTCCTCGAATGCTATTTAATGGAATAGAGAATGTGGTGGAATGATCCCATCGGGATGTGGTGGCCCGAGTAAGAATCAGGGTGGATAATGGGAGTTTCTGTGAAGTGGGTGGTGAATGGGATGGAACCGTCATTAGGATGATGATGGTTTTTGTCTTGAGTTTCGAAAAGGCTTCCTACGTGTCCCCGTGGTAGAGAATCCAATTCCACGTCATCCATATGATGAATGATTACTACCAATTGAGGTTTTCAAAGTCTTAACACTAGATGAGGTCGTAACGGTTTTCCACTGGATAAGAGTATCAACAAATTACTGATAGATAGGGTCACAATGGCATACCACTGGATGAGACCACAACATCTTACCACTGGATGGGGTTGAACCGACGTGAAGATGGTCAAAACAACCGATGGATGGTGGGCTTGAGCCTTAGGGAGGTGTCCTACGTACCTTTCCTTACTAAGTATCAAAGACCTCATAGATTGGGATGGGTGTGGGGATGACAACCTAGGCTTCCCAGGTTGTTGGTGAACCGATGTAAAGGGGGTCAGAACTGCTGGATGTTGTGCATGAACCTTAGGGAGGCTTCCCATGTCACTCGCATTAGTTAGGATCAAATTCCACGTAGTTCGGGTTGGGATTTGGTGAACAGACATAAATGAGGACCTGGGTCCAGATGGATGATGGATTTGAACCCTGTGGAGGCTTCCTACATTCCTTTCCATGGCAAAGATCAAATTACTCGTGGTTGGATGGGGCTTGGTTTCAAACGGCTATCCACTGACTCGGGAAAAAACGAATTACCACTGATTGTTGTCTATATTTTAACATCATCCATGATATGGGAGAACTGACGTGAAGGGGGGTCGCAATGACCAAATGTTTGACTTGAACCCGAGGGAGGCTTCCTACGTACCTTGCCTTGGCAAGGATCAAAGTACTCGTAGTTTGGGTTATAGGGGGCATTTTGGGGATATGCTCTGAGGTGGCCCAGGGTGTTGGTGAACCGATATGAATGGGGTCAGAGAGACCAATGGTTTGTGGGATTTGTGCACCGACGTAAAGATGTTTGAGACCAATGGACAGTGGTGAGATTGAATCTCATGGAGGCTTCCTACATACCCTACCTTGGCAAGGATCAAAGACCACGTAGTTCAAATGGTGTGAGGATTATACTCTAGGCATCCTAGGGAAGATTTCATGGTCGGTTCTTGCTCCAATCCAACACGAGTCATGCTCACTGTGAGAAACAAGAGGTAGAAGAGACCTGAAGATCACGTCACGAATGGTTAGTCTGTGGGAGGTGAAGTGGGGATTACACCTAGTTAGCAGACCAAAGAAGAAACATGGGCTTATGCGTGGTTAGTAGCCCAGAGATGATGGTACTTACTCTAGGATGGTGGCCCGGTGGCGACAACTCCCAGCGGGAGAGGTATTTTTCACTGGAGAAAATAGTGGTCTGACATCTATCCCCTCCCCCCACTCTCAGGTCCTTGGGATCGCAGAAGAAAGGAGGAGGCCGGATGATTCCTCCTACAAGAAAAGCTAGGGGCTTACACCCGGATGGTTGCCGCTACCCCACGTAGGATGCATGAGGGAAGTCACAGTTTAATTTCATGTGCTGAGGATGATGGTGCTTGGCAGTTTATCATCATGTTGCTCGGATGATGCGGGTTCTCTCTGCACCCCAAGGACTTAAATAACTAGTACCCTCTACACATTGGTGAAGAGAGGGTACAGGGAACGCCGTGTCTAGGGGGTGTTGGGATCGAACCATTGGGGGTCCACATTAGCATTGATATGTGAAGAAGCAATAACTGTTACTATTCCCAGGCGAAGAAGCATGAGATGAAGCAATGTAATGGACAATTTCATCAATTGGACATTGAAATTACTCCGTGCGACCCTGAGGGGCCACATGGTGAATGAATATGTGACGCAGGTGCGTCGTGCGTAAGAGTGGTTTGAAAAATGTTCCTCAAGGTGGGGGAAGCACATATAATGCATGTTAGATAATGGGCCGTGGTAAAATAGGAAATTTGCGCACAAAAGGAAGGGTTGGCACACGAGTCGGACGGCGGACGCGCAAGTTGGACCTGTGGCGCACAAGATGGAGGTGTTATGAATAAAAGGGGGTGTGCGTGAAAGATGGACTGGATGTGCGTAGGAAGCAGGCTTGAATGCATGTTAGAAGGTTTCCATGTTAGAAGATGGCGCATGCTGAAGCCGGACCGGTGGCATGCAAGAATGCGAGAAACATAGGGGGCTTGCGTGCATGATGGGACCCCTTGCGTGCAAAGAACATTGAAAATTTATGAGGATCTAAGGTCTCTTATGAAGTCTCCTATAAACCTATCATGCAACAAACATTACGTTAAGTCCATGGGTTCTTCGCACGGTCGTGGATGATGGGGTTTTCGTGCAACAGAGCATCGCTTCGTCTTTGGGTTACCATCCCAAAAGAGAAGGGATATGATTTGTTTTAAAGCCGATGTACCTGGAGTGTCACACAAGGGACTGAAGCACAAGGGGCAGGCGGGCAAGGGACCAGCATGGAAACCCTGGTCGATGACTCCTGGTGTGCGGACATGGGGCCAGCCACGCAAACGGGTGGTCTACACCACCTTCGGAGCAGAACCGGTGCCGGCCGCGGAAACTCCCTTTAGAAGCCGTGTTGGGAGCAGAAGCGGTGGCCAGAGCGGCCAGTGCCCAAACAGCCATTCCCCGCCGCCTACGGCGTGAAACTGGGCCTGGCTGCACAAGCGCGGTTCATTGGGGCCTTCGGCGTGGAACGGACCACGCACAAACGGTCGTTCATCGTCACCTTAAGCACGGAACTGGGCCTACGCGTGCAAACCCCTTTTCGATGATGCCTACAACACGGTAGCGGGTCCAGAGCGGTCGGCCACAGAGGGCAGAGTTTGGGCACCGAATCGAAGGCCGACGCGCAATGATTTGCCCGTCGAAGGCTTCTTGCGCGCGCTTTTTCAAATATTGTGCACGCGCACCCCCCGGGGCCCAGGATATCCTTTTCTCCATCCTGGCTTCATTCGGATCTCGTTCATTAACCCAAGGGGGCCCTTCCTCAGGATTTTGGAGTCAACAAATGCCCCCACCCCCTCAGAATTGGAGTTGAGAGGGAACATGAAGGTCAGATTCTAAGGGTACGCCAAGGAATAGAAATGAATTTTTTGGTGCCGTGAAAGAACGTAGATTGCATGTGCAAGATGGATGTTCAAGTGCAGAAGCCGCTTAGACACTTTATAAATAGGTCGAGGCCCCCCTGGACTTACTTACACTTTTTCTACACGACATGCTTGCTTTCTCTCGCACCTGAAAAACTTACTATTTTGCACGTAAGATTCCGTGATTGACACCAAGTATTGTGCGCCGTGTGTATTTTTCCTCGCACCAGAACCGTCTTTCGCAACACAACCATTTTGCATGCTGATTCCCCTGTGTTTCACATCGTCTCCTTCGGAGTTCTAAAAATGGCAACTCATCAGACCAACACTGAGAGGGAAGTCGCTGCTGCGAGAAGGAGAACTCAAATGATCACGAACCCTTAGATTATTCATGTGAGGAGGGTCACTTCTGACTATCAAATGAATTTAATTCAAGCTATATAGGTTTATTTAAAATTGGACATTATAATGAAACCCCCATCCTCAAGTACATAGGTTGTCGAAACAAAAATTCCTATTAGGGAAACAACAATGAAGAAAATAAGTAGTGAAGATATGAGAATCAAACCTAGATTGAGGATCTAAAAAATGGATATTATATCCTCGTAATATATGGAGATCTACATAACCCTAGGGAGGAAATATGAGAGTTATAATTTGAAGGTGAACCTTATTAGAAAGAGATCATTCTTTGTTCGACTAGAATCAATTTTCTTCTAGAGTTGTGTACAGGGGCTAAAATAACTTATTGGTAGCCTCCAAGGAAGAAGAAAATGATGAAGGTCGAGTTATGTCCTTTTCGAACCTAAAAAGGTGGTTTTAGGATTTTAAAATTAAATTTTCATTTTAATTAAACCAAAATCACAGTTTCCTGGGAAGGGCTGCATAGTTAGACAAAACTGTTTCCCCTAGTCGATCACCCCATTTTCAAATGGTGTGATGTTTATCCATGGTGGGAGAACATTTTTTCAAATTGTACACCAACTATGAAAACCTTCACTACAACGAGCTTCATTATTTTCACTAGTTGCCACACTTTTTAGTCAATTCATGTTCCAATAGTGCACAACACAGAAACATTAAAAATTCCCCTAAACTTCACGTGAAACATCCCTATAAAATAATCAATCAAATAATAAACAAAATATTAGTTTGGTAAAAGATGAATATAGTGACATGGTGTTACATTTTGTTAGTAAACCTCATTGTGTACATAACATCCACCATATCATCCTACTATTTATTGAGAAGCTCTTGTATATATACAGTACACATTTAGAAAGGGTAATACCCATCATGAATTAGAATATGAAAGTTTTACCAAGAGATAATCACATCATCAGGTTCTTTCCTCATCATATTCTACAAGATTCTTACTACCGTATGAAGAAGGATGGCCACAAGACCATCCTTATAATCTTTTCAAGATAGAAAAATATTGAACATTCGGATCACTAACTCACACTAATCCTAAATATCCTGAGGGTATGAATCCCTAGGGAACCCCAGTGGTCCCTATCATTAGAAGTTCAATAATGTTGTAAGACTATAAATCATCAAATAGACAGATTAGAACATTATGCTGCTTAATATGAAGTGGAAGTACTCCCAACCCACCTCGAGGAAACACCTAATGATATAGTCCTTGAACTGAGGCCTCATCACTCAGTGGATCATAGTTATGATCTTTTATTGGTGACCAATATATCTATATTCCTAAATAAATCTATGAAGTGATCATTATATACCATTGTTAGATGAGAATATAAGTGGGGAGGTAACACAAGAAGGATATAAAAATGACTCAATATTATATGATCCATGTACCATTAATTCACTCAAAACAATGTCTCTATATTTTGAGCCGAAAATCATGTGTTTATTGTCTAGGTGAATGGAGACGTCATCTGATGGACCACCACAAGGATACCTTACATAAATTCTTCATTAGAGAAACATTGAAACTATCTACCTATGTGTCCAAATCAATCATTACCTGAGATCCTACTCCAACACATACATGAGGATGAAATACTCTGATACTAATCTTTCATAACCTTTGTAACGCCCCGACCCCAGTTACCCAGAGTCGGTGCATTATTTTAATACATTGGCATGATTACAAGGAATCAAGTCCCAAAGGACCGATTAGTTTAGCAGTCTTGGAAAATAGATTACATACCTGAATGTTGCATTACACTTCATAATATACAAAACAACATAAATAATATTTTATAAATGCCATTATTCCCATGTCTTAACTCTTCTTATGAATCACAATATACTTCATGGAATCCTGGGAATAAATAAAACATAGAAAAAGGGTGATCTCAAACGCTCTGTAAGGTTAATCAATACAACAGAAACTTTCATAAATAAGCATAAACATTTAAGGAAATGTATAACTAAAACAAAAGCCTTTTAAACTTGATCTTCAACATAGTATGGAAAAAATAAAATGAAATAATTCCATTTATTTTTTCACATCGATATTCTACTAATAGAATAATCACAAGCAATATCAATAACCAATTTCATAATGATGGAATGCATAATACCAGACTATCATAACCACATAGCCAAGGCCTCGTGCCAAGACAACAAATAAGATTTTTTCAAGGCCTTGTGCCAAGACACTAGTTTGTCTCATGAGACCTATCGATGCATCGAGGAGCTATAGCGGGCTCCACCCGTCACATATTAAGTCTAATGCATTCCCATATGAAAATTTTTAAACATAACATAAACATTCGTATTAAAACTAGCATACGAAATGTCAATACATTAACCACAAACCATGAATGGTATAAAAATAGCACATTCACAGTCAAACATAATTCATTCGATACAATATGGAAGATTGTATTGTATCAGATTAACCTCAATCGAGAATAATTAAGTATATTGACATAGATGGAAATAATCATCAAAACTATTAGAGAAAAATATCCCCCTTTTTATTGAAATCATTTAAAAGTCACACTATTTTTCAAGAAGCCATTTAAAAATAGATTTTTGAATCAAAATGTACCATACCACTTTGAATATTTTAAAAGGAATATTGATTTGAAAACATTAATGTCCATATACATAAATTCTTAAAACTATTTTTAAAACATGGACATTAATGAGCAATATTTAGAAGAATAAGTCTTTAAAACATTTTAAAATGGTATTTTAGTTAGAGTTTCAAACCAAAAGAGAGACACTTAAATACAAATAATTTAGGTAATAAAACTTTGTAATATCATGAGAATAAAGGGATTCGTGATATACTATGTAAAAGTACATTATATACACTAAATAAAAGCGATTTGGTGTTTAACAACAAAGAAGTCGCAATGGAATGTAAATTGAGATGAAATCTCTCATAAAGGTCGTATCCTTAGGTTAAGGATAAATCAAAAAAATAATTATGTGTGAAAAATATAAATACACTAAATATGATTGGATATTCAGTGTAAAGAAATAAAATAACATTCACACATATCCTTGTAAAAACAACACCAATGAATTGGATGTTTATCTCAACAAATCGAGATTGAGTAAAATTACTCCTACCAAGTTCATACCGATGACTTGAGAATTTATCAACAGAGTGATTATGTGTATAAAAAGTATATCCACGGAAAGGGGAGTGGAAATTATGACATAATAAAATGAATAGTGATTCTACACATAATCTTGGAGTAAAATAATCAATGAAGTATGCGTAAAGCCGAATGAGTGGAAATTGAAATTTCAAATTCCCTTATTGATTTGGTAACATACAAAACATACACCCATGAAAGAAGAATCATAAAATGATGATGTAAATATACATTAATTAATGTATATTACACAATGAATACAAACATGGGTAGTACACACACCACATGTAATAAATAAGTGGTGAACAATGGAATTCTCACAGAATTAAAAGTGAGATAAAAAACCCCTTACCTTGTACTGTTCCTTTGTTAGGGGTAGGTTAACGTCCTGTAAAATGGTGAAATAATTTTTATTAAATTATTCAATAATCATATACATTTATATGATATCATATATGATCTTTTAACATTTCTTTGTTAATAATATCTTAGAATTATCGTCCTTTCGGGTGATAACTTACTCGTTTTCTTTTATATATTTTGTTACGTAAGCCATGTTTGTCATGGATAGGTTTTATATTATTCATATCCAGAATTATATCAAGTCCTTAAACATTATTTTTAATCATAAAATGATAATTATACTTGAATGGATACGATAGAGAATGAATCTCATCGCGTTCGTGGAGACGGTAGTCCGTACGTACGCACGAGCGACAATATCATTCTTTTGATATTAAAATAATATATAATTGTATGGTATATCATATATACAGAAAAATTATCATGTTATATTTATTATTTACATGAATTAAACATCATTATTATACCAATCCAAATAATAATTTATTGAATAACAATTACACCATGACGTGGAGACGGTAAGCCGTACGTACGCATGTATGGTGACATGTTATTTAAAGGGTTGATAGAATACTGAATATGGTTGTACCATATTTATAATAATATTACAGTATATAGGATATAATGGGAAAAACAATGAAAGAAGAAGTTGAAGAAGAAATGAATTTGAAAAAGGGTGGTGAAAACATTACCTCTTCTTCGGGTTCTTCCTTTTGATTTGATTAAAAGGGCTCCATAGGATGGCTTTCTGATAAAACTAAGGCCTCTACGTTGTAGTGAGGGAATTTTAGAGAGTATTTGGGCAGGGGTTAGCCGATCCAAAAGGCTATGAAGGTGTGAAGTAATGAGAATGGGCAGTTCCCTTTTATAAGAGGTGTTTGGGGAACCTTTGGAAAAGTTAGAAATATTAATTTATAATAAATTCATAGTCGGTTTATAATGGCTCCAAAGTTGATTATTCAAAGGTCAATGTGGGTATAGTTCAAAATCCATTAAACCAATATAATTTATATAGTTTTGGGTTACAATATTAACCTTATCTTTTAGTTTTAACTCTTAGTTAATTAGTTTGACATTTACAATGTCACTTTGTATTTTTATATTATATAGTTAATAAACATATTATATAAATCCAAGAGACCCCTAAGTGGTCCATTAATGATACAACTATCATGATATAAGTCTCTTTTCCGAACCTCATATTTTTAAGAATTTAATATCAATTAATAATATAATATTTGTTTTAAAAACTCTTTTATGTCAATTTTGACACTATTCAATAGTTGATTTTTTTGAAACTCATAACAGAATGATTACTTCAAAAAAAGTTAATTAAATCAATCCTAACATGTCATATTAACCTATAAAATTATTGTAATTCATAAAAAGTCCCAAATTATATTTATTTGGGAATTTATAATAACAATTATTCCAATTTTTCATTAATTAGGTAATTACTGCATCATCATTGTGTCATAAATAAATTTAATTTTTTAATGTCTAAAATTTATAAATAAAATATAGTTATGTAGGAAATATTTTTATCTTTCTAATTAATATTTAAAATCGAATTTACCTTATGTATAACCCTATATTAAAAATGTTTTAGTAAATAAACTTTGATTTTAACTCCTTTAACTCTTCTTTGAATTAAATAATAATAAATGACCTAATCTAATCCAAGTGGTCCTAAATGATAATATTGTATTCCTAAGGTTGTTTTTGGTCGAGATAAACTTTTCCAATAGAATTAGGACATGTGTTAGGTTAATATTAATATCATTTTTACCCTTAATTACCATATTTACTTTTAACCGTGGTAAATAAAAGTAAAAAGTTACTATTCACCAAAAATTATTTTCATCTCATTGAACCACATTTTACTTCATGATATTAACCGTGTCTCTTGGCTTTTCGAAATTTCATTCACAGAAGAAGTAAAATTATGTTTTATGAAAAATTCAGTTTTTTTAACTACCACTTAGTAGTTTCACTATTCATCAAAAATTGATGTTTTTCAGAACAATGCCAAAATTTCAACCTAAGATGTAATTGATATGCAAAATTCAAAAATTATATCTATTTTACGAAATTCCAAACATATAATTTGCATTAAATAATTTTATAATTAATTCCCGCTGTCACAATAAATAGACTGTTTTTAAGAAACAATATATATCAAAAGATTGACAATTGTTTAGGTCCAATTTCGAAGTGAAATTAATTCTAATGAACACCATTGGATAAAATGGTAAAAATATATTCTAATTATAATTTAAAACCACTAAAATTCATAATTTATCACCATTAATTATTTTGATTAAAAAAGTTTTTTTAATTAAAATTTAGTAATTTTCACTTTTCATCAAAATATTAAAGTTATCCAAAAAGTACCAAAATTTCACCCTTGGCTAATTTTGATATTCTGAATCCAATAATGAAGTCCATTTTGAGAGATAGAATTTATAAAATTTTAAAAAGTAGGTATTACTATTCATAACGGCTAGTTTGGTAAGTCATGGTGCGCTTTACCTTGGTGTTGTGTGTAGTGAAAGTTATTGAATTATATTGAAGAAATAACACACTATGTAATCTTGGGGTGTTAAATTCTCCCCTCCTTAAATAAATTTCATCCTCTCAATTTGAAATTGTTCTTCGAAAATAAAAGGTTGAAAATAAAAAATATCTTTGTGGGAAAACCCACATCGGAAATTGGGTTACTAAAATTTAGTCTTAATATGAGGAAAAGAGAAATGAAAGGGTTACTACCAAATTATGATATCTATTAGGAGAACATTGGTGGAAATTAGAAATATATAATTGGAGGGAAAACATAAATATTTATAAGTAGTGATTGAAGTCATCAATCACAAACTACTTTAAAATTGAGGTCCTTAAATTCATCAATCTATGATGATTTAAAATACTATCGATTCAACAATACATAATGTATTAGGATAACACATTTTTGACGTTTCAAAATATCTTAGTTGAAATCCCACATCGAAAAATGAATTAATGAGGCCTCTATTTAAAATAAAGAGTGGAAAATATGAAGATTACTGAAAATAACACATACTAAGGTTCCATGTAGAAAAATATGGGTATGGAAGAGAAATATAACCATCAATTATCTGATAGAGAGTGGTAGAGAACATGGATATGAAGAGGCCAACAATCCCAAAGCCATAAATCAGTGATGATTTAAGGTACCATCTAGGACAAAATTTTTGTTCTATGTTCTTTTTCTTAATGTTGAGGAATTTATTTATGAGATTTGCTAAGATCATAAGGAGATATACTTACTTTATAATTAGAGTTTTATCCATTAATAAATTTCTACCACAAACTCATCTTTCACTCTAAAAGATAATAGAACATAAAAAAAATTCTATTTATACTATTCATACAGGGTTCCAAAATAAACGAATTTATAATTCATCTACCAGATCTTTTAAAAAAACTACATTATTTAATCCAGGACATCTCATGGGCCAGTGGTAGGTGATGCACCATTGTCGCCCTTCGGTTGCAGGTTCTTGTCTCGCGGCCTTGCCAGTCGTGACGGGTTGACGCCCGACCTCCAGGTTGTCCTTTTATGGCAATCCAAAATTAATCTCAAACTAGAATTTATCCCAAATACTTCTGTCCAAACTCATAGTACAACATTTATAAGGAAGTTAAACATAATGTATATCCTTTTTACCCCGTAATAGCATATGAATACCGTCATCATGTGTTCTTTTAAAACACTGAAACATCCTGAATTACCATAATCCTTATTGATTACGTTTATGCTCCCTTATTCCATATAGAATGCTGGATATACTTCATCAATCCAAAAATGTTTTAAACCCCAACAATGATGGAATATAAAAATCATTAATCAGCTTCAAGGTAGTCAAGAATATCCAATATAATTTATCCAAATCAATCATGTATTATTCTAAAATCACTACCTCGGTATCAGAAACAAATTATGGTTTATGTTTCTCTCAACCATATATTTTCCAAAATTTTAACCTGCTATTGTGTCACTTTTCTTGGTTCCACACAATCTCAAGTCCTTAATGAAATAGTACTGCAGTACAATCCTTATATACTACATAATTATTATAACAAGTACATTGTTGATACAACACTCAAATGACATAATCAACATAAGAACTCTAATCATTCCTCTTCATCTATTGGAGTATCATAATGTGATTATTATCCAATAGCATCATTTGCAGCATATTTTGATGACTAGGACATAGGTTCGCGTAGTTTCCAAACTCCTTGCAAATGAAGAATTGTACATTTGAAACCATTTTCTTACACTTGTAGTCACTTACTTTGTGACCTTTTCCTCCACACTTATAACAAACTGTCATTCCTTTCAGTCAAGTTCCATAATGTTTCTTCCCATAGTTAACACATATGGGAAAATTCTTCTTTTCCCTCTTCCCTTTATCCATATTTCTCTCTTCCATCCTTTTCTTCTGTTGCTTCCCTTCAAATCCATAAGACTCAGTAAACTCTTCACTTTTCTTATCAACACATGATATTATTTCATCATATGACCATAGTACATGGGATACTATTTCCCTTCTAAATGATGTCTTAGTACCATGAAAGATACGATCCTTCTTACTATTTGGATCATACATATTATGGGAGTTCACATTCCTTCTACTGGGCGCCATTTCTATACAATAGCATAAACTAGGTTAGTTTATGAATTGCAATAAAAAATTCCTAATGCAAATTGAATAGTTTATGGATATAATCCATAATCATAAAAAATGTTTTCTTTGAGTAAGTGTATACTCATGAGCACTTCATAATGGTTTGAAAATAAAATGAGAATTATCCTAAGCATATCCCCCGGGAGTGTCGTAACCAAGAGTGCTGTAAGGCCCTTTGTCGTGCACCAGATCCCGTTCGAGTCTAGCTCAAAGCGGTGTTTTCGGGTTTTACCCCTAGGTACATTTGTGCCAGAGCCGCCTCTACCTGCTCGTATCAAGACAGGGATTTATTGTTCGGAAAACTCACAAAATCTCTACAATACCAAAACTCTAGGAAGTTCTTCTATATTAATCCTCAAAGTCTATCTTAGGGAAATGTGCTCTAATCAGAGTTTATCTAAATCTAGTTTCCAGGGTCATTTCTAAACTTCCTCTGATACCAACCGTAACTCCCCAACCCCAGTTACCCAGAGTTACTGCATTATTTTAATACATTGGCATGATTACAAGGAATCATGTCCCAAGGGACCGATTAGTTTAGAAGTCTCGGAAAATAGATTACATACCTGAATGTTACATTATACTTCATAACATACAAAACAACATAAATAATCCTTTATAAATGCCATTATTCCCTTGTCTTAACCCTTCTTATCAATCACAATATACTTCTTGGAATCCTGGGAAAAAATAAAACATAGAAAAGGGGTGAGCTCAAACGCTCCGTAAGGGTAAGCAATACAGCTGAAACTTTCATAAATAAGTATAAACATTTAAGGCAATGTATAACTAAAACAAAAGCCTTTTAAACTTGAACATCAACATAGTATGGAAAAAATAAAATGAAAAAATTCCATTTACTTATTCACATGGATATTCTACTAATCGAATAATCACATGAAATATCATTAACCACTTTCATAATGATGGAATGCATAATGCCAGACTATCATAACCACATAGCCAAGGCCTCGTGCCAAGTCTACAAATAAGATTTTGTCAAGGCCTTGTGCCAAGACACTAGTTTGTCTCATGAGACCTACCGATGCATCGAGGAGCTATAACGGGCTACACCTATCACATATTAAGTCCAATGAATTCCCATATGAAAATGTTTAAACATAACATAGACATTCGTATTAAAACTAGCATACGAAATGTCAATACATTAACCAGAAACCATTAATGGTATAAAAATAGCACATACACATTCAAACATAATTCATTCAATACAATAGGGAAGATTGTATGGTATCAGATTAACCTCAATCGAGAATAATTAAGGATATTGACATAGATGGAAATAATCATCAAAACTATTAGAGAGAAATATCCCCCTTTTTCTTGAAATCATTTAAAAGTCACACTATTTTTAAAGAATCCATTTAAAAATAAATTTTTTGAATCAAAGTGTCCCATACCACTTTGAATCTTTTAAAAGGAATATTGATTTGAAAAATTTAATGTCTATATACATAAATTCTTAAAACTATTTTTTAAACATGGACATTAATGAGCAATATTTAGAAGAATAAGTTTTTAAAACATTTTAAAATGGTATTTTAGTTAGAGTTTCTAACCAAAAGAGAGAAACATAAATACAAATAATTGAGGTAATAAAACCTTTTAATATCATGAGAATAAAGGGATTCATGATATACTATTTAAAAGTACATTATATACACCACAAAAAAGTGATTTGGTCTATAACAACGAAGAAGTCTCAATGGAATGTAAATTGAGATGAAATCTCTCATAAAGGTCGTATCCTTAGGTTAAGGATAAATCAACAAAATAATTATGTGTGAAAAATATAAATACACTAAATATGATTGGATATTCAGTGTAAAGAAATCAAATAACATTCACATATATCCTTGTAAAAACAACACCAATGAATTGGATGTTTATCTCAACAAATCGAGATTGAGTAAAATTACTCTTATCAAGTTCATACCGATGACTTGAGAATTTATCAATGGAGTGAATATGTGTATAAAACGTATATCCATAGAAAGGGGAGTGGAAATTATGACATAATCAAATGAATAGTGATTCTACACATAATCTTGGAGTCAAATAATCAATGAAGTATGCATAAAGCCGAATGAGTGGAAATTGAAATTTCAAATTCCCTTATTGATTTGGTAACATAAAAAACATAAACCCATGAAAGAAGTATCATACAATGATGATGTAAATATAAATTAATTAATGTATATTACACAATGAATACAAACATTGGTAGTACACACACCACATGTAATAAATAAGTGGTGAACAATGGAATTCTCACGGAATTAAAAGTGAGATAAGAAACCCCTTACCTTGTACTTTTCATTGGTTGGGGGTAGGTTAACCTCATGTATAATGGTGAAATAATTGTTATTAAATTATTCAATAATAATATAAATTAATATGATATCATATATGATCTTTTAACATTGCTTTGTTAATAATATCTTAAAATTATCGTCGTTTCGGGTGTTAACTTACTCGTTTTCATTTATAGGTTTTGTTATGTAAGCCATGTTTCTCATGGATAGGTTATATATTATTCATATCCATAATGATATCAAGACCTTAAACATTTTTTTTAAATCATAAAATGATAATTATACTTGAATCGATACGATAGAGAATGAATCTCATCGTGTTCGTGGAGACGGTAATCCGTACGTACGCACGAGCGACAATATCATTCTTTTGATATTAAAATAATATATAATTGGATGGTATATCATATATACAGAAAAATTATCATGTAATATTTATTATTTACATTAATTACACATCATTATTATACCAATCCAAATAATAATTTATTGAATAACAATTACACCACGACGTGGAGACGGTAAGCCGTACGTACGCACGTATGGTGACATGTTATTTAAAGGGTGGATAGAATACTGAATATGGTTGTACCATAATTATAATAATATTACAGTATATAGGAGATACTGGATTCATTATTTTATAATGGAAAAAACAAAGAAATAAGAAGTTGAAGAAGAAATGAATTTGAAAAAGGGTGGTGAAAACATTACCTCTTCTTCGGGTTCTTCCTTTTGATTTGATCAAAAGGGCTCATTAGGTTGGCTTTATGATCAAACTAAGGCCTCTAGGTTGTAGAGAGGGAAGTCGAGAGGGTATTTGGGCAGGGGTTAGCCGAACCAAAAGGCTATGAAGGTGTGATGTAATGAGAAGGTGGAGTTCCCATTTTATAAGAGGTGTGAGAGGCACCTTTGGAAAAGCTAGAAATATTAATTTATAACAAAATTCATATTCGGTTTATAACGGCTCAAAAGTTGATTATTAAAAGGTAATGGTGGGGATAGGTCAAAAACCATTCAACCAATAGAATTTAGATAGGGTTGGGTTACAATATTAACCTTATATTTTAGTTTTAACTCTTAGTTAATTAGTTTGACATTTACCATGTCACTTTGCATTTTTATATTATATAGTTAATAAAAATACTATATTCATCCAAGCGACCCACAAGTGGTCCATTAATGATACAAATATCATGATATAAGTCTCTTTTCCTAACCTCATATATTTAAGAATTTAATATCAATTAATAATATAATATTTGTTTTAAAAACTCTTTTTTGACAATTTTGACACTATTCAATAGTTGATTTTTTTGAAACTCATAACAGAATGATTAATTCGACCAAAGTTAATTAAATCAATCATAACATGTCATATTAACCTATAAAATTATTTTAATTCATAAAAAGTCTCAAATTATATTTATTTGAGTATTTATAATATGAATTATTCCAATTTTTCATTAATTAGGTAATTACTGCATCATCATTGTGTCATAAATAAATTAAATGTTTTAATGTTGAAAAATTATAAATAAAATATCGTTATGTAGGAAATATTTTTATCTTTTTAATTATTATTTAAAATCTAATTTATCTTATGTATAACCCTATATTTAAAATGTTTTAATAAATAAACTTTGATTTTAACTCTTTTAACTCTTCTTAGAATTAAATAATAATAAATGTCCTAATTTAATCCAAGTGGACCTAAATGATAATATTTTATTCCTAAGGTTGTTTTTGGTCGAGATAAACTTGTCCAATAGAATTAGGACATGTTTTAGGGTAATATTAATATTATTTTTACCCTTAATTACCCTATTTACTTTTAACCATGGTAAATAAAAGTAAAAAGTTACTATTCACCAAAAATTATTTTCATCTCATTGAACCAAATTTTACTTCTTGATATTAACCGTGTCTCTCGGATTTTCAAAATTCTATTCACAGAAGCGGTAAAATTATGTTTTATGAAAAATTCAGTTTTTTTTAACTACCACTTTGTAGTTTCACTATTCATCAAAAATTGATGTTTTTCAGAACAATGCCAAAATTTCACCCTAATATATAATTGATATTCCAAATTCAAAAATGATATCTATTTTACAAAATTCCAAACATATAATTTGCATTAAATAATTTTATAATTAATTCCCACTGTCACAACAAATACCGTGTTTTTTAGAAACAATATATATCAAAAGATTGACAATTGTTTAGGTCAAGTTTCGAAGTGAAATTAATTCTAATGAACACCATTGGATAAAATGTTAAAAATATATTCTAATTATACTTTAAAACCACTCAAATTCATTATTTATCACCGTTAATTATTTTGATTAAAAAATTTGTTTTTAATTAAAATTTAGTAATTTTCACTTTTCATCAAAATATTTAAATTATCCGAAAAGTACCAAAATTTCACACTAGGCTAATTTTGATATTCCTAATCCAATAATGAAGTCCATTTGGAGAGATAGAATTTATAAAATTTTAAAAAGTAGGTATTACTATTAAAAACTGCTAGTTTGGTAAGTCATGGTGCGCTTTACCTCGGTGTTGCGTGTAGTGAAAGTTATTGAATTATCTTGAAGAAATAACACACTATGTAATCTTGGGGTGTTACATTCTCCCCTCATTAAATAAATTTCATCCTCTCAATTTGAAATTTTTCTTCGAAAATAAAAGGTTGAAAATCAAAAATATCTTTGTGGGACATCCCACATCGGAAATTGGGTTACTAAAATTTAGTCTTAATATGAGGCAAATAGAAATGAAAGGGTTACTACCAAATTATGATATCGATTAGGAGAACATTGGTAGAAATTAAAGACATATAATTGGAGGAAAACGTAAATATTTATAGGTAGTGATTGAATTCATCAATCACAAACAAGTTTAAAATTGAGGTCCTTAAATTCATCAATCTATGATGATTTAAAATACCATCGACTCAACAAAACATAAGGTATTAGGATAACACATTTTTAACGTTTCAAAATATCTTAGTTGAAATCCCACATCGAAAAATGAATTAATGAGGCCTCTATTTCAAATAAAGAGTGGAAAGTATGAAGATTATTGATAATAACACATACTAAGGTTCCATGTAGGAAAATATGGATATGGAAGAGAAATATAACCATCAATTATCTGATGGAGAGTTGTAGAGAACATGGCTATGAAGAGGACAACAATCCCAAAGCCATAAATTAGTGATGATTTAAGGTACCATCTAGGAAAAAAATTTTGTTCTATGTTTCTTTTCTTAATGTTGAGGAATTTATTTATGAGATTGGCTAAGATCATAAGGATATATACTTACTTTATAATTAGAGTTTTATCCATTAATAAAATTTCTACCACAAACTCATCTTTCACTATAAAAGATAATAGAACATAAAAAAATTCTATTTATACTATTCTTACAGGGTTTCAAAATAAACGAATTTATAATTCATCTACCAGATCTTTTAAAAAAACTACATTATTTAATCCAGGACATCTCGTGGGCCAGTGGTAGGTGATGCACCATTGTCGCCCTTCGGTTGCAGGTTCAAGTCTCGCGACCTTCCCGGTCGCGACGGGTTGACACCCGACCTCCAGGTTGTCCTTTTATGACAATACAAAATTAATCTCAAACTAGAATTTATCCAAAATACCTGTCCAAACTCACAGTCCAACATTTATAATGAAGTTAAACATAATGTAGATCCTTTTTACCCCGTAATAGCATATGAATACCTTCATCATGTGTTCTTTTAAAACACTGAAACATCTTGAATTACCATAATCCTTATTGATTACATTCATGATCTCTAATTCCATATAGAATTCAGGATATACTTCATCAATCCAAAATGTTTTAAACCCCAACAATGATGGAATATAAAAATCATTAATCATCTTCAAGGTAGTCAAGAATATGCAATATAATTTATCCAAATCAGTCATGTATTATTCTAAAATCACTACCTCAGTATTAGAAACATATTATGGTTTATCTTTCTCTCAACCATATATTTTCCAAAAATTTAACCTGTTATTGAGTCACTTTTCTTTGTTCCACACAATCTCAAGTCCTTAATGAAATAGTACTGCAGTACAATCCTTATATACTCCATAATTATTATAACAAGTACATTGTTGATACAACACTCAAATGACATAATAAACATAAGAACTCTAATCATTCCTCTTCATCTGTGGTAGTATCATAACGTGATTATTATCCAATAGCATCATTTGAAGCACAGTCTAATGAATGAGACATAGGTTCGCGTAGTGTCCAAACTACTTGGAAATGAAGCATTGTACATTTGAAACCATTTTCTTACCCTTGTAGTCACGTACTTTGTGCCATTTTCCTCCACACTTATAACAAACTCCCATTCCTTTCAGTCAAGTTCCAGGGTGTTTCTTCCCATAGTTATCACATATGGGAAGATTCTTCTTTTCCCTCTTCCCTTTATCAATCTTTCTCTCTTCCATCCTTTTCTTCTGTTGCTTCCCTTCAAAGCCATAGGACTGAGGAAAATCTTTACTTATATTATCAACACATGATATTATTTCTTCATATGATCATAATACATGGGATACTCTTTCCCTTCTAAATGATGTCTTAGTACCATGAAAGATACGATCCTTTTTACTATTTGAATCATACGTATTACGGGAGTTCACATTCATTCTACTGGGCGTCATTTCTATACAATAGCATAAACTAGGTCAGTTTATGAATTGCAATAAATAATTCCTAATGAAAATTGAACAGTTTATGGATATAATCTATAATCATAAAAAATGTTTTCTTTGAGTAAGTATATACTCCTGAGCCTTTCATAATGGTTTGAAAATAAAATGAGAATTATCCTAAGCATATCCCCCGGGAGTGTCGTAACCAAGAGTGAGGTAAGGCCCGTTGTCGTGCACCAGATCTCATTCGAGTCTAGCTCAAAGCGGTGTTTTCGGGTTTTACCCCTAGGTATATTTGTGCTAGAGCCGCCTCTACCTGCTCGTATCCAGACAGAGATTTATTTCTTGGAAAACTCAAAAAATCTCTACAATACCAAAATTCTAGGAAGTTCTTCTATACTAATCCTCAAAGTCTATCTTAGGGCTATGTGCTCTAATCAGAGTTTATCTAAATCTAGTTTCCAAGGTCATTGCTAAACTTTCTCTGATACCAACTGTAATGCCCCGACCCCAGTTACCCAGAGTCAGTGCATTATTTTAATACATTGGCATGATTACAAGGAATCAAGTCCCAAGGGACCGATTAGTTTAGCAGTCTTGGAAAATAGATTACATACCTGAATGTTACATTACACTTCATAACATACAAAACAACATAAATAATCCTTTATAAATTCCATTATTCCCTTGTCTTAACCCTTCTTATCAATCACAATATACTTCTTGGAATCCTTGGAAAAAATAAAACATAGAAAAGGGGTGAGCTCAAACGTTCTGTAATGGTAAGCAATACAGCGGAAACATTCATAAATAAGAATAAACATTTAAGTCAATGTATAACTAAAACAAAAGCCTTTTAAACAGGCACATCAACATAGTATGGAAAAAATAAAATGAAATAATGCCATTTACATATTCACATGGATATTCTACTAATCGAATAATCACATGCAATATCAATAACCACTTTCATAATGATGGAATTCATAATGCCAGACTATCATAACCACATATCCAAGGCCTCGTGCCAAGACTACAAATAAGATTTTGTCAAGGCCTTGTGACAAGACACTAGTTTGTCTCATGAGAACTACCGATGCATCGAGGAGCTATAGCGGGGTCCACCCGTCACATATTAAGTCCAATGTATTCCCATATGAAAATGTTTAAACATAACATAAACATTTGTATTAAAACTAGCATACGAAATGTCAATACATTAACCACAAACCATGAATGGTATAAAAATAGCACATCCACAATCAAACATAATTCATTCGATACAATATGGAAGATTGTATTGTATCAGATTAACCTCAATCGAGAATAATTAAGGATATTGACATAGATGTAAATAATCCTCAAAACTATTAGAGAGAAATATCCCCCCTTTTCTTGAAATCATTTAAAAGTCACACTATTTTTCAAAAAGAAATTCAAAAATAGATTTTTGAATCAAAGTGTCCAATACCACTTTGAATCTTTTTAAATGAATATTGATTTGAAAACTTTAATGTCCATAAACATAAATTCTTAAAACTATTTTTATAACATGGACATTAATGAGCAAGATTTAGAAGAATAAGTCATTAAAACATTTTAAAATGGTATTTTAGTTAGAGTTTCTAACCAAAAGAGAGAGACTTAAATACAAATAATTGAGGTCACAAAACCTTTTAATATCATGAGAATAAATGGATTCATGATATACTATGTCAAAGTACATTATATACACCACATAAAAGTGATTTGGTGTATAACAACAAAGAAGTCTCAATGGAATGTAAATTGAGATGAAATCTCTCATAAAGGTCGTATCCTTAGGATAAAGATAAATAAAAAAAATAATTATCTGTGAAAAATATAAATACACTAAATATGATTGGATATTCAGTGTAAATAAATCAAATAACATTCACACATATCCTTGTAAAAACAACACCAATGAATTGGATGTTTATCTCAACAAATCGAGATTGAGTAAAATTACTCTTGTCAAGTTCATACGGATGACTTGAGAATTTATCAATGGAGTGATTATGTGTATAAAAAGTATATCCACAGAAAGGGGAGTGGAAATTTTGACATAATCAAATGAATAGTGATTCTACACATAATCTTGGAGTAAAATAATCAATGAAGTATGCGTAAAGCCGAATGAGTGGAAATTGAAATTTCAAATTCCCTTATTGATTTGATAACATAAAAAATATACACCCCTGAAAGAAGGATCATGCAATGATAATGTAAATATAATTGAATTAAAGGTTATTACACAATGAATAAAAACATGGGTAGTACACACACCACATGTAATAAATAAGTGGTGAACAAGGGAATTCTCACGGAATTAAAAGTGAGATAAGAAACCCCTTACCTTGTACTTTTCCTTGGTTGGGGGTAGGTTAACCTCCTGTATAATGGTGAAATAATTGTTATTAAATTATTCCATAATCATATAAATTAATATGATATCATATATGATCTTTTAACATTGCTTTGTTAATAATATCTTAGAATTATCGTCGTTTTGGGTGTTAATTTACTCGTTTTCTTTTATATGTTTTGTTATGTAATCCATGTTTTTCATGGATAGGTTGTATATTATTCATATCCAGAATTATATAAATTCCTTAAACATTATTTTTAAATCATCAAATGATAATTATATTTGAATGGATACGATAGAGAATGAATCTCATCGCGTTCGTGGAGACGGTAGTCCATACGTACGCACGAGCGACAATATCATTATTTTGATATTAAAATAAAATATAATTTGATGGTATATTATATATACAGAATAATTATAATGTAATATTTATTATTTACATGAATTACACATCATTATTATTCCCATAAAAATAATAATTTATTGAATAACAATTACACCACGACGTGGAGACGGTAAGCCGTACGTACGCACATATGGTGACATGTTATTAAAAGGGTGGATAGAATACTGAATATGGTTGTACCATATTTATAATAATATTAAAGTATATAGGAGATACTGGATTAATTATTTTATAATTGGAAAAACAAGGAAAGAAGAAGTTGAAGAAGAAATGAATTTGAAAAAGGGTGGTGAAAACATTACCTCTTCTTCGGGTTCTTCCTTTTGATTTGATCAAAAGGGCTCCTTAGGTTGCCTTTATGATCAAAATAAGGCCTCTAGGTTGTAGTGAGGGAAGTTGAGAGAGTATTTGGGCAGGGGTTAGCCGAACCAAAAGCCTATGAAGGTGTGAAGTAATGAGAAGGGGGAGTTCCCTTTTATAAGAGAGGTGACAGGCACCTTTGGAAAAGCTAGAAATATTAATTTATAATAAATTCATATTCGGTTTCTAATGGCTCAATAGTTTATTATTCAAAGTTCAAGGTGGGGATAGGTCGAAAAAAATTCAACCAATAGAATTTAGATTTGTTTGGGATACTATATTAACATTTTCTATTAGTTTTAACTCTTAGTTAATTAGTTTGACATTTACCATGTCACTTTGTATTTTTATATTATATAGATAATAAACTTACTATATACATCCAAGAGACCCCCAAGTGGTCCATTAATGAGAAAAATATCATGATATAAGCCTCTTGGCCGAACCTTAGATTTTTAAGAATTTAAAATCAATTAATAATATAATATTTGTTTTAAAAACTCTTTTATGTCAATTTTGACACTATTCAATAGTTGATTTTTGTGAAACTCATAACAGAATGATTACTTCGACCAAAGTTACTTAAATGAATCCTAACATGTCATATTAACCTGGAAAATTAGTGTAATTCATAAAAAGTCTCAAATTATATTTATTTGGGTATTTATAATATCAATTATTCGAATTTTTTATTAAATAGGTAATTACTACATCATCATTGTGTCATAAATAAATTAAATGTTTTAATGTATAAAAATTATAAATAAAATATCTTTATGTAGGAAATATTTTTATCCTTCTAATTAATATTTACAATCGAATTTATCTTATGTATAACCCTATATTTAAAATGTTTTAGTAAATAAACATTGATTTTAACTCTTTTAACTCTTCATAGAATTAAATAATAATAAATGTCCTAATCTAATCCAAATGGACCTAAATGATAATATTTAATTCCTAAGGTTGATTTTGGTCGAGATAAACTTGTCCAATAGAATTAGGACATGTGTTAGGGTAATATTATTATCATTTTTACCCTTAATAACCCTATTTACTTTTAACCGTGGTAAATAAAAGTAAAAAGTTACTATTCACCAAAAATTATTTTCATCTCATTGAACCAAATTTTACTTCTTGAAATTGACGGTGTCTCTCGGATTTTTGAAATTCCATTCACAGAAGCAGTAAAATTAAGTTTTATGAAAAATTCAGTTTTTTTAACTACCACTTATTAGTTTCACTATTCATCAAAAATTGATTTTTTTCAGAACAATGAAAAAATTTCACCCTAAGCTATAATTGATATTCCAAATTCAAAAATGATATCTATTTTACAATATTCCAAACATAGAATTTTCATTAAATAATTTTATAATTAAATCCCGCTGTCACAACAAATAGCGTGTTTTTAAGAAACAATATATATCAAAATATTGGCAATTGTTTAGGTCCAATTTCGATGTGAAATTAATTATAATGAACACCATCGGATAAAATGGTAAAAATATATTCTAATTATACTTTGAAACCACTCAAATTCATAATTTATCACCATTAATTATTTTGATTAAAAAAGTTGTTTTTAATTAAAATTTAGTAATTTTCACTTTTCATCAAAATATTAAAGTTATCCGAAAAGTACCAAAATTTCACCCTAGGCTAATTTTGATATTCCGAATCCAATAATGAAGTCCATTTTGAGAGATAGAATTTATAAATTTTTAAAAAGTAGGTATTACTATTCATAACGGCTAGTTTGGTAAGTCATGGTGTGCTTTAACTCGGTGTTGCGTGTAGTGCAAGTTATTGAATTATTTTGAAGAAATAACACACTATGTAATCTTGGGGTGTTACAACCATACCATCAAGGGCCTAGATAGCTAGTATCCATTTGAGTATAAAAACTACAACCACTTTCCAATAGAATATGGAATGATAAAAATCCCTGAAAATCCATATACTAAAATGGGTGGCCTTATCATAATATACATGTTTGTACACAGTAAATATTCAGCTGAAATATTTTTTGAGTAATAAATAAAAATTGAGAAATCTATACTATATCCAAGAATGAAAAACCTTTAGTGAATACATCAGAGTAATGAATAATAAACCAATGTTTATAGAATAAAAAAAATTCCCAGCCACAAATGAAGTCCCGCCAAGAATACTACTAAAAATAAGAAATTTTAATAGAGACCATCTTCTAAAATCCATGTCCAAACACTGATCATGTTCAATTAAACCAATTATCACTATATTCCACCAATTTCACATTGAATAATTTTTTTGTCTACATAAATCACAAAACAGGTGAAGAAATCCCATACTAGGGGAGTATATACATACCTTGTAGGATGCTCTAAAAAACACATTGATATAATAGAAAGGTACCACAATAATAATCCAACTCATATAAATATGGAAATAATACCCAATATATATATATATATATAGTGTGATCATAAAGAAAACCCAGGTGGGAGAAAAAGTTTAATTTCATCTCCACATCCCTTCGAAGTACAATGAATCTATATGTATATCTAATAGTTCTGCTTTGAGACCTATAATAAAGCGAAAACTAAAATTAATTTTTGTAGAGGGGACCTAACCTCATTACTACTATTATCAATAGAAGGATCCAAAAAATATATAGATGACCCACTCCCTCTTAAATATCAATGATAGGGTAGTAAAAATTTATAAATAATGGAATCACACAATGTTACAGTGTGGTGTGGTACAAAATCAAAATATGTAAATAGTATGGGGTCTCATCCCTTGTATGAATGGGGAATAGAAACCCCATCATCTCTATTATTATATTCTATGTCAAATAAATCAATCATGAAAGGTCTGAACAACCATTATGATATGAACCCCTAACATTATATCATTTATGAAAATACTCTGTCCACTATAAAATTATATAAAGAAAACACTTTGGATTGATACTACACAGAAATAATAAATATAATAAGGAATGAGATACAAAGTATGGATGTTCACGGGGGATGTATAAATATTGTATGTGGGGTCACAGCGCATGTGACCCCACCTCATTACTAGGGTATGATCCCCATTGAACATCATAGGGGAATCTGTGTTATAATACAAGGCATTTATATGTGGAACACAGTGTTTCTCAACCACCAATTTCCTACCCATACTTCCTCAGGTCGTGCCCATGTATAATGGCAATGTCTTTTTACCATGGCCAGATCTATGTACATTGTCGTGCATATGAACTTTGGTTGTTCTCATATGCCAAGTCATATACCTATCCTTGTAATACTAGAGTACATATCGATACACCATCACTATGTCATTGGACATTTATGGTTCATATACGACGTGTTATAATTATCTTAACCTGAAACCCTAGCCACCACAACTAGTGGGCTACATGGAGTGTGTTCTTCTGGAACACATGTCGTGTAATCAGGTTTTCAGAAGAAAGAAATGATTTTTCATCACACATTTTCTATATCCAACCAGATCTCATAAAATTGCTCCATTTAGCCGCCAAAAACCAAAGGGTAACACCATCGACTATTGATTCACCACCTTTAATTAATGAAAATTATAAGCCATTCAACTACACAAGATTTTGTAGTTCATCGTCCACTATCCGGGGTCTCAAACCCCATATCCATCATCTAAAATCCAATATATTACCATGATTCATCCCCAAATAATAAATCCTTCCACCATTAATTAAAATACCATGAATCAGATGGTTTTATAATGATGGAACCCATCATACAATTTCGAACCACAACCTAGTGGGCCATCCATAAATAACATGATGAATGGGTGGTAGAAATTCACTTAAATGAAGGTGATGTGTCTCATCTGGATGATGATATCACAAAATATGTTCATAAAATTTAAAATCAACGGTTATATCAAGGAACAATAAATAAAAACTACAATAAATTTAATTTATAAAATGTGAGTGTAAAAGGTGGTTAATTATAGATCAATAATAATCAGATATGAAAAATCATTCCCATTAATCAATATGTGTTTAAATAAAAAAATTATTCCTACACCGATTATGGATTGAGAATTAATGAAGGGATATTTCCATATAGATGAAAAATTTCTACAATGTTTTCTTCATTCCACTCAATTCAAATTGATATAATCACCTTAATTAATCCTCATGTTTTTCCACACCGACAAAGAATACTCATCCACTAAAATCCTCTGATGGTTATGTGGAATTCTCTAGTAATTTATTCTAGAATAAAATTAATAATTTGATTTTGGTTTATGGTTATCTAAGAAAAATAAATAAATTATTTATTAATATTTTTAAAAACACCCACCAATGGTTACCTCCCAAGAAATTCAGATGCTGACCAACATTTTGTACTTAGTTGGGTAAACCCTGCATTTATGAATCAATGGTGGTTTAAAATTTCTCATCTATTACCTAGAAAAGGGGAACCCATATAAATTTAATTGATGTTTGTCCACACATTAAAATATATTAGTATATTAAATATATTAATTTCATAAGACCCTAGACACCGATACATTTTACTGACTCCAATGAGAATTCTAGATATATGAAATGGAATATAGATATAACTTGTCCAATAAAACTAGAATCCTTAAATTAATCATTATAAATTCAATGAAGTATATTTGGATAACCTAACTATAAATGATGCTTCCATGTATGTAAAAAATTATAAAGTCATGCATTTATAATAATTTGGATTATGTAGAATCATATATAGTAATATTTCATTTTGAAAACAAATTATTTAATTTGGATGACATTTATTGTCACTCATTATTTTGCAAGTTATTTAAAATGAACAAAATTAGATATACACACTAAATTGTTTTATAATTCATAAATTTTGATCAAGATTAAATCAGTGTGATGTATAATTGATTTATAGAGATCAAGGATTGGATGGTTGTCCTTAGGTATGAAATAATGAAGGAAGTATTCATTTAGAGAATATATAGAGCATTAACTAATATTTGGAAGTCAATTATGGGTTTCATTTAATAAATCAAGGACTTCACCCAATATATAATTGATTATTTAATATGATCTATTCTTGAAATTATGTTTAAATTAATGTGAAATGATAGTGTTGTTTTAGAAAAAATAAAGTTATAAAATTTAAATCTAATACAATTATTTATACTAATCCTTATAATATATAATTTTATACATGTGGAAGGATTAGATTGCGAATATAATCTAAGGAATTTAATGTTCAATGAAAATAATTGTTTACATTAATAGATGATACAAAAAGGTACCCAATAAAGATAAAACAGAGGGAATGGATGTTAACTCTAGTAACTACAATAATTTTTTTCAAATAATTTTTTTTCAGGTAATACAAATAATCATATAAAATTTTATTTTTCAAAACAAAAACAATAAAAAAATAGAAATATAGGAAGGAATTATAGAATGAATATCATGATTTATAGAGTTCTACTATAAAATCAATATCATGTAGTGAATTTTAATGAGAGAAACACACATCAAACTTGTGTCTCATGGATACATAATAAATTGATTTAAGTTATGAATTTGATCTAAGAACTAGTTGTGAATATGATTATATAAGGCATAGGCTATGATAAAGTGACAAAATAAAAGGATACATTACAAAATTAAATTTTGAACGTTTTTTAATACAATGATTACATAAAACAAATACATATGAATCTGAAAAAAGAGAAAAGTAAACCTTTTCTAAAAATATACAAAGAAATTTGAAATAATTATTTTATGTTATGAAAATCTAATATAAATTAATTAAAAAATTAAAAAAATTCATTCCATAAATAATGAAGTCAAAAAAAGAAGAGTTGCTCAAATTATGGATGAATTTACTATGTGTAAATTGAATGTAACAAGGTTAATCTAGTGAATAATAAATTATAAAATTCACCATCTTGTTCAAATAATTATCTATGGACAGACATGGAAAATTATCAAAAAGATAATGAAAAAATAAAAACACAATTTCCTATTTAGAGTCAATACATTCAACTTTTGTGAAAGGGTAAGTGAATCTTGACATGGTGATCACTATGAATAAACCATATAGGGAAAAATAATGTTTTCCTTTAATTTATAAAATAATTAAAATTTATAATTCAAGTGTTGTTAAATGTATCTATAGTAAAACATACAATTCAACATGTTTTAAGTGTTGTATGAATGGGAATTATGATAATGATTATTCTCTTCAATTTATACAATATTAGGGTTTTACTAAAACTGTTGTTCCTATGAATTATTCTTCTAGATTACAGTACACAAAATATCTTAAATCATCGGGGTACTAATGATTTTATGTACTAATCCAATTAGACAAATAATGACTTGTGTTCAAAAAAAATTTATATTTTTTTTCATTTTCTGAAACAGTCCCAAAATATCTCCAAGAAATATGATATATAGACTGTTATAGAACCCATGATATGACTGGTGATTCATCTATATGAGAATGTTCTAATAAATGTGATGGAGAAGATGACACTTTTGGGGAAAATTGTAGGGTAACTGTTAATGTGTATATATAAATATGTATTTATGAATTTGTTATAATATATTCAGTTTTATAAAATAGGTATTTATTTAAAGATAAATGTAATTTAATTTATGTGAAATGGAATGATAACCGTTTCACAATTGATTTTTTTGATCAAACCGTGGAAAATAATAATCATTCAAATGTTTTATGAAATAATGATATTGTATAACATAGGAAAATTGGTAAACCTTATTATTAACTGCTACATAGAATAGATAAACTTGTATAGGTTCAAGAACTTCCCCAGTTAATGGTTGGAAAATATTTTCTCTCTGATTCATGCATATAACATTTGAAACATAAAGTAAAATTTTGATAATGTAATAACGTTACCAAATCTCGAACATTAGATTTATATCATCTTGATATATTTTCAACTATGAGAATATCTACATTTAGAGAGAAAATTACATGTTTGTAATTTTTGATGAGTATAGTTGGCTTACTAGGATTTTCATTAAAGCTCACAATTATGAATTTTTTTCTATGTTTATTAGTTTTTGTAAATTAATATGAATAAAATGGTGTTCAGTAATTTTAATTAAAAGTGTTAATGGTTTTGAGATTTTAAATAAGTCTTTTTAATTTTTTTTAATAAAATCGATACAATCAGACTTCTTCAGCAAATAGGACATCACAAAAAAATTTGTGGTTGAATGAATGAATTTTAAATTAATTGAATTTTTTTGAACATTTATAAATGAATTTAATACACCAAAAACATTTTGGAAGGAATATTTTTACACTTAATGATAAATTATGAATATAGCCATTATTCAAACATTGTTGAATAAAAGTCCTTATGAATTTATTAATTGAATAAATCAGAAAGTATTATACTTTCATGTGGTTGGGTTTACAATTTTGATTTTAAACACTAAATATATCTTAGATACATTTGATGATAAAAGTGATGATGTAATATTTCTTAAATATAGTATAAATTTAAATGATATAGATTATATAATTGAATAATAATGAATATAGAATAATATTTTCTTGAAATTCATGATGACGATAATGGAAAAAAATGATAATATTTTGAATATATTGATTACTAATTATGAAAATTTATATTCTTTGTAGTGGAATATAATGATAAAAATGATAAAATTGACGCGGAGGATATTCCTACTAAATATAATCCTAAAAATTATTGGACTCATTAGGATCATCCCTTAGTGACATTTATTAGAAATTTAAATACTAAAGTCAAAATGAAAATTTTAGTTTATAATTTGAAATAAAATTATTCTTTTTTATCTAAAATAGTATCTAATGAAAATTAAGAGGCTTTTAAAGATGCCGATTGAATTATAGAAAAGGAATAAAATATTAATCAATTTGATAGGAATAATTTTTGGAATCTTTAGAATCTCTCAAAAGAGAAACAAGTCATAAGAAGTGAATTGATTTTCCAGAATAAGATACATAAATCATGTAAGATTAATAAAATAATATAGGCGTGAAGATCAAGGTTCAATATAGAAAGGAATAAATATTGAGAATTATTTTCCACTAGTTTTCATAAATAATTCATTGACTATTTTTTTATCGTACAACTTTTTTATTATTTTAATTAATATATTTAGATTTATATTGAGAATTACATCATGATGTTATTTATAATGAATTATATTTACATCATCCCCCTTGGTATAAAAATGAAAAATTACCAAATAATATTTTTAAAATCAGTAAAAAATTATGTGTTTTCCTGAAATATCCAAGAGCTCGGTATGGTAGACTAATAATGTTTTTCATCAAATATATTTTTGATAAAAGAATAGTTTATAAAAGAGTGTTCATTAATAATGTTTCTAATGATATATTTATTTTATATTTATTTTTTGATCATATAGTGTTTAGATCTTCTTGTGAATAAATATCTAATGTTTTTTTCTAGTTTTATGAAAAAAATATTGATACGATCATAATGGTAGAATAAATGTTTTTTTAGATCAAAAATTTCATCATTAGAGATATGAGATATTTCTTAAACAATTAAAATATAATAGATAAGTTGTTATGTGGTAAGATTTGGATTCTAAAAATTTTATGAGAACCCCCATTATTTAAAATATAAAATTTCATATTGACGAATCATTGTAATAAGTTTATATTAAAATATATAGGGGAATTGAAGGTAGATTTCATTATATAACAACATGTGTGAATGAAATTATTTTTGATGAATGTCAATGTGAAATCTACATGTACCATCTCCACCATGATGCCACATGTCTATGCCTAGATCAGGATCCCCAAATGACTATATGTGCACCTCCACACACACCAAAGGCTGCCAATTAGAAACGAGGGTCAAATATATGTCCTGGTGAGACTATACCCTATTTTTTTCCTTATCAGATTAATAATCTAGTAGAAAATAATGGAACAATAATTGATTAAAAGATAATGAAAATAAAATAGTACCATGATCATAAGATGAAAAAAAACTAAAATATACCATATCAAATATAAATAGTCAATATTCCTTGCTAGTACATGTCTTGTGAAAAAAATGGAAACCCACAATTAAAGATAATGAAAAATCCCAAGATGGTCATAATCCACGTCTAGTTCCCTCAACCATGATCCATTCAAACATTACCATCTATCACAAATAATTTTCTCTTCACATGTCCTACAAAAATAAAATCTATTGGGGTACAAAACTGGCAGCCCATGTAAGGTGTGAGTAGAACTCAGTAATCCAACACAAATAGTTGCAAAAAAATCCAGCCAATAAAAAGTGTATGCAGTTGTATAATGTTATAATTACAATTCATAAGTAAACTGTTATAACTTTATAAATTAGACTTTATTAACCACATTGACCCATGTTTTAACCATGTTACATATTTAACTTACAATTTATTTTAGAAAATGGGCATTCATTATCCATTTTTTTTAAAATTCATTATTACTGACACGTAGAACCATTTTCCAATGATGATGTTTGGGGTATAAAATTCCATATCTTATACCCAAATTCTCATTCATTCATATTTATCATTATTATATAATTATAGGTCTAACACCTAAAATGTAATCATTTTTATTTATCATTGGTGTATAACGCCATGTCTGGCACCCCAAATCTCAATCATTTACATTTATCAAGGGCATACATGGCCATGCTGACCCCCCATATCTCAATCATGAATTCACATCATATGTTACTCCCCGATATTTTGTGATATATATTTTTGATTTAATTTTACTTTTCAATATAATTCATTTCACGTGACACTGAAAATAGTTATATATATATATATATTAAAACACTAAGTCAAAAATTTATTTAACATGCATTTCCATCATGGTTTATGAATCAAATAATACCAAATTTGTTTGTGAAACCCGCAATACCATATTGGCTTCCGCTGCACGCAATACCATATTGGTTTACGCTTCATGCAAAACTAACATGGGTAGCACTACGAAGATCACTAACATGGAATAAGCTACATGAAACACCATCTTGGAATACTATTCGACATAAAATTCCAGAAACATCCTATTTCAATGAAATATATTTATATTAATATAATTTAAATGTTATAATTATATCCTAACTATAAAGCAATGTTATAGGTATAGTAATGACTACAATTCAAATATTATTTTAATCTATTTATAAAATTAAGACATATTGATAACGAAATATAATATTTTTTGGTAATGTCCTTCTATATTTAAAAACAACGTTTTCTCCAATGAACTACTTCTAATAATGAAAGTAATTTTAGACACATTTATAAATTTAGTTTTATTAAATAAAATCTAGTTTTTTAATTCATAATGTTGAAATTGTCCTAGGGTAAATTTTTGGGATTTTCCTATGAAATATCATTTGTAACACCCCAAGATTCTACGGTATGATTCTCTTTGAATAATGCAATAGCGTGTGTTGTATGCAACATCGAGTTCTAACACACCACAACCAATCAAACTAGCCGTTATGAATAGTAATACCCACTTTTTGAAATTTCTAAATTTTATTTTTCAAAATGGACTTCATTTTTGGAATCAGAATATAGAAATTAGCCTACGGTAAATTTTTGGTATTTTTCTAAAAAACTTCATTTTTTGATGAATAGTGAAACCACTAAGTGGTAGTTAAAAAACTGACGTTTTCATAAAATTTAATTTTAACACCTCTGTGAGTAGAATTTCAAAAATCCAAGAGACATGGTTAATATCAAGGAGTAAAATGTGGTTCAATGGGATGAAAATAATTTTTGGTGAATATTATCTTTTTACTTTTATTTACCACAGTTAAAAGTAAATAGGGTAATTAAGGGTAAAAATGATATTAATATTACCATAACACATGTCCTAATTCTATTGGACAAGGGTATCTCGACCAAAAACAACCTTAGGAATAAAATATTATCTTTTATTTCCACTTGGATTAGATTAGGACATTTATTATTATTTAATTCAAAGAAGAGTTAAAAGAGTTAAAATCAATGTTTATTTACTAAACAAAATTTAATATAGGGTTACAAATAAGATAAATTCGATTATAGAGATTCATTATAAAGTTAAAAGATTCCCTAAATTATGATATTTTATTTATAATTTTTATACTTTAAATAATTTAGTTTATGTATGACACAATGATGATGCAGTAATTACAATAATAGTGAAAAATTAAAATAATTGATATTATAAATACCCAAATAAATATAATTTGAGCCTTTTTATGAATTAATCTAATTTTATAGGTCAATATGACATGTTAGGAATGATTTAATATATTTTTTGAAGCAATCATTCTGTTATTAGTTTCACAAAAATCAATTTTCCAAATAGTGTCAAAATTGACATAAAAGAGTGTCTAAAACAAACATTATATTATTAATTGATATTAAATTCCTAAAAATATATGGTTCAGAAAAGGGACTTATATCATGATAGGTGTATCATTAATGGACCACTTAAGGGTCTCTTAAAGGTATATAGTATGTTTATTAACTATATAATTTAAAAATACAAACTGACATGGTAATTGTCAAACTAATTAACTAAGAGTTAAAACTAAAAGATAAGGTTAATATAATTACCCAAACCTATCTAAATACTATTTTATGAGTAGTTTCCGACCCATAACCACCTTAATCCTTAAATAATCCACTTTAGATCCATAATAAACCGAATTTAATTTATTATAAAATAATATTTCTAGCTTTTCCAAAGGGGCCCATCCTCCCCCTTATAAAAGAACACCACTTATAACCAATTATTCACACCATAAAAGCCTTTTGTTTTGGCCAAACACTTCCCAAATACTCTCTCAAATTCCCTCACTTCAACCCAGAGGCCTTATTTTGATCAGAACGCCATCCTATGTAGTCTTTTTGATCAAATAAAAAGGAAGAACCCGAAGAAGAGATAATGTTTTCACCACCCTCTTTCAAGTTCCTTTCTTCTTCAACTTTTTCTTTATTTTTTATCCCCTTTTTAAAATAATAACTCCAGTATATTATATATACATTGATGTTATTATAAATATGGTACAACCATATTCAGTATTCTATCCATCCTTTGAATGACATGTCACCCTGCGTGCGTACATACGGCTTACCGTCTCCACGTCGTGGTGTAATTGTTATTCAATAAATTATTATTTGGATGGGTATGATAATGATGTATAATTCATGTAAATAATAAATATAAAATTATAATGATTCTATATATATGATATACCATCCAATTATATATTATTTTAATATCAAAAGAATGATATTGTCACTCGTGTGTACGTACGGACTACCGTCTCCACGAACGCGATGAGATTCATTCCCCATCGTATGAATTCAAGTAAAATTTTCATTTGAGGATTAATAATAGTACCTATGGACTTGATATCATTCTTGATATGAATAATATACAACCTATCCGGGACAATCATGTCTTACGTAACAAAACATATAAAAGAAAACGAGTAAATTAACACTCGAAACAACGATAATACTAAGATATTATTAACAAATCAATATTAAAAGTTCATATATGATATCATATTAATGTATATTATTCTTTTATAATTTAATAACAATTATTTCACCATTATAAAGTAGGTTTAACTACCCTCTACCAAGGGAAATTACAAGGTAAGGGTTTATTTCGCAATCTCTTCATTATCCGAGTTGTTTATATGTAATAATCTACTGGGATTTCTTTATCATCCACATCAATGTTTCTTAAAAATTTATTTCAAAACATTTTTACAATTTACAAGAATATGGGTTAAATTTATTTATACCCTTGTTTGACTTTTTATAAGAGGTTTATAAATGAATCTTTCTGTCATTTTCCAAACAAGGTGCTTTTTAACCTTATCGACAGAATTAAGGTATGAATGTTTTTTTAACTTATACCGTGGGTGCAGCTATTTTCTGCCGTTATAAAATCTTAGAAACATATCTTACAAGCTTATAAGAAAATTTTCAAAGCAAATGTTTTATTTTATAATTATGTGACTCTTAAATGATTTCAAAATTGGAAGAGATATTTCTCTAAAAAGAGATTTGATTTCATCTATTTCAACATCCTTTGATGGATTTTATATTTATTTGGAGTTAATTTATTATGATACAAAACTTTCATATTGTATTGATGGTTTTGTGATATGTTTGACTGTGGATGTTTTATTTTCATACCATTCATGGTTTATTAATAAAGTATTGAAATTTCTTATGGTAGTTTTAATACAAATTTTTATGTTATGTTTAAACCTGTTCATATGAGGAATGCATTGGAATTAATAAGTGACGGGTGGAGCCTGCTATAGCTCCTCGATGCATCAGAAGGTATATTGAGACAAACTAGTGTCTTGTCACAAGTCCTTGAAAAAATATTATTTGTAGTCTTGGCACGAGGCCTTGGCTATGTTGTTATGATAGTCTGTCAGTATGGAATCCATCATTATGAAAGTTGTTATTGATATTGAATGTTATTATTCGATTGGTAGAATATCCATGTGAATAAGTAAATGGAATTATTTAATTTTATTTTTTCCATACTATGTTTTAGTTCAAGATTAAAAGTCTTTTGTTTTAGTTATACATTTCCTAAAATGTTTATTCTTATTTATGAATGTTTCCGCTATATTGTAATCCTTACAGGGCATTTGAGCTCACCCCTTTTCTATTTTTATTTTTCCTAGGATGTGAAGAAGTAATTTATGAATGACCTACAGAGATAGTATGAGGGGATACGAGTGTATACTATGGAGACTATATTGTTGTAGTTTTCATTTTATGACGTAATGTAAACTTTATTAATGTATCTAGTTATTCTAAGGCTACTAAACTAATATGTCTTTCAAGACTTGATCTTTCTTGTGATAATGCCAATGTTATGTAATAATGCACCGACTCTGGGTATCTAGGTTCGGGTAGTTACAGTTGGTATTAGAGGAAGTTTAGTACAATCTTTGGAAGCTATATTGAGATAAACTCATATTAGAGCACATAGACCTAAGATGGACATTGAGGATTAGTATAGAAGAACTTCCTAGAATTTTGGTATTGTAGATATTTTGTGAGTTTTCTGAACAATACATCCCTGTCTAGATACGAGCAGGTATAGTCGTCTCTTGAACAGATGTACCTAGGTGTAAAACTCGAAAACACCAATTTGAGCTAGACTCGAACGGGAACTGGTGCATGACAACGGGCCATGCTGCACCCGTGGTTACGACACTCCCGGGGGATATTCTTAGGATAACTCTTATTTTCGTTACAAATAATTATGAAGGGTTTATGAGTATATACTTCCTAAATAAAAACATTTTTATGATTATGGATTATATCGATAAATAGTTCAATTTATGTTAAGTGTTTTATAAGTATGTAATTATGTATTTTGATTCATAAACAGATCTAGTTTGTGCCATTTTTTATAAATGGTGCCTAGATAGTGGAAGAAATGGAAACCGTATCAATGCACCCACTCCATGTAGGGATTCCCCTCCTGCTCAAGATTATTATAGTGGATATGGTGATGCAAGTGGTGATGATCATCTAATTACCATACTGGGACAACTCCCTTAGGTTATGAATAAATACTTACCTGTATATAGCACCCTGATCCACATCATGAAGGATAAATGTTAGATCTCTTCATGAGGAAACAACCACAAAAATTCAATGGTAGTACAAATCCATTGGTAGCTGAGCAAGGGATATGTTCCCTAGAGAAAATATTTCAGGCTTTTGGAATTAGTGAAAGAGAAATAGTTATCATGGCAGTTTACCGCCTCACTGGAGATGCTGATCAATTGTGGTCGTTGATTCAAAACATGGAGGAAGATGATGAAGTATCAAATATTGAATGGATGGAGTTCAAGGATCTGTTTTTAGAAAAATAATTTCTTTGTGACCATCGAGCGGATATGGTAAGACAATTTCTGAGTCTGAGACAAAAGAAGGATGAGAATGTCACAAAGTATGAGGCTTACTTTACAAGGTTAGTAAGGTATGCTAAAGATTATATACGTAACCCAAGAAGTAATATTGATAATTTATTTTATGGGTTAAAACAATATCTCCATTGAGCATTAGTCTCAAAATCCTTCTCGTCATACGAAGACATTGTCTCATGTGCTTTCAAGACAGAAAAGGAATTCTCTAAGTCTTATGACTTTAAAGCAAAGCAAGACAAGAAGAGATCTGTTGATCAATATGGGAATGGAAATAAGGGGAAGAAGGGAACAGTTGAATATCCAACCTGTAGTAAATGTGGTAATAAACACCCCGGTACTTGCTTAAAATGAATGGGAGTCTGTTACAAGTGTGGTGAAAAAGGCCACCATGCTCGTGGTTGCATGGGAAATAAGGAAGCTACTGATGTCCAATGCTAAAATTTCAGGGAGATGGGACATTATGAAAATGAATTTCCTAAGCTTCAGGGGAACGTACCCCAGAAAAGACCAAGGGATCAAGGACAAGCTTATGTTATCACTTCTGCTGAGGTAGAAGCTCCGAAAGACATAGTGGAAGGTAATTGAATGGTTTCCTAATGTTTAGAAAATGCATTATTTGATTCTGGATCATCACATTGTTTCATATCTTCCCAGTTTTCTATGAAAATTAGATATTTACAATTTTAATTAAAAAGGGAGTTGTAAGTTAAAACTCCCAAGAGATGTATCATTGCAACAATTTTTTGTGAATCAGTCCCCCTTAGAGCACATAAATGTTCTTTATCTACTGATATCATTGTCATACCTATGATTGAGTTTGATATAATCCTCGGTATGAATTGGGATTCATACAATGATGCAAATATTTATTGTAAGAAGAAGGAGGTTACAATTTTTGATGATGATGATATGGAACACCTTATCATTAGAGAAGAATCGTCACCACCTAATTCTTATCTAGATCCACCCCCAGTAGCTCAACAAAATTCAATTATTAGGGAGGAAGAGAATGAAATGACTGTGGGCGAGGAAAGGAATGTTCAAATAGCGGATTTACATATTGTGAACGAATATGTAGATGTGTTTCCGGAAGATTTACCTGGACATCCTCCAGAACGAGAAGTTGAGTTTTCCATTGATTTAATACCTGGATCAAGGCCTATATCGAACACCCCTTATAGAATGGCCACTGTAGAATTATTTGAACTAAAGAAACAACTAGATGAATTGATTAATAAGGGATTTATTCTCCCTAGTGTTTCTCCATTGGGAGCCCCTGTTCTTTTTGTTAAAAAGAAAGATGGATCTATGAGGTTATGTATTGACTACAGGGAGATCAATGCTATAACAATAAAGAATAAGTATCACCTACCTCTCATTGATTATTTATTTGACCAACTACATAGAGCTCAATACTTTTCAAAGATTGACCTTCGATCTAGATACCATATGTTGTGTGTGAAGAAGAAAGACATTCCAAAGACATCATTTCGAACCACGTACCGGCATTACGAGTTTACAGTAATGCCTTTTGGGAAGAATAATGAACCCTCTATATTCATGGATATAATGCATAGAGTTTTCAATTAATATCTCGATGAATTTGTGGTGGTATTTATTAATGATATCTTGGTATACTCCAAAAGTTACAAAGATCATGAAAATCACTTGCGCATTATCCTAAAGACTCTGAGAAGAAATGAATTATATGGGAAGTTTAGGAAGTGTGAATTCTGACTTCAGGAGATTTCTTTTCTTAGCCATATTGTCTATAAAGATGGAATCTCGGTTGATCCTTATAAGACCTAGGTAATCCAAGAATGGCCTACACCAACGAGTATAACTGAGGTACGTAGTTTTATTGGTTTAGTAGGTTATTATCGATATTTCGTCCAGAATTTTGCCCGGTTGGCTAACCCATTTACAAAGCTCACACGTAAAGGGGTAAAATTTGTTTTGACAAATGAGTGTGAAGAATGTTTCGAAGAACTGAAGAGAAGATTAGTCAATGATCCTATATTGACTCTAACATCAGGGAATTATGGGTTCGTTATTTATAGTGATGCATCGAAGAAAGGAAATGGTTGTATCCTTATGCAGAATGATAGGGTTATTGCCTATGCATCATGAAAGTTGAATATTCATGAACAAAACTATCCTACTCCTGATATCGAGTTAGAAGCTGTGATATTTTCTTTGAAGATATGAAGACACTACCTCTATGGTGAAATATGTGAGATTTATACTGATCACAAGTGTTTGAAGGATATTTTCTCACAAAAAGAACTCAACATGAGGCAAATGAGATGGATTGAACTAATCAAGGATTATGATTTCACGATACACTACCACCCGGCGAAGGAAAATAAGGTGGAAGATTCTTTGAGCAAAGAATATCATGGAGTTTTGAACATGATGAGAATTGAATGGGATCAAATTTTCATCGATCTAGTGAAGATGGACATGGGAATAACCATGGAAGGTGAAACATTAATTCTTTTTCAAATGGTTTCCAAACCAACATTACTAGAAAATAATAAAGAGTTCTCAGACCGATGATGAAGAATTTCAAAACATGATAAAAGCTATGAATGATAGGAGATTGAGAGACTTTGTGTATGAAGAAAGAATTTTCTAATTCGCGAAGAGACTTTTTGTTCCCGATATACCTGATCTAAAAAGGGAATTGATGGATGATGCTCATACTTCCAATTTCTATATACACCCTGGGAGCACCAAAATGTATAGAGATTTGAAGGAACATTTGTGGTGGGACAACATGAAGAAAGAGATTTCTGATTTTTTGTCAAGGTGTATGGTTTGTCAACAAGTGAAAGCTGGAAGGCAACAACTTGGTGGTGTATTTCAACCTCTTCTCATACCTGAGTGGAAATGGGATAATATTACCATGGACTTTGTCATGGGGCTACCAAAGACACATAGAAGGAACGATGCAATATGGGTCATTGTTGATCGTCTTACCAAGTCAACACATTTTCTTGCTGTAAGGGAATATTTACCACTTGAAAGGCTAGCAAGACTATATATTAATGTTGTTGTGATACATCATGGAGTACCCATATCGATTGTTTCGGATCGTGATCCACATTTTACTTCAAGATTCTGGAAGAGTCCTTAGAAGGCATTGGATACTGAACTTCATTTGAGAACTACTTACCACCCTCAAACAGATGGACAATCAGAACGGACTATTTAAACCTTAGAATACATGTTGAGATCCTTCTCACTTGACTTTCATGGTATGTGAGATCAATATTTACCTCTGTTTGAATTTTCCTATAACAATAGTTTCCATTAGAGTATTCATATGGGACCATTTGAAGCGTTATAAGGAAAGAGATGTCACACACCAACCTGTTGGGATGAAGTTTGTGAAAAAAAACTTGTAGGCCCAGAACTGGTAGAGGAAACGATGGAAAAGGTGAAGGTAATCCAAAACCATATCAATGCAGCTCAATGTTGGCAGAAGAGCTATGCCAATAATCGAAGGAAGGATTTGGAATTTCAAGTCCGTGATCATGTTTCCTGAAGGTATCTCCATGGAAGGAAGTCATACGTTTTGGTAAGAAAGGTAAATTGAGTCCCAGGTACATCGAAGCTTTCAAAATTCTAGAATGAATTGGGGCTGTAGCTTACCGATTGGTAATGCCGCCAAGTCTCTCCAAAGATCACGATGTGTTCCGCATATCTCTATTGAGGAAATACATGCCTGAACCAACGCATGTACTCACCTATGAATAATTAGAACTAGAACCCGATCTGTCTTATTTTGAAGATCCCGTCAAGATTCTTGATATGAAAGAACATGTACTAAGAAACCAGATGACTTGTCTGGTAAAAATCTTGTGGAGAAACCATAAGATGGAAGAGGCAACGTGGGAACCCAAGGAAAATATAATGAAGAACCACCCGAGTCTTTTCATGTGGTAGTATTCTAGAAATTTTGAGGACAAAATTATTTGACGGAGGGGAGAATGTAACACCCCAAGCTTCTACGGTACTCTTCTCTTTGAATAATATAATAGCGTGTGTTGTACGCAACATCGTGTTCTAACACACCACAACCAATCAAACTAGCCATTATGAATAGTAATACCCACCATTTGAAATTTATAAATTTTATTTTTCAAAATGGACTTCATTTTTGGATTCGGAATATAGAAATTATCCTTGAATGAATTTTTGGTATTTTTCTAAAAAACTTCATTTTTTGATGAATAGTGAAACCAATAAGTGGCAGTTAAAAATATGAAATTTTCATAGAACATAATTTTACTGCTTCTATGAGTGTAATTTCGAAAATCTGAGTGACATGGTTAATATCAAGGAGTAAAATGTGGTTCAATGAGATGAAAATAATTTTTGGTGAATAGTAACTTTTTACTTTTATTTACCACGGTTAAAAGTAAATAGGGTAATTAAGGATAAAATGATATTAATATTACCCTAACACATGTCCTAATTTTATTGGACATGTGTATCTCGACCAAAGAAAATCTTTGGAATAAAATATTATCATTTAGGTCCACTTGGATTAGATTATGACATTTATTATTATTTAATTCAATGAAGAGATAAAAGATTTAAAATCAAAGTTTTTTTACTAACACATTTTTAATATATGTATAAACATAAGATAAAATAGATTAAAAATATTCATTAGAAAGATAAAAATATTTCCTACATAATGATATTTTATTTAAAAATTTTAGACATTAGATAATTTAATTTATTTATGACAAAATGATGATGCAGTAATTACCATAATACTGAAATATTAAAATAATTTTTTATATAAATACCAAAATAATTATAATTTGAGACTTTTTATGAATTAAAACAATTTTATAGGTTAATATGACATGTTATGAATGATTTAATTAACTTTTTTCGAAGTAATCATTCTGTTATTATTTTCACAAAAATCAATTTTCCAAATAGTGTGAAAATTGACATAAAAGAGTATTTAAAATAGATATTATATTATTAATTGATATTCAATTCTTAAAAATCTAAGGTTAAGCCAAGAGACTTATATCACGATAGTTGTATCATTAATGGACCACTTTGGGGTCTCTTAGAGGTATATAGTATGTTTATTAACTATATAATATAAAAATACAATGTGACCTGGTAAGTGTCAAACTAATTAACTAAGAGTTAAAAATAAAAGATAAGTTTAATATAATGACCCAAACCAGTCTAAATTCTTTTGGTTGAGTGTTTTTCGACCCATACCCACATTAACCTATAAATAATCAACTTTTGAGACATTATAAACGGAATATGAATTTATTATAAAATAATATTTCTAGCTTTTCCAAAGGTGCCGCTCCTCCCCCTTATAAAAGGACACCAAATCTAACCAATTTTTCACATATTAAAAGCCTTTTGGATCGGCCAAACCCTACCCAAATACTCTCTAAACTTCCCTAACTTCAACCTAGTGGCGTTAGTTTTATCATAAAGCCAACCTATGGAGTCCTTTTGATCAAATCAAAATGAAGAACCCGAAGAAGAGGTAATGTTTTCACCACCCTTTTTCAAGTTCCTTTCTTCTTCAACTTCTAATTTCATTGTTATTCCCATTATAAAATAATAAATCCAGTATCTTATATATAAATTGATGATATTATAAATATGGTACAACCATATTCATTATTCTATCCATCCTTTGAATGACATGTCACCTTACGTGCGTACGTACGGCTTACCGTCTCCACGTCGTGGTGTAATTGTTATTCAATAAATTATTATTTGGATGGGTATGATAATGATGTGTAATTCATGTAAATGATAAATATTACATGATAATGATTCTTTATATATGATATACCATCCAATTATATATTATTTTAATATCAAAAGAATGATATTATCGCCCGTGCGTACGTACGGACTACCGTCTCCACGAACACGATGAGATTCATTCCCCATCGTATCCATTCCAGTATAATTCTAATTTGATGATTAATAATAGTATCTATGGACTTGATATAATTTTGGATATGAATAAGATACAAGCTATATATGAAAAACACGGCTTACGTACCAAAACATATAAAAGAAAACGAGTAAGTTAACACCCGAAACAACGATAATACTAAGATATTATTAACAAATCAATGTTAAGAGATCATATATGATATCATATTAATGTATATGAATCTTTTAATATTTAATAACATTATTTCACCATTATACAGTAGGTTAACCTAACCTCAACCAGGGAGAAGTACAAGGTAAGGGTTTATTTCGCAATCTCTTCATTATTCGAGGTTGTTTATACATAATAATCTACTGGGATTTCATAATCATCCAAATCCATGTTTCTTAAAATGTATTTCAAAACATTTTTACTATTTACAAGAATATGGTTTAAATTCATTTATACCCTTGTTTTAATTTTTATAAGTGGTTTATAAAGGAATATTTCTGTTGTTTTCCAAACAAGGTGCTTTTTAACTTTTTCGACAGAATTAAGGTAAAAATGTTTTTTTAACTTATACGGCAGGTGTGGCTATTTTTCACCATTATAAAATATTCGAAGATTCCCTTAAAAGAATATAAGAAAATTTTCAATGTAAATTTTTTATTTTATAATTATGTGACTCTTAAATGATTTCTAAATAGGAAGATATATTTATCTAAAAAGGGTTTTTATTTCATCTATGTCAACATCCTTTGATGGATTTTATGTTTACTTGGAGGTAATTTATTATTATACAAAACTTCCATATTTTATTGATGGTTTTGTGATATGTTTGACTGTGGATGTGTTATTTTTATAACATTCATGGTTTATGAAGAAAGTGTTGACATTTCGTATGCTAGTTTTAATACTAATGTTTATGTTTTGTTTAAACTTGTTCATATGAGGAATGCATTGGACTTAATAAGTGATGGGTGGAGCCCGCTATAGCTCCTCGATGCATCAGTAGGTCTCATGAGACAAACTAGTGTCTTGGAAAAAGGCCTTGACAAAATATTATTTGTAGTTTTGGGACAAGGCATTGGCTATGTGGTTATGATAGTCTAGCATTATGCATTCCCTCATTATGAAAGTGGTTATTGATATTGCATGTGATTATTCGATTAGTATAATATCCATGTGAATAAGTAAATGGCATTATTTCATTTTATTTTTTCCATACTATGATGAAGTTCAAGTTTAAAATGATTTTTTTTAGTAATACATTGCGTTTAATGTTTATTCTTATTTATGAAAGTTTCTGCTATATTGTTATCCTTACTGGGAATTTGAGCACACCCATTTTCTATGTTTTATTTTTTCCAGGATGTAAAGAAGTAATTTATGAATGACCTACAGGGATAGTATGAGAGGATAAGAGTGTTGAATATAGAGACTATATTGTTGTTGTTCTCATTTTATGATGTAATGTAAACTTTATTAATGTATCTAGTTATTCCAAGGATACTAAACTAATCAGTCTTTTGAGACGTGATCTTTCTTATGATCATGCCAAAGATATGTAATAATGCACCGACTCTGGGTATCTAGGGTCGGGGCGTTACCTCATTTTTTGATTAGTAGTGAAAATACTACTTTTTGGAATAAAACTACCTTTTTTATAATTAATAATTAATGATAAATTATATAACAAATATTCATTATGGTCACATTAGATAAATATTAAATCTATTAATAAAATTTAATTTATTTCAATTGAGATATGATTATATATTCTTAACAAATATTTTAATTTTTTCATAGTTTAAAACCCTATTATTTCTTCCATTATATGGGATTATCAACAATCTTAATTTTTCCTCTTCTATGATGTGAATTTAAAAAATCCAACATACACCATTTTATTCAGTATAATAGTTATATTCTAATATTACCAGGTTATGTTTTTAACGACATAATTAGTTAATGTGATTAAAAGAAATAACAACGGTTAAGGCCAAATTAAGCATAATTAGGGACTAAACCATAAAAATAATGGCCCAAATGACCAATATAATTTTCTAATCCCCATTGGACGTCTATATTTATGAAATAAACCATAAATTAGTGGGTTGTTTATTTTGGAATGAATTTATGAAGGTAAGAACATGTGGACACCTAACTTGTTTATAAATAATCCATGTGCGTCATTTTTCTTTCCTACAAAATGCTTTCACCTATACCCATTAATCACACCTCTAAAACCTTTTAAGATCATACATTATATTACAAAGTAGCCTCCCAAAAATCATAACATAATATATTAATACTAACTTTGAAAATAAATCATCTCAAGGAATCATTTAGGATACTACCAAAAAGAGTTACTCGACTAAAAGGTAACAACATCTCACAAGATCCATCAATTTATTTTCCATATCCACCCTATACAATATCTTTATGACCATATTGTACAAAAAAACGTATCCTAAATATACTAGTAGTTTTTTATGAAATGTTTCTGAACTAATATTACACACACCTCCATCTAATGGATGTTGAACACACTGTTTCAGTGTACGACGAACTACCGCCTCACAAAACGATGATGGTTCATTTCAATATTACCATGAATTATGGTGGCCATTTTGATAGAAACTACATTTATATATGTCAAATATTATATTTAATACGTATTTAGGCATTTGTATTCATTTTAAATCAAAAAAACATCTCTTTACTTTCCATTTTTTTAATACAATTATCTCATTTAAGGATATGTCGACTACCACCACTCAAAGCGATGTTATTCGTTTTCACAAATAGGGAATGTATTAAGGATGGGTCTAATGAACATATATGATATATATTATATATTAATCATACTATAATGATGATATATATATATATATATTCAATTTACATACTTTCTTTCAATAGGAATCTAATAGCGAAAATAACATTCATGCGTATGTACGGCTTACCGTCTCAATGAATGGGGAATTACATTTTGTATTAAAATATTATATATATTATTATAAAAAGTATATAATTTATATAACTGGTATTGACATCATTTTTTAATTTAAGAAGTCATGATATTTGTATAAGGATGAAAGATGAAACAAATTAGGACACATGCGAAGAACAAATTAGATATTACATGAAGTGAAACTTTAACATAGGATCACTAACAAGTGGGTAATACTAGCTTATAATCAAAGGATATATTGTAATATATATGTAACACCCAAAGCTTCTATGGTACGCTTCTCTTTGAATAATGCAATAGCGTGTGTTGTACGCAACATTGAGTTCTAACACACCACAACCAATCAAACTCACCATTATGAATAGTAATACCCACATTTTGAAATTTATAATTATTATTTTTAAAAATGGACTTCATTTTTGGATTCAGAATATTGAAATTATCCTAGGTTGAGTTTTTGTTTTTTTTTCTAAAAAACTTTATTTTTTGTTAAATAGTGAAACCACTAAGTGGTAGTTAAAAAACTGATTTTTTCATAAAACTTAATTTTACTGCTTCTATGAGTGGAATTTTGAAAATACGAGAGACACGGTTAATATCAAAGAGTAAAATGTGGTTCAATGAGTTGAAAATAATTTTTGGTGAATAATAACTTTTTACTTTTATTTACCACGGTTAAAAGTAAATAGGGTAATTAAGGGTAAAAATGATATTAATATTACCCTAAAACATGTCCTAATTATATTGGACAACTGTATATCGACCAAAAACAACCTTAGGAATAAAATATTATCATTTAGGTCCTCTTTGATTAGATTAGGACATTTATTATTATTTAATTCAAAGAAGAGTTAAAAGAGTTAAAATCAATGTTTATATACTAAAACATTTTTAATATTGGGTTACATATAACATAAATTAGATTATAAATATTCATTAGAAAGATAAAAATATTTCCTACATAATGATATTTTATTTATTATTTTTAGACATTAAATAATTTAATTTATTTATGACACAATGATGATGCTATAATTATCAAAATAGTGAAAAATTAAAATAATTGATATTATAAATACCTAAATAAATATAATTTGAGACTTTTTATGAATTAAAATAATTTTATAGGTTAATATGACATGTTAGGAATGCTTTTATTAACATTTTTTGAAGTAATCATTCTGTTATGAGTTTTACAAAAATCGTTTTTCTAGATAGTGTCAAAATTGACATAAAAGAGTTTTTAAAACAAATATTATATTATTAATTGATATTCAATTCATAAAAATCTAAGGTTCGTCCAAGAAACTTATATAATGATATTTTTATTATTAAAGGACCACTTGGGGGTCTCTTGGAGGTATATAGTAAGTTTATTAACTATATAATATAAAAATAAAAATTGACATGGTAAGTTTCAAACTAATTAACTAGGAGTTAAAATTAAAAGATAAGGTTAATATAATTACCCAAACCTGTCTAAATTCAATTGGTTGAGTGGTTTTCGACCCATCACCACATTACCCTTTAAATAATCTACTTTGGAGACATTATAAATTGAATATGAATTTATTATAAAATAATATTTCTTGCTTTTCCAAAGGTGCCCCTCCTCCCCCTTATAAAAGGACACCACTTATAACCAATTTTTCACACCTTCAAAGCCTTTTTGTTGGGCCAAACCATTCCCAAATACTCTCTCAACTTCCCTCTCTTCATCCCAGAGGCCTTAGTTTGATCATAAATCCAACCTAAGGAGTCCTTTTGATCAAATCAAAAGGAAGAACCCGAAGAAGAGGTAATGTTTTCACCACCCTCTTTCAAGTTCCTTTCTTCTTCAACTTATTCTTTCGTTGTTATTACCATTATAAAATAATAAATCTAGTATCTTATATATACTGTGATGTTATTATAAATATGGTACGACCATATTCAGTATTCTATCCATCCTTTTAATGACATGTCACCATACGTGCGTACGTACGACTTACCGTCTCCACTTCGTGGTGTAATTGTTATTCAATAAATTATAATTTGGATGTGTATGATAATTATATGTAATTAATGTAAATAATAAATATAACATGATAATGATTCTGTATATATGATATAACATCCAATTATATATTATTTTAATATCAAACTAATGATATTGTCGCTCGTGCGTACTTACAGACTTCCGTCTCTACTAACATGATGAGATTCATTTCCCATCATATCCATTCAAGTCTAATTCTCATTTGATGATTAATAATAGTATCTAAGGACTTGATATCAATCTTTATATCAATAAGATACAACCCATCCATGACAAAAACAGCTTACGTAACAAAACATATAAATGAAAACGAGTATGTTAACACCCGAAACAACGATAATACTTAGATATTATTAACAATTAAATGTTAAAAGATCATATATGATATCATATTAATGTATATTATTCTTGTATAATTTAATAAAAATTATTTCACCATTATACAAGAGGTTTAACTACCCTCAACCATGGAAAAATACAAGGTAAGGGTTTATTTCTCAATCTCTTAATTATCCGAGGTTGTTTATACGTAGTAATCTACTGGGATTTCTTCATCATCCACATACATGTTTCATTAAAATGTATTTCAAAACATTTTTACTATTTACAATAATATGGGTTAATGTCATTTATACCCTTGTTTGACTTTTTATAAGAGGTTTATCAATGAATATTTCCGTCGTTTCCCAAACAAGGTTCTTTTTATCCTTTTCGACAAAATTAAGGTAAGAATGTTTTTCATTAACTTATACGGTGGGTGCAACAATTTTCCGCCATTATAAAATCTTCGAAGCTTCTCTTACAAGCTTATAAAAAAAATTCAAAGTAAATGTTTTATTTTATAATTATGTTACTCTAAAATGATTTCAAAATAGGAAGAGATATTTCTCTAAAAAGAGTTTAGATTTCATCTATGTCAACATCCTTTGATGGATTCTATGTTTATTTGGAGTTGATTTATTATAATACAAAACATCCATATTTTATTTATGGTTTTGTGATATGTTAGACTGTGGATGTGTTGTTTTTATACAATTCATGGTTTATGACGAATGTATTGACATTTTGTATGCTAGTTTTAATAAGAATGTTTATGTTATGGTTAAACCTGTTCATATGAGGAATGCATTGGACTTATTAAGTGATAGGTGGAGCCCGCTATAGCTCCTCGATGCATCGGTAGGTCTCATGAGACAAACTAGTGTTTTGGCACAAGGCCTTGACAAAATCTTATTTGTAGTCTTGGCAGGAGGCCTTGGCTATGTGGTTATGATAGTCGGGCATTATGCATTCCATCATTATGAAAGTGGTTATGGATATTACATGTGATTATTCGATTAGTAGAATATCCATGTGAATAAGTAAATGAAATTATTTCAATTTATTTTTTCCATACTATGATTTAGTTCAAGTTTAAAAGGCTTTTGTTTTAGTTATACATTTCCTTAAATGTTTATTCTTATTTATGAACGTTTCCGATATATTGTTATCCTTACTGGGTATTTGAGCTCACCCCTTTTATATGTTTTATTTTTCCCAGGATGTGAAGAAGTAATTTATGAATGACCTGCAGGGATAGTATGAGGGGATAATAGTGTGGACTATGGATACTATATTGTGGTAGTTTTTATTTTATGATGTAAAGTAAACTTTATTAATTTATCTAGTTATTCCAGGGCTACTAAACTAATCGATCTTTCGAGACATGATCTTTTTTGTGATCATGCCAATGTTATGTAATAATGCACTGAATCTGGGTATCTAGGGTCAGGGCATTACAATTGGTATCAATGGAAGATTATTCCAAAACTTGGAAGATATATTTAGATAAACTCCGATTAGAGCACCAAGATTTAAGATGGAATTTGCAGATTAGTATAGAATAACTTCCTAGAATTTTGGTATTGTAGAGATTCTGTGAGTTTTCCGAGCAATAAATCCATGTATGGGGACGAGCAGGTAGAGGCGGCTCTAGAACAGATGTACCTAGTGGTAAAACACAAAAACACAGCTTTGAGCAAGACTCAAACGGGAACTGGTGCACGAAAACGGGTCTTACTGCACTCTTGGTTACGACACTCCCGGGGGATATTCATAGGATAACTCTCATTTTATTTAAAAATAATTATGAAGGGTTTATGAGTATATACATCCTAAAAGAATTTTTTTTATGATAATGGATTATATCCATAAATAGTTCAATTAATGTTAAGTGTTTTATAAGTATAGAATTATGTATTTTGATTCATAGACTGATGTAGTTTATGCCATTGTTTATAAATGGTGCCTAGTGGAGGAATGGAAACCCTATCAATGCACGCAATCCATTTAGGGATTTCCCTCCTGCTCAAGATAATTATAGTGGAGCTGGTGATGCAACTGGTGCTGATCAACTAATCACCATACTGGGACAACTCACTCATATTATGAATAATAACCTTACCCGTATGGAGCACCCCGATACACATCGTGGAGGATCAATGTTAGATCGCTTAATGAGGCAACAACCACCAACATTCAATGGGAGTACAAATCCATTGTTAGATGAGCAATGGATAAGTTCCCTAGAGAAAATATTTCAGGCTTTGAAGTAGTGAAAGGGAAATAGTTATCATGGAAGTTTACTGCCTCACTGGAAATGCTGATCAATGGTGGTCATTGATTCAAAACATAAAGGAAGATGATGAAGTATGAAATATGGAATGGAGGGAGTTCAAAGATCTGCTTTTAGAAAAATACTTTCTTTGTGACCATCGAGCAGATAAGGAAAGGAAATTTATGAGACTGAGAAAAAAGGAGGATGAGAATGTTGCAATGTATTAGGATAACTTTTCAAGGTTAGAAAGGTATGCTAGAGATTATATACGTAACATAAGAAGTAATATTGATCGTTTCTTTGATGGGTTAAAACCATTTCTTCATCGAGCAATAGTCTCAAAATCCTTCTCATTTTATGAAGACATTGTCTCATGTGCTATCAAGACAGAAATGGAATTCTCTAAGTCTTATGACTATAAAACAAAGAAAGAGAAGAAGAGATCTTCTGATCAATCTGGGAATGGAAATAAGCGGAAGAAGGGAAACGTTTAATATCCATCCTATAGTAAATGTGGGATTAAACACCCCGGTACTTGCTTACAAGGAATTGGAGTCTGCTACAAGTGTGGTGAAAAAGGCCACCAAGATCGTGATTGAAAGGAAAATACGGAAGATATTGATGTCCAATGCTATTATTGCAGGGAGATGGGAAATTATGAAAATGAATGTCCTCTGTGTTAGGGGAACATACCTCAGAAAAGGCCAAGTGATCAAGGCCAAGAATATGATATCACTACTGTAGAGGTAGAAGCTCTGAACGATGTGGTGGCAGGTAATTTAATGGTTTCCTCAAGTTTAGCAAATGAATTATTTGATTCTGGATCATCGCATTGTTTCATATCTTCTTAGTTTTCTATGAAAATTAGATATTTCCAATTTGATTTAACAAGGGAGTTTTCAGTTAAAACTCTTAAGGGAAGTATCATTTCACAATGTTTTGTGAATTAGTCCCCATTAGAGCACATAAATGTTCTTTATCTGCTGATCTCATCATCATAACTATGATTGAGTTTGATATAATCCTCGATATGGATTGGCTTTCGGACCATGATGCGAAGTTTAATTGTAAGAAGAAGGAGCTTACGATTTTTGATGATGATTCTAAGGAACACCTTATCTTTAGAGCAGAATCGTCACCACCTAATTCTTATCTAGATCCAACCCCAGTATCTCAACTAAATGTAATTATTGGGGAAGAAGAGAATGAAATGACGGTGGGTGAGGAATGGAATGTTAAAATATAGGATGTACCTATTGTGAAAGAATATGTAGATGTGTTTCTGGATGATTTATGTGGACATCCTCCAGAACGAGAAGTTGAGTTTTCCATTGATTTAATTCCTAGATCAAGGCCTATATCGAAGACCCCTTATAGAATGGCCACTGTAGAATTAGTTGAACTAAATAAAAAACTAGAGGAATTGAGTAAGAACAAGTATAACCTACAGGGAGATCAATGCTATAAAAATAAAGAACATGTATCCCCTACCTCGCATTGATGATTTATTTGACCAACTGCATGGAGCTCAATACTACAAGGAGATCAATGATATGAGGTTATGTATCGACTACAGAGAGATCAATTCTATAACAATAAAGAACAAGTATCCCCTACCTCGCCTTGATGATTTATTTGACCAACTGCATGGAGCTCAATACTTTTCAAAGATTGAACATAGATCTAGATACCATCCAATGTGTGTGAAGAAGGAAGACATTCCGAAGAGAGCATTTCGATCCTGGTACGGGCATTACGAGTTTACAATAATGCCTTTTGGGATGACTAATGCACCCTATGTATTCATGAATGTAATGAATAAAGTTTTCAAGGAATATCTCAATGAATTTACGGTGGTATTTATTGATGCTATCTTGGTATACTACAAAGTCTACGAAGATCATGAAAATCACTTGCGCATTATCTTGAAGACTCTGAGAAGATATAAATTATATGGGAAGTTTAGGAAGTGTGAATTCTGGCTTCTGGAGATTTATTTTATTGGCCATATTGTCCTTAAAGATGGAATCTCTGTTGATCCTTCTATGAACAAGGCAATCCAAGAATGTCCTGCACCGACGAGTATAACTGAGATACATAGTTTTATTGGTTTAGCAGGTTATATTTGACGTTTCGTCCATAATTTTTCCCGGTTGGCTAACCCAATAACAAAGCTCACACATAAAGGGGTTAAATTTGTTTGGATAAAATATTATGAAGAATGTTTTGAAGAACTGAAGGAATGTTTAGTCAATGCTCCTAAATTGACTCTACCACCGGGGAATGATGTGTTCGTTATTTATAGTGATGCATCGAAGAAAGGACTTGGTGTGTCTTTATGCAGAATGATAGGGTTATTGCCTATGCATCATGATAGTTGAAAATTCATGAACAAAACTATCCTACTCATGATCTTGAGTTAGCAGCTGTGATATTTTCTTTGAAGATATGGAGGCACTACCTCTATGGTAAAAAATTTGAGATTTATACTGATCACAAGAGTTTGAAGTGTATTTTCTCACAAAAAGAACTCTACATGAGGCAAAGGATATGTCTTGAATTACTCAAGGATTATGATAGTACGATACACTACCTCCCGGGTAAAGAAAACAAGGTGTAAGATGCTTTGACCAGAAAAGTTCATGGAGTTTTGAACAATATGAGAATTGAAAGGGATCCAATTTCCATGGATCTAGTGAAGATGGACATAAGAATTACCAGCGAAGCTGAAACATCAGTGCTTTTTCAAATGTTTGTCAAACCATCTTTCTAGAAAGGATTAAGTGTTCTCAGACCGATGATGGAGAATTGTAAAAGAAGATTAAAGTTGTGAATGATGGGAGATTGAGAGACTTTGTGTATGAAGAAGGAATTTTGAAAATCGAGAAGAGACTTTGTGTTCCCGATCTACCTGATCTAAAGAGAGAATAGCTGGATGATGCTCATAGTTCCAATTTCTCTATACACCCTGGGAGCACCAAAATGTATAGAGACTTGAAGGAACATTTTTGGTGGGAAAACATGAAGAGGGAGATTTCTGATTTTGTGTCGAGATATATGGTTTGTTAACAAGTGAAAGATGGAATGCAACAGCCTTGATGAGTCATGCAACCTCTTCCCATACCTGATTGGAAATTGCATAACATTACGATGAACTTTGTCATGGGGCAACCAAAGAATCATAGAAGGAAAAATGAAATATGGGTTATTGTTAATCGTCTTACCAAGTTAGCACATTTTCTTGCTATAAGGGAAGATTTACCACTTTTACGGCTAGCAAGACTATATATTAGTGAAGTTGTGAGACTTCATGGAGTACCCATATTGATTATTTCTGATCGTGATCCCTGTTTTTCATCAATATTCTGGAAGAGTATTTATAAGGACTTGGATACTGAACTTCGTTTGAGCACTGCCTACCACCCTTAAATAGATGGACAATCAAAACGGACTATTCAAACCTTAGAAGACATGTTGAGATCTTGGTCACTTGAATTTCAGGGAATGTGGTTCAATATTTACCTCTGGTAGAATTTTCCTATAATAATAGCTTCCATTCGAGTATTTAGATGGCACCATATGAAGCGTTATACAGAAAGAGATGTCACACACCAACCTGTTGGGATAACGTTGGTGAAAGAAAACTTGTAGGCCCAAAATTGGTGGAGGAAACAATGGAAAAGGTGAAGGTAATCCAAAACTATATGAAATCAGCTCAAAGTAGGCAGAAGAGCTATGCTGATAATCTAAGGAAAGATTTTTAATTTCATGTTGGTGATCATGTTTTCCTGAAGGTATCTCCATGGAAGGGAGTCATACGTTTTGGTAAGAAAGGTAAATTGAGTCCCAGGTACATCGGAAATTTCGAAATTCTAGAATGAGTTGGGGCAGTATCTTACTGATTGGAAATACCGCCAAGTCTCTCCAAAGTTCACGATGTGTTCCACATATCCCTGTTGAGGAAATACATGCCTAACCCAACACATGTACTCACCTATGAAGAATTATAATTGGAACCCGATCTGTATTATTGCGAAGAGCCCATCAAGATTCTTGATACGAGAGAACAAGTACTGAGAAACCGGACGACTCGTCTGGTAAAAATCTTGTGGAGAAACCATAAGATGGAAGAGGAAACATGGGAAGCCGAGGAACTTATGATGAAGAACCACCTGAGTCTTTTCATGTGGTAGTATTCTAGAAATTTCGAGGGCGAAATTATTTGATGGAGGGGAGAATGTAACACCCCATGCTTCTATGGTACGCTTCTCTTTGAATAATGCAATAGCATGTGTTGTATGCAACATTGAGTCCTAACACACCACAACCAATCAAAATAGCAATTAGGAACAGTAATAACCACTTTTTGAAAATTATAATTTTTATTTTTCAAAATGGACTTCATTTTTGGTTTGGAATATCGAAATTATCCAGGGGTGAATTTTTGGTATTTTTCTAAAATACTTCATTTTTTTATGAATAGTGAAACCACTAAGTGGTAGTTAAAAAACTGAATTTTTCATAAAACATAATTTTACCACTTTTGTGATTAGAATTTCAAAAATCCAAGAGACACGGTTAATATCAAGGAGTAAAATGTGGTTCAATGAGATGAAAATAATTTTCGGTGAATAGTACGTTTTTACTTTTATTTACCACGGTTAAAAGTAAATAGGGTAATTAAGGGTAAAAATGATATTAATATTACCCTAACACAAGTCCTAATTTTATTGGAAAAGTTTATCTAGACCAAAAACAACCTTAGTAATAAAATATTATCATTTAGGTCCACTTGGATTAGATTAGGAAATTTATTATTTTTTAATTCAAAGAAGAGTTAAAATAGTTAAAATCAAATTTTATTTACTAAAAAATTATTAATATAGGTTTACAAATATGATAAATTAGATTATAAATTTTCATTAGGAGGATAAAAATTATTTCCTACAAAATTATATTATATTTATAATTTTTAGACATTAAATAATTTAATTTATTTATGACACAATGATGATGTAGTAATTATCATAATAGAGAAAAATTAAAATAATTAATATGATAAATACCCAAATAAATATAATTTGAGACTTTTTATCAATTAAAATAATTTTATAGGTTAATATTACTTCATAGGAATGATTAAATTAAATTTTTTTGATGTAATAATTCTTTTATGATTTCCACAAAAATCTATTTTCCTAATAGTTTCAAAATAGACATAAAAGAGTTTTTTAAAAAAATATTATATTATTAATTGATATTCGATTCCTAAAAATCTAAGGATCGGCCAAGTGACTTATATAATGATAGGTGTATCATTAATAGACCACTTGGGGGTCTCTTGGAGGTATGTAGTATGTTTATTAACTATATAATATAAAAATACAAAGTGACATGGTAAGTGTCAAACTAGTTAACTAAGAGTTAAAACTAAAGGATAAGGTTATTATAATGACCAAAACCTGTCTAAATTATATTGTTTGAGTGATTTTCGACCCATTCCCACATTAACCTTCAAATAATCCACTTTGAATCCATTAGAAACCGAATATGAATTTATTATAAAATAATATTTCTAGCTTTTCCAAAGGTTCCCCTCCCCCCTTATAAAACAACACCACTTCTAAAAAATTGTTCACACCTTCAAAGCCTTTTGGTTCGGCCAACCCCAGAACAAATACTCTCTCAACTTCCCTCACATCATCCTAGAGGACTTAGTTTGATCATAAAGACAACTTACAGAGTCCTTTTGATCAAATGAAAAGGAGGAACCCGAAGAAGATGTAATGTTTTCACCACACTTTTTCAAGTTCTTTTCTTCTTCAACTTATTCTTTCATTGTTATTCCAATTCAAAAATAATAACTCCAAAATATTATATATACTGTGATGTTATTATAAATATGGTACGGCCATATTCAGTATTATATCCATCCTTTTAATGACATGTCACCATACGTGTGTACGTACGGCTTACCGTCTCCACGTCGTGGTGTAATTGTTATTCAATAAATTATTATTTAGATGGGTATGATAATGATGTTTAATTAATTTAAATAATATATATAATAGGATTATGATTCTTTATATATGATATACCATCCAATTATATATTATTTTAATATCGAAAGAATGATATTGTCGCTCGTGCGTACGTACGGACTACCGTTTCCATGAACGCGATGAGATTCATTCCCCATCGTATCCATTCAAGTATAATTCTCATTTGATGATTAATAATAGTATCTAAGGACATGATATCATTATGGATATAAATAATACACAACCTATCCATGAAAAACATGGCTTACGTAACAAAACATATAAAATAAATTAGTAAGTTAACACCTGAAACAACCATAATACTAAGATATTATTAACAAATAAATGTTGAAAGATCATATATGATATCATATTAATGTATATGATTCTCGTATAATTTAATAACAATTATTTCACCATTATATAGGAGTTTAACCTACCCTCAGCCAATAAAAAGTACAATGAAAGGGTTTATTTCGCAGTCTCTTCATTATCTGATATTGTTTATACGTAATAATATACTGAGATTTATTTATCATCCACATCCATGTTTCTTAAAAATGTATTTCAAAACATTTTTAATATTTACAAGAACATGGGTTAAAGTCATTTATACCCTTGTTTGACTTTTTATAATAGGTTTATAAATAAATCTTTCTGTCATTTTCCAAACAATGTTCTTTTTAACCTTTTCGACAGAATTAAGGTAAGAATGTTTTTTTAACTTATACAGCGGGTGAGGCTATTTTCCACCATTATAAAATCATTGAAGCTTCCCTTACAAGTTTATAAAAAAATTTCAAAGTATATGTTTTATTTTATAATTATGTGACTCTTAAATGATTTCAAAATAAGAAGATATATTTCTCTAAAAAGAGTTTTTATTTCATCGATGTCAACATCCTTTGATGGATTTTACGTTTATTTGGAGTTGATTTGTTATGATAAAATCATCCATATTGTATTTATGGTTTTGTGATATGATTGACTGTGGATGTGTTATTTTTTTACCATTCATTGTTTCTGAATAAAGTATTTACATTTCGTATGCTAGTTTTTATATGAATGTTTATGTTATGTTTAAACCTGTTCATATGAAGAATGCATTGGACATAATAAGTGATGGCTGGAGCCCGCTATATCTCCTCCATGCATCTGTAGGTCTCATGAGACAAACTAGTGTCTTGGCACAAGGACTTGACAAAATCTTAATTTTAGTCTTGGCACGATGCCTTGGATATGTGGTTATGATAGTCTGGCATTATGCATTCCATCATTATGAAACTGGTTATTGATATTGCAAGTGATTATTCGATTAGTAGAATATCCATATGAATAATTAAATGACATTATTTAATTTTATTTTTGCCATAAAATGTTGAATTTAAAGTTTAAAAGGCTTTTGTTTTAGTAATACATTTCCTTAAATGTTTATTCTTATTTATGAAAGTTTCCTCTATATTGTTATCCTTACTGGGCATTTGAGCTCACCCCTTTTCTATGTTTTATTTTTCCCAGGATGTGAAGAAGTAATTTTTTAATGACCTACAGGGATAGTATGAGGGGATATGAGTATGGACTTTGGAGACAATATTGTTTTAGTTTTCATTTTATGATGTAATGTAATATTTATTAATGTATCTAGTTATTCCAAGGCTACTAAACTAATTGGTCATTCGAGACATGATATTTCTTGTGATCACACCAATGTTATGTAATAATGCACCATCTCTGGGTATCTAGGGTCGAGGCGTTACAATATATAAGAATATTATTAAGTGAATTTTGTATAATAAGCTCATATTTATTATACAATAATCTTGTATGAGTACCGAGAGATTCGAGACACAATGCAATGGGAGTTCATCTGACCTCTAATTTTTGTGAGATACAAGATATGTTCCCCCATATTTCATTTTTTGTGGTGTATGTACTAACCAAGATTTTATTACATGTATAATGTAATGAAACTTTTGGGTGATGACAATCTCATTTTATTATCCTTATTTCATAGGGTTTATCTTTAAAATTTACCAAATCAGTAAGGGAGTTTTTCTCAATTTGGATTCATTGAGATTCATGTTTCGTTCTACACATAAACACTATTTTGATGTGTATATACTTACATTCAACAAGTTATATAATAAATATAATTCTTTTCATGATATTTTATGATTAATGTATTTATAGTTTTTTATACGGAGAGTATTATCCCACATTACTGAGTTTTATTATTTTATTAGGATAATCCAATCGATTTCTAAGATTGATTATGTTATTTATTACCTTGATGAAATATTATGATACATATATCAATAATATTCATTATTTTCTTTATCAAATGTTATTTCATGATATAATCATTTATTATTACCATATTATACTATTTGGAACATAAAAAAATTAGAATGTGTTTTTATGAATGCCCAACTTCACCCTCTCTTCGGTTGGAAATCAATGATTTCTAAAAATAGTTTTCAAGAATATTGTACCAATATCATAATTTCATTAAATTAAATTTTTTAATGTTTTTTCTTTCAATAATATATTCAAGTGAATCATCTTGTCTCTTTATGAACAAATAATTCCTTCTACCCTTTTTACTGAGAAAAAAGAATATTCATTTTTATTTCATATGACATGTACAGATTATCAACCATCATTCATTTCACTATTACTTTTAATTTTTAAAAATATTAATAAAAAATAATTTGTTTAAATTTAATGTTCATGGAAAATAGTTTTCAAAATGGTTGTATGTCTTCTTTATACATTGTCATGGTATTTTCCGAGAAAATTATTTTTAAAAGGTTTTATCTATTAATAAGCCTTTTTCAAAGAAGAAAGGATATTTTCCTCAATAAACAATTTTGAAAGATATTTTAAAACTATATTCCATCTAAGAGGAAATACATTTATGTGACTTATTTATTTTTAGGAAATTCTATTTATTTTTCATTCATATCCTTTCTATTAATGGGTCACACTTAATGTCTTGGTCTTAATGAAAATTGTTCTTCATTCACGAGTTATATGTTTATGAAATTAATTTTACATTTATGGGATATGATTCATTAAAATGGTTATGAAACCAATCTATTTTCTATATTTTCATATATGATTAAATGTTAATGATACCCATTTCATGTTATGGGTAATGATTTGATATTTATAAGACATATATCTTTTTATTGGTCAGGATATGATGAATGTTTTATTATCTTGTGGTAGATGTGTGAATGATTTTACATCAGGATGGGTGGAACCTATATCTCCCTCTCATGGATTGTAAATGATACGGTTTATATGACATCAAATGGTTTATGGGTTCTATCCCAAGTATTAAAAGAAAGACGGTGTATGTGTTGTAACCCATGCCTGAAACAAAGAGGGAGTATGGTTTGTAACCCAAGATTGAAAGGAAAGAGTGTGTTTGGGATGTATCCCAATACTGAAAAAGAAAGAGGTTGTGTGGGCTATAACCCATTCCTAAAATAATTAGGGTACAAGGGAAATATCCCAATCTTGAATATAAGAAGTTACATGAGTTATAGTGCAATCAAAAAAGAATGTGGGTATAGGGGATTATAGCCCAATCCCAAAGTAGGTACAATGTTCTTATCCCAAGAATAACATGTTATAATGGTCTTGGTAGTATCTATGACATAAATGTTTCTGTTCTTAAATGTATTCCATTAATCCTATGTCATATTCCTTAGTTAAGATTTCATGGATCATGGTTTTTATTTCCTTACAATTAATGTATTTTGAACTACCATGCATTATCCCATAACTTATTTTTGTGTCCTTTGATATGCATGTTATGATCTCTTAATGTTACTGTTTCTTTATATTTCAACTATGTTCATGTTTCTGCTCACATGTCTCCCTTTTTTACCCTTACTGATAATATTAGCTCAACACTTTCTTGTGTTACATTTATCTAGGTTTTGAAAAGTAGTTTTAGGTTGATGTTCCAATTATTTAAATAATTATAGGAGGGGTTGAAGTTCAATCACTAGGATCAAATATTTTGTTTCCATGTTTCTAAAGGAACTAATCTATTATGGTCCTCAGGCAGTTATTTTTACAATTTACTAAATATTAATCTAAAATGTTGTAATATATATGTCTATTAATGATGGGTCACTATAAATAGAATCAATGAAAATATTTAGTCATCCTTTTGAAACAAGGATGAAAATAATATAGTGATATTACTAATGATATTTCTATGTATATATCGATGTATGTCACTAAGGATAATTATAAAGATGAGTTATGAGTTAGGAAAATGTCTCAGAATATTGGTAAATGATAGATTGAGTGGATTCCTAGAAATATATACCCATCCAGATACCAAAAGTGGATGTGACTCTAGAAAAAATGTTCTTAGGGGTAACGACTCTGATATGATGTTTTGTTATTGACTCAAGGTAACGTGGTATAGGAGAATGATCCTTGTTCCACCCAAGGTTTAACACTCTTGGGGGATATGCATGGGGAATTCACAAACTCATCATAAACAATTATGAAGGATTTAAATATAATTCTCCATGAATATCATAGGATGAACCCTCGGTGTCATAGATTACTAAAGGTGACATGATTTAGATATCCTATAAGTAATTCATTTCATAACAATTTGGTTTTCTGGTAGTATAATTAATGCACACACTATGCTTCTAGTTTTAGTCAATAGAGGGAACTTGAGGGAACATGATTAATGCGTAACGTGATGGATGATTTTTTGATGAGTAGTCAAATGTGATGATCACTCAAGTAAAAGATGTTGTGTTCATTCCTAATTTGTTTTCATAGAACATAATTAATAATGTTTACATTAACCACCTATTAGACTCACAGAGGAATAGAAAAAAGGAGTTTTTTAAGAATTCAGGATGTGGAGACCATGAAGGAAAGAGGGATCATATTCAGTTATGTCACGAATGTTGATAGAATGACCAATTTGAATTTGATAGAGGAACAAGATGATGTTTTGACTATGGAAAAGGGCACAAGTAAAGTGACTGAATGGAAAAAATAATGAGTTTGGTTAACATAATTGAAGGGAATGTTGGTCTTACTAAGGTATTATATGTTGATGAAATCTTTTTATGGGGAAATTCTGGGAATTATTAAAATTGATGTCCAATTTTGATGGATCGTAAATGGAATCCAAAAGTTGGTAGAAGTGTTGGGTTTTCTACTGAGAATGAATAGAACTAAAATGACATCTGAAAGGTATCATATTTTCTTTAATTATTGTTTACATTAATCATTAGAATCATGGATAGATTGAGGTTGAGGAACCTTAATACATGGTTCGTATTTCATATTCTATGAAAGATATATTATGTAATAAGTGGATGAAGTATGAGTAATGGTTTAAGAATAATGTTGTATTAATGAATTATTTTGGAATTCAATGATTTATTTTATAAGAATTTTGAGATGTGTATGTATTTTCTGTATATGTTTTCATTAAGGATTGAAATGGACATGTTTCATGGTGATGAAGACATTGAATATTTATTTCCTTTAAAATTGATATTTTGATTAAGGAAAGGTATCCAATGATTAATGTCTGGTATTTAGAAAATGATTTTTCGATAAGTTTGATATAAATAAGTAAATTGGATGGTGCAGATTACCCTAGGTTTGTTTATTGGAAACATGATCATTGTTATCAAGGATAATGTTTAAAACATATCGTATTTAGATGATACATCCAATAATAATTATATTAATATAGAATTAAGTATTTCTATAAGGATTTATGGTAATTTAGTTTTCCCCATGTTTCATGTGAATATATGATGAAGGTATTCTCATGTTTTTAATGTTAAAACAATGAGCTACCATGGGTTATATGGGAGATCAATGTTAATCTATTTTTGTGACTTGTTTCTAATGTTTTGGATTTTAATCATTCTGAACGGTTATATGGTGGAACATTTATTGAAGGATTGAGTTCATAAGGATTTATTAATGTTTGATATCACATTATAAAAAAAACGTTTTAATGATAACTAATGACATATTGGACGGAATATCATGGATCTCTTTTTCTGTTAGTACTTCATGAATAAATAAACCTTATTCATTTCATAGTTCAATAGATGAATTGGACATATATCAATTTCTAACCAAAGGTTGATATTTTTCAAGAGAATGGGGATAAAATAATGTATATTTTGATATATTATTGGTCCAAAAATAGAATTAATTAATGTTAGTGTAATGATATGAAAAAATGCGTTTTCTTATGACCTTAAATTACGCTAAACTGATGCCTTCTCAAATAATTAACAATTAATGACTTTGAAGGAATTATCATTCATTTGATAATTCACTTTTTTGTGGTTTATGACCTCAATAAATCCCTATAAATTCTTACTCTTTTCCTCCATGTCCAATATTCACTCCCAAACTATGTTCTCTTATGTGGAAACCAAGTTATATGTTACATTGGGTGACTATTATCAAAAAAAAAATTTATTTTTAAGTGATGTTTGAGTATCCATTTTTACTATGAGATTTTCTGTGAATAAAAATTCAATGTATTATGTATGTGATAACTGATATGAATTTCTGGGGAAAATCCTTTTAAGGGAGGTATAATGTATCACCAATAGATATTGTTAATTTTTTTTCAAATTAATTGATCATTTAGATATATTCATTTCTATTGACCATAAAAATAGTTCTTTATATATATATTTAAAAAATTATTCAAACATTTCATTCACACGCAATACCTACTTGGTGTGTGATATATGAAATACCTACTTGGCTTGAACTACCTACAACACCGACAGGGCGTATGATATAAAAAGAGAGGTCTCGAAAAAGACTTGGAGTATAATGAATACAACAATAAGTTTTTGTGAAATACCATTATATATATATATATTTATTTATATTTTATAATTATAAAATAACCATAAAAATTTGTTATAGGAATAGTAATAAATACATTTAAAATAACTTATATAGTCCATTTTTATAAATAAAACAAATTACTAATGTAAGATAATATTTTTGGTAAAGTAATTTAATGTTCAATAAAATCATCTTCTCGAATGAATGGTTTCTAAGAATAAAATTAATTATAGATAATTTCAGAAAATTTATTTGATAAAATAAAATTTATTTTTGAACTCAAAATGCACTAATTATTCAAGGGTGAGGTTTTTGGATTTATCAGAGTGAAAACATTTCTTGATGAATAATAAAAAAATAGAGTTTTTAATTTATAAAATGCCTTTTTCTAATTAATTATTATCGATAAAAGATATTATAAATAATTTTTATTGTAAAAAAGATAAATATTGAATCTCTTAATAATATTTAATCCATTTCACTTTTAAACTGAATATAAAATCATAAAAAACTTATGAAGTTTTTTTACTTCAAAATCATGTCATTTCAACCCTTTAGGATTAGAACTAATCTTAATTTTTCCACATCTGTGATGTGAATTTAAAAATAGTCATAATCCATTTTATTCAATCTAATATTTAGATTCTAGTAAGTCCTTGATAAATTTTCACCAAAATTATTAGTAAAAAATATTAAAATTTATCACAAAATAGAGGATACATTTAGCATAATTAGAGACAAAACTATAAAATTAAGGGCTAAAATGACAAGACACAAGTCCAAACCCCATTATATGTCCATATATTCACCATAGACCTTAAATTATTGAGTTTTTTTGTTTTTTAAGACATAATTTAGGTAATAACATTTGTTCACATCACTTGATTCTAGAAATCCAAAGTGTATCCTCTACCTTCCCTATAAAATTCAACCGCATCCACCCATTTATCACACCTATAAAAGATTTTATTTTCATAAATTTTCAAACAAATTAGCCTCAAAAAATCCTACCTTCTACCTTGAATCTTACCTTTGTGCATAATGCTTCTCAATAAATCATTTTGACCTAACCCAAAAGGAGTTACCTGATTAAGAGTTAATGTCTTCTCTCAAGCTCCATCCTTTTATTTTCCATCTCTATCCCCTCCAATATATTTTTTACATTATTTTTTTAAAAAACAAGTAAAATCCATATAATATTTTTTATGAAATGCTAATGGACCACAATTACCAATACCTCCATCTAATGGATATTGACCATTTTTTTTGTACTATGAACTACTACCTCATGAAACAATGACTATTCATTTCCTACTTACCACCAATCATGTTGGACATATTGATGGAAAACCTATTTATATACTTAATATTTTCTATTAAATATTTATTTATTATTCTTTATTCCTTTTATAAAACACATCTCATTACTTTCCATTTGGTGTTAATACGATAATCTCATTTGAAGAAATGTGAAATACTTCCCCCTCAAAGCGATGTGATTAGGTCACGCTCCACATCGAATATACTAGGGAATTTTATAATGAAAATATATGATATATATGAGTTATTAATCCTACTGTAATAATGATATATATATATAAAATTATATATATTATTTACATACTTTCATTCAATACGATAATAACGATGAAAACAACATTCATGCATACATACATCTTATTGTCTCCGAGAAATGGTGCATTCTATTTTGTAATACTATAAAATATTGAATATTATAATAACCATATAATGTATATAACTGATATTAATATCATTTTTCTCATTCTGGAATAATGATATAAGTATAAATACTAAAGATGTAACAAATTATGACACATGTGATTATCGAATTGAATATTACCCAAAGTGAAACACTAACACTGGATCGTCAACAGGTAGGTAATATACGGTTATGAAAAACCATATATGGTAATCAATATAGTAATATTATTTTATAATACTTTTTTAGTAAAATTATATTTCTAATATAGGAATATTTTATGTTTAAATAGTTAGTCAAGACACAATGTAAGAGGATTTCATCTCACTTCTAATTTCTATGAGTTAAAAGCTATCATCGGCACTCATTATTTATCAATGGTGTATATAATGATCATGATTTTATTATATGTGTATTATAAATAAAATTTAGTGTATTTACATTCAAATTTTATGATACTTCTACCATGGGGTTTAGCTTTCAAATGTTACCAAATCAGTTAAATAGTTGTTTCTCAAATTTCTTGCTTTGAGATTCATGTTTTGTTCTGCACCTAAACTCTTCATTGAGGTGTATATACTTACATGTTAAATGTTATATAATGAATAAACTTCTTTTCATGATATATTAATATTCATTTAATTTTTTTACCTAGAGAGTATGATCCCATGTTTCCGACTTATAAGAGTTTATTGAGACAATCCCATCACATTCTGAGATTGTTTATGTCATTTTATCCCTTGATGAAATCTTATGATCCATAACTCAATAATATTTATTAGTATCCGTATACTATAAAATTTAGTTATATAATCTTATATTAGTAACTTATGATAATCTTTGGTATATAATATAGTTAATATTTGGGTTTTAAGAAAGCCCGAGTATACCATCTCTTTGGTCGAAAATGTATGTTTTCAAAAAATGGTTTCCACAAATATTATACCATTATAATATATTCATTAAAATAAATTTTTACAGTTCTCCTTTTTACTAATCTATTTATGGGAATATTTTTGTCACATTAATAAAAAATAATTTCATCTAACCTTATTACTCTGCAAAAAATATTTATTTTATACTTCATACGTCATGTATTCAATTTCAGTTTTAAAATGTTAATCTCTATAAAATATATTTTAAAAGTAATTTTAATGAAAGCTGGTTTTGAAAATGGTTTCATTACTTATTTATATTTTTTAAAAGTATTTTTAGAGAAAAATATATTAAATTGTTTATGTATTTCAATAATTCTTCAATGAAGAATGTATATTTTCCACAAAAAATGTTTTCGAAATATACTTCAAAACTATTTTCCATATAAGATGACATCCATTAATGTTAATAATTCCCTTTTGGAAATACTCTAAATTTTCCATTGGAATCCTCTCTATGAATATGTCATGCATAATGTCGTGGTCTTAATGAAACATGTTTCTCCTTTACATGTTATATGTTTAAGAAACCCATTTCACTTTCTTGGGATATGCTTTAATGAAATGGTTATGAAACCTATATCATTTTCTTAGGTTATGATTTGATGTAAAGTTAATGAAACCCATTTCATTTTATGTGTTATGATTTTATTTTTATAAGACCAATAACATTTTATGATTTTTGATATGATGGATGTTTTATTATTTTGTGGAACTTGTGTGAATGATTTTACTATGAGATTGGTGGATTTTATATATACCTCCAATTGATTTGGTAACAATGTGTTTTATATGAGCTCAAATGGTACACGGGTTTTAGCCCAATCCCCAAAAGAAATATGGTGTATGGGTGGTAACCCAAGGCCAAACAAATAGACGGTGTATGTGTTGTAGTCCAAGCCCAAAAAACGTGGTTATTGGCTAACATCCCAAGATCGAAAAGTAAGGGGATGTATGGGGTATATCCGAAGCCTTAAAAAAATATGGTACATGTGTTGTATCCCATTCCTAAAAATAAGAATTTTTATGGGTTGTGGTACTAACATAAATGAATGAGGGACACATGTTGCTTGACCATACCCGATGTAGGTAAATGGGACATATCCCAACCCTAACATGTTATAAAGGTCTTCGTAGGTAGCCCTAGCATAAGTGATTATCTTTTTATATGTATATCACAAATCCTATGTCTTATTCTATAGTTATGATTTCTTGGATCATGATGTTTATTTTGGTATGATTTTTTTATGAACAAATAATCTTTTTTCTATAACTCATGTTTGTGACATTAGATATGTAGGGTATGATCTCATAATTATACGATCATGTTATCATACAACTATGTTAATTTTGTATGGTTACATGTCTCCCTTGATTACCCTTAACGATCATATGAGCTCACCTATTAATTATATTTCCATTCTCTAGGATATGAAGACTGGTTTTAGGAATAAGTGTTAATGGTGTAGATCACAATGTCTAACACAAAAAATTTCAACAATCCAGATAGATCTATCATTGGTGTCGAATTCCATGTCTAGAACCCTATTTCTAAACTTTGTATATGAATAATTGTTGTAAAACACCATCTCCAACACCCCAAATCACAACCATTTATATAATGAATTAGTTAATGGTATTAGATCGTCATCTTTAATATCCCATTTCATTTCAATTATTAAAAAAAATAACCCCCCTACCATAATTAACCTCTACAACTTCGATTAATTAATCCATAAATTAAAAATTCCAATCATATTAATTAATTCTACCAGTAATTAACAAAAACTATTTACATTAATTTATTCAAAAATTAATTATTCATGATTACCCACTACATAATTAAACCATTAGATAATGAAATAAATACAATCAATTAATCATATCTATTCCATCAATAAATTCCAAAATTAATTAATCATGTCAATAACATTAATTAATCCAAAAATTAATTCATGACTTCGATATCCTTAGTCTTTTTGAAAATTAACTAATCACATAAATTACATTAAAAATTCAATAAATTATTAATCTCTTAAATTATATTATTCAATTAATTAATTAACAAATCATTCCACATTAATTACAAATTCAGAAATTTGTTTATCACACAAAACCCATAATTTAATTCCCAAATTAATCAATTATTTCAATCCCATTAATTAATTCATCAATTAATTAATCAATATCTTCAAACCAAATATCATATAACTAATTAAGAAATTAACTATTCAAATAAAAAATATCAATAACTCATAATTTGTTGTATAATTAATTACATCAAATAATCTATCACAATATCTCATAATTAATTCCACTATTAATTATCTAATTTACATATCTCACTATCCCATAAATAATTCAACAATTAATATTTTAATCATATCAATGAAATATCCCAAAAATACACATTAACAAATATAATAATTAATCAATCAAATACATTATTTTTAAGCATCATAATATTCCAGAATAACCAATTCACCAATAAATTAATCATACTCATTTAATTAATTCAATAAAACAATAAAAATTAATTATTTATTGAATTAATTAAAACAACTCATAAATCATATTATTATATAAATTTATTAACTTTCTAATTAATTAATTCAAATTATTTGCATTAATTTATACCCTGATGAGTTAATCTAACTCAAATTGTTTAATTAATTCATCAATTATTTTTTACTTCCACTTCCATTAATTTATTGCACAATTAATTAATCTCATTCAATCCGTTCAATTAATTCACCCATTAATTTTCTAGGTAAATTAGATTATTTAATGGACAATTAATTAATCTAACTGAGTCCAGTTATTTAATTAAACAGTTATATAACCATATTACTCTCATTTATTAATTCAATAATTTATTTACCCCATTAATCCGATTACATAATTTGAAAATTAAATAATAATAGTAATCCATTATTCAATTGGTCAATTAATAATTCTCAACATGACATAATTCAATAACCCTAATCGATTTATGAAATAATTCTTCTATTTTTATATATACGATATTCCTAATTAATGATTCATCAAATTGTTCTATTTAAATAAATTTAATATCGCCAATTAATTCCTAAACTACTTATTTTATCTTAATCAATTCCATAATCATGAAAATATTGAATAATTAATTCTATACATAATTATCCCAATACCAATCTCATTATACCAACCATTCTAATTAATTAATTTACCAATTAATTAATATACTATCAAATATTAATAAATTCAATATTTAATTAACTATTTCTGTAATGGTTTGGACCTCTCCGGCCCCTTCCTTTGTCAAAAAGAAGTTCAAGAAGTGTTCTGGAGGGTAAAATGGAGTTTTCACACACCATCCAGAATTTTGAAACTATATGTCGTGTAGTTTGAGTACACGCCGTGTACCCCCTTTTCGGGTATACCCCATGTTGCAGGCAGCGTCCCCGCCATGTGAAGTAAATGAGTACATGTCGTGTAGTGTAACTACACACCGTGTACCACCTTGCCGGGTATACCCCGTGTTGATGACCGTGTCTTTGCTATGTGAAATAATAGGTGCACGTCGTGTGTCCAGTTCTACACGCCGTGTAGTCCTTCCCCGCATATGCGTTACCATTCAACGGTTGTGTACTGTGTTGGAGATGTGTCCTTGCCCTGTGCAATAAATGAGTACACCCTTTGAGTCTAAACTACACGCCGTGTAGTCTTTCCCCACGTATGTGTTACCCTCAAACCGTGTGTTGACCAGTCAACAGCCGTGGAACCGTGTTGGAAGTCACGTGGAGACCGTGTAAAATAACTGAGTACACGCCGTGTACCATAAAGTACATGCCGTGTACTTTTCCTTTTCTCTCCTACAAAAGGAGGGGTCCCCTCCTCCTTTCAATTCACTCCTCTCTTTCCCATTGCACTAAGCAGAGCTCTCCCAAGAGGCTCGAAGGCTCTTTCTTCCATAACTTCTTCGTCTGAGCTACGATTTACGATCTTTCAGTGGCCACGAGATTGTAACGATGAGTCGGAACATTTGAACTTGGATCCGTTGTTTTTCCATCGTCTTTCACATTCCGACATCCACCGAAGGAGGTTTTTCCGGGACCCGACAGAAGTGACGGACGCCGACGAACTTCTGCTAAAGTTGATCCGGGGGAGCACTGTGATCAGAACCTATTGAGGTAGGGATCTTAGATTCGTCTCTCTAATTTGTGAAAAAATGCGGGGTGGGTGTCCTCTTTCTTACATGAAACACTTTTGAACCGGTTTAATAAAGATAATAAATGGATTATATAATGGGGTTGGGATGTTTGTGATTGTTGTTACTTTATATCATGTGATATTATGTTGTGAATTGATGAGCTTCTACCTACTGAAAATCACGGTCGTTGGGGGCCTTTTCTTACACAATTAAATGTTTCCCTCTCCTTCTGGATTTTTCTTATGGATGGAAACTTTGTGGAATGTGGAATTTGGTTAATCACGTAAAGTTGGCTGTTTAAAATATGGAACCCTTGTGTGATCTCCCCGGTTAAACCAAAATGGAATAATGAACATGTGGGTGTTGTCTTGGTTACGTGGCATGTGATGGGGTTTTTTTGTGGGTTGTTGTGGATCGGGTGAGCAGCGGGGCTGCGGTTGGCTTGGTTGTGGGTTGGTGTGAATGCTATGTTGGTGACGGGCAGTGGGGCTACGATAAGTGGTATTAAAGGGATAATGATGTATGGGTTTCGGTGTGGTTGTGGTTATGGTGGTTGGCAGCGGGGCTGTGGGGATGAGTTGAATGTGAACGGACTTTGGGTTGTGAATAATAAATAAAAAGTGGAAGATTTGATGAATGGTGGGGCTTGGTAAAAGAACAGAATTAATAATCAATGGGTTGGTTGGTTGATAGGAAGGACTTGGTTGTGTTGCATGTGTTTTCCTAACTTGATTTGTGGGTAGAAGGGATATGTTTTACGAACGATCGATGTGGTTGGTTGTGGATAGTTGCCCAGTAGTTAAGGAACTAATTAAACTAATTCTGCTGAAACGTGAAAACCTAAATGGGGTTGGGGTTGTTTGTTGTATGCATGCTTCGTAGTATCAGTTCCGAGGAACGTGCTCAGTTTCTCTGTTTAGAATCCATAGGTTGGGTTGTGTGGTTGGTATATATATATATATGTATCTTTTGTGTTTTATCGCACCCCACCCATGTTGTGAACTTAGTGTCGAACACTCCCATTTCATGGGAGAGGTTGTTTTCCCTTAGATACTAGCTCCTTCCTGCTCCTTCTCCCCTAGGCCGTGATGGCTTGAGGTGACCTTACTCCTAATACTCTGCGGTTAGGTTTTGAATTGGGTGGCTTTAGCCTAAGACTCTTCGGGAAGGTTCTACTATTTCTCAATAATCTTTGGGATGAGGCCTAGGTGTGTGTGGGCGGGATATGTGGTTGTGAGGACCAGGTGTGTACGGGCGGGATACGTGGTTGTGAGGCCTAGGTGTGTGCGGGTGGGATACGTGGTTATTAGTCCCAGGTGTGTGCGGGCAGGATATGTGGTTCTGAGGCCCAGGTGTTTGCGGGCGGGGAGAGTGTGGCAGCGTCAGGACGTTCGACGTTAGGAAGAGAAGCTAACTAAAGGGAAATGGTTCGGGTTACCCAATACTATTTTTCTTATATACTACTACCTATTATGATTGTGTTTTGGTGAGTGTGGCTGGTGAGGTTGGGTGGATAAAATTCCTTGCTAGGTTTCTTCAAATGTTCTCATCGGACATTAGGATGTCTCCCCACTTGTGCACAGGAGCTTTAGGTTTCCCTAATGAGTATACTTGTATGCTCACCCTACATTTACTTTTAGGTTTCCAGGAGGACTACCAGGGTCGTGTGGGACCCTACAAGTCAGACAGTTGGAGTTATTGCAGTTGATGTTCTCTTGTTTTCTTTTGGTATTCTACTTTGAGCTTTCTTGTACTTGTACCTTGTTATAAAATTATTTAAACGTGCATGTGGGACTGGTTTGGGTTTATTTATATACACTTGTTATTTTTTTCTTTTTGGTGGTTGACTTTTACTATTTCCTAATCCTAATTAATAAAAAGGGTAATGCCTCCCATATTTTTGAAAGCTCATACCCTTGGTGCTAGTCGCCACCCAGGGGCCTACTGGAGGCGGGACTCGGGGGTCATTATATCCCTTTCACAATTTCCAGCTCAAGAGGGGCATCTTTGGTGGGAGGGGGTCGTGACAGAATGTTATCAGAGGTGATGGTTGAGAGATAGGATGAAGTCTAGAGTTAGGCATAGTGAGGATTTCATGGGATGGTAGGGCAACAATGTTAGTTAATCTTGGTGTGTGACATAGGCCAGGGAAGACCGGCTATGAAACGATATTTTAGGTCCCCCCGTGATCCGATGAAAGGAATCTGAACCTACCGAATGACCAAGTGAGACTACCTTGATTGTAGGGTAGAGACCCTTGGGAAGTTACATGCATCATCATGATTGTGTTTTACTTGATTTGGGTGTTCTGGGAAAGAAATTGAAATAAAATTATAAAATAAAACATTGAGTTTTCCTTACTACTTGGGTTTAGGCGATCCTTGTTTACCATACAGCTATGGCACCTGGACATCGTCCCCGAGTGGCTCAGACGGCCGAGGCCCAACAGATTCAGGCGGTCGATCAGCTGATGATTGACCAAGAGGAGGAATATAGTCAGTTGAAGAAGACTCTCTGTTCTTTCCAGCGGGAGACCCTCAAGATGTACGAGGGTAGTACTTCGGATATGGAGATGGAGGGGTGGATTGAAGAGCTAGGGATCACTTTTACCTTGATCCGTGCTCTGAGGGAGTACTAGGTTCCCCTAGCAGTCAGTCAGCTGAGAGGTGTGGTGTGAAAGTGGTGGACACCTTACCTTGGAGAGAGGATAGAGGCAGAAGTTCCATGGTATGACTTTGAGAAGGAATTCCAAGAGGAATTCTTTTCTACCACGATCATGGTGGAGAAGCGGCAGGAGTTACTCTCCCTTCACCAGGGGAGTATGTCGGTACGAGAGCTGGGGATCAAGTTCAAGGATCTCTTTCGCTTTACTCCGGATCTCTTTCCGGATGAGGAGTCTCGGGTCAGACTTTTGGAGGAGGCGCTTTATCCTTCGCTCCAGCTTTCTGTCACCCCCTTCACCCTTCTGAAATACTTGGCGGTGTAGAAGAAGGCATAGGTTGTAGAGAGGATGAACTCATTGGGAGGTGCACCCCGAGAGGGGAACCAGCCAGGCTCGTCAAAGGGGAAGGTAGTCACCAGCAGGTCTCCTACGAGGGGGCCCTCCAGGTTCAGGCCAGTGGGGAGTAGGCCCCAGTAGTTCCAGTTTAGATCTTCGGGTCCTCATCCCTTTTTCACGAGGCCTGGACCGAGGTGTTTTTCATGTGGAGGTTTCAGGCATGTTCAGAGTCAGTTCCCGACCCGATCTCAGTACGGTGGAGGTGGGAAGGATTAGCGCCCACCTCAGCAGCACCAGTTGCCGGTGAGGCCCTTTCAACAGCAGCAGGACTATACTCCTCCGAGGGTATACATTGCGGGAGGAGGACGACCTCAGGGTTCTCCTCAGGGACCTCGACCAGGGCGTGGTCAGGGAGGTGGACGTTATTAGAGAGGAAAAGGAGCTGGGCGTGGACAGTTCCATGCATCAGAGATGACAGCTCCAGCAGGACCAGTGGTGGTGCGAGGTACGATTTATTTGTTCAACACTATTGTTTTTTCTTTGTTTGATTCAGGAGCCTCACACTCTTTTGTTTCACCTGGTCTGGACCATGCTTTGGAGCTATAGGTAGAGAGGCATTCCGTACCACTAGTGTTGAGTACACCAATTGGAGGCCAAACCAGCGTATCTTGTGTTTTCCGGGGATGTGGGATGACGTTGGGACCCCATCAATCAGGTGGGGACCATCCTCCGTTACAGATGAAGCCATACGATGTAATCCTAGGAATCGACTGGTTGTTCTCTGTTAGTGCTGTTATCGACTGCTTCTGGAGAAGAGTTGTGTTCTCCGACATGGACGGGCAGCGTGTTGCTTTTGTTGGAGAGATGAGCTATCAGGTGGGAATCGGATATGTGGAGCCTCTCCATTCCTTGTTAGGTGGGCTATCAGTGGTTCCAGCTGATACATAGATGATGGATGTACCGGAGGTTGTTGGGGCGTTCCTCGATGTTCTTCTTGAGGAGGTTGTGACTCTACCCCCCCGACGTGTCATTGGGTTCGGGATAGACTTACAGCCTGGTGCACATCCGATTTCGATGGCCCCTTATAGGATTACACCTTAGGAGTTGCAGGAGTTGTGGATTCAGATTGATGATCTGATGGAGAAGGGTTTTGTTCGACCTAGCGTATCACCATGGGGTGCTCTAGTTTTGTTCGTGAAGAAGGCAAATGGTGGTCTCAGGCTATGCATAGACTACCGAAGGTTGAACTAGGTAACGGTCAAGAACCGTTACCCCCTTCCAAGGATGGATGATCTCTTCGACCAACTGAGGGGAGCAGGTTGGTTTTCGAAGACTGATCTACGATCTGGATATCATTAGCATAGGGTAAAGGACAGTGACATCTCGAAGACGGATTTCAGGTGAAGGTATGTGAACTTCGAGTTTGTGGTGATGTCGTTTGGAGTTACGAATGCACAGGCTATGTTCATGGGACTTATGAACACTGTCTTCCGGGAGTTTCTGGACGGGTTCATCGTTGTATTAATCGATGACATCCTGATCTACTCAAGATCAGAGGAGGAGCATGTTGAGCATCTCAGGGAAGTCTTGGAAGTCCTTCGACACCACCAGCTTTACAGGAAATTGTCGAAGTGTAAGTTATTGACACAAGAAGTACACCTCCTTGGTCACGTAGTGTCTCAGCATGGCGTGTCAATGGACCCGTCGAAGGTGGAGGCAGTTTTTTCATGGGCGACACCCAAGAGCGTGGCAGAAGTTCGTAGTTTCCTGGGGTTGACAGGTTACTATCGCAGGTTCATTTCGGACTTCTCTCGAGTTTTTGCTCCATTGAAATCTTTGACGAGGAAGAACCAGGTATTCCTATGGAGCGAGCAGTGCCAGAAAGCTTTCGACTTCTTGATGGAGAAGTTGGTCAGTGCTCTCATACTCAGGTTTCCAGAGGAAGGGTTGTTGTATGAGGTGTTTTTTTGATGCTTCTGGCCTTGGTCTGGGGTGCGTGATGATGCAGAAGAAGGGAGTGATCTGTTATGGGTCTAGACAGTTACACCCTCATGAGCGTAACTATGCCACCCACGACCTAGAGCTTGCAGTAGTAGTGTTTGCATTGAAGTTTGGGAGACATTACATCTTTGGGGTGCGCTTTTTGGTCTTCTCAGATAACAAGAGTCTGCATTATATCTTCTCCCAGCGTGACCTGAACTTACGGCAGCAGAGATGGGTCAAGTTTCTCCACGACTATGACATTGAGATCTCTTACACTGAAGGTAAGGGAAACGTTCTGGCTGATGTCTTGAGCAAGAAGTCACATCAAGAAGTGGTTCAGGAGTCCACTGATGCTTGGAAAGCGATGGGAGAGTTGGCTGCCTTACACTTGGATGCCATGGTAGAAGGTGTTAGAGGATGTTTGATTCAGATGACGGTGAAGTCCTCCTTGTTGTAGCAGGTGGAAGTGTCCCAGTGGGGGGACTTCGAGGTGGAAGTGATGCAGGATCATGTCGATCAGGGGAACGCTCCAGAGGGATGGTCAGAGGACAGCAGAAATCGGATACTTTCCATGCAATGTTATTTGTTCCAGAGGCAATGCGTGAGGGAGTTCTCTGTCAGTTCCATAGCTTAGCCTTGGCAGTACATCTAGGAGTTTTGAAAATGTATCGAGGCCCGAGGGAAAGTTTTGGTGTCCCAGGGAGAAACAGGCAGCGGCGGAGTTTGTGGCTAAATGGCTAGTGTGTTAGCAAGTGAAGGATGAACACCGTGTTCCCAGTGGTTTGTTGAATCCTTTAGATGTCCCTGAGTGGAAGTGGGATGACATCTCAATGGACATCGTCATAGGACTACCCAGAGCTCAGGGTGGTTATGATGCTATCTGGGTAGTGGTCGATTGACTGACAAAATCAGCTCACTTCTTAGAAATTAAGGAGTCAGGCCCGGTGAGTACCTTAGCACAGAGGTATGTAGAAGAGGTGGTATGTTTGCATGGAGTTATAAAGACTATCATCTCATATCAGGATACTCAGTTTACCTCACGAGTCTGGAGGGGGTTACAACATGCTTTTGGCACTTAGCTACACCTTAGCACTGCTTTCCACCCCCAGACCAATGGCCCGAAAGAGAGGACTATCCAGACGTTGGAGGACATGCTGCGAGCATGCATTCTGGATTTTGGAGGATCATGGGTACGACACTTGACTTTAGTAGAGTTTGCCTACAACAACAGCTTCCACTCTACTATTGGCATGGCACCGTTTGAGGATTTGTATGGAAGACCATTTCGTTCACCCATTTGCTGGGAAGAGGATGGTGAGATAGTTGCTCTTGGGCCAGAGGTAGGGCAGAGCACCACAGAGAAAGTCCAGCTTGTACGTGAGATGATGAAAGTGGCTCAGGACTGACAAATGTCTTATGCTGACCATCGGAGGAGGCCCTTGGAGTTCGAGGTGGGAGATCATGTGTTCTTGAAGGTTTCCCCTTGACGGGGGTAGTGGAGGTTTGGTAAAGGGAGAAATCTCTCACCTAGGTTCATCAGACCTTTTGAGGTTTTGAGGTGAGTTGGCGAGGTGGCATATCAGTTGGCCCTGCCACCTCAGTTGGAGAAGGTTTATGACGTCTTTCTCATCTCCCAGCTTCGTCGGTACTTACACGACGACTCCCACATTATAGAATGGAGAGAGTTAGATATGGGAGACGACGCGAACATCAAGGAACGACCAGTCAGGATCGAGGATCGTAAAGAGAAGGTGCTCTGTGGACAAACCATTATGTTGGTTCGTGTGTTGTGGAGGCATGGCGGCCTCGAGGAGAGCACTTGGGAGCGGGATACCCAGATGCACGCTCAGTACCCGGAGTTGTTTTGATTTGTCTTTTCCCTTGTTCTTCTGAGATTTGTGTTGATGTTGTAATATGTACCATTGATATATGGAATGATTGTCTTTTAAGTTGTGAGACATTTTTGGTTCATTGTTCCCTGGTAGTTTGTAGCATGTCCAGATGTGTGGGGAAAGGGAAAACCCTGATCCTTAATCGAGACGCATTAATGCGGATGAGATTGAACCCGGGCGGGCGAGTCAGTGCCGCCTAAAGCGGATAATATCTCGACATAGGAGAAGGAATTTTTCCCCGAACCACATTTTCGGGCAGTGTGTTGGTTGTGTGGTGTTGGGGGCAGTGTGAGTTGAAAAATCCTAATGTATGAAAGTGAGAAGACCCAATTCTTAATCGAGACAAATTAATGAGGATGCGATTAAACCCGTGAAGGTGAGTCAGTTCTGCCTAAAGCGGATAATATCTCGACATAGAAGAAGGAATTCCTAACACATATTATTAGGGTTGTTGGTCGGGTTTCTGTTATAACGAGAACCCTAAGAGGTATCTTGTTGGGTTTACTCTGGGTTGGTTTTGAATTCTCGGGGACGTGAATGTTTTAAGAGGTATATGATGTAATGGCCCGGACCTCTCCAGCCCATTACTTTGTCAAAAATAATTTCAAGAAGTGTTCTGGATGGTAAAATGGACTTTTCCCACACCTTCCAGAATTTTGAAACTACACACCGTGTAGTTTGAGTACACGCTGTGTACCCCCTTTACGGGTATACCCCATGTTGTAGGCTGTGTCCTCACCATGTGAAGTAAATGATTACACACCGTGTAGTGTAACTACATTCCATGTACCACCTTGCTGGGTATACCTCATGTTGAAGACCGTGTCTTTGCTGTGTGAAATAATGGGTGCACGCCGTGTTTCCAGTTCTACACGCCGTGTAGTCCTTCCCCGCGTACGCGTTACCAGTCAACGACCGTGTACCATATTAGAGCCGTGTCCTTACTATGTGAAATAAATGAGTACATGCCGTTTGTCTAAACTAAATGCCGTGTAGTCTTTCCCAACGTATATGTTACCCTCAAACCGTGTGTTGACCAGTCAACAACCACAGAGCCGTGTTGGAAGCCGCGTGGAGACCGTGTAAAATAACCGAGTACACGTCGTGTACCATAAAGTACATGTCGTGTACTTTTCCCTTTCTCACCTATAAATGGAGGGGTCCCCTCCTCCTTTCAATTCACTCCTCTCCTCCCCTTTCCTCTGTGCAGAGCTCTCCTAAGAGGCTCGAAGGCTCTTTCTTCCATAACTTCTTCGTCTGAGCTCCGATTTACGATCTGTCAGTGGCCACAGGATCATAACGATGAGGTGGAACATTTGATATTGGATCTGTTGTCTTTACTTCGGGCTTTAATTTCTGACTTCCACCCATGGAGGTTTTGCTGGGACCCGACAGAAGTGACAGACGCCAACGGAATTCTTCTAAAGTTGATCCGGGGGAGCACTGTGATCAGAACCTATTGAGGTAGGGATCATACCTTCGTCTCTCTAATTTGTGCAACATGCGGTGTGGGTGTCCTCTTGCTTACGTGAAACACTTTTTAACCAGTTTAATAAAGATAATAACTAGATTATATAATGGGGTTGGGAAGTTTTTGATTGCTGTTACTTTATATCCTGTGATATTATGTTGTGAATTGAATGAGATTCTGCTTACTAAAAATCACGATCGTTGGGGGCCTTTTCTTATGCAATTAAATGTTTCCCTCTCCTTCTGGTTTTTTCTTATGTATGGAAACTTTGTGGAAAGTGGAATTTGGTTAATCACGTAATGTTGGATGTTTAAAATCTGGAACCCTTGTGTGATCACCCCGGTTAAACAGAAATTGAATAATGAACATGTGGGGGTTGGGTTGGTTACGTGGCATGTGATGGGGGTGTTTTGTGGGTTGTTGTGGATCGGGTGAGCAGTGGGGCTGCGGTTGGGTTGGTTGTGGGTTGGTGTGAATCCTATGCTGGTGACGGGCAGCGGGGCTGCGATAAGTGGTATTAAAGGGATAATTATTTATTGGTTTCGGTGCGGTTGTGGTTATGGTGGATGGCAGTGGGGCTGCGGGGATGGGTTAAATGTGAACGGACTTTGGGTTGTGAATAATAAATAAAAAGTGGAAGAGTTAATGAATTGTGGGGCTTGGTAATGGAACAAAATTAATAATCAATGGGTTGGTTGGTTGATAAGAAGGGCTTGGTTGTGTTGCCTGTGTTTTCCTAACTTGATTTGTGGATGGCAGGGATATGTTTTACGAACGATCGATGTGGTTGGTTGTGGATAGTTTCCCAGTAGTTAAGGAACTAATTAAACTAATTCTGCTGAAATATGAAAACCTAAATGGGGTTGGGGTTGTTTGTTGTATGCATGATTCGTAGTAGCAGTGCCGAGGCACGTGCTCAGATTCTCTGTTTAGAAGCCATATTTTGGTCTTGTGGTTGGTATATATATATCTGTATCTTTTGTGTTTTACCACACCCCACCCATGTTGAGGCCCAGAAGTGTGCGGGCGGGGAGAGTGTGGAAGCGTCAGGACGTTCGACGTTAGGAAGAGAAGCTAACTAAAGGGAAATAGTGTGGGGTACCTAATACTCTTGTTCTTATATACTACTACCTGTTGTGAATGTGTTTTGGTGAGTGTGGCTGGTGAGGTTGGGTGGATAGAATTCCTTGCTAGGTTTCTTCTGTTGTTCTCACAGGACATTAGGATGTCTCCCCACTTGTGCATGAGAGATTTAGGTTTCCCTACATAGTGTAATTGTATGCTCAACCTACGTTTACTTTCAGGTTTCCAGGAGGACTACCAGGGTCGTGCGAGACCCTACTAGTCAGATAGTTGGAGTTGTTGCAGTTGTTGTTCTCTTGTTTTCTTTTGGTCTTGTACTTTGAGATTTCTTGTACTTGTACCTTGTTATATAATTATTTAAACATGCATGTGGGATTGGTTTGAGTTTATTTATATACACTTGTTCTTTTTTTCTTTTTGGTGGTTGAGTTGTCCTATTTCCTGATCCTAAATAATAAAAAGGGTAATTCCTTCCATATTAGTGAATACTCATACCCGTGGTGCTAGTCGCCACCCAGGGGCCTACTATAGGTGGTACTCGGGGGGTCATTATCTCCCTTTCACCATTTCCAGCTCAGGAGGGGCATCTTTGGTGGGAGGGGGTTGTGATAGCTTCACAAAATCAACATAAAACAAATCATTGACCAATTAATTATTATATATTTAAAATTCTACAATTTTATAATTAACTCATAAATTATTTATACCAGATTTTCTCACTCAAAACATTGATAATTAATTCAGAAAATAATTATCTGTATTTCATAATTCCTAGTCTTCAATAAAATCCCCAATCCCTAAATTATTTAATTTACTATATCAATTAATTAAATTTATAATTTTAACCACTAAATGAAATATAAAAATTATATAATTAAATTAACATAATTTATTATAATGACAATGATATATGATTTTCAGACAACAATCCTTAAGAATGATGATGAAAAGTCACCACAGATATCCTTAATTTGAGCGGAATAGCCACATAGAACAAGATTTATATCTAAAACCTAAATGCACAATAAAAACAGTCAATATTCGTTAATTCATGATCAAGATACAATTTAAAAAATATAGTTCCCATAAATATTGACTTATATCTAAAAACAAATTATTATGTCTATTAAGGAATAGTATAAAATGGGTGAAATAAGGAAAATCAATCGAGAAATAAAATACATTCTTAGAGAGATGCATATCTATGAAATGGGAATTGAATCAACAAGAAGAATAGTTAAACGAAAAAGGAAACCCTCTTAGAGAAAATGGATAAGATAGAAATTAACTAGCCCTGATCTTGTGTATATTTGGGATCAGTATGAGTGTTGGGATATTTTAAAATCAAATTATGTAACATTAATATATGTGTGAATGGTTTTCTAGGTGATGTCGCACAGAAAGTAATAACCATGAGAAAACAATGTGACCAAGCTACACACTTACCTAAACCATGATAAAACTATGTCAAGACTTTGTAACATGTTTCACACATTCTTTAACCATGAAAAAACCATGCCCAAACCATGTTCCAACCATGCAAAGACACTTCCCAATAAATTAATCTTCAATTATTACCCAAATGAAGCCGAATCAACACTCCAACAACTTATACTCAAAATAATGAAAATGAATACCACTAAAGGAAACTGCGACATCTATAAAAGGGCTGGTTTCTTACAGTATAAATATTATAATGAAGTTATTCCTCTTAAATTTTTTAAAATAATTATATTATATATAAAAGGAACTCTTAATTGTGGTCAATTTTATTGAACAAAATGTTTTTTAATTTGTTTAGTTTCTCTAATTTCGAAATTGGTGTTTTACTGATTGATAGTATAAGTACATTAGGAACTTGTCATTACCTAGGTTAAAATTAAATTTTATAGTATTTATTTTATCATTTTTAGTCACTTTATCCATAGTTGAGACTGCATAAATTTCCAGTACTAATTTTTATTCTTATTGTTGCTGGATCATGAAAGAATTTTAGGGTTTTGATATTTATTTTCATTAAATTTACATTTTTATAATAGTATAATTATTTTATATATCTAATTTTTTATATCATTCATGAAAAAATACTATAGATTTATGGATTCATTTCACTTGATATCATGTTAACGAAGGAATTATTTGTTCAATTATTTTTATAACTAAAATTAAACTAGATTTTATATTCACTGAACCGTTATTTGAAATAACTTTTTGGATAATAATGTTTACACATTAAATAATTTAATAGTAAATTTATACTGTTGTTCTTTAGAAAAATTTGTACAGGAAAATATTTCTGTATGTGTATGATATGTATACTTTTAAATTTTGTTTTTATATAAGATTAAATTTATGGGGAAATTTTTTTATGATTTATGTTTTATAAAACTATTTTCTCATTTTTATCAATGTTAATATGTGGATAGAATTGAATAAATGTGTTATGATAAAATATTTCTGGATTTTATAAAATTAATTGTCTTTTAAATTGCAAAACATTTAGATTATTGGTGTTGTAATTTTGTTTATAATTGTTTCAATTAAAATATATAACATTTAATTATTTTTGGTTGTTTTTATAATTATTTTATTTAATTACATTATATTTAATACCTTAATTATCTATAATTTCATTAATTATTTTGGTTATCTATTCCTCACATGTTTTATTATTTTATTTACAATAACAATTTTGTTTAATTTAAATTATTTTGTACTTATTCGTTATTTATTCATATTATTTTTAATATTCTATATAATTATAATTAATTATTTTATTGTGAAAAATAAAATTTATTATGTTTATAGTAACCTTATGTAATTATTATATGTTTCTAGTTAACCGTACAAGATTTTTTTTAGCCTTTCGTGTGTATTAAATTCTTCGTGTTGCCATTAAGTAATCTTGAATTTACCCTTATAAAATGATATTAAGTTCTATTTCACCATTATATATGTTTTATAAATTAGTATTTCTGTTACATAATCATAGATTTACCTTTACACAACTCATAAATATTTGATTTACCCTTAGAAGTGAATGAAATTTTCAGTGTCAGTTATGTATATTTCTCTTACCATTAACCAAATTCTCTTTATTTTTTAATGGTGTTTTATCTTACTAGTATGAAACCCATATAATATCATGTTTAACCATCAAATTATTTTGATATTTCATCTTACCCATCCATAAAATATTGAATTTATAGTATAACCAATCATATAATTCTATGATAACTTTATAAAACTCATGAACATTCCAATTTACCTTTATATACCTATTGAGTTTACCTTTACATAATGATCTCTACTATAATAGAGAAAATATAATTTTTTAGCCCTTATAGAAAATATTTTATACCTTTACATTTGTTTTTACCCATATATAAATTACCCTTATGTGATATATATAAGTACCAATATAAGGATTAAACTTACATGTTCTATATGGTTACCTGTATACAACATTCCCTTTCACGAGCTATATCAGTGCCATTACACAAGTTTCAATTTGGTGAGATATATGAGTTCCTTTATGTACCTTAACCTTACGTGATTTATATAATTACCTTTATGCAACATACAACATATCCACACACCACCTATGAAAAATTATTTTTACCCTTTCAAAGGTTACAAAATTTCCTTGTTTCCTTTACATATTATATGACTTCTATGGAATCAAAACACCACTACTACCAATGATAAATTCTACCATATAAATTCATTGATTTGGCCCTCACATCTACATGTTACCAATATCAACAATGAATCATGGTAATTAATTTTTTAATTATAGCATGATAATTAAAAATATTGGTAATGTTAATATGATATCATTTTTATTTATATAACCAGTTATTTAAAATATATGCTAGACAAATAGGAAACACCCATGTGGTGAAGATTTAGAGTATTTCTTTTGAATAATATTATATGTTTAGATTTATTTTATAAATAACTTCATAGATGATAAATTGACACGCCTACAATTAAATTGAGAAATTGGTAAATTAACTTATATAGAATTACTAATGAACTTCTAGTTTCCCAAATTTTCCTAGTTCGACATCAATTTGAGAATAGATAATGATCAATTCTCCACACCATCCTTCTTAATTGACATCATTCTTTTGTCAATTAAATTTTATTATTATATTTAAGTATCTATAATTCAAAAATTAAACATTATTATACATCTAATAAAAAAGAACTATTACAATTATTCTCACGTGGTTATAATTTATTCACACAGTTCTGTTATATCTCTAAAATAGATAGGGTTTTTTTCACCTATATAACCATTAGTGATTGGTTTTGGATACTCATAACATTTTGTTTCATGAAACTGGAAATGAAATTGGTAGTGTCTATCCAGTAATGGAATTGGTTCGATATATACGTGTAAAACACCCTTGAATGTATTAGGTAGTACGGTTCCTTTCACTGAGATATAGGGAATTAATGATTAGTAGTAGGTTTAACGTGATCCAAAATACTTTAAAATCAACGTGATATTATTTCATTTATTTTTATTATAATTCATATCTCTTTAATAATTTAATTCTCATTCATCTACTATTTTTTATTGAATGAGTAAAAATATTATAATTCCATTATTAATTAAATAATAATTAAATAAACAATCCACCCCTCATCTTTTCCATCTTTCCACTCATAACAGGAACAAAACAACCTAATCATAAGGTGAATTGGACTCCCATGGTTATTGGTATTACACTATTTTATTTTGTATAATTATGACAGAGGGTGTATTTTTTTGGTATTGTGATGTTTTGGAAGGAAATACAGTTTGATAAGGGAGTCTTCATTCACTAGTTTTTACCATGATATAATATAATCAATAATTATTTCCATGATCGTACATGTGTTGGTTTTTTTGAATGTTTGTATATCCATTGTAGGTTCTGTGAACCCTATGGTGTGAATCAATATAACCATCAACAAATTTCTAGGGGGTATTGACCTATGGAAAATGGGCACAACACCATGGTTGTATGGGTGGTCAGAGTGGTGTTTGGGCCTTGTGATGTTGAGTTGTATATGAATTTGGATAATAGTAATCCTGAGTTCCCCATTTTATGGTATTAAGTATTTTTCTTAAGGGAATTAACATATGAAAATGGTAAAATCTCCATGGATGTAGCAATGTCCATTATGGTTCTTAGGCATGGAGTGGTTAAGTATATATTATGGATTGGAAATAGAGATCCTGGATTCACCATTCTATGATGGAATTCACGGAATGAATAAATTAGTTAATGGAATTTCTCTTATCTATGGTGGATCATCGTGGGTGGGAGGTAGTTGGGGTCACCATAGGCCTGATTAATGCCAACATGTGATGGTTCATAATAATAATATTTTTCAATGGTATATTCACCAACCTATTTTTGGGGAATTATTCTCTATGAAGGAAACCATATCTGATATCTGTTGGGGGGGGGGGGGTGAGATCATTACTCAATATTAAATACAATACATCAATGAAAAAACTCTATCTATTATCAGCTCCCTTACAATCTCAAAGTATATGATTTTTATATGCATATATGAGAGATATTATTCCTATTAAATTTATTTTCATCTAGTGTATGATAGAAAGGAACGATCAAGGTATGTGGCTTCATAATGAATCTAATCATGCTGGTAACTTGATATATAATGTGTTTTATGATTCTATTACATATTTTATTCAGTGCCTGTTTTTTAAAACATCATGGAGGCTATATATTTATAAAATTTCATTTTATTAAAAATGTTATGATTGTGTGAGTGTGTCTGTTCACTATATGTACGAAGATATTCTTTTATGGAAAATTGATTTTGAAAGGATGGGTTTCTATGTATGTTTTGGATACATATGGTAAGGGCCATGTTTATTTAGACTTAGACTCTGTGATAATTATTTGGAAACCTATATTCCATGGTATTTGTGTGCATTAATATTACATTTGATGTAGAATATTATATTCAGACATTGTTGGAATTCCATTATAGACACATTTGGTTACAACACCAATTAGTGGATTGGGTTTGAGGAATAGGGGATCCACTAATTATTTTAGTATATCATTGGAGTTCCTCTTTGGGTGGCGATGCATTCATTGGATGTGTGAGTTCATGGAATCTATTTGTCAGTTATTGTGTGGTTACATCAATGAAATAATAGATTCAAAAGTAAATCTAATTTTTTGAGAGAGTTTATTAAATTGTTTTATTAGATTATACATTTCATTTTCTCTCTCTCTTGTTTTTAATAAAATTTAAGCTAATTTGATCACATTTAAGTGGACTGTGTGGGAGGTCTTTGGTGTATTTCATCATGTGAATGGATAATCACCCCATGTATATGAATCTTGATAATTATACAGTCCTTATTCAACATGATGAATGTATGTAGATACCTATAACATTTCTAGAGTATTACATTCTATATTGTTCCTTAGGGATAGAGATGGTTGGTTGGAGGGAAGAATCTTATGGAACGAGGAAGTGTGCCATGATATCAAATTTTCCTTCTATGTTGTTATAGTATTTGTTATTTGTTTCTTTGTATATATGATGGTTTTTATTTAATATTATGAAATTTAATTGGTCATATATTTTTTGATGCATCACATATAGGTTTTCATGGAGGTGTTTATAAAATATTTTCACTTATATGAGGGAAAATAATTACACATGATTTGGTAATTTATTTGGAATTTGTTTCTAAATTTTAGTGCTCATGGGGTCCACCAACAGTCAATGGCATTCTAGTCCTACCCAGTACAATGAGTTCAAGTCAGAAAATGTCAGAAGAATCTAATATTGTAATTAATTATAGATAAAATTGGTTGTAATACCATTCCTTATTGTATGAAAGAAGAATTAAAGGTCACTGACTACATGTTAAATGTTTTGGAAGGAGTTATTTTCTTGAAGGGTATAGATAATATTTTATAGAGTATGTAATAGATATATTTTATCCTAGTTTATTATCAGTTAAAATTTTTTAGATGCTATTTTTTGGGGAGAATGTAATAACCTAGGTTTTATAATATTTTATCTTTTCAATAAATTATTCTTGAGTTATAATATATTCTATAATTTGAATTAAAATTAGTCTATAACATAAAATATATTAATATTTATAAATTAATTTAATATTACATATTAATGATGAATTAAATACCTATAACAAAAATTTCATTATTATAATAATAGAATGTTTAAAAAAGTAATATAAGGTTGAAATATTCGTTTTTGTTATATACTAAGAAACCTATAGCACCAAAATATATTTATATAAATAATAAAATTAGGTACAAATAAAAAACCAAGTAATTCATCTTTATTTGGTTGACTATTTATGATGGATTTCCAAAAAAATATCTTGATTCAATTAGATGTGTCATAAATATTAAAAATTGGGACGAAACCCGTAATTTTATAACTAATATTCATAAAGAAATTAGTATATAAAAAATATAAAAATTATAAAAACTCATGAATTAAATAATTGTATCTAAAATAGAAAATTTAAAATATACACATAATATAAATATTAATATGTCACTAAGGTGATGAGAGATCTATTCTAGAAAAGTGTGGAAAATCAGTTTCAGTTGGTATGTGGAACATCTTCCAAAACCTTATGTGAGATGTTATATATATATATATATCATCATCTCCTCATGTTTCTGATATTCCTTTTATAACTTCATTTTCTTCTTTCCAGTCAATCCCTATATGAACTCATCATAATAAAGAAGACACTTCCAATGCTCTACGGTAGTAAATGGCTTTGAAATTAATTCAACCTTTTAACTAGATTACGACATAGATTTAGTTCAATAAAAACCATTTGGGATTGATTTTGAACCAATACTAATAACCCGAACTTTTTGAAGTCCACTCATTTTAATATTATCCAATCCACCTCATTAAGATGTGACTTAGATAAGCCCTTGTCTTTTCTATCTGTCTCAATTTGTCTCTATCAAGTGATAGAAATTTATTTCTCATATGTATCATGAAATCCATATCAATATAATTTATGAATATAAAAACAAAATATCTTAATTGAAAAAACTAAAAAATATTAATCATAATGTGTTGTTTTCTCTCACTAATAATATGTCTAATATTATCACAGTACATATTAATGTATAAAAACAAGTTACTAATGTTTTGATCAATTGAAAAATAATTAATTTAATCTATTAAATTTTGAATAAAATATATATATATATATATAATTATATAATGTTACTTTCTATATTAATATTATCCATTATGAAAATATGACTCCCATTTCTTTGAGTGACATCCTACCACCGCGATTCTATCGACTATAAATGTATATCCTTTGGAAATTCTTTCAAATAATTTTTGTGCATAGTCCCACACAAGTATTTCTAGGTACATAATTGTGTCAATGAGGATTAAAAGGCTCAACAATTATAGTTTTAGATTCTACCTACATAAATATCCTTCAGGGACTTTGTAAAATATTATGGAAATTATCACCCATGCAATCTTACCATCCCTCAAAAATAGAGACTCTAAGGCTCTAATCAATATCACATGATACAACTTGTAAATATTTCATATGATCGTGGACTATAAAAACAATAAATTTAAATTTAAATTATCTATTTATATACTAGAAAATGATTGATCATATGGTGACCCAAATCAATAAGATTCTGGTCCCATGATAACCATGGAGATAAAAAATAGTTTCTCAATGTATTGATAGACTGAACAACAGATATATTGGGGAAACTAAAATACAAATAACGATAAGTAACATATATAATAAATACATAAAATTAAATAAAATTTGAAACAAATTAATATTATATATTACATCCTCCTATGAGTATCATAGTCAAAGGATATTATTATCTTTGGAATGGGGTCTCGAATCATAAATACAAAATGTCCCTTACCCCTCATAGTAGGTGTTTTGCTTCAGCATACTTATATGTTAGGAAGTATCCCGAGTCGACCCTGAACCGGTAACCTAGGCCAGCACATGCCAAATATCGATAGGCATTCCTGATTCTCTCGGGATGAAGATAAGCACTGAGGTCATCAATAGAGTAAAAAAGGGAACAATTTCACCCAAATATAAAATTCAAACAATCAATGGAAGGAAATGGAAAACCCAAAATGCATTTACATAAAAAATGAACTGAACATTATTTTCACAAGAAACTGAAAGTACAACTGAACCAACAACTCAACTGACCAAATCCAATAACCAAATAACACCATGTGACCTTCCAGTTACTCTCCAGCATAATGATCACATGTCACCCAAGGTGAGTGAACTCAAGCTGAAACCTACACAATGATTAAAAATATAATAAGACTATAGGCGTGGGTATTAAAACACAGTAGGTTAGCCTGATATTCTATTCACAATTCACATACATTAAAGTAAATGAAACATCAATTTCTTGTTTAAAATAAAAATATAAAAGTATTTCTTTCCAAATGAGGTCCAATGATATAAAAAATACCAGAAAAAAATATTTATATTTTATAAACAAGAATTCTAGTATAAATTTTCAATGGGGAGGAACTTCAAAATTAAAATAGTTTTCAAGAGGGATTCATTAAATAATGTTCACATTGAAATAAATCATGCACACTTCTAAATTTAAAAAAAAAATAAACTATATTCTGATAGTTACTACAAAATAGCTAATGAGCACAAGTCATGGGGACACCCCTAAGCACTAGATAGTTTTTAGCACAAGGTACCTTGTATCTCAGTGAAAGTAACCATAACAAATATCCATTATCATTCACAAGATCCACATGTAGGGAGAATACCCATAACCTTGTGGTACCCCAAAATCATCATCATCATAGTTTACTTAGTGTTTTCATCATCAAACTTGCAACGTGAAACTGGGGTCAAACCCCACGGGATCACTAGCATAATAGTACACGTCCGCCCACCTAAATACCCGAGATTCTCTTTAGTTCTCAATAAAGTTACACATATTATGAAATACACTTTTCACATTAAAATTCCATTACCAAACCATAAACACATAAACATCCTGCATACATGCTTTACATTTCATTCAAGAATCAATAAACCACTAAAATGTTTCATAAAACAATTTCAAAGAGTTTAATGAGGCCTTGTAGATAAAATCCATTAAAAATGCTCTTTTAAGGATAGAAACACGTGAATTACATAAAAACAGATTTGGATACCCCAAAACAAGTTAATAAAACACATTCATGGGCCAAAAAAGTTCCCCAAAGGATATTACTTGAAATACAAATGGTACCCATTTTTACAAAAAAAATTCCAAACATGCCTTTAAGCCTTTCTCAAAACTAACTTTAGACAAAGGTATGAATTTTAATTTTATGAAGGAGATCTATACACACTATTTACAGAATAAAAACACATTCATAAATACCTTTATACCCTAATTTTACATATTCAGGACCCAACCATTTTCATAAGGATGTGAAACAAGACATTTTCCAAGAACTCCGGCCAAAACATCTTGTAAACCAAAACCCATTTATTTGTAAAACCAAATCCAAATTGTAATTCCATATAATGACCCAAAATAATCATTAATAATTCATTATATTCATTTATAAATCCAAACAAATAATTTTTAAATCACACATCACACATAAAATCCTACCAAGCAATTTGCAGAACACATGACATGCCTTAAAAACAATCTATTTTAAGAACATGTCAAAGAATAAAACACCAATTTCATGAAATGATTTTTTATAGAAACATTAAAATGTTCAAAATACCCTAAAATGAGTTTTTGACCTCAGTAAATAGTTGTGAAAGATAGCAGAACATTTAAACAGACACTCTATGTGCATTTTTTGGCCAAAAAAATTCTACCTTTCACAAAACAAGGCATAAAGAACCATTTTTCACAATAATAAAATTAACAAAAGGATGAAAAAAATTATCATATGTGAACAATAATAAAATGATGAAACTTAAATGATAAAAGGCATGTGCAACATATTTCCTAACACAAATCCAAGGCGTAGTGGAAACACACACCCAATATTACCATCCGAGGGTTTATAAACCCTAAAACAGTTATGTACATACCCTAATGAACAAAAAATAAATCCATCATTATGGTATATCAGAAACCTAGGTTTAAAATGACTAGGGAAGAATAGAAAATGATGAAATAATGAATGGACGTGGAAGATGGATGAGAAAGGGGAAGGAATATCACCTTAACACCTAGAAAACTCATCGTATTCCATTAGATGTGCACCCTTAAAGAAAATGGAATGGTATATAACATATTTGAGATTATCTATTTTTCTCGAAGAACTAGGGAAATATTATTTGTGGGAAAAATAGTATGAATTGAATTGTTTTTGGATGAAACAATTTACCTTCTCAAATTTGGATGTTTTGAGGAAACCAGAGAACATTTACCATAATAAGTGATACAAATGAGCTCAAAATAGGTAAAATCAATAATGGGGGTGAGTCTAGCTATATTTGATTCGAATGTGAGGTGGATTAATAAAAAAATATTAAACAATGATAATGATATAATAAAACCATTTATTTTTTTAAAACAGGAAATGGGTCCATGGCCCGAACCTTTGCCTAAATTAGTATCCCAAATAAACAATGCTTATGAATTTCTATGAGGAAAAAAGGATATAGTAGTTTTAATATGTTATTGGAGGACATTTTGGAAGTTTAATAAATGAAAAATGTTAAAAAAATGAAGCACATATAAAAGAAACAAATTTTGTTTTCCAATTTGGAAATGGGATCACTGTTGGCCCAAATCATGAAATAAGTAACCTTTATCCAAAAACTATTAATAAAGCAATGGGGAACCCAAATTAGAGTGATTATAAATATATGGTATTTAAAAACCCACAATTAACATCACCCAACACCCATGAAAAAGATCATTATTTTCAATGGACCTGATCAAAACCATGACCTGAAAAGAAAACCGGGTGTGACATTTCTCCCAACCATTAAAGAATTCCACCCTTTAAAAGCCATAATGCTTTTCAACTAATAGAAAAACATATATGGATTCCATATCAACATAATCCAATCACTTAAGCTAAGGAAATTTAATTCACCAACAATTTAACTTAGTACTCTTGTCCAAACAAAACACCAACTCCCAACCACTTCCGGAGAATCAATGAAAGGATCAAACCACCACCTCTACAACCAAGACAAAAACTAGATTGTTGGGCCTTCTCACAATGTTCCGAGTGATCACCCAAACCATAGTTCACTCAAAAAATCCAAAGAAATTTCATGGAGTCTAGAATGGACTCCACACCATTAAATCAAAACTACCACATGACAAATCATAAAGGAAAGATCTTCTAGACCCGTAGTGGGTATCTCCACAATTTGAGAACAACCAGAATGAACAAAAAAAGAATTCCAAATAAACTAGAATTGGGCCTCACTAGAACAGAACCACTAAAAATCACCCTGAAAAAACTAAAAACACATGTTAATAGGGTTACTAAATGAAAATCTAAAACACCCACTCCTAAACAGAGGGGACAAGAACACGTAAACACTTTAGACACAGATCTGGACCCCACCACTTTGGGATGGGAGGGAAGGGGACCTAATAATTTATCCACTAAAACTACAAAAGAAACAAAGGAAAAATCCAACACTCTCTACCTATGAACATGTAACACCAAGACCACAAATGATTTTCATAGGTTTTCCACACAAGGACATTGACCTAAAACCCACATCAATGAAGGGATAACCCTAGACAATGTGTGAGGGTAAAGACCGCCACCTTCATTGTGACAAGAGGAAATTCACAGTGACGAGGAACCACAATAGATTAGAAATAAACTTACCAAAATAGTGGAGGCAAGAGAATAGTCGAGGACACCATGCCACTAGGTATTTCATGACTAAATGGAAAGATTCATTATGAGGCCTATGGATGGAGCCCTGATTTTGGAAGCATCTACTACACCGCTGTCGGCTGCAAAGGATCACACCACTCAAAAAAAACACACATTCTCAACAAATCACCTTCATATAAATTGGTAATCATAAATACATATCATAATTCTTCCTCACTCTGAACAAGGAGCTTAATGGAAATGGAATATGGAGAAAGACACCAGCATCACTAAACACACATCCTATGTCCGAAATAATTATCATGATCTAGAAGCACTTTAAATATTTCCTAAACAACTCTTTATTCCAAAAAATGGGATGAGGAATAATCCTATGTGGTGGATATAACATTTTAAATGAATACTTAGGTTGATCAATAGGAATGATTTCCATCATGGAACTATCCAAGACCACATCACAACATCAAACACATAATTAGAAAACCAATTAACATTACTCCAAAACCGAGCCACCAACAATATCTCATATCATGATACAACAAGAATAATGCTTATATATCCTAAGGAAGCATACCGAATAGATAACACTTCTATGAAATAGGATAGACCATCCACATATCCCTCAGTTCATAACAAACACCACAATTTTTCAGATCAAAACACTTTTTAATTACAGATAAACTAACTTCATGGATTATCACATACACCAATGGTGTTTCATCAAGTCTCACTCACATGAACAGTTACGTTCCACCCCAGGTACATAAATACCATGCCATACTAGCCATTCATCCATATTCCCACAAAACCTATCATGTGAGAACCCATTAAAAAACTTCAAGAAGAAAACAAAACATCATCATTACAAAAATAACTATGATCCTTCCTAAGGAACAATACCCACCAAATCAAAACCCATTTTCATTTTCACAGGACAATCCACGCATCACCAAGAACAATTTGATTAAAAATACCATCCATTTAATTTTATATAACTTCTAAAAACAACCATTCTATTCCAAATAACCCTTTCCCAATTTCAAAAAATTCATCCATGTCTATTTTCATAATCTGACAAACAAAATGGCCAATAACCTTTTTCAAAAAACAGTAGCCGCTCAAAACCAAATTTCCAAAACAAATTCATCATATTCTGGAACTTTTCAGTTGGCCAAAACACAACATTTAAAAAAATGTTTTCAAATTACATTAAAATTGTTCACACATTCAAAACCATTTATTTCAACAAACCTCAAGTTTAGATTACGGAAAATCCAATCATGTTAAATCATTTCCAAATTATACCAATAAGTTGATAAACAAATACCACCTTCCGAAACAATTTTTATATTTAATTTTTGAAAAACCCTTTTCCCTTTTCAAAATCCAATCCTTCCATTAATACAAATTTCCATAATTATCACATAATTATTTTCAAATTTTTTTTAGAATTCAAGAAAGGTCAAAGAATCCCACAAAAGGTAACTAGTTTTGGTGGGTGACTAGACCAAATGGTTGGCAGCCATATGTCAAACACAACACCAACAGAGAGACATAATAAGACCATGCCCCATATCTACATGGCTTTCCTAGCCCTATGATCTCAGGGATTCCATTAGTCAGACTACCCTTGTCATATCCCAATAGAAAACAATCCACAAGAACTAAATAAACTAATAAAACCGAACATCCCATTGATACTTTAGGGTCAGAACGAGCAAGAGTTCACAGTGATCTTCCCATACATACACTTCAAGCCCCAAAAATACTACTTCATCTACGTAAACACCCCCCAAATAAAAAGGGTTCTCTAAAAAGGTATTATAAGAACCATCCTCCATTGATACCATTTTGTCATGAACCGGCCTGAATGGACCCTGAACCACTCACCTAGGCCAGCACACGACAAATCCCAAGTGGCATTCTTGATACTCCCACGATGGAGAAAAGAACCGTGGTCTGTAATAGAGTACAAACGGGAATAATTTCACCCAATTATAACAATAAATCAAACAGTAGTAAGAAATCTACAGCCCACAATACATTTACATTAAAATTGAACTGAACATTATTTGCACAAGAAACTGAAATTAAAACTAAACCGACAACTCACCTAACCAAACCCGATAACAAACTAACTCTATGTGACCTACTGGTCACTCTCCAACATAATGATCACACGTATCCCAAGGGGATTGTACTCAATTTGTATCCTAAACAAGGGCAAAAAAAATTTGAAAACTGTAGGCGTGAGCATTAATACAGAGTAGGTTATCCCGATATACTATTCCCAATGTACATCATTTAAAATAAAAGAAATATCAATTTCAAGTTTTAAATAAAAATATAAAGTAATTTTCCAAAATGAGTTCACTTACTATAAAAAAATACTAGACAAAAATATGAATGTTTTATAAATAAGAATGCTAGTAACAATCTTCAAAGAGGAGAAACTTAAAAATGAAACTAGTTTTCTAGAGGGATTCATTAAGAAATGTACATGTTAAAATAAATCACAAAAATTTATGAATTTTCCAACAAAACACACTGTATACTGACAGTGAGTAAAAAATAGCCAATGAGCACAAGTCATGGGAACACCACTAGGCACTAGTTAGTTGTGAGCCCCAGGTACCTCATATCTCAGTGAAAGTATCCATAATAAATACCTATTCTCATGAACACGAGCAACTATTTGGGATAATAACCATAACCTAGTGGTCCCCCAACATAATAATAATAATTATATTTTAGTTATTGTTTTCATCGTCAAACATGCAACATAAAACATGAGGCAAACCCCCCAGGATCACAAGCATTCTAGTACACATCGGCCCACCTAGATACCCGAGATTCCCTTTAATTCTCAATAAATTTATACATATTATCAAATACACTTTTAACATAAAAATTTCATTACCAAACCATAAACACACATACATCCCACAAACATTCTTTACATTTCTTCCACGAATCAATAAACCACTATAATGTTTCGTAAAACTATTTCAAGGATTATAACGGGGCCTTACTCATAAAATCCATTAAAAAATGCTCTTTTAAGGCCCGAAACCCATCAATAACATAATAAACCAGATTTGGAAGCCCCAAAACCAATTAATAAATCACATTAATGGAAAAATATGTTTCCCCAAAAGATTTAACTTGAAATATAGATAGAAATAATTTATACAAAAATATTTAGAAACGGGCCTTTAATACTTTCTCAAAACTAACATTTGACCAAGGTATGAATTTCAATTTTATGAAGGACATGTATACACACCATTTATTAATAAAAAAACATTCATGATTCCCTTGAAACTCTCAGCTTACATATTGATAACACAACCATTTTCATAAGGATGTAAGACGGGCCATTTTCCAACAACTAGGGCCAAAACTTGTTGTAAACCAGAACCCATTAGTTTTTGAAACCAAAAACATATTGGAATTCCATATAAGGAGCCAAAAATAAAATTTATAATTCTTCCAATCCATTTATAAATCCAAATAAATAATTTTTTGAATCACACATCACACAAAAAATCCAACCGGGAAATTTACAGAACACATGACATGCCCTATTTAAACAAAACAAATTATTTTAAGATTTTGACAAGGGAAAAAACACCAATATCATTCCATATTTTATTAGAGCTACTCTAGAATTTTCAAAATACCATAAACCAATTTTTAAACCTGACACAATATTTTCGAATGATAGAGGAACAAATAATCAAAATATTAGGGTGAACTTTAATGAAAAAACAACTCTACCTTTCACAAAACAAAGCTTAAACAATCATTTTTCACACCTATAAAAATATCCAAAAGATAAAAAAAAAATAAACATATATATTCGATGTGAAAAATAATATAATGATGAAAATTAAATGATAATGGAATGTTCAATGGATTTCCTACCTCAAATCCATGGTGTAGTGGAAACACACACCCAATATCACCATCTGAGGGTTTATAAGCCCTAAACCTATGACATATATGAACCTAAAAAACAAAAAATCTATAAAAATTCATGGTATGACAAAACCCTTGGTCGAACTTGACTAGGGAACAATAGAAAACAATCAAATAATGAATGGAGGAGGATGATGGAGGAGAAAGGAGAAGGAATGTCACCTTGACATAGAGAAAACTCATCGTATTCCATTAGATCTGCACCCATAGAGAAAAGGGAATGACTTGGAACGTCTTGTAGAGTCTACTATGGTTTGGAAAAACTAGGTAATTAAGATTTTAGGGAAAAATAGTACCAATTTAATTATTTATTGATGAAACAATTTACCTTCTCAATTATAGACGTTTTGATGAAACCATTGAATATTCTCCCTAATATGAGATTCAAATGATCTCCAAATAGCTAAAATAGATAGTGGGGGTGAGTCTAGGTATGTTTTATTTTAATGGGAGGTGGAATCAAAGAAAAATATTAAAAAACGAAAATGATATAAAAGAAACATATTAATTTTTTTAAAACTCGAAATGGGCCCACAACCTGGCCCAATGCTTAAATAAGTAACACAAATTCACCATGTTTATGAATTTATATGTGGTCCAAAAGGATATGGTAAATTTTATTCGTCAGTAGAGGACATGTGTGAAGTTGAAAGAATGAAAAGGTTTTAAAATGATGGATATATAAAAGAATCCAATTTGGTTTCTAAATTTGGATATGGGATCATGGTTGGCCCAAATCATGAAATAACCGCCCTTTTATCCAAAAACGTGTAAACAAGAACTCGGGATCCCAAATTAGTGTGATTTAACAAATATGGTAGTTCAAAACTCAAAATTAATCTCACACAACACCCAAAAAACAGAGCAGTATTTTTAATGAACCAGATCAAAACCATTACCTAAAAAGAAAAAAACTAGTAGTGACATTAGATGTCATATTAAGATACTCAAAATCAGGTAATATATCCATTTTCAATCAACAAAAAAATTAACCATAATTTTTAACTATATAAAAAATATAAATTAATTTATGTCAATAAATGATTTGAGAAAATATATGCAACTTAAACTATATAAGAATATTTTTTTAATATTAATTGTATGCAAATGTATTACTTATAAATAATTCAAAATGAATATATCACATTTTAAAAACTAATATATATTTTCTAAAAATTAATGATAGATAATTCATATTCTTTATATTCATCTTAAACATCAGTTTTAGTTTCTTCAGTGACAATAGTTTCCCCTTCCTCCTTATTATCATGGACTTCAATATGATCCTCAATTTCATCATATATTTTAATATCAAATTAATTGGTTAGATCATCGACATTATCATTTCCACCACCCCTTAATAGTGTGGTATCATAATTAATAAATGTATATCATTGATTAAGAGATATATTCATCAATGTTTCTTGAAAAATGTTCACATATTTCCGGTTAATGGATCAACGTTCATCTTCTATAAATTGATTTTGCTGATATTAGTTTTTTATTAAACTTCACCAACCATTTAAATCTCTTAAATTAGAATATTAATTTACATAATAAACATTATGTACATGATTTTATAATATAAATATTTTATTTTCAATAAAAATAGTATTATATTCAATATCAATGATTAAAAATCATGTATGAACATGGAACCCCTTTCTAGTATTAACAAATGTAAACTAAACTATGTTATGTAATTTTTACTCAGATAAGGTAACTTACTTACATCATCTATGATCCTTTAATGTCAAACATCACTTTCATTATGATGATATCCCTTTAAAAACCTACATTTTTCATTTATTTTTTTCACTCAATATTCCCAAATATGTAATTGAAATATATAAACCCCAGTAATATTATATTTTTTGACAAATTTTGATGGTCCATTACAAAGTGATCATAAAAACAACCAAATTTTTCTCCTTATTAGAACAACTAAATTAAAAAATAACTAATTATATATAAAATAAAAAACATAATTTTTATGATCATTCATAAATATTTAGCCTTCATGTTCTTGAAACCTGTAAGAAAAATTTTGTTGTATTATTTCCTCAGGAGAATCCATGACAATTTGTGTTTCAAATTTTATAATATGTTCCTCAAATATAAGATACCAAAAAATCATATAAATTTATTATTAATATTTATTTAAATAATATTTGTACCAAAATATTTATAATTTTAAAAAATGTTTCATTTCTTCATAATATAGCAGAATATATATATTATCTCCCTGTATTTATTCATCAAAATGAAATCATTGTTGATGACCACTAGTACCATTTTTAGGCTCATTTAATACTAATAGTTAATCGTATATGAAATAATGTCCATTAAAATTAGTGTGACCCATTAAATTATATTTTGAATGATATTTATTTTTAATATAATCAATCCATAACCATGAAATTTCCTCCTATAAGTACACATCATAAATTAATCCATCAACAAGTGTTTTAGTACATATTTGATTATTTAATATTTTTATACATCTCTCAACTGGGTATATCAATAATTATAATAGATGAACTCCACATTTCTATCTATATAGGGAATAAAATATTAAATGTTATATTAAGTCAATGTAGGTAGGTAAAAATAATTTTTCCCATTTACATAAATTTAGATGAACATATATTTATAATGTATATAGTTTATTATAATTTACCAAATCTAGAAAAAATTTCAGATGAAATGGGATATATTATTTCAAACATCCGATTCTGATGAATTTAACATACATCAGATGCCCCTATGTTGTAATATTTCTAATATAATGTGAAAACCAGGGATTTTGTACATCATAATAAGTCTATTTATAATGTAATAAGACAATTTATAGGCATATCAATTTGGTAACCTAAATTATCTAATCCATTTATAGAATAAAAAATTCCATTCTTTTGAAGGTTATTCACATTATTTTGGATTCATCAAATTCTGTGATATTTTATCATTAAATATATTATGTTCAGGTTGCCTTAAAATTTGATTACGATGTAAAAATTCCATTACCTTATCTTCTTTCTATCCATATGTATCTATAATGGAATAAAATATGATATCAAATCTTTTCATTAAATATGAATTACATCTATCATATGATGAATCAACAAATCAGACCAATATGGCATCTCCCCAGAAAATACCTCATTTTATCGAACTATGACCTCTCGCAAAAAAATCTCTCATCTGTTGGTTTGAATATTGTTAAAATGTAATACGACATAATGAAGAGATATTATATATTACATGAAAACCCAAGATATTTTTTTTTATATTTTTCACATTCAATTTTAATTTTTTTTAAATTATTTATATTTCAGCAAAATCGGTGACCTATATAATGAAATCTTCAATAAATGTTATGAAATTGGTGTATCATCCATTAAAAATGATAAATTCATTACTATGAACCATGAAGTAAGGAAATTATTTTGGACTATGGAAACTATATCTAGATAACATAAAATATTTTTTAAGGTCAGATATTGTCAACATTAATTAATCATTAAGTACAAAATCATGTTGTGTAACAAAATTTTATGTTGGTACAATATCAATCCATAAAAAAATTCATTTCATCAAGTAGTGGATTTATACAATCATCACGACTGTTCTTTAGATGTATTGGAATAAAAAACATCAAATATATATATATATATATATATATTATAACCTTAACATCTAAGGATGTCAATTGTAAGGGGTCATGGAAATAGGAAAAAAAGAATACAGAATTTTATATTCACCAATTGGAAATAAAATATTAGTAGAATGATGCCACCAAACATTTTTTGGATCTATATGTAAATAGATATTCCCCTTATCAATGCTTTTAGAGAATCGTCATCATAAAGATGATTTATTATTTTGCTGATTGAAAAATTATATTTATTAGATGTCCACAATGAAGCTTTGTTGCATGAACAAAATAGATGTTGTAGTATAATTAAAATAGAAAAATTCCCCAATTGATTAACAGGAATAAATAAATATTTTCCTAATTTTACCACATTATAATTTGATTTTCTTATTATTCTATAATTATCAAATTATTCTTATTCTTTGTAATATAAGATTCAAACATTTGAATATGAATAAATGTTTTGATAACCATGTCTCAAATTATTATCATTATTTTTTCACTCATAGAAATTTACCTAAAATGTATTCCTTTCTAGACATATTTATTTAACAAGAATAAATATTTTTTAAAAAAACTAAATGAAATTATATAATCATTATTATTATTCATAAAATCTTAAGCAACCTTAAATTTTTGTATTTTAATTTTGGGATATAAATCATACTCGAATGATTTACATAATCCTTATAATACATATTAATAAGATTCTATATTCAAAATTTCAGTTTGGGTTTTTTGTGGTAATATGAAACAACAACATCCTGTACAAATTTTTAATGTTGTGATGGTTTTGGAAATAAAAACACTGTATTTTAATCTGAATTTTTTTTCATTGTATTGATACAAAAAGTCATAAACGTTTTTCAAACAAACTATAAATTATGACCTACCACATTATCAAATCACTCATATCATATAAAATCACACATCTCACATGGTAACATAATTTTTCAATATTATATATACTCTAAACATGGTGTTCAATATATAAATAATTCTTCAACAACATAAATGTAGATATGAGTTATTCAAGCATCATTTATATTTTTTGATGATTTATCCAATAGTGATCATGTAACAGAAAATGTCTTCTATTTAATAAGTATATAAATATTTTTAAAACGTTTATAATAAAATTTAATGTAATTTAAAAAAATTCAAAAATTTATCAATATATTCCAATTTCATTTAATATATAAAAAATTAAATTAGATAATACCCATTTATAGAAAATTTTATAAATTATACTAATTGAAGATTGATTTAGGATTATTAATAATAGTTTGTACTATATTTTATTAATTTTCATTTATTTATACTCAATATTACTAATTTTATTTATCTTATATAAATATATTTTAAATTATATAAATATATTTTCAATTATATAAATTTATAATTATAATTTATAATTTTTGAAAATTTCTTAAAGTTTACATTGGATATTTAATAATTTAGATTTAATTTTACTAATTTATAAACATTTGAAATAAATTATTATTAATTATATTAATTATTAATATATTTATAAATATTTTTTAATGATTAATATTTGATTTTACTAATTTATATAAATTTATTTAGAAATTATATTATTTTATAATAATATTTTGTAATTTATTATAATTTAAACCTATTGAGGTATACATTATGATTATTTATTTAAATTTATTCAATAATTTAAAAATTAATAATGATTTATATTAATTTTAATAATTTTATATTTATTTATAACAATTTTAAATAATATACACTAATTAATAAATTTATTTATTTATTCTCATTTTTTTAATTTTTATTCATTTAAATCGGTTCGATTGAAATTCCAATAATTTTTTTAAATTTATAGTTATTTTATTATTTTATACTAATTTTAATTAATCCATTCTAATTTATATTAATATCTATGAATTTATCATTTTTTAAATTTAGGTTAATTTTTAGAAAATTTTGATAATATATAATAATTTCAACTTTTATTTATTTATTTATCAATGTTTTTTTGATATAAAATATTTTGTATCTATTTATAAATATTTTTATTACTTTATGTCAATTTTAAATAATATATTCTGAAAATTTTAATTTTATCAAAATTTCAATATTATAAATATAATTTTATATAGATTTATAAGATCTATGATTAGTTTAAAAAAATTTATAATAATTATACTTAACTTATACAATTTTGTATTTTAATATTTCATTTTTATATTAATCCATAATAATTTTTTATTATTTATGTTAAATGATCGACATAGTGCTAACAATTTATATTAATTTTTTCTATTCATATTAAAATTTAGTAATTTATATTAATATTAATATATTAAAAAAATTAAAAATTTATATAAAAAAAATCAATACAAAAAACACTTGAACAATTAAACACAAAAAAACAAGAAAAATTAAATAAATTAAGAAAGTACATTGTAATTATTAAGTAAGAAACACAGTCATTGGAAGATAGCTCAGGAAACATAAAAACGATGTGAGTGTGGGGGAGAATATGAAAATGAGATTGGGGGGATATATTTATAGTTCTATTTTTGTCTGATTTTCTATATAAAAAAGTAAATTTTTGATATATATTAACAAAAAATATTGTTTTTGGGATGCGTTTTTCTGATTAATTAATGTTTCATTGCAAAAAGTCAGTACAAAAAAATATTTTCAACCTATCCCAAAACGTTTTTTAATGGACCTTCCATTTCAAAAAAAACATGCCTCCAAACAATTTGGTATAGATCCTTTATAAATAATGGTTTTGTGACAGACTCGTCACAAAAAGAATTTCCATTAAAACTATTCTTGATGGATTAAGAAATTCATGTCAAATAGTATTTTTATTCCATTACGTGGGGTGTCATGGAAGAATCCTTTTTCAAAATACTAGGTAGTTCAATGAAATAAGTCACTGGTTGGAAAAATCATGATATAATTTCTTATCCACTACAAAAAAATAACTTCAATGTACTATTTAATACAAAATATCTATCTGCTATAAATAACTCATCAAAAAAATTCTTTTATTATACTGATAGAATCAATATACTACATCAAAACAGAAAGTTGAATTTATGGTTATTAATATCAGAAAATGTTACACTTGTTTCTACTCCTTATATATATCCAACATAGTAATATTTGGGGTAATTGTTATGTGATCAATGAATGAAAGGATATAAGATAAAATTAATTTCTGGTTAATTAATCTTATGAACATTTATGATAAATACAAGTTCTAATGTGTATATATATTTATTTTATGTCATAAATGATGTTTTATTTTAATGTTACATGATTTATTATATTATTAAAGAATTATAATTTTAGAATTTATATATTGAGTTACTCAAATTATATGTTCAATGGAATTTTTTGTGTAACGAATTTTATGTATGATATGAAGATTGAAAATATCGTACATTTTGTATATTTTTTCATATGATTACTTTGGTTTTGATTTATTTTAAAATAAAACATGTTATGTAACGAAATTCTTTTAAAAGTGAAATTTAGGGCTAATGAGTTGATCCATTATGAGTTAACATTTAATTAACGTATGTTTTTCACACTTGTAAATGAATTTAATTCTACAAAAATGATGTAATATTATCCATTCATGACTATGGAATTCATGTGACATGAGATGCCTAATAAATCCTTGATATGTCTTGTCCCTACATATTGTCCTGATGTGGATTCATAAGAAATATTCCTGAACCAGAGATCTAATATGACGTGACCGAAATTTTCATCTAACGAATTATAACTCCTACATAAGAGTTTATTTAATATAACATGGGCAGTTTTCAATTCTCACATGGGATATCTAATATAGGTCTCTTTCATTTACACTGGAGAATTTAGTTAATCGAATGATATCTAGTCGAACCATATTGTACATACAGAAGTCAACACTCGACTTGATGACTCTGACACATGTGAATATTTGAATAGATAAATTTTTTTGAGATACTAATATTTTTATAACCCAACATCCAAATACATACGTTATTTGAAACAAGTGAATTTTCCTGTTTTTATTTCTATTTTTTCTATTAAAATCCCTACATCGCATTACACGCTTTTTTTATCACAACATTTATTTTTTACTTCAAGGGTTAAGGTATTCTAACAAAAACAAAAACTTATGAATATCTAATTTTCACTCTTCCATTACTTTAATTAGAATATTCCTAAATAATATATTGCTATTTTAATCCTATGAAATACAATGTTATTTAATTTCTTTTATCTTAAACATTAAATGATTTCTAAAAATTTATAACTATTTAATTCATTCAATTTGTTGACATAAAAACATAAATTGGGGGAAAAATAAATTTTAGATTTAATGAATGAAAAGTAATTCTATTTAAAAAAAATTATTTCTTTCTAAAAATTTATTTCCCCAATTCAATATATTAAACTATATGATTGGATAAATATAGGGAATAAGTCAAAATAATTCAAAATAAGTAACAATATATACAGTTCTAAATGTTAAGATAACATAGTCTAATTAGAAAGGATTTTTAAATATGATAATTTTCTACAGTGAGGTGGGGTTTATTATTTAGATTTATAAAACAATAGGGATCACATTCATTTAGATTTTATTTTTCTAATCAATATGATCATATGATATAATTGATTATTAGTTTCAAACCCATATCAACCTAATATTTCTAAATAAATTGATATATTTGTAAATTATATATGTTATAATTTGGATATAATCAAATATTTGATTGTAAAACCCACTTAATAGCTTTCGCCGACGATCAACATTCCCTAAGGAAAATATATTCTTATACATTTTGAAATATTTAATTATTAACGCAATTTAAATAGTGTTTGTTTTAAAAAGAAATCATACTCTACCATTTTTCTAAAAAAATGGATTCCTATTGATATTATACGCATATTACATTATCTATAATTCATATACACATCCCTTGGATTTTGGTCTCAATTAGGAACTCTTAAGCATTATGTTCAATGGAAATACTTACGGGAAGATTAAATTTATCAATGTAAGCATCATCATTTACTTGGTGTATTTTCATAAACTTATTTCTATTACTCTTACTAAAACATATTTTTGTAATTTTATAACAATAAATTAAAATCAATTTAATGTTTGAATGGTAATATATATGCTTTTACATCAATATTTCATTATTTTATGTTTATTCTTGTATGGTTCAACCTCCTACTTCAAAGACACTACTCTATTTCTCTTATTAATTTTTATTATGGTATAAAATGGTGATATTTATTGAATAGTTATTCTATATTTTATTTAAAATTATACATGAGGTTAAAAAAAGAATAATTTTCTACTGAAATAATGATTTCTTTCTTGATCTTTTGGAATTATGGAATTAGAAACATTAACAGTTAATGTTATAACAATGTTTTTTTGGAACTGTAGACAATAAAATCTTCAAATGACTGAAGAAATAAATATTAATTGAGTAGTTAAATAATTTATGAATGGAAATTCGTGGAAAAATTATAAGGTTTGTGATTTATAAAAATTAATAATTTTATTTTACGATTCCAGAATTATGTAATGATTGAAATGAATTCAGGAACATATTAATATGATTTTATTAAAAAAAATTTACATTAATATTTCATCTTATTCCTCAAAAAAATGGTTAAAATGTATTTTATTTTCTTATATATGATATCAATAAATTTTCTATGTTTCTATTTTGGGACAATTAATAATTATCATATATGTGGATTGAAATGAATGTTTTTATTGTTCAAGTAATGATGTGTTGCCAATTCGATATTTTTTAATCATGTTATGGTTCTTTGGAGTTATAAATTTTGATGGGTGGGATTGAAATTATAGAGATCCTTAATTAATTGGGTATCATTTAATATCTCATTGTAACATAATATGTGGTCAAGGTGAACATAGCCTCCTCTAATAGGAAAGGCATATGTGACCTTTTTTAGACTCATATATAATATGTGGTCTTTGTGTTTATAAACTCCTTCATAAATTATGTTTTAGTTTTTATTAAACCCATCTATAATCTGTTGGATAGATTTATTTAGATTCATCTATAATGTGTTGTGGATTTAATTTTCCATGATTCCATCATAAACCATCAACTATTTTTAGTTTAAATACATTTAATTAATGAGATAAAAATATGAGATCACAACATAAGGTAATATTATGAAAAATTAAATGATAAAAGATTATTTTTAATGTAAAATATTTTTCACGAGATATCATGTTTGTTCATGTAACATCTAAGAGAGTTTTTATTTCCTTTATGATTATATAAGAGTTTGTTTTATGAATTTTCTTATTGAATGTTGTTGGTTAAATATTTGAAATAAAAAATTATTATTATTAATTTTTTAACATTTGGAAAATTTATTTGATAAAATTAACATAATTTTTGAAATATTATTATAAATATTTACTTTGGGTGAAATATTTTGTTTTTTAAGAAATTACTTATTTTTCATTGAATAGTGGAAATATTAATTCTTCTGAATATGTCCATTATATTCAATAAATTAATTAATTTAAATATAAAAATATTTGTCAAAACCATTTCTAGTAAAATAATAATTATTTAATTATATTAAATACACTTTTTTATCTAACTTCATTTTGTATTTTAGTATAAGTTATTCATTGTGTTAAAAACATTATTTTTTAGAAAAATTCATAATGTTCATAAGGACTCTTATCATAAATAATTTTAAAAGACCATATTAATTAATTATTTAGATTAAAATTATATATATATATATATATATTATTAATTATTTATTTATATTCATATATTAATCATTATTAATCAAATACGTAGTATAAAATCATCTTTTCCTTGAAAAATACATTTCATGAAAACTCGTTTTTTATCTCATTGGTTAGTGTATTTTTAAAATAACAATTTCCTACTTCTATTTATTGATTTTTTTAAAACATATTCAATATATAGAATCATAATATTTTATATTATATAATAATTTCTAATTAATTTTTTCCCAAATTATTACAGAAATCAATTAGAAAATATCCACAATTAACGTAATAACAGGTTTACCTATGGCTATAAATTGATAAGGGTCTAAATCAAATAAAAAATATATAAAAACTATTTTATGTTCATATAACTACTTTATAATGTCTAATTATATTGAATAATACATTTTTAACACATACAGAATGAAAAAAAATTGGTTAACCCATTATCTTTTCAAAACATAAAAGTCATTCACTCTAATTACTTATAAATGGTCTCCCCACACCCCTATTTTTCACATGTTGAACAACGTTTGGCTCAAAAAATACCTATTAGAATAAATAAAAAAATTAAATATACTGATCCAAGACCCCATTTTTGATCATAAATCCATTATATGAATACTTCAGATATGATCTTAATGAGGTAGTCCTAGATGAGGTAATATTACAAACTAGGTTTTTATTTTATTTTATTTCTTCTTCTTACTCATTAATATATTCCTCATACATTTTAATATGAAAAATATTTATATCCTATGTACTGGGATATTGTTATATTAATTTGATAAATTAAATCCATCTCCACTTCCATCAAAGGGTATACAAAATCATATTTCATGTGTACGATAAACTACCACCTTACAAACCAATGTCATTATTTTTCAATAATCACATCTCAAAGATTATTTTAATGTTGGATTTAATGTATATATATAGTATATATAATTTATTTATTCTTGTGTCTATTTTATACCACCTATAATGTCTTTTTCTATCCCTCCCATGAGAGATATGATAATGTTGTTCGTGTGTATCGAAGACTACTACCGCAGGAAGCGATGTGACTCGTTTTTTGGTGACTATTTTCATGGAAGCTAATAAGGATAATTTTAATAAATATATGTGAAATAGAAGAAATAATATTTTTATTAATGAAATATTTATCATTATAATATTATAAAATATCATTTCCTTTTTCGTACTGAAAAATGATAATGTCCTTCATGTACGTGTAGTCAACAACATCCATTTAGCAATGTGATTATTTTTCATAACCACATAAAAATAATGATATATAAGTATATTTAAAGATATTATATTGTATTTATGTTATTATTATCATTATGGGAAGGTAGAATAATAAATAATTATGATTATTCCATAATCATAATTGAAAATGGAAATGTTACTCATTGTTATGTATGACCCCCAATCTCCATGATAACAACATTGTTAATTTTTCTAAATAAATCCTGAAATTTTTTGAAAGTATAATTTGTAAAAACAAATATTTTAATTATATTATAATGATAATAATTATTTATATATTTAAATAATGACAACTTTGACTAAGGTCAATACACTGCAGACATTTTGAAACAATGAACTAAATGTCCTAAAAACACCCGATGTAGACTTTACTAACTAAATATGAAAATAAAAAATAAAAAATATATAAATTATGATGTATGTATAATGTATTAATACTACAAAATTAAATTAAAATATTAAATAATTGATATAATCTTATTTAATAGAAGTTAATGTACATGCTAGGATAGTCTGTACTCGAGGTAATGGGTTTCTCGTCTTAATTTTATTTCAATTACACATATGCCATAATAAAAAATTATGTTTTAGTTTTTATGTATATAATTCAAAAATTCCATGTAATATAATAAATCCATCATACATAATGGTATTTTATATTTTAATTATAATTCATTTATCAAATGGGATTGGTTTTAAATTTTGAATGTGGTACTAAATTTGAAATTCAATTTAATTCCATTGGTTTATATTACATCTTAATTATGATTGATATTCTAAGATTATGAGTGTAATTAAATTTCATTATCTAATGTTGGATTTATACTTTTTTATTTTTATTTAAATTTTATAATCATAATCTAGTAATTGTTTAATTCTCAATTGAACATTATGATTAGTGTAAGGATTCCCCATCTCAAATTGTTTTCATTGGGACATTTGTTTATGTTATGCACCTATCATACCAATAATTAATATATATTGAAATTATCATATGTAATATATTTTATTTTGATATGTTCATTATATATAAAACATCATATTATTTTATTCATTCTTGGGGGTTATGATTTAAGATTTATGAAATTTATGAAGGCTTTTGGTTTCAATATTCATTCATTAAATATTTTTAATGTTTATGGTGTTTTTTCCGGAAATAATGTTATCCTATTTTCATTATCTGAATGTATTTTATTCTACTTTGGTAATTATTTGGGCTAAAATGATTAATTTCTACTTCATCCATTAATGATTTATGAGAAATTAAAAAATTAATTTTTATGTGATTTTGATCTTTTATATTTTATTTATTTTTGGTATCATTTTATTCAGTATCCATATTTTATAAAATATTTAGAAAATATTTTTTACCTAAAAATAAAATATTTCTATGTAATTTGTACTTGTTATTTTACCTTTTTTAAACTCTTATAAATGAAATTTTCATTTTGTTTTTTTAAATTGGTATCTTTGGACACACTTTTTCAATATGTTTTGAAAATAATATACTTTCAAAAATATTGATAGCAATATATTTACCCATTTTTATTTTCATTTTCAACCATAAAGATTACCTTAGACATTTCCATAGTTTTTTAGAATAAAAGTTTTTTCACACGATTTTGTGAATATTTAGTTATAAAAATTTATATTCCCAATGAAATGTTTTTTTCATAAAAATGTATTTAAAGATATTATTATTTTATTTATATTCATCCAAATTAGAAACCCTGGCTGTAACTTATTCTCTAGTGGAGATATTTTGAAATGATACAATCTTCATTCATTCTCTAGATTGATTATGATTATTTCAAAGAGATTATCATGGAACCCATTTCTTTTCAACATGTGAATCATATCTTGAAGATATTATTATAGAACCTATTTCTTTTACAAAGGTAAATCGTGTTTTAATGAGATAGTCATTGAACCTATTTATCATCCACAAGTTATTAATGTTATGAAAAGAATAATAATTTTTTTTGAATATTATGATAAAATTCATGATCTATGTTCTTTATTTAAAATTATTAGACATTATTATAAAATTTGATATCCTAGATAGCCCTGGGTGAGACAATTATAGATTATATTGTATGTCTAACCAAATTGCATCGGGTGATCCTAAAATAGATTATATGATGGGTGAAACAAATAGTGGTCCAATTCATTGGTAAATTATTTTGTTCTCTAAAAAATTATATTGGATGTCAGAAAATGGTTCTTAAAATTAAAGGGCTTATTAAGAGTTTTATGATGTTAATTTCACAAGATATAAAAAATTTATTTTATACAGTTATGGATTATAAATGTTCCCTCCAATAAATATTGATATCACATGTATCCAGATTGTTTATTATGATGACTCTTACCATTTTTAATGCTTTATACCATGTTTTCATGTTTCATGATCTTGGTATTCATAGGGATAGATATTCTTAAGTTATTCTCATGAACATAGATTATTTCATCCAACACTTATGTTCTCTTTATGATCACTAATAATATATAATAGTTAATGTATATGTTTACACTTAAAAAGAATATGAGATCACATTTATTATGTATAATTTTCCTCATGTTATTAAGAGTGATTTTGAATCAATTATTTCTAAAATGGTTTCTTATAGGAAATGTTTATTAAAAAATATGAAATATGATAAAATTGTTATTGGGGGAATGATACTCTATAACATTCATGGGTATTATTTTTTTAGAATTATGTCTTAATTATCTAAAACTGTAATCATAAAATTACCTTTAAAATATATGTGATAATTGTTTTCATTTTGACATATTATAGTTTGGATTGAAAAAATTCGGTCACCTTCATTGGTATCAACACCAGGATTGTAATGTTTGTGTTTTGAGTGCCAAATCTATGAGTGTGGGTTCTAGGATATTATACTAGCTATGAAATTATATTCTAATATAAAATAAGAGTATCTTTTCTTAGATTAGTTTATTATAGAAAACATTTGATTTGTAGGAATAGTGTCACACCCCGACCTTTTGAATTAATTTTCAATTTATTATTTCTTAGTTTCGGGTTCTCGCGCCGAGTTTTGGGTTGAGTCCCAATTTAATTTTTTTGACATTTATTTTTTTTAGTTGGTTTCGGACCTGTGCGCGACCACTGCACCATGGGCGGTGGCCGCGCAATCCCCCCAGGTGCTTGTGAGAATGCTCGACTGGTCTGAGTTGAGGCGCACGCTTGCGCGTGGTTCATTAAGTCATGCGACGAGCGCGCGGTGCCCCGACATTCAGAATAAGATAAATAAATGGAATTAAAATTTAAGTTTATTTTTTTAAAATAATGTTTGATAATAATAATAATAATATTCATTTGATATTATTATTATTATTATTATTATTATTAAGGATATTAATGTTATTAATGATGATATTTTAATTATTATATTAATGGTATTATAATTGTCACTATATTATTATTATTATTATTATTATTATTATTATTATTATTATGATAATAGAAAAAAAGGGACGCCTAATCCTAATCATGCGGGAGAAACCCCCCTGGATCCTCTCCTCTGCCCACACGAGGCCAGTTTCCCCCTTCCCTGCTTCTCCCCCTCATCGTTTCCCGCACCTCCCTGCTCCGGCCTTGTTCCTAGTAGCCTCTCTCCCTAGCCAGCTGCCCCGCGCGATGCCTCACCGGCGCCCCTGATTCGCCCCGACCAACCTCCGCCTCGGCCCCCCTACCCACCTCCCTCGTCCGGCCGCATCCGCCGCATCCCGCGGCCCTCGGCTTCCCAGCTCTCGACCTCCACCGCCAGTAACCTCCAGCTCACGCTCCGGCGCCCCCTGCTGGCCAGCGGCCCTCAACCCCATTCCGGCACCCATGAGACCCCTTCCGGTGAGACCCCGCCACAGGCCAGCACCTCTGGCGAGCCGCCCTACTAGAAAGCGGCCCTTGGCCCTCTTTTGGCGCCCCTGCCGGCCCTTCCGGCGTGACTCCGCCATCGGCCAGTGCCTCCAGCGAGCCCCCGCTTCGGCCAGCGGCCTCCGCCTCCCGTTTCGGCATCCCTAACCCCCCCTCCGGCCCCCTCCCGGAATTTTTTTCGGCGCTCCGGCGCACCCTCCGCCTCTCCTTCCGGCATTCCGGCTTCCTCTGGCATGCCTGCGCTGCATTTCCCAACAACCGCATCTTCGGTCGGTCGCGTTCCATCCATCCGCGGTCCGGCCAGCCACCGCCGCCTTGCTCCGACCAGCGGCGCACCTGACGGTTAGTTCGCGACCCTCGGGGATCTTCCTTCCAATGCGGGCTGGCCATTTTGACTGGCGCGCGACCCCATTAGTCGGGCACATCCATGCGCCGAGGTGATCTCGGGTTGGTTTTCTGTTTATGTTAATATTTATGTCAGTTTTTCTATTTTAAGTGTTTCATGTTTGTTGTAGCACATTGTCGGAATGATTCTACGATGCATTGATCGTCGGCTTGCGTGTGTGTGCGCGCCTGAGCGAAGCATGTTCCTTCGTCGAGTTCGGCTGATGACTTCGAGGTAGGTTTTCTCCCACTGCACTTGACTTTAAATTTAGAATTTATTTATTCCTTGTCTTTTTATTAAATTTCAGTAAATTTAAAGTAGCATTAAATAGTTATGCTTAGTACGGTTACTTGCTGAAAATGAAATCTGTATAATTCTTGCATTGGGCTGGAAGCATTTTTCTTGGACTTAATTGAGTGGTTTTCTTGTGATATGGCTAAATGTGTTCTTTTTGAAGTGTACAAGACATGTTGAAGGGTGATTGGAAATGGTGTTGGTGTGTGTAAAATGGCAGGTGTATTGTTTAGGGAAAATGGTGTTCTCTTAAAACCTTGAATAGAGAAAATGCTCATTTGTCCTTTAAACTAGTTTTTGGAAACATCAAGTGTGGATATTATGTTGTTGAAAAATGTTTTCATTTGACGCGTGAATAAAATTTTGGATTTCATTTGAGAAACAGCGTTCCTTCAAAAAATATTATTAAAGGCCTGTTTGGCTCTTGATAAAAGTGGCATGCATTAGGATAATGGAAAATGGTTCTACTTGTGACCCCAATGTGTTTTAGTTCTAAAATGCTGATTTGAGTCTCTTAAATGAGGTTCTAAGTGTGTACTGGTTTTCAACGTGATGGCGTGTGTTGCGTCTGTTGGAAATGTTTTGGTATTAAATGGTTTCTGAGGCCCGGTTGGAACTTTATGGAATGTGAAGTGGTTATATATATATATATATGTACATACTTATGAGGCATCTCTACAGGGGGACTTCCCTGTGAGGGTTGTCGTGTAGCGGTGTCCGTGTAAGGGGTTGGCAAGTGCGGTGAGGTGAGTCATGCGTGCGAAGGCCTTCCACTTACACAGTATTATTAAAATCAGCGTGTGTTCTTGGGCATCTTTTAGGGAATCGAGTGACGGTTGCTGGCTAACCCTGATTAGACAGTTTGGTCCCCCCTTGATAGGTAGGCCTTGTGGGGCATGCCACTGGTTGGCTGTGAGGGCGGCCAGTTGGTTATTGACTGTGGAGTACCATGCCGGCACGTAGTCTGAACTTGAGTACGTCCAGGGGTTTTCTAGGGATGTTTAGGATCACCCATGGTTACTTATTTTTCCTTGCTTATTTACTCTCAGTTGTCCTTTATAGCTTATACCATTCTACTTTGTGAAAATGGTTTAAAAATGAAAATTCTTTATTCTCTTTGTGTAAAATTTGAAGATGTAACACTTCTTTCCTTTTTAGAATGAGTTTGTCACTAATGAAAGGAATCCATCATTTGAAAATGTATAAGTGAAATGTCTGGTGTTTTGTGTTTTCAAGTGAAATATTTAGGAAAGCATACTTTTATACATTTTAGTTCAAACCTAGAATCTGTGAATTCTTTATTTATTGGAAGTGCTTTGGGATTAGTTGTTGGGATCACCTACTGAGTACTTTTTTTACTCATGCCTATCTTTTACCTTTTTAGTTGCAGGTTCCTCTGTGTACAGGTTTTCCTGGTTTAGTCGCTCAGTGTTGGAGCAAGGATGGTTTTTAGTTGGGTGATGACCCATGGGGTCACGTAGAGGTACGTTGGTTGTGTATTTTTTTTGTCTGTTTTGTTTAGTTTCTATTATTTTTCTGATTCTGGTTTTCTTTTAGGCCAAACGGTTCCCACCTGTTTACTTTTGTTGCCCGACACTAGTTTCCAACCTGTGGTGATCGGGAACGCCCCTCGGGACGTGCCACGGACCGGCTCGGGTGACCGGTTCAGGTTCGCCCGGGCCGGTTCATGACAAAATGGTATCAGAGGAGGCCCTTTTTATTTGGGTTGTCCGGTAGGTGGAGATTAGGACTGTCGGGACTCGAGAGGTAGGTACAGGAAGGACGTCATGAACCCTCACCCATTCCGCACCTCGAGTGGCTAGGGGTAGTCTGGGAATTATGTCTTTATCTCTTTATGGTTTGTTTTGGATCGATGGATGACAACAGAGACATTCCGATGTTACATCATGATTTCACATGGAGTGGTGACCCATGTGGAGTCCGGGTACACGGTTCAAATTCCTCCAAGTGGTAGACGCTTACTTGGGACATGGCCCACAACCATGTCTCTAGGTTAGGTGTGACTACTAGTCCCTTTCTCCGGTGTTTGATGCAATTTGAGTGTTGTTTTCGTTCTGGTTGGTGTAAGTGCGTTGTCGAAAATGAAAATGGGATTTTGAAAATGGGACAGATTTCATTTAAATGAATTTTAATGTATGAAATGGGTTTTAAAAACTTAAAGCTTTTGATTTGGAAATCTGTTGTTTGCTTGGAATTGGTTGAGAATGTTTTGGGGTGAAACCTAAGGTTCCCTTTATGATCGTTTGCACATGTGTGAGAATGCATGGAATGTTCGTGTTAGTGCATGTATGAATGGAATGTGGATAATGACGTGTGAAATGGGTCCTGAGATTACCTGGGTGTGTATTTCAAATTAAAGGCTTGGCCTTGTCCTCTAAATTGGTTTTAAAATGGGTAAATGGTTTTGGAAGTTTATTATGGTTTGAAATGTGGATATGGTACTTCGAAAATGGAATTCAAAGAAGGCGGTTTTGAAATAAAAAATAAAAGGGATTTTTTTGTGGTGTTGGTATTTGTTTGGTTTTTGAGCTAGATGTTTTTGGATGAAAGCGCTTTTAAGGATATTTCTTTGGCTTGATATTGGTTTCGGCTTGGTGTTATATAAGTTGTTCAGAGATGCTGCCCAGAAAGGTCCCCAAAGTTGATGAGCCATGCCCAGTTTTTGGTCCTTCTCGGACGTTATCTTCCCTTCTTGGTGATTTGAGTCTAGTAGAGATAGTAGAGTGACATGAAGAGGTCAAGCACATCTTCATGGTATTGGGAACTCCCGACGCTCTTTGAGTGCATTTTTTTAGTTTCTTCGAGGGTTCATCTTTGGACGAGTGAGAGTTGTTTTCCCTACCATTACTACAAGCTGGGATGACATGGGTTTTCTTTAAATTCATCTTCTTTTGATGGTTTATACTTGTGTAGGTGAAGACGAAGAAAACGGAAGAGCTCATGTGTGTTCAACATGTACATCAGACAGTGAAAACGTTTGTTGAACATTTCAAGGATCTTGTGTCTTTTTTTTTTCGGGGGTAGTGTCACAGAACTAGATGAAGACTACTCCCTTCATTACGGGTCTTCATCCAGAGAACAATGAGCGAGTCCTACCATTTTGGGAGGACCAATTTTGAGAATTTGGTGCATGAGTTGTTCTTAGCTGAGTTGGTTTCCAAAGTGCAAATGGTTGGAAATCCACCGTATCCAGTCGCTCGTGAAGGTCCCCCATCTGACGAGCAGAGTGTGTCAGGTAAATTTGTTTTCAAAGAGTTCTTTGTAGTGTCTCTAACTTCCAAATAGTTAGACCATCTAATGGTGTACCATCAGTATGGATTTTTACGGCATACGGGCTATCATTTCACACCCCTCCAAAGACATGCCATCATTGCAGGTTCCTAGGTCATCTAGAGAAGTTCTGCAGGAAGCATCGCCTGAAGAAGGCGCTGTGAATGGAGGATTCTAGTGCCTGACTGTGAGGCAGAAGATGCTTCATCCACCAGAGCCCCATCCATAGTTCATGGGGTGATGCTCAGGCGCAGTTAGGAGTTTATGGGGGTGTGATGCCTCAATTCGGGTTTCGTGTTTCGTGTTGGCAATGAAACATTTGAAGTCCTTCCATTTCCATCCTTCCACTATTAAAGTTTTGGTGTTGTTGTAGGTTCTTTGTGTCGTCGTGAAGTTGGGATGGACGTGTTCGTTTGTAATCCAAAAAGTCTGGTGTGTCCGAATTATGATTCTCTGAATTGTATGTTTTTCTTTAAATGTGTGTTTGAACCTTGTATGTGTTAATCTCAGTTTGACTGTGTTCATTTGGGGATGTAAGTGCCTATGGATGGAACGACGTTTTTGGTAATGCTCGAGTTTACTTCGTGGGTAATGTTCTTCTCGGAGGTTTCTCTCTCGTGTTTGGGGATTTTGGTCTATGTCAAGAGTTCCAAGTTTTGGCGGTGGTGTTGTTTCTCTCGTGCTATAAAGGTTAGTTTGGGTTAGTTGGGAGTTCCCTCATCGCCCCCCCTTCCGGGGTGGTATGATTGAGTGTTAAATTTACACACTAGTTGAGTTCCGTGGTGGAGAGAACCCTTCCGTGTTCTCCCATTCTCTTGTATTGTGGTTTCTTTCGGTTTCAACCGGGCATGGTTTTTTTGTTTTTTCTAGTGTTTGGCTGGGTGAATTTATGGGTGAAGAAAGTGTCTGTGGTGGGGAGAATTGTCGCACCCCGACCTTTTGAATTAATTTTCAATTTATTATTTCTTAGTTTCGGGTTCTCGTGCCAAGTTTTGGGTTGATTCCCAATTTAAAATTTTTGACGTTAAATGTTTTTAGTTGGTTTCAGACCCGTGCGCGACCACCGCATGGTTGGCGTAGCCACGAAATCCCCCCAGGTGCTTCTGATAATGCTCGACTGGTCTGAGTTGAGGCGCACGCTTGCGCGCGGTTCATTAAGTCGTGCGACGAGTGCGTGGTGCCCCAGCTTTCAGAATAAGATAAATAAATGGAATTAAAATTTAAGTTTATTTTTTTTATGAACGTTCGATAATAATAATAATAATATTGTGTTGATATTATTATTATTAATGATATTAACGTTATTAATGATGATATTTTTATTATTATATTAATTGTATTATAATTGTCACTATATTATTATTATTATTATTATTAGTATGATTATTATTATTATTATTATTATTATTATTATTATTATAGAAAAAAAGGGACATCGAACACTAATCCTACAAGCGAAACCCCCCTGCTCCTCTCCTCTGCCCACGCGAGGCCAGCCGCCCCCTTCCCTGCTTCTCCCCCTCATCGTTTCCCGCACCTCCCCGCTGCGGCCTTGTTCCCGACAGCCTCTCGCCCTAGCCAGCTGCCCCGCATGATGCCTCGCCAGTGCCCCCTGCATTACCCCGACCGACCTCCGCCTCGGCCCCCCTACCCTCCTCCCTCGTCCAGCTGCATCCGCCACATCCCGCTGCCCTCGGCTTCCCAGCTCCTGACCTCCACCGCCAGTAACCTCCGGCCAGCGCTCTATCGCCTGTGCCGGCCAGCGGCCGTCGACCCCCTTCCTACACCCCTGCCACCCCTTCCGGAGAGTCCCCGCCACTGGCCAGCGCCTCGGCGAGCCCCCCTGCCGGCCAGCGGCCCTCAACCCCCTTCCGGCGCCCCTGCCAGCCCTTCCGGCAAGACCCCACCGTCGACCAGCGCCTCTGGCGAGACCCCGCTACGGCCTGCGGCCTCCGCCGCCTGTTTCGGCATCCCAACCCCCCCCCCCCCCTCTGGCCACCTCCCGGCCTTTTTCCTGTCCCTCTGACTTACCCTCCAGCTCTCCTTCTGGCGTTCCGGCTTCCTCGAGTGTGCCTGCGCTGCATTTCCCAACCGCCGCACCTTCGTCCGGTTGAATTCCGGCCTTTCGCGGTCCGGCTAGCCGCCGCCGCCTTGCTCCAGCCAGCGGCGCACCCGACAGTCAGCGCGCGACCCCCGACGATCTTCCTAGCAATGCGTGCTGGCCATTGTGACTGGTGCGCGACCCCATTGGTCAGGCACATCCTTGCGCCGAGGTGATCTCGAGTTGGTTATCTATTTATGTTTATATTTATGTCATTTGGGCTATTTTATGTGTTTCGTTTCTGTTGTAGCATATTGTCGGAATGATTCCGCGATGCAGTGATCGTCGGCCTGCGTGTGCGCGCGCACCTGCGCGAAGCGTGTTCCTTCATCGAGTTCGGCTGATGACTTCGAGGTCGGTTTTCTCCCACTGAACTTCACTTTAATTTTAGATTTTATTTATTCCTTGTATTTTTATTGAATTTCAATAAATTTCAAGTAACATTAAATAGTTATTCTTAGTGCGGTGACCTGCTGTAAATGAAATCTGTTTAATTTTTTCATTCCACTGGGAGCATTTTTTTTGAACTTAATTTAGTGGTTTTCTTGTGATATGGCTAAATGAGTTCTTTTTGAAGTGTTCAGGACATGTTGAAGTGTGATTGGAAATTTTTTTTGTGTGTGTAAAATGGAAAGTGTATTTCTTATGGAAAATGGTGTTCTCTTAAAACCTTGAGTAGAGAAAATGCTCGTTTGGCCTTTAAAATTTTATTTGGAAACATCAAGTGTGGATCTTTTGTTGTTGAATTTTTTTTCCTTTGATGCGTGAATAAAATTTTGGATTTCATTTGAGAGACATCTTTCCTTCAAAAAAAAAAATGATTAAAGGCCTGTTTGGCTCTTGATAAAAGTGGCATGAATTAAGATATTGGAAAATGGTTCAACTTGTGACACCAATGTGTTTCAGTTCTAAAATGCTGATTTGAGTTTCTTAAATGAGGTTATAAGTGTGTACTGGTTTTCAATGTGATGGTTTGTGTTGCGTCTGTTGGAAATAGTTTGGTATTAAATGGTTTCTGAGGCCCGGCTGACACATTATAGAATGTGAAGTGATTATATATATATATATATGTACATACTTATGAGGCATCTCTACAGGGGACTTCCCTTTAAGGGTTATTGTGTAGCGGTGTCCGTGTAAGGGGTTGGAAAGTGCGGTGAGGTGAGTCACACGTGAGAGGGACTCCCACTTACACAGTATTATTAAAACCATCATGGGTTCTTGGGCGTCTTTTAGAGAATCCAGTGACAGTTGCTGGCTAACCCTGATTAGACGGGTTGGTCCCCCCTTGGTAGGTAGGCCTTGTGGGGCATGCCACTTGTTGGATGTTAGGGAGGCCAGTTGGTTATTGACTGTGGAGTACCATGCTGGTAGGTAGTCTGAACCCGAGTACGTCCAGGGATTTTCTAGGGATGTTTAGGATCACCCATGGTTACTTGTTTTTCCTTGCTTGTTTACTCTCAGTAGTACTTTATAGCTTATACTATTCTGCTTTGTGAAAATGGTTTAAAAATGAAAATTCTTTATTCTCTTTGTGTAAAATTTGAATATGTAACAATTCTTTCCTTTTTAGAATGAGTTAGGCACAAATTAAAGGAATACAAATTTTGAAAAAATTATAAGGGAAATGTCTCGTGTTTTGGTTTTTCAAGTGAAATATTCAAAAAAGAATACTTTTATACATTGTAGTTGAAACCTGGAATCTGTGAATTCTATATTTATTGGCAGTGCTTTGGGATTAGTTGTCGGGCTCACATACTGAGTACTTTTGGTACTCACGCCTATCTTTTACCTTTTCAGTTGCAGGTTCCTTTGTGTACAGTTTTTCCTGGTTTAGTCGCTCAGTGTTGGAGCGAGGTTGGTTTTCAGTTGGGTGATGACCTGTGGGGTGACGTAGAGGTACATTAGTTGTGTAGTTTTTGTTTTTTTTGTCTGTTTTGTTTATTTTCTATTCTTTTACTAATTCTGGTTTTCTTTTGGGCCAAATCATTCCCACCTGTTTACTTTTGATGCACAAAACTAGTTGTCAGCCCGTGGGGATTGGTAACGCCCCTCTAGATTTGCCGCGGACCGGCTCGGGGGACCGGTTCAAGGTCGCCCGGGCTAGTTCATGACAAATAGTATGAGTTTTTATTTGTAATATATTTTCATAATTCTATAAAATATTAAACCTTAAAGAAAATAGGATTATGCGTGTTGAAATAATAATTATAAATAATGGAGTTATTTGATGGTAATATGAGGGTTGTCATAGTATATAGAATATAAATGTCATGAATAATTTTGTAGTTATTTATTGTTGATTTTGGACTAAAATTTAAAAAGAGATCATAAATTCAAAATCTTGAGTAACCTTTTGAGGTTTATGGGGGTTGATTTTAATATAATTAAAGATATTTAATAATATTTTTAGTATTTTTAGGAAGGATATATGTTTAATGTATAGAAATGCTTTAGGTTTAGTATTTAATTTGATATTGATGGTCCATTACTCAGTGAGCATAAAAAACAACCAAATTTTTCTCCGTATTAGGATAACTAAATTAAAAAAAACTAATCATATATAAAATAAAAAACTGAATTCTTATGTTCAATCATAAATATTTAGAAACTAGTTTTTCAAACTAGTATGAAAAATTATGATGTAGTATTTCCTCAAGATAATCCATGACAATTTGTTTTTAAAATTTTATAATATGATCATCATATATAAGATACAAAAAAATCATATAAATTTAATTTTATTATTTATTTATAAAACCTATGTACCCAAATTTTTATAATTTTAAAAAAAGTTTCATTTCTTCATAATAGAGCAGAATATATATATTATCTATCTGTGGTTCTACATCAAAATGAAGTCATTTTTGATGACCACTAGTACAAATATTAGGCCCATTTAATACTAATAATTAATGGTATATGGAACAATGACCATTTACATTAGTGTGAACCATTAAATTATATTTTGAATGATATTAATATTTAAAATAATCAATCCATAACCACAAAATTACCTTTTATATGTACACATCATTAATTAAACCATCAACAAATGTTTTAGTACATATTTGATTCTTTAATTTTTTCTTACATCTCTCAACTGGGTATATCAATCATTATTATAGAATCACTCCAAATTTTTATCTATATAAGGAATGAAATATTAAATTTTCTATTAAGTCAATGTAGGTAGGTAAAAATAATTTTTCCCATTTATATAAATTTAGATAAAAATATTTTTATAATATATATAGTATATTATAATTTTTTAAATCTCGAAAAAATTTCAGATGAAGATGGATATTTTATTTCGAACATCACATATTGACGAATTCAGCATCCATCAGATGCCCCTATTTAGTAATATTTCTAATATAATGTGAAAACCATGAATTTTGTACATAATAAACTCTCCATTTATAATGAACTAAGACAATTTATAGGCATATCCATTTGGTTACAACAATTATCTAATCCATTTATAGAATAAAAAATTCCATTCATTTGAAGGTTATTCACATTATTTAGGATTCAACAAATTCTATGATATTTTATCTTTAAATATATTATGTTCAGGATGCCTAAAAATTTGATGATGATGTAAAAATTCCGTTACCTTATATTCCTTATTTCCATATGTATTCATAATGAAATAAAATATGATATCTAATCTATTCATTAAATATGAATTACATCTATCATATGAAGAATCAACAAATCAGACCAATATGGCATCTCCAAAGAAAATACTTCATTTTATCGAACTGTGACCTCTCCCAAAACAATCTATCATCTGTTGGTTTGAAGATTGTAAAAATATAATGGGAGATAATGAAGATATAGTATATAATACTTGACAATCCAAGAGATTTTTTTTATATTTTTCACATTAAATTTTAGAATTTTTAATATCATTTATATTTCAGCAAAATGGGTGACCTGTATAATGAAATATCTAATAAATTTTTAGAAATAGGTGTATCATCCATTAAAAATGATATATTATTAGCCATCAACCATGAAGTAGGGAACATATTTTGGACTATGGGAACTATACCTAGATTACATACAATATTTTATAAGGTCAGATATTGTAAACATTAATTAAACATTAATTACAATATCCTGATGTGTAAAAACATTTTATGTTGGAACAATATCAATCCATAATAAAATTCATGTCATCAATTAGTGTATTTATACAATAATCATGATTGTTCTTTAGATGTATTTAAATTAACAACATCAAATATATATATATACATACATATATATATATATATATTATTAATTTAACATCTAAGGATTTGAGTTGTAAGGGGTCATGGAAATAGGACAAAAAGAATACAGACTTTTATTTTCACCAAATGGATAGAAAATATTAGTAGAATGACCCAACCAAACATTTTGAGGTTCTATATGTAAATATAGATTCCTCTTATAAATGTTTTTATACAATCATCATCATAAGGTTGATTTATTCTTTTATTGATTGAAATATTATATTTATTACATGTCCTTAATGCATCTTTGTTGCATGAACTAAATAGATGTTGTAGTATAATTAAAATTGTAAAATTCTTTGATTTATTAACGGGAATAAATATGTATTTTTCTAATTTTACCACATTACAATTTGATTTTCTTAATAATCTATAATTTTAAAATTTTTCATATTCTTTGTAATATAAGATTAAAAAATTTGAATGTGAATGATTGATTTGATAACCATGTACCAAATTATAATCCATTTGTTCCTCTCAAAGAAATTTACCTAAAATGTATTCCTTCCATGACATATTGATTTAACCAGAAGAAATATTTTTTAAAAAACCAAATGAAATTATATAATCGTTATAATTCATAAAATTGGAAACTACCTTAAATTTTCGAATTTTAATTTTGAGATATAAATATTACTCGGACGATTTCCATAATCCTTATAATACATATTGATCAGATTCTAGATTCAAAATTTCATTTTGAGTTTCATTTTAGAAATATGCACCAACAACATCATGTACTAAATTTTCACGTTGTGATCGTTTATGAAATAAAAACACTGTATTTAAATCTGAATTATTTTTTATTGTATTGATACAAAACGTCATAATTTTTTTTGAAACAAACTATAAGTTATGAACATCCACATTATCAAATGATTCATATCATATAAAATCACACACCTCACCTGTTAACATAATTTTACAATATTATATAAACTCTAAACATGTTGTTGAATAAATTATTAATTATTCAACAACATAAATGTAGAAATGAATTATACCAGCATAATTTATATTTTTTTATGATTTCTCAAATAGTGATCCTTAAACAGAAAATATTTTCTATTTCATAAGTCAATAATTAATTCTAAAACATTACTAATAAATTTTAATTTAATTTAAAAAATTTATTCAAATATTTAACAATTTATTCCAATTCCATTTAATATATAGAAAATTAAATTAGATAATACCCCTTTATAGAAAATTTTATAAATTTTACAAATTGATGATTGATTTATGATTATTTATAAAAATTTGTACTATATGTTATTAATTATTATTTATTTATACTCAATATTACTAATTTTATTTAACGTATATAATGTTATTTTAAATTATATAAATTTATAATAATGATTTATAATTTTTGAAAATTTCTTAAAATTTACTTTGGATATTTAATAATTTATATTTATTTTTACTAATTTATAAATTTTTGAAATATATTATTATTAATTATATTAATTAGTAATATATTTATAATAACTTTTAATGACTAATATTTATTTTACTAATTGATATAAATTTATTTAGAAATTATATAATTTTATAAAAAAAATTATACTTTTTTATAATTTATACTCATCGAGGTATACATTATGATTATTTATTTAAATATATTCATGTATTTAAAAATTAATAATGCTTTAAATTAATTTTAATAATTTTATATTTGTTTATAACAATTTTAAATAATATACACTAATTAATAAATTTATTTATTAATTCTCTTTTTTATTAATTTATATTCATTTAAATCGGTTTCACTGCAATTTCACTAATTTGTTTAAATTTATAGTTATTTTATTATTTTATACTAATTTTAATTAATCCATTATATTTTATATTAATATCTATTAATTTATAGTTTTTTGAAATTAGGTTAATTTTTAGAAAAGTATGATAATATATAATAGTTTCAACTTTTATTTATTTATTTATCAATGTTTTTTTGATATAAAATATTTTTTATCTATTTATCAATATTTTTATTAATTTTAGTCTGCTTTGAATAATCTATTCTAAAATTTTTAATTTAATCAAAATTTTATTATTTTAAAAATAATTATATATATATTTATAATATCTTTTATTAGTTTAAAAAAAATTATGATAATTAAAATTAACATACATGAGTTTTTATTTTAATATTTCATTTTTATATTAATCCACAACAATTTTTTATTATTTCTGTTAAATGATCGGCATGGTTATAACAATTTATATTAATTTTTTTCTATTCATATTAATATTTAGTAATTTACATTAATTTTAACATATTAAACAAATTAAAAATTTATATAAATGAAAAAAATAAATAGAAAAAAAACTTGAACAATTAAACACAAAAACAAGAAAAATTAAATAAATTAAGAAAGTACATTGGAATTATTAGGTAAAAAACACAGTCATCGGAAGACAGCTCAGGACACATAGAAACGATGTGACCATGGGAGAGAATATAAAAATGATATAGGGTGGGTATATATTTATTGTTCGATTGTTTTTTTATTTTCCATATAAAAAAGTATATTGGTGATATATATTAACAAAAAGTAGTGTTTTGGGGATGGGTTTTTCTGATTAATTAAAGTTTCATTGCAAAAATTCACTACAAAAAAAATTCAACCTATCCCAAAACGTTTTTAAATGGACCTTCCTTTTTAAATAAAACCTTCCTCCAAACTATTTTCAAGAGATCTTTTATAAATAATGGTTTTGTAACAGAACCAACACAAAAATAATTTTCATTAAAACTATTCTTGATGGATTAGGAAATTCATGTCAAATAGTTTTTTTATTTAATTATGTGGGATGTCGTGCCAGAATACTTTTTCAACGTACTAGGTAGTACGATGAAATAAGTCACTGGATGGAAAAATCATGATAGAATTTCTTATCCATGTAAAAAAATTAACTTTACTATACCATTTAATACCAAATTTCTATCTGCTGTAAAGAATTCATCAAAAAAAATCTTTTCTTATAGTGATAGAATCAATTGACTACATCAAAATAGAAAATTGAATTTATGGTTATTAATATCGGAAAATATCACACTTGTGTGTAAACCTTATATATATATATATCCAAAAAAGTATTCTTTGGGGTAATTGTTATGTGATCCATAAAAGAAAGGATATAATTTAAAATTAATTTTTGGATAATTACTGTTATGAACATTTATGATAAATACAAGTTCTAATGTGTATATATATTTATTTTATGTCATAAATGGTGGTTTATTTAAATGCTACATGATTTATTATATTATTAAAGAATTATAATTTTAGAATATTTATATTGAGTTATTCAAATTCTATTTTCAATGGAATTTTATATGTAACGAAATTTATATATGATATGGAGATTGAAAATATCGTACGTTTTGTATATTTTGTCATATGATTACTCAGGTTTTGATTAATTTTCAAATCAAACATGTTATGAAAAGAAATGTTTTTAAAAGCCAAATTTAAGGCTAATGAGTTGAACCCTTATGCGTTAATATTTAACAAATGTATGTTATTCACACTTGGGAATGGATTTAATTCTACAAAAGTGATGTAATATTATCCATGCATGAGTATGAAATTCATGTAACACGAGGTGCCTAATAAATCCTTGATATGTCCCATCCCTACATATTTTCGTGATATAGATGCATAAGAAATCTTCCTGAAGCAGATATCTAATATAACATGACTTCAATTTTCATCTAATGTAATATAACTCCAAAACAAGAGTTGATTTAATATATCATGGGTAGTTTCTATTCACACATGGGATATCTAATATATGTCTATTTAATTTACACTCGACAATCTAGTTAATAGAATGATATCTTGTCGAACCATCTTGTACATACAGAAGTCAGCACTCGACTTGATGACTCTAATACATTTAAATATTATAATAGATTAAATTTTTTTAGATACTAATATTTTTATAACCCAACATCCAAATACATGTGTTGTTTGAAACAAGTGAGTTTTTCTCTTTTTATTTATATTTTTTCTATTAAAATCTCTACATCACATTACACGCTTGTTTGTTCACAACAATTATTTTTACTTTAGGGGCTAATGTATTCTAACACAAAAAAAAACTTAGGAATATCTAATTTTTACTCTTTCAATCCTTTAATTAGAATATTCCTAAATAACATAGTTCTATTTTAATCATATGAAATACTATGTTTTTTAATTTCATTTATCTTAAACATTAAATGTTTTCTAAAAATTCATAATTATGTAATTCGTTCAATTTGATGACTTAAAAACGTAAATTGTGGGAAAATAAATATTAGAAATAATGAATGAAAAATAATTCATTTTTTAAAACAAAATTTCTTTCTAAGAAATTATTTCCCAAATTCTGGATATTAAACTATATGCTAGGATAAATATTGGGAATAAGTCAAAATCATACAAATTAAGTAACAATAATTATTGTTCTAAATGTTAAGAAAACATAGTCTAATTAGAATGAATTTTTTAATATTATTATTGTCTACATTGAGGTGGGGTTTTTTATTTAGATTTATAAACCAATTGGGATCACATTCAATAAGAATTTATTTTGGTAATCAATATGATCATATGATATAATTGATTATCAGTTTCAAACCCATATCAACATAATATTTGTAAATAAATTCATATATTTGTAAATTCTATATTTTATATTTTGGATATAATAAGATATGTTATTGTAAAACCCACTTCATGGCTTCCATCGATGATCAACATTCTGTAAGGAAAACATATTCTTATCTATTAGGAAATATTTGATTATGTAAATTCAATAGTGTTTGTTTTAAAAAGAAATTATACTCTGCCCTTTTTCTAAAAAAATGAGTTCTTGTTGATATTATACACTTATTAAATTATCTATAATTCAAATACACATCCCATGGATTTTGGTCTCAAGTAGGAACTCTTAATATTTCTTTTCAATTAAAATGAATACAGGAAGTTTAAATTTATCACTGTAAGCATCGTCATTTCCTTGGTGTATTTTCATATAATTCTATCTCTTAATCTAACTAAAACGTAATTTTATATTTTTATAACAAAAATTTAAAATCAATTTAATGATTTAATTGTAATATATATGTTTTTACATCAACATTTCATTATTTTATATCTATTCTTGGCTGGTTCAACATCCTACTTCAAAGACACTACTCTATCCCTTATGAATTTTTACTTTGGTATAAAATGGTAATTTATATTGAATATTTATTCTATATTAAATTTAAAATTATACATAAGGTTAAAAATAGAATAATTGTCTACTAAGATAATGATTTATTTATTATTCTTTTAGAATTATGGAATTAAAAACATTAATAGCTAAAGTTATAACAATTTTGTTTTGGAACTGTATACAAGAAAATTTCCAAATGACTGATGCAAAAAATATTAATCGAGTATTTAAATAATGTATGAATGGAAATAAATATAATAATTAAAAGGATTGTGATTTAAAAAATTATATAATTTTATTTTATTATTCTGGAATTATGTAATGATTGAAATAAATTTGGGAACATATTAATAATATTTTCTTAAAACAAATTTACATTAATATTTTAACTTATTCATCATAAAAATGTTTATAATGTATTTTGTTTTCTGATATATGATATCAATAAATTATCAATGTTTTTATTTTGGGACAATTAAGAATTATCATATATGTGGATTGAAATGAATGTTTTTTAGTTTCATTCAAGCAATGCTGAGAAGCCAATTTGATGATTTGTAGCCATGTTATGGTTCTTTGGATTTATACACATTGATGGGTGGGCTTGAAATTATAGAGATCCTTAATTAATTTGGTATCATTTAATATCTCATTATAACATAATATGTGGTCAAGGTGAAGATTTCCTCCTCCAATAAGAAATGCATATGCGACCTTTTTTAGACTCATCCATAATGTATGGTCTTGGGGTTTATAAACCCCTTCATAAATTAGGTATTAGTTGTTATTTACCCCATCTATAATGTGTGGGTGATTTTTATTTACATTCTTATATAATGTGCTGGGGATTTAATTTTCCATGATTCCATCATAAACCACTAAATATTTTTAGTGTAAATACATTGAATTCATGAGATACAAATATTAGGTCGCAACTTAAGGTAATGTGATAAAAAATTAAATGATAAAAGATAATTTTTAATATAAAATATTTTTCATGAGATGTCATGTTTTTTCATGAAACATATAAGAGATTCTTTATTTCCATTATGATTGTATAAGCATTTTTTTATTAATTTTATTATTGAATGATGTTGGTTAAATGTTTGAATTAAAAAAAATATTATTATTAATTGTTGTAACATTTGGAAAATTTATTTCATAAAAATAACATTATTTTTGAAATCTTCTTATAAATATTTACATTGGGTGAAATATTTGGTTATTTTTTTGAAATTTTTGACTTTTCATTGAATTTTGAAAATATTAATTCTTCTGAATATGCCAATTATATTCAATAAATTTATTAATTTAAATATAAAAAAATTTTCAAAATCATTTAACGTAAAATAATTATTATTTTATTATATTTAATCCACTTTATTTTTTTTATCTAACTTCATATTTTATTTTAGTATAAGTTTGTCGTTGTGTTGAAAAACATGATTTTATAGAAAAATGATTAATGTTCATTAGGATTCGTATCATAAATAAATTTAAATAACCATATTGATTAATTATTTATATTAAATATATATATATATATATATATATTTATTGATATTTATTTATCTTCATATAATAATCATTATTAATCAAATATGTAATATAAAATCATATTTTCCTTAAAAAATACATTTCATGAGAACTCATTTTTTATCTCATTGGTGAGTGTATTTTTGAAATTCAAATTTCCCACTTCTATTTATTGAGTTTATTAAAATTAATTCAATATATTGAATCACAATAATATATATTATATAATAATTTTAAATTAATTTTTTCCAGAATTATACTGAAAGAAAAAAATATATATCCACAATTAACGTAGAAATGGGTTTACCTATGGTTAAAAAAATGATAAGGGTCAAAATCTATTAAAAAATATATAAAAAATATTTTATGATAATATATCAACTTTATAATGTCTAATTATATAGAATAATACATTTTTTACACTTACAGAATGATATAAATTTGGTTAAACCTATATCTTTTCAGAACATAAAACCATTTCACTCTAATTACTTATAAATGGCCACCCCACTCCCCTCTTTATCACACGCTGAAAAATGTTTGGCTCAACCAATACCTACTAGAATTAATTAAAAATTTCAATATACTCATCCAAGAACCCTTTTTATCATAAATCCATTATATAAGTACTTAAAATATAATCCTAATGAGGTAGTCCTAGATGAGGTAATATTACAAACTATGTATTTTTATTTTATTTATTCTTATTCCTCATTACAATATTCTTCATACATTTTAATATGAAAAATATTTAAATCCGATGTACTAGGATATTATTATATTAAATTTATAACTAAAATCCATCTCCACTTCCATAAAAGAGGATACAAAATCATCATTCGTGTGTATGATGGACTTCTTCCTTGCGAACCAATGTCATTATTTTTCAATAATCACGTCTCAAAGATTATTTTAATGATGCATTTAATGTATATATATATATAATATTTATAATATATTTATACTTATTGATATTTTATACCGCCTATAAATTCTTTTTCTATCCCTCCCATGAGAGATATGATAATGTTGTTCGTTTGTATGGCAGACTACTGCCCCAGGAAGCGATGTGACTCATTTTTGTGTGTCTCTTTTCATAGATGGTAATAAGGATAATTTTGATGAATATATGTGAAATAGATGAAATAAAAATGTTATTAATGAAATATTTATTATTATTATATTAGAAAATATCATTTCCTTTTCCGTACTGAAAACTCATATTGTTGTTCATGTACGTGTGGTCAACCGAATTAATTTTTCCGAGTGATTATTTTTCATAAACACATAAAAATAATGTTATTTAAGTATACTTACATAAATTATATGGTATTTATGTTATTATGATCCTTATGGGAAGATAAAATAATACATACCATTATTCCATAATCATAATTGAAAAATGGAAATGTTACTCATGGTTATGTATGACCCCCAATCTCCATGATAACAACATAGTTCATTTTTCTAAATAAATCCTGACATGTTTTAAAAGTAAAATTTCTGAAAAAAATATGTTAATTATATAATAATAATAATAATAATTTATAGTTTTAAATAATGACCACTTTGACTAAGGTCAACACATTGCAGAAATTTTGAAACAATGAACTGAAGGTCCTAAAAACAACCCATGTAGATTTTACTAACTAAATATTAAACTATTTAAATTAAAATATATAAATAAATAAATATTTATAATGTATTAATACTATAAAATTATATAAATATATTAAATAATTGATATAATCTTATTTAATTGAAGTTAATGTACATGCTAGGATAGTTTGTACTGGAGGTAAGGGGTTTCTCGTCTTACTTTTATTTCTATTACACTTATGCCTTAGTAACCATTTATTTTTTATTTTTTATGTATATAATTAAAATATTCCATGTAATATAATAAATACATCATGATAATGGTATTTTATATTTTAATTATAATTCATTTATCAAATGGGAATGGTTTTAAAGTTTCTATGTGGTACTAAATTTCAAATTAAATTTATTTACATTGGCTTATATTACATATTAATTGTGATTGATATTATATGATTATGAGTTTAATTAAAATTTATTATCTAATATTGTAATTATAATTTTTTATTTCAATTTACATTTGATAATCATAATCTAGTAATTGTTTAATTTTCAACTGAACATTATGATTAGTGTAAGGATTGCTCATCTCAAATTGTTTTCTTTGTGACATTTGTTTAAGTTATGCACCTATCATCCCAATATAGAATATATTTTGAAATTATCATATGTATTATAATTTATACCAATATGTTCATTGTATATAAAACATCATATTATTTTATTCATTCTTGGGGCTTATGATTTAAGATTTATGAAATTTATGAAGGCTTTAGGTTACAATATTCATTCATTCTATATTTTTATTGTTTATGGTTTTTTTGCAGGAAATTATTTTATCCTATTTTCCTTATCTTCATTTATTTTATTTTTCTCTTGTAATTATTTTGGTTAACATGATTAATTTCTACTTAATCCATTAATTATTGCAGAAAAATTGAAATATTAATTTTTATGTGATTTTGATCATATATATTTTCTCTATTTTTGGTATTATTCTATTCCATATCCATATTTTATAAAATGTTTTGAAAAAAATTATTACCTACATATAAAATATTTTCTATGTAATTTTTACATGTTCTTTTATGTTTTTTTAAATAGTTAGAAAAGAAATTTTCAATATGTTTTTTTAAATTGGTATCTTTTGACACACTTTTTGAAAATGTTTTGAAAATAATATATTTTAAAAAATATTGATAGGAATAGATTTTCCCATCATTATTTCCACTTCCAACTATAAATATTACATTAGACATTTCAACAGTTTATTTTTGAATAAAATTATTTTCACACGATTTTGTGAATATTTAGTTATAAAAATTTATTTTCCCAACGAAATGTTTTTTCATTAAAAATGTGTTTAAAGATATTTTTATTGTGTATATATTCATCAAAATTATAAACCCTTACTGTTACTTATTCCCTTGTGGGGATATTTTGTAATGATTTTATCTTCATTCATTCTCTAGATATACTATGATTGTTTCAAGGAGATTATCATGGAACCCATTTCTTTTCAAAATGTTAATCATATCTTAAAGAGATTATTATAGAACCACTTTCTTTTTCAAAGGTAAATCATGTTTCAATGAGATTTTCTTTGACCCTATTTCTCTTCCACAAGTCATTAATGATATAAAATGAATAATAATTATTTTGAATATTATGATAAAATTCATGATATATGTTATTTATTTAAAATTCATAGACATTTTATACAATATGATATCCCATATAGCCCTGGGTGAGGAAATTATAGATTATATTTTATGTGTAACCGAATTGCATTAGATAATCCTAAATAGATTATATGATGGGCGTACAAAATTGTTCTCTAATTCATTGGTAAATTATTCTGTTCTCTAAAAAATAATATTGGATGTTGGAAAATGGTTATTGAAATTATAAGGGTTTATTAAGAGTTTTACGATGTTAATTTCACAAGATATAAAAAATTATTTTATACGGTTATGGATTATAAAGGTTCCCTCCTATCAATAGTGATATCTCATGGATCCAGATTGTTGATTATGATGACTCTTTCTTTTTTTAATGCTCTATACCGTGTTTTCATGCATCGTTATCAAGGTTTTCATGGGGATAGACATTCTTATGTAATTCTCATGAACATATATTATTTCATCGAACACTTATGTTCTCTTTATGATCACTAATAATATATAAGAGTTAATGTATATGTTTAATGTTAAAAAGAATATGAGATCACCCTTCTTATGTATAATTTTCCTCATGTTATTAAGAGTGATTTTGAATCAATTATTTCTAAAATGGTTTCTTATGGAAAATATTAATTACCAAATATGTAATATTATAAAATTTTTATAGGGGGAATGATAATCTCTAAAATTTATGGGTATTATTAGTGTAGGAGTTGTTCTTAATCATCTAAAACTATTAACATAAAATTACCTTTAAAATTTATGTGATCATTCTTTACCTTTTGATGTCGTGTGGTTTGGATTGAAAAAATTTGGTCACCTTCATCGGTATAAACACTAGAACTGTAATGTTTATGTTTTCAGTGCCAAATATAAGAGTGTGGGTTTTAGGATATTATACTACCTATAATGGTTTATGCTAAAATAAAATAGTATCCTCTTTTCATAGATTTTATTATTGTAGAAAACATTTTATTTTTAGGAATAGTATGGGTTTTTATATGTAATATATTTTCATATTTCTATAAAATATTAAACCACAAAGAAAATAGGTTTATGTGTGTTTAAATATTATTTATAAATACTGGAGTTATTTGATGGTAATATATGGGTTGTCACAGTATGTAGAATATAAATGTTATGAATAATTTAGTGGATATTTATTGTTGATATTGGATTACAATTTTAAAAAGATCATAAATTCAAAAGCATGAGTAACATTTTGAGGTCTTATGCGGGTTTATATGAATATGATAAATGATATTTTATAAACTTTTTATTGTTGTTAGGAAGGATATATGTTTAATTTATAGAAAACTTTTGAGTTTAGTATTTGATTTGATATTGAGGTCATTATATATATTTTTGAAACATATATTGAAAGTTATAGATGAACTTAGGGATTGAATTTTTTTTTTCCGATAAGATGATTTGGGTTATTTTGTGAATCATTTAACATAATTTTATGTAGTATATATGATAATGGTGTATATTGATTAGTCTTTTATTTTTTTGTGATTAAATTTATTTATTGATAAAGGATAGGTTTATTTGTAGAGATAATGTGACTACTAATTTCCCTGATCATTAATGTTTTGTTTTTTTCAGGGGTTATGTGATGGAGAATTAGTAGATAAAATTTAATTTATCATAGGATAATCATGTCATGATGTTATATAAATTGAATTTTTTGAAGATTAATGTGTCACTTTTTCAAAATATGGTATCACATAATTTTATTCAGATTTATCAATACTAAATGCGTTTTACACAATGAAGGATTGTTGGAAGACCCATGTAAGAATAAGAAAAAAAAATTATATTTGATGACAAAAATTTTATTAATAATAATATTTAATTACATTAATTATTGTTCTAGTTCAAATGATTTAACAAAATTTATCAAAAATGGATGAAGGAAATCAATAATACCATTCTTATACCATATAGATAATTAAATTTTTATTATAATTGAAAAATTGAATTAATGTAATTTTTATACACCTTAAAAAATACTGTTCACTTTTAAATTACTATACAATATATTAAACACCTATTCATACCTCAAAAATTCCATGAATCGTGATTTTTTTATGATAAAAGTTTTAATTATCATGTCTCTAATCTCCCCCAACATGGAAATTATTGTCAAGGGAATTATATTTTATTCCCATTAGTAGTAAAATTTCCAAAAATTAAAGATTTTAAAGAGGATACTGATGTGGGATAATTTCACAAAGAAATATATATATATATATATATATATATATATATATATATGTTTTTAATTTTCTATATATTTTAAATTTCATCAGATTTTTTGGAAATAACACATTTTGTAAATTTCAAAAAAAAATTATCAAATCATTTTATGAAATTCATGTTCATTATGATTTTTTAGATATGATTGTACAAAATGTAATTTTTTCAAAAAAAATTTCATTTTTTTTAATTCTATCCAATCTTAGAGTACTAGAATTTTGTGGACTAGAAGATCAAGAATTTGAAAATCGGATCAGTAGAAGGAACTCTCCAAACACTAGTGATCCAAAATATGAAATAATATCTTCAACAAATATTTTCATAGTGTTTCCCTTACTCGTGAATTTTTAATTCAATATGACAAAAACATTTCCATAAAAAAGGAAAAAAATTAACAAATAAAATTTAATTTTCATTTCTAAAAGTCTGTTCCTATATCCATAAGTGAAGCATTGGACACATTCGATTCATCAAAGTAGAAATGGTATAATATTTCTGACTTGGCATCCACATATATCAATAACTCAAATAATGAAATTACTCTTCATTATATGTTCCTAATCCAATTTATTAGAGTGTCCCACTCATTCATCCAATTCCACTGACCTCCTACATTTTAGGGCGTCAATATTTATTATCTATGTAACTTTTTATTCACTATATATTTCAATATAAGAACTTCTAATCACATATAATCCAAAACTACCCTAATATGTCATTATGTTCTTATAAATTCAATTGTAAGAGTGATTGAAACATAAAAAAATCAATTATGATGATATGAACATCTACAAAACATCTATTAGTGACATAGTCTTAACAAACATGTATATTAATTAATTTTTTATGAAAATTATATACATTACAAAAATAAATGCCTAAGGACCATAATAGTATAGTGTCCCTGTAGACATGGAAGAAAAGTCATATATCATGGTGAATAATTCTTAAAAACTACCATAAATTTCTCTACCTTTAGTAATCCTACATAAAACCTTTCTTCGTAAAATGGGGAAAGGAAATAATAGAGATGTGTTAGCTAAAATGATCAATCAGGGTAGATAAGTGTCATGTGTTAGCATAATTATGAGCATAATGGTATGAGATCATTTTAATGAAACTAGCGGATCATACCCTAAATATCATATATGTAGCGGTATAAAATTACTTCCAGCGGACTATAATTGATACCTATCAAGGCACTCCATGGGTAGCTACACCCCCTGGGCGGGACACACCACCATCCCCAGTGGCAGCCATTTCCTCATGAAGCCCTTGGGCGGAGAGCGATGCTTCGTCAAACGCTCACATGTGATAGGCCACAAAAATCAGATACATTCCTACCTCCTTTGACTCTGATACCAACTGTTGAGACCCGAAGCTTTACGTACATGGACTTTACATTACTTTTACTGAATACTTATTACATAACAAAAACACACACACAAGGACTGTAATAGTTTAGTGTCTTTGGAAACTCGGAATATAATCTTCTAATCGTGGTGAAAGATCTTCAACATCTCCCATAAATATCTTCCCTTTTTTACCTAAAACTTTTCTTTATATCCTGGGGAAAAGAAAACATAAAAGGGTGAGATCAAATTCTCAGTAAGGGTAAACAAAAGAAATATCAATCACATCATATTCATAAGAACATAAAATTTTGGAAATCTTAACCTGCAAAAGAGATCATAATATCATAACATGGGATAAATCATAGAAGTGAAATGTTGTCCCAATAATCATAACATAAAACATTAAACTTTATGGAATACACACATAATCATAGAAAATCATTTCTTATTAGTCAAGACTCATTGCCAAGACTATCTTAGTGGAGAAAGTCCATTTCTGAACCGAGTTCACTCCTCGTTTCAGTCCTGTTTCACTGAACCGGTTTAAACAGCCGTTCCAGCCATGTCTATCTCATGAGATATATAATCTTTACCTAATGAATATGAGGGAGATATAGGTTTCACCCATCTCATAATGATACCATTCATATGTGTGCCACAAAATCATAAATCATACATCATTGCATAACCCATGTAATAAAAATGGGATTCACAAACAACAAGACATCATAAAACAATTCATATAAGATAAAGGAATTCATAAAAATATTTCCATCACAACATAATAAAATAAATGTAATAATAGGGATAGAAACATAACACTATATTATCTTAGATGGAAAATAATTTTGATAAAACACTTGAACTCCATTCTTGAGGAAAATATCCTTTCTACTTCGAAAACATTTTCTTTTAATAACATGTCATACAATTTTAAACTAAAAGAAGTGGATTAAAAATAAACTTTAAAACTTGTAAAGGAAGCTTCTTGGAAATAATGTTTAAAAATCCATTCATGTCGTATAAGTTAAAAAAACATTCTTCTCGTCCTTTTGTCGGAAAAGTCAAAAAGTACCTCGTACGAAAAACGACAGAAGATTTATTTCATATCTTTTACTAAAAACTCACCGAAGGGTAAAATTGGATTTAAACAATTGTAGGTGGATGGAAATAATATTACATATTTAGGAAACATGGATGTGGATGATAAAATACACCCCAGTAAATTTCAAAGTATAAACAATCTCGGATAAAAATGAGATTGTGATATTTCTCTTACCTTAGGTCCGATTTGCTTCGTAAGTGTCAGAACCTCCTGTATAATGATTTAAATTATGTTATTGACTTATCCCAGAATCATACTCATTTTTAGAATATCATATATGGTTCACTTATGACTTTATATTACCCATTCTTTTGTAAATTCCATATTAAAGAGAGTTTTTGGTAAAATCGTTTCGTTTGTCATCCGTGTTTTGACTTGTAATTATTCATATGATTACTTAGATCATGATTACATAATTCCAGAATATAAAACATGATTTAATTATAAGATATAATCAGAATCTACATATATATAATATATCGATAAATGGAATTAAATACACTGTTCATGGAGACGGTAGGCCGTACGTACGCATGAACGCTGTTTTCGTTTCCTTATTGAGTTGAATGGAATTAAGTAGATGACATACATATATATATACACATAAATACAGTCTCATTATTATGTCATATATTTCATGATAACTTATTATATATACTTTATAATCATTCATGAATGGTTAATTATTGAGAATCAATCTCATCGCATCGTGGAGACGGTATTCCGTACGTACGCACGAGCGATGATATTGTTCCCATGATAGTGGAATTTTAATGGAGTGTATGTATACTATTAAATAATAAATATAACTTTAAAATAATCATATATAGTTATTATTTACACCATTATACCCATCCAGGTAAGGTGGTGGTGGAAAATAGATTACACCACGGCGTGGAGACGATATTCCGTACGTACGCACGCGTGGTGATCTCATTTTCCATAGGATGGATAGATGGTGAAATAGGGTTGTTTCATAATTATAATAAAATATCAGTATATTAGTGATAATGATGTTATTACTCCATAATGAAAAAACCTAAGAAGAAGAGGTGGAATAAGAAATAAAGTTGAAAGAATCGGTAATAGACATTACCTCTTCTTTGAAGCGCCTCTTTGAGACCTCCCCTTAGGGCACTAAAAATGGTGTTTTAAGAAGACCAGGACCTCTATGATGTTTCTAGGGATGTGAAGAAGACAATTTGGCAGGGTTTGGCCGAGCATGAAGGCTCTATGTTGTGTGAGGAAGAGAGGGGCACCTTTGGAATAACTAAAAATATTATTTTATTATAAAGTCAAAATCGGTTTTTAATAGCTCCAAATAGATATATTTCGAAGCTAAGGTGGGTATGGGTCGAAATCATCTCATCCAATATAATTTAGACAAGTTTATGTTCCTATTTTAACCTTATCATTTAGATTTAACATTAAGTTAGATAATTTTACTTTTACCGTGTCTTTGTGTGTTGTTACACTATAAGGCTAATAAACTTACTATAACAATCCAAACGAACCCCATGTTGTTTATTATTAATATATATAACCTTATCTAAGTCATTTGGCCGAACCTTTGATTTTTATGAATAAAATAACAATTAATAATATAGTATTTGTTTTAAAAACTATTTTATGTCAATTTTGACACTATTTGGTAATTGATTTTTGTGAAAATCATAACAGAATTATTAGTTCAATTTTTTTTAATTAAATCAATAATAACATGTCATATTAACATATAAAATTATTTTAATTCATAAAAAGTTTAATATTACATTTATTTGGGTATTTATAACATCAATTATGTCAATATTTCATTAATAAGATAATTACTACGTCATCATTGTATCATAAATAAATTAAATTATTTTAAGTCTAAAAATTAAAAATAAAATACCATTATGTAGGAAATCGTTTTATCTTTATAATGAATATTTATAGTAGAATTTATCTTATGTATAACACTATATAAAAAATGTGTTAGTTATTAAACTTTGATTTTAACTATTTTAACCCTTCTTTAAATAAATTGATAATAAATGTCCTAATCTAATCCAATTGGGATAAATGGTCATATTTTATTCATAAGGTTGTTTTTGGTCGAATTACATTTATCCAATAGAATTAGGACATGTGTTAGGGTAATAATAATATCATTTTTTCCCTTAACTACCCTATTTACTTTTAACCGTGGTAAAAAAAAGTATAAAGTATCTATTCACCAAATATTATTTTCCTCTCAATGAACCAATTTTATTCCTTGATATTAACTGTGTCTCTCATATTTTTGAAATTCTACTCACATAAGCAATAAAATTTAATTTTATGAAAAATTCAGTTTTTTAACTACCACCTAGTGGTTTCACTATTCATTAAAAAAAAGTTTCCAGAAAAATACCAAAAATTAGGCCTAAGATATATTTGATATTATGAATTCAAAAATGATTTCTATTTTACCAAATTCAAAACATATCAGTTACATTAACTAATTTACGAATTAATTCCCATCGTCAAAACAAATAACATGTTTTCAGAGATAATAACTATCAAAAGATTAACATTGTTTATGTCTGGTTTAAATGTGAAATTACATCCAATGACCAAAATTTTATTAAATTGTAAAAATATGTTCTAAATATACTTTAAAACCACTCAAATTAACAATTCATCAATATTAATTATTTCGATTAAAAATGTTGTTTTTAATTAAAATTTAGTTATTTTCACTATTCATCAGAATATGGAAGTTATCTGAAAAGTACCAAAATTTCACCCTAAGCTAATTTCGATATTTCGAATCCAAAAATGAAGTCCATTTTGAAAAATAAAAATTACAAAATTTCCAAAAGTGGTTATTACTATTCATAACAGCTAGTTTTAATAATATCTTAATAGCATATCATTGTTTAGTGAAACTCGGTATTGCGTAATACACACTCTATCGAGGAAGGTCGTGATTGCGTGTAATGAAAGGCAAGTCAAGGATACGTGTTGTGCAAGCTTCTTTTGGTGTAGTGTACAACATAAGATATTAATGAAATTAAAAATAATATTTTTCATAAAATCTCGGGGTGTTACATTCTACCCCCCATAAAATGAATTTCGCCCCCGAAATACGTCGGGGTTATAAATGGTTTACTACTCGAAAGTTTATTTAATAGAAACCCACATCGTAAAAAGGAATACCAATACTTGTCTTTAAATCTAAAGTCTGAAATGTAACGGTTTCCTAAATTAACTCATCACTGTGTTTCCACGTAGGAGAACATTGGTGAAAATATGGATATGGAAGAAAAATCTAACCATCATGTTCTGATGGAGAGTGGTAGAGAACATGGCTATGAAAAATCCATCAATCACAAAGCCATAAATTTGTGATGATCTAAGGTACCATCTGATTCATTGGATATTAGAGCACTAGGACAACATTTTTGGTTTTCAAGATCATTTCCCTAAAGTTGATGAAATTGGAATTAGATGAAATACTTTTGTGATTTTGGTACAGTGTCACTGTTGGTCGTTCTTTGGACAATTTCCACTTCATCACTTAAAGAAATGAAGTTGAATTTTTCATTCGTTATGTGTTAGCGGATCATGTGATAGAGTGATGGGTCATTCCATCTATCTCAAAAAAAGGTTAGAAAAGTTATCAATAAAATACATAAGTCCATCTATAGTGAGATTAATCGTATATGATTCCAAAAATGAACTTATACTTTATATATCATACCGCGTAATAAAATAAAACTAGTTTCTACTAACCAGGGACTTCCTATAGGCCAGTGGTAGGCGATAAAGGCCAGTCACACTTCAGTTGTGGGTTCGATTCCCACAGCCTTGTCCGACGCAATGGGCTATCGCCCATCCTACAGGTTGTCCTTTTTCTAGAACTACATTACTATAACATCCCATCAATAATATCAAAAAAAAATTCTATCCTTAAAAAATACTAAATTATTCCCAATATAATCCATTCAAATATTTAGGCTTATCCAAAATACTGATGTCCAATCTCATATTACAGTGAAAACGATTACCAAAGAGTTCATATAACAAGCATGTTAATACCATCATTGATCCCCATATATCATGAGATATGTCTTGTTGGTCACATTCCAAACATTCGAAGGCCTTAATCATGTATTCTCTTGAAAAATGAATACCCATTGAATCTTAGAGAAAACATGAGTGCTGTCAAAAGTTAACTCTTTTCACATTCCAAAACCTCGAACCATGATATAACTATTTCCTTATATCAGTCATGAGCTCATGAATACTATCGAAAATTTCATTTTCACCTTATCCTATCATTATGCGCATATCATATTTTTTCCAAAAATATCTCAATCACTTTCCATGGTTACCGGTACCATAAAATTATTGAAAACCACAATAGCCCAATACATAAATATTCCAATATTCTACAATACAGTATACAACATTATTTTGGAATCCCATTACATAAACACTTAATCATTCCACCACATCGTTGTCATATTCAACATCGCCAATAGTGATCGCATGTGACTTCCCATTGTCCTTTTCCTTAAGTGGTTGCTCATGTCGATCATCACTAACCCTTTGATTAGGGCATTTATTAGCATAATTCCCCATTTCCTTGCACTTGAAGCATTGAAGTGTTGGTGGTGTGTTCTCTGTAGTCTTTTCTTTATTCACATCATTAGAAACCCTTTTCCCATATCTTCGACACTCAGCTGCTCGATGACCTTATTTTCCACACTTAAACCATTTTCTAGTCCCTTTAATACAATCTCCACCATGCTTCTTTCCACACTTTGAGCATAAGGAAACATTCATCTTCTTTTCACCATTATTCTGAGATTTCTCCTTGAACTCCATCTTTCGTTTCTTGTCAAAACTATGAGATGGATAAGTAACACCAACTTCCCTTTCTACCTTGATAGCACAACACACAATTTCTTCATAGCTACTAAAGTCTCTTATAGCTAATTCCCTTCAAATATTTGGTTTTAAGCTAGTGAAGAATAGATCAACTTTACTTTCAAGTTGGATTATAAAGCCAGATGCATACCTTGCAAGCCTTGTAAAATTAGCTTCGTATACTGCAACAGATTCATCATCCTTTTACTTTAGTTCAAGAAACTCCTTCTCCATCTTTGTTCGAAGAATATGAGGTAAATACTTATTGAAAAATAAGTTCGTGAACTCGTCCCATTCCATGGACTCAATTTCATCTCTTGGCATCGTATTTTTGATAAGATTACACCATTGATCAGCTTCACCTTCCAAATGATATACTGCTAAGATGACATATCATGTTCAGAACATTGAATAACTGAAAATATATTTTCTGTGGTACTGATCTATTGTTCAGCAACAAGTGGATCAGAAGTCCTACTGAAAGAAGGTGGACGTTGGCTCATGAAGGACTCAATAGAATATTGTTCCCTTCTCTGCTCATTTGAATGTCTAGTATGATTCATAGCTTGTGCAAGTATAGCAACAAGATTTTTCACTCCATCTTCCATAACATTTTTTTTAGGAGGACAATAATTGCATTTTCCATTGCATTGATCAACACGGTTCCTTCGGGTTCCAGGCATCATCTAAAACCCAAAAAGAATAGCGTGAGAGGTAAAAATCATGCTAGGGAAAACAACGTAGTAAAGGGGGAGTACCCTCAATATCTAACATCTTAGATTAAATTCTAAGATCGTTAGTGAAATTCTAGGACTATAACCTATACGTATACTTAACTTTAGGGATATTCCTATACATACCTTAGAAATATCTCTAGGGATCTCACTAAAGTTTTCGCATCCTAGTTTCCAAAGGTTGACTAAACATTTCCTCTGATACCAACTATAGCGGTCTGAAATTACTTCCAGTAGACTATAATTGATACCTATCAGGGCACTCCATGGGCGGCTACACCCCTTGGGTGGGACACACCACCATCCCCAGTGGCAGCCATTTCCTCATGAAGCCCTTGGGCGGAGAGCCATGCTTCATCCAACGCTCACATGTGAGAGTTCCCAAGGGTCGGATACATTCCTACCACCTTTGCCTCTGATACCAACTATAGAGACCCGAAGCTTAAAGTACATGGACATTATATTACTTTTGCGGAATACATAGTACATAACAAAAACATACACACAAGGACCGTAATAGTTTAGTGTCTTTAGAAACATAGAATATAATCTTCAAATCTTGGTGAAAGATCTTCAACATCTCCCCTAATGATCTTCCCTTTTTTTACCCAAAACCATTCTTTATATCCTGGGGAAAAGAAAACATAAAAGGGTGAGCTCAAATGCTCAGTATGGGTAAACAAAAGAAATATCAATCACATCATATTCAATATGAACATAACATTTTGGAAATCATAACCTGCAAAAGAGATCATAATATCATAACATGGGATAAATCATAGTAGTGAAATATTATCCCAATTATCATAACTTAAAACATTAAACTTTGTGGCTTACACACATAAACATAGAGAATCATTTCTTACTAGTCAAGACTCATTTCTAAGACTATCTTAGTGGACAAAGTCAATTTCTGAACCGAGTTCACTCCTCGTTTCAGTCCTGTTTCACTTAACTAGTTTAACCTGTCGTTGCAGCCATGTATATCTTATGAGATATAAAATCTTTACCCAATGCATTGGAGGGAGATATGGGTCCCACCGATCTCATAATTATACCATTCATATGTGTGCCACAAAATCATAAATCATACATCATTGCATAATCCATGTAATAAAAATAGGATTCTTAAACAACATGACATCATAAAACAATTCATATAAGATAAAGGAATTCATAAAAATAATTCCATCACAACATATTCAAATCAATGTAATAATAGGGATAGAAACATCACCCTATATTATCTTAGATGGAAAATAATATTGATAAAACACTTGAACTCCATTATTGAGAAAATATCATTTCTACATAAAAAACATTTTCCTTTCTCAACATGTCATACAATTTTAAACTAAAAGAAGTTGATTAAAAATAAACTTGAAAACATTTAAAGGAAGCTTATTTTAAATAATGTTTTAAAAATCCATTCATTCCGTATAAGTTAAAAAAACATTTTTCTTGTCCTTTTCTCGGAAGAGTCAAAAAGTACCTCGTACGAAAAATGACAAAAGATTCCTTTCATATCTTTTTTACTAAAAACTCACCTAAGGGTAAAATTGGATTTAAAATTTTTTAGGTGGATGGAAATAATATTAAATATTGAGGAAACATGGATGTGGATGATAAAATACACCCTAGTAAATTTCAAAGTATAAACAATCTCGGATAAAAATGAGATTGTGATATTTCCCTTACCTTAGGTCCGATTTTCTTTGTAAGTGTACGAACCTACTGTATAATGATTTAAATAGTGTTATTGACTTATTCCAGAATCATACTCATTGTTATGATATCATTTATGGTTCACTTATGACTTTATATTACCCATTCTTTTGTAAATTCCATGTTAAAGAGCGTTTTGGGTAAAATCGTTTCATTTGTCGTCCGTGTTTTGACTTGTAATTATTCATATGATTACATAGATAATGATTACATAATTCCAGAATATAAAACATGATTTATATATAATATATATTCATAATCTACATATATATAATAGATCGATAAATGGAAATAAATAAACCATTCGTGGAGACGGTAGGCCGTACGTACGCATGAACGCTGTTTTTGTTTCCTTATTGAGTTGAATGGAATTAAGTAGATGACATACATATATATACACATAAATCCAGTATCATTATTATGTCATATATTTCATTATTATTTATTATATATACTTTATAATCATTCATGAATGGTTAATCATTGAGAATGAATCTCATCGCGTCGTGGAGACGGTATTCCGTACGTACGGAGGAGCGATGATGTCGTTCCCATGATCGTGGAAAATATTTGGAGTGTATGTATACTATTACATAATCAATATCACTTTAAAATAATTATATATAGTTATTATTTACACCATTATACCCATCCAAGTAAGCTGGTGGTGGAAAATAGATTACACCATGGCGTGGAGACGGTATTCCTATGTACACACGCGTGGTGATTTTGTTTTCCACAGGATGGATAGATGGTGAAATATGGTTGTTTCATACTTATAATAACATATCAGTATATGAGTGATACTGATGTTACTACTTCATAATGAAACAGCCTAATAATAAGATGTTGATGAAGAAATAAAGTTGAAAGAATTGGTAATAGACATTACCTCTTCTTTGAAGCGCCTCTTTGAGACCTCCTCTTAGGGAACTAAAATTGGTCTTTGAAGAAGACCAGGACCTCTAGGATGTTTATAGGGAAGTGTAGAAGATAATTTGGCAGGGGTTGGCCAAGAATGAAGCCTCAAGTTTGTGTGAGGAAGAGAGGGAGGAGGTTCCCTTTTATAAGGGAGGAGAGGGGCACCTTTGGAATAACTAAAAATATTATTTTATTATAAAGTCAAATTCGGTTTTTAATTTCTCAAAATTGAAATATTTAGAAACTAAGGTGGGTATGGGTATAAATCCTCTAATCCAATAGAATTTAGACAAGTTTAGTTTCCTATTTTATCCTTATCATTTAGATTTAACATTAAGTTAGATAATTTTACTTTTACCGTGTCTTTTTGTGTTCTTACACTATAAGGCTAATAAACTTACTATAACAAGCCAAACGAACACCAAGTTGTTTATTATTAATATATATAACCTTATCTAAGTCATTTAGCCGAACCTTATATTTTTATTAATAAAATAACAATTAATAATATAGAATTTGTTTTAAAAACTATTTTATGTCAATTTTGACACTATTTGGTAATTGATTTTTGTGAAAATCATAACAGAATTTTTAGTTCGAAAAAATTTAATTTAGTCAATAATAACATGTCATATTAACATATAAAATTATTTTAATTCATAAAAAGTCTAAAATTACATTTATTTGGATATTTATAACATCAATTATGTCAATATTTCATTAATAAGATAATTACTGCATCATCATTGTATCACAAATATATTAAATTATTTTAAGTCTAAAAATTACAAATAAAATACCATTATGTAGGAAATCATTTTAGCTTTCAAATAAATCTTTATAGTATAATTTATCTTATGTATAACCCTATATTAAAAATTCTTTATTTATTCAACATTGATTTTAACTATTTTAACCCATCTTTAAATAAATTCATAATTAATGTCCTAATCTAATTCAAGTGGGACTAAATGGTCATATTTTATTCCTAAGGTTGTTTTTGGTCGAATTACACTTATCCAATAGAATTAGGACATGTTTTAGGGTAATAATAATATCATTTTTACCCTTAACTACCCTATTTACTTTTAACCGTGGTAAAAAAAAGTAAAAAGTTACTATTCACCAAAAATTATTTTCATCTCATTGAACAACATTTTTGTCCTTGATATTAACCATGTCTCTCATATTTTCGAAATTATACTCACAGAAGCGGTAAAAATAAATTTTATGAAAAATTCAGTTTTTTAACTACCACCTAGTGGTTTCACTATTCATCAAAAAATTAAAGTTTCCAGAAAAATACCAAAAATTAGGCCTAAGATATATTTGATATTATGTATTCAAAAATGATTTCTATTTTACCAAATTCAAAACATATCAGTTACATTAACTAATTTAATAATTAATTCCCGTCGTCAAAACAAATAGCGTGTTTTTCAGAGATAATAACTATCAAAAGATTGACACTTGTTTGTGCTTGGTATAAATGTGAAATTACATCCAATGACCAACATTGTATTAAATTGTAAAAATATATTCTAAATATACATTAAAACCACTCAAATTAATAATTTATCACTATTAGTCATTTCGATTAAAAAAGTTGTTTTTAATTAAAATTTAGTATGTTTTACTATTCATCAGAATATGAAAGTTGTCCAAAAAGTTCCAAAATTTCACCCTAAGCTAATTTCGATATTCCGAATCCAAAAATGAAGTACATTTTGAAAAATAAAATTTAGAAAATTTCAAAATGTGGTTATTACTATTCATAACGGCTAGTTTTAATAATATTTTAATAGGATATCGTTATTTAGTGAGACTCGGTATTGCGTACTACACAAGCTATCAAGGAAGGTCGTGATTGTGTGTAATGCAAGAAAAGTCAAGGATGTGTGTTGTGGAAGCTCCTTTTGGTGTAGCGTACAACAGAAGACATTAATGAAATTAAAAATAATATTTTTCATAAAATCTCGTGGTGTTACAACATATCATATACATGAATCATGGAATAAATCATAGAAGTTCATAAGGAATGAATCATAAGGAAATAAAGAACATAAGTTTGGAAAGAATAATATAAGTATAAAACATGTAATTTCGGGAGACACTTAATCATATAATACAATTTCCATTGCAGCTAAGGAATTGATTCCAAGACCATCTTGGTAGTATGGGTTCACTCCCAATACATCGTGGTAGTCATGATGCACTCGTACGACCATCTTAGTAGTATTATTTCACTCGTTATACAATATTTATAGTCATAGTTCACTCCCAGGGCCATATTTGTTGCCTGAGTTAACTCCTCATCTCATCTTGGTAGTCATGGTTCATTCTCAAGGACATCATAGTAGTCAAGGATTACTCCCAAGAACATCTTATTATATCTCATGAGATATAAATCATTACCCAATGAATATGACTGTGATATAGGACCCACCTATTTCATAATTAAATCATACATACATGTGACACAAAATAATAAACAATTATATATTAACCCCTCCAATTAAATGGGGATAATAAACATGTAAATATATAATAACATGTGTAAAATATAATGGTTTCAAAATCATTTCTTCAAAATTATTACTCATGAAAGAGAAATATATCTCGTAGACATAAAACATGTGATAAATATATGGGTTTAATTAAGATGATGACATTGATCATAACCCATTCATAGAAAGGATCTGAATGGAATCATTATATCATTTCTTATAAGGGCATGAGTACATCAACAGATTTCATCTTAGAGGAAAAATAATTCGGAATATATTTCAAAATAAATATCTTCAGTAAATTATACATTATATTGAAATGGGATTTTTAAGGCATAAAACCATTTGATAATCATTTTAATATAAAATTACAAGCAAAAAAATAAATGTTTCTTTATTTGAAAACATTTTCCCTCAAAAACATTCAAAATAACCTTCAGACCGTTTTAAAAACCATTATCCTTGAAAAAAATTGAAAACAAATAAAGAACAAATACAAAATGTCTTTAATTTTTTTTTATAATACTTATAAAACATATAAATATTTATTGAAAAAATATTGATAACTATTTTCATTGAAAATAAATTAAAAATATATAAATAAATACTTATAATGTTTTAAAAACTGTTTTGCTTGAAAACATTTAAAAGAAGTTTGAAAATGTTTTAAACAAAACTTTCCATGACAATGTATTTTAATAAAAATTCATAAAAAGTAACATTAAAAATTAAAATATATATTCAAAGGATGATGGAAGATAAATCTATACATTTCTGACGAGGTAATAAGAACATTCCATTTGTACTATAAAAAGGATTGAAAATTGCCTCCTTTGTAAATCAATATAAAGATTCCATTGAAAAAATTGGTTAAAGAAAAAAATGGTAAATATTTATTTTAAATATCATTGTATATTATTATGATATTATATAAAACTTTTTTGAAATCATATTTTTTAAGGAACATAGATTTCCGACCAAAAAAGTGGGTAAAGTCGGGTTTTCTTAAAAACACTTTCGTAACAATCTTATGTTACAGAGAGTATAAAATGTTCCCAATACATTAATATATAATTAATACCATAATATAATCATATTAGTGGTTTTTCTGAGAGGTGTAACATAATAATTCATCAAAGGAAGAATAAACGTAAACATTCTAAAAAAAGCGATGAGATTACCATAATAAACACTTATAACATAGAAACTTTGGATGATACACTCCATATAAGAAAATGAATACACATGAAGAATAAAATACCAAGAAAATATTGTGATTCATTATAGAAAATGTAAAATAGAATAATATACACCTCGAAAAATAGTTTAGGTTTATAACAAAACATGAGTATCAATGATTAAAAATTGAGACAAAACAAAATTACCACAACAGTAACTTTTGAAGCATAATCCTTTTGATTGAACGTTATTAAAAAGAAAATATTAATATTAATAAATTTAGTTATAATATAAATAGAATACAAAAAACTTATGTAATTACTCTACACAATAGGAAACAGTGGTAAACATAACATGTATCTCATGAGAATGAAAAGTGAGATGAAATCCCCATACCTTGTGTCTTGATTCTCATAGTACGTGTTCAGAAAACCTATATAATAAATATAAATTTATTATAAAATGTTTTAAGAACCATATTATTATATATAATACCACATATAATTTTATTAGAATTTTATATTACCCACTTTTTAAAAATCCAATGATAAGGTTTCACTTCAGGTAATATTTTCTTTATTATTCGTAGGGGTATTAAATTGTTATATCATTGGTATTAATGATTTCCAGAATGTAAAAAATTATATAAATAAAATTTATATATATTATATGTTTTTAATAATAATCTATAATTTATATCATAATGAAATCTAATACACCGTTCATGGATATGGTAAGTCGTACGTGCTCATTAATGTCATTTTTGTTTAATTATCATTTTGATAGAATGAAAGTCAAATGATAATATATAGATATATATATTAAATAAGATTTATTATATCATATATATCTTATATAAAAAGAAAAATTTCCTTAATACAATCCATGGGGTGTATGAATGAGTAATATTGCTCTGAAGGGGCGGTAGTCCACAATTCCTCAAACGAAATTATCATATTAACTCAAAATGAAAATTAAAAATATATGTGTTCTAAAAAATAAATAATGAAGATTAAATAGAATAATTGATAGAATATTTTAAATATAGAAACATATTTTCTATCATAATGGACACCACGGAAGGTGGTAGTGGTAAAATGAAAAAGCATTGTTTCCTGAGGTAGTAGTTTACCATACAAAAAAACAGTATGTTCATTACCCAGTATATAGAGGTATAGGAAAGAATGTGTCAAAACATTTACATAAAAACATCATAGTACATATGGTATACTCTTATTGTTATATAATAATATAATAAACAAATTCGGATGGGTTGATAAATGGAAATAAACTAAAAGACACGAGGGAAGACATTGACTCTTAATCAGGTAACTCCTTGTGGTTTATACCAAAAATCTTCCTTGGATTTCATTCTACCAAATAAAAGACTTATAAGAGGAAGGAAGTGTTTATAGGAATTGAAATGGTTAGGTATTGGCCTATCGTAGGAGTTTTTAGATGTGTGAATAATATGGAGTGTTGGCGGCCTTTTATAGGAAAGGAAAATAACTGAATTGGAATTTTTTAAAACATATTAAGTGTTCATATTTAATTAACTTATAGAATTCATACCAAAACAACATAAATCAATAATTTAAGGTTTTTGGATGAAATAGGGACATAATATGGGTGTTAAAAAAATTTATAGGTCATCTATTCAATTAAATTTTAGGGTTAGTCCCAAATTTAGTTTAATTGGACCTTACTAACTAAGATTTAATTCATTCACATCTACTAATATATTTGGTAAAACATTTATTAATTTTAGTAGAACATAAATATTATATCAAATAAAATTTTATATGTCAGGTTTTCAATATTCAATTCATAGAAGCGATAAAATTAAGAATAATTCAAATCCCATATATGGGACGAAATTACAGGTTTTTAATGTAGAAAATTTTTCAAATGTTGGTCATGTTTTTATGTTAAATATTAATGTTAAATTGGTTAAATTGAAAAAAGTTGTATTAATAATTTTATAATTGATCTAATATGACTGTATAACAAATATATTATAAAATTTAACCTTAGTATTTATTTAAGAAAAAAATATCAGTTTTAACTAAAAAAAAGTTGTTTCACAATTCACCAAAAAATGTAATATCTCATAAATATACCAAATAATTACTTTAGGATAATTTCAATTTTATGAATTCAAAAATAAACTTTATTTTTAACAAATTAAATTTCTAAAAATCTATAAAATTAATTTAATTTTCTTTCACATATAGACTTGAAAATTAGTTCATTTGAGAAAATATTATTTATTAAAAAAAATTACGGAATTTGGAAAAATTATATTTTTCATTGTCGGTATCTATTATTTATATAAAAACATTATAAAAATATATGAGAAGTTGATATTACTATTTATATTACCATGTTTTAATGGTTATGTTATAATTAAATATTTTAACGAATTATAACAATAAAATGATGTTTTGTAGAAACTCTATATTGCATTTAATTTACGAGAATTTGATGTTCCATGTGAAAGGAATGTATGAAATAGTTTATTACAATATATAAATGAAATTATAATTTATTATGGCAATATATATTTTTTAAAATAATAATAATTTTATTTATATTCAATCAAATTTCATATTCATTTATAATTAATTAGTAACCTATGAATTCATATTATATTGTATAAAAAATTTATTTTGAGAAATCAGTTAATAAATTTAATAACTATTATTTTAACATAAATATTTTATATTATTATATATAATAATAACATTTTAACATTATATTATTGTTCGGGAATCCTTGGAGTCACCTGTTATGCAAGTCATCAAGGACTATCATTTTTTCATATAACACAAGATAAATTAGGTGTTCTGTATAGAGTAATCCAAATTTTATTATGTGTTTTGTGGATGATTAACTTAGTGTCAGAGATAATGCATGCCAAACATGGTTATTTAATATATAATTAACTATCTTTAGTGTTTTATGAAATGAAATATTTTACAAAGGATTCATTTGTTTAAAAAAACCATTGAATCTCAAGTTCTTACATTCTACCCCCCTTTAAATGAATTTATCTGTCGAAATTTGATTGGGTTATCAATGGTTTAATTCATTAAAGTTTCAATAATTTAATCCCCTAATGTAAAAATTAATAATAAATCTGCCTTTATAAAAGGAATGTTGGATCCATAATAGTTATCCAATGTAACATATAAATAGGTTTCCACATATGAGAACAATGGTTTGGAGTGAAGATTTTACATGGAGAAACCACATAAATATTTATAGTGATTGATTGGGGTCATCAATCACAAACAAGTTAACAATCAAAGAATAGTTGACAACCTCAATGTCATTAATCTATGATGGTTTAATAGGCCTTTGGTTAAAAAAAAATTAATTTATTTGGACAACCCATTTTCTATTTTGATCGTAATCTTATCATTGAGTAATTATTTAATTGACCTAGAAAAAAATTCATTCTTCAGTTGTGATTTAATCTATTTCCAATTAATCCATTATTTCATGAAACTGATGTCCAGAAATTTTATTTGATTCCCAATGCAGTAAAATACACTTTTAGCCGATATAATGTCCTGTAAAAGAATGAAAAATATATATATATGTTTATAGATATTATTAAAAACTAATATGGTTAATAAATTAATCTCTGACTATAAAAAGTAACAATATCAATTCATCCTAAATGATTATTCATCAAAACTAATTATACATAACTCTGGACATCGTGTTGGCAGTGGTAGGGGTGAAACTCTTATCATCCATCAGTTGGGGGTTCATGACCCGTGGCCCTAAAAAACATGATTGTTTGTCACCCAACATACGTGTTGACATATTCTAAAACCAAGTAAATATAATTTCCATGATAAATATTACGGTCGTCCTTGAAATAATTTAAATAACTAAATAACCTTTTATCCAAGGTTTTTAATACAAACTCAATACCTAAATACCTCCGCTAAATTTTGACATAATTATTTCGTTGATGGTTAACCATATAACCATTCAGAACGATTGGAATCCAAAGCATTAGAAGAGAAAGTTATTAAATTAGATTAACAATTATCCCCCATATATAAAAAAGTACCAATTTTTTTTAAATTCCACTCATGTGAATAACCTAATAATATATTCCCTTATAACATGGTAATGATCTTTATTACCATAAATAATTATTGAAAAAATTCATTCTTCCTTATTCCAAAGTATACTGGATCTATTTTTTATGCCCTATAATCCTAAAAACTACATCAATGATAGCATAACCAACCTATTAAGAAGACCATATTAGTGAAATTGTAATCAATACCAACAAATTTACTTATTCATAACAACATTATATTGACATAAAGAATATATTAAGGGTTACCATACCTTAGAAAAATTATCACATTATCATCAAATGACTCCATCAGTCCATCAAGACCATTCAACATAAACATGTAAATAATGAGAATAAATCCTAATTAGAATAACCCTTGTATATTTCATCATTCATATATATTAATTTTTAAACCCAAACACATATAATCACTGATTATTCCAATTCATCTTTATTCCATTAACAAGGCTACCTCATCCGATTATACACTGCATATTTCCTTTAACATTTCATATGTATTCTCCCCATAATAAACAATGTAACCATTACTCACACCACTTTCATAATATTCATTTCATAATGATAATTTATTCCACATTTAAAACACTTAATATTAAATGATGTATTAGGGAGGCCAATATTTGAATTCATTCTGTTAAACAAACTCTTCAATTTTACAATACAGTAACCTGCTCGGGGTCATTATTTTCCACAATTTAAACATATTATAATTCCTAATAGAAATTAACTTAGGTGATTATTTCCACATTATTTTCAAAATAGTAACTAAATCCTCATTATTTCAAGGTCTCCATTACACTAAATCTCAAGAAACTCTTTCTTTATCTTCCTTGGTGAGTCTGAGAGTTAGTTATGGTGAATTTTGTTAATAAAGATCCTTGAAAAAAAATTAGCCAGGATCACAAATAACTTTCCCTATAGTGATTATCCCACTTGTCTTATCATTAGAAAATCATCCATCACATTCAACATTAATCTAGATCATTCTGGTTCCTGAAATTGACTAAAACCAAAAGTATAGTGTGAGAATTAACAATCATAGTAGAAAACCATATAGTTAGGAAAATATTTACTTATGGGATTTGTAATTAATAAAAAGAATTCAATTTTGGACACCCTAGTAATATCCTCATATTTTCACTGCCAATTTATATCAAAATCCTTCATGAGGGATCATTAAGAGTTTCTGGATCACCAATGAATATCCCCCAGGGGTGCCAAACTAGGTGTGTAGTAAGGCTCAATTTCATGTACTAGATTACCCTAAGTCTAGCCTAAAACATATTATCAGTGTTTTTAAACACATGTAAATTTGTTCTAGATCCAAAACCACATGAAATATATTAGTAGAGATGTATTTCAAGGAAACCACACACTCTTCCCCTTACAAAAATTCCAGGATGTTTTCATCAATGTTGACTCATCTATATCCTTTTCCATAGAGTTATCCTTAGACATATACTTAAAAATATACATACGGGTCTCAGTAAATATTTCCCCTCATTGTCTCTAAATGTTGACTATACCTTTCCTTTGATACCAACTATATCATCCCAAGATAAACATACATGGATATTATATAATTTTAAATGAATATTATGTACATTACAAGAATACATTCTTGAGGACTATAATAGTTTATTATCTTGGGAAACATGGAGAAAAATCATATTTCCTGATGAAATATATTCAACCTCTCCTATAAAGATCTCCATATTTTGCACTCCTACATATAAAAATTCTTCATAACATATGGAAAGGAAACATAATAATGGGATGATATATAAGTCTCAACAAGGGTAAATAAGGTACATATGTAAGAATAATTATTAGCATAAGTGTTTGAGAATAAGATCATAAGAATATAATATCATTCCATTCATATAAAATATCATATACCTGAATCATTGCATAATTCATGGATGTTCATAATAAATAATTCCTAAGGAAATAAATAACATAATCCCCAGACTCATAATATAGGGATACAATATTTTATTTTGGTAGACACAAAAAAATATAATATGAGCTCAATTGTTTTGAATACATTTATTCCAAGACCATCTAGGACGTTTGGGTTAACACCCCGTGCCATCTTCGTAGTCACTGTTCACTCTCATTACCATCTTGGTATCTTGAGTTCACTCCTCATACTATCTTGGTAGACATAGTTCACTCCCATGGCCATGTTAGTAAAATATGTTCACTCATCATACCATAATATAGTCATGCTTCATTCCCATGGACATTATAGTAGTTATGGTTTACTCCCAATAACATTTCAGTATAACTCATAAGACATAAATCATTAACCAATGCACTAGAGGGAGATATTGGTCCCACATGTCGCATAGTGAAATCCTGAAAACACATTCCAAAAAATCATAAACAATAATATCAAAACTCTGTTAGTTAAATGTGTATCACAAAAATGTCAACATATAAAAACCATTAAAAAAGATATAGGTTTCATACTAAATTCATCAATAGTATAACTCGTGAAAGATTAATGAATTTCAAAAAAAAAACACATGAAGGAGAAATATGATTCATAAATACCATGATGTTATGAATTACCCATTCATAAAATGGATATGAATGAAACCTTCAGATAATTTCTTAGAAGGGCATGACTACATCAACCGATGTCATCATAGATGAAAAATAATTTTGAAATATCTTTCAAAAACATTTCATGATAAAAATATCATTTCTTCTTCAAAAAATTATTCTCAATACATATAACCATTTGATAATAATGTTCATATAAAATTATACTTAAACTTATAATGAATTCATAAGATCATCTAAAAACATTTTCGATTGAAAATATGTAAAATAACATTCAACAAATTATAAAAAAAATTCTTCAAAAACAAGTTGAAAACTTATCATAAAAACATGAAAAAGATAATGAATTAATTTAATTATAAATAATTTGAAAACATAGAAATTGTTCTTGAAAACATTTTGAAAACTATTTTCTTGGAAAATAATTTAAAATCATATAAATTATTTTTTAGTATGTTTTCAATCACATTTTCCAGGATAACATATAAAAGATGTTTGTAAATTTTTTGAAACTTGTTTTCCTTATGAATTGATTTTAATAAAAATTCATAAAAATTACATTTAATCATGAAATGGAATTTTCAAATGATTGCTTCTCGATAAATTGGTTCATGTCGTACAATGTAAAAATAACATTTTATTATTATAGTAAAAATGATTGAAAATTTCCTCATTTGGAAAACAAAAAGATGATTCCATTGAAAATAGGTTCAACAGAAAAAAGGTTAAAAATTTCCTTCAATTATAATATGAGATTATTATAATATTCTTGGACACCCTTTTTAGAAAACATGGTATTTAATGAATAAATATTTGTGATCAAAGAAAAGGTAATTTTAGGATTTCTTAAAAAATGATATTAACTATATCATGTACCGTAGTGTCTAAAATTGTACCAATATATGAATATTGAATGAACAAACATAGGAAAGTAAATTTCATGAATTTAATGATATATTGAACATATTAATTCATAAAAGGAAGCATAAAAGTATAAAATCTAGTAAAGAAATGAGATTATCTGAATAAAATCTTATAACATGGTAACTAGGGATAATACTCTCCCTGAAAGAAATGAAAATTAAACGAATAAGATATTATCCTAAAAATATTTTGATTCAAGATAGAACAAGTAAAATATATGTATTTACACCTATAAAAATAGTGAAGCTACATAATAAAACATGAGTCTATATGAAGGAAAACTCAGAAAAAACATTTTTAAGGATTTTGTAACGTTTGAAACCTAAACCCCATGAATGAATATTCATAAAACAGATATGTTAAAACCCCTAAATTTAGTTAAAATATACATATAATAAAATCCTTCTAAATACATACACATCACAAAAGAAAATTGTGGTGAACATAGAATGCATCTCATAGGAATAAATAGTGAGATGGAATCCCCAAACCTTGTGTCTTGACTCTCATTGTAAGCATTAAAATCACCTATATAATAAATATAAATTTATTATAAATCATTAAAATAACACTATTTTTATATATATATAATACATTTTATTGTATTATTATGATATTATTTTACCCTCCTGAAAACAATCATATGTTAAGGTTTCACGTCGGGTAATATTTGCTTTATTGTTGGCATGTGTCTTAATTTGTTATATCCCTAGTATTTATGATTTCAAGAAAGTAAAGGATGATATAAATACCATTTATATAAAATATATTTTGATTATAATAGTCTATAGAATATATAATTTTCAAATAGAACACACCATTCATATAGACGGTAGGTTGTATGTACGTATGACCCCTATTTCCTTTTAACTATTTTGTTGATAGAAGGAAAGCAAATGAAATATATCTATATACAAATATATTTATATGTATATAAGATTTTTAAATTATATATATTATATAATATATCACATTTATATTCACAAAAACCATCCATAATACAGTCCACGTGGTTTATGAATAATTCATATTTCTTTAAAGGGGTGGTAGTCCACACTTCCTCAAACAAAATTATCATATAAACACAAAATGGAAAGAAAAAAGATAAGTGTTGTAAAAATAAATAATTATTCATAACAGAATTATTAATTTAACGTATTAAATATAGAAATATATTTTACATTATAATTTCCACTATTTTAGGTGGTATTGGTAAAAAAAATAATCATTAATTCATGAGTTAGTAGTTCACTGTACAAATAAATAGTTGTTCATTACCCATTACATGGAGGTGAGTTCTTGTGTAGATTGAACCATTTAAAGATCAACATATAATTATATTGGATTTAATTTTTTGTTATATAATCATAGAATAAAGGTAGTTATAGAGGGTCGAGAAATAAAATAGATGAATGTCTCGAATGAAGACAGTGAAGCTTAATCGGGTAACTCCATTTGGTTTGTGCAAAAAGGCTTCCTAGGATTTTCTTCATCCCAAGAGATGAATTTTAGGAAGAATAGAGTATTTATATAAAGTTAATTGGCTATGTATTTTCCAAACACAAGTGTTTTAATATGTCTGGCGAATATGGAGAGGTGTTTTCCTTTTATAGGAAAGTAACATGACAGACATGAAAATTTTGAAAACATGTTAGGTGTACACATTTTAATATCGAAAAAAGTCATAAAAAACCAACATAAATCAAGAATTTTATTGTTTTAGAATATATAAGGACATACAATGATTGTAATAATAGTTTCTATGTAATTTGTGACGTTCATTTTTAGGATATTTCATTAATTAAGCTTAAGTTGATGTTAATCACTTTGATTATTTTTAAAAACATTTACTAATATTTGTTGTCAAAAATTAATTTGAAATTATTATACTGAAAATATTATAATGATTAGAATGGTGAATGTTTGTTTTTCTAATTTCAATTCATATAAGTGGTAAAATGAAGGTGAATTTTGACTTATAAATGGGGAAAAATTACGGGGTTTTAAAGTAGAAAAATGTTAAAAAGATTGTTCTATTTTTATATTAAATTTCAAAGTGAAATTTTTCATAAAAGAAATTATTAATAGATGTATAATTTAACTAATGTGACCTTGAAAAATGTAAATTATAATTTAATATAAATAATTATATAAACTAAAAAGGTCTTTTTAAACTAAAAAGTAGTGGTTTTCACTATTCATCAAAAATTACTTTTTGCCTCAAAATAATGAAATAATTTTGACCTTATGAATTATAATTTGAAGACTAAATTATCTAATTCTCTTTACTAAATTGTAAACTTTTTTACTTTATTTTCAGATATCGTCATTGAAAGTAGTTCGTTTAAGGAAATAGTATTATTTAAACATATAAAGGATTTACTAAATGTTACATTTTTCATCATCAATATGTCTAATTTAAATAAAACCATTATAAAAATATTTGAAAACTTTGTATTACAATTCATATTACTTCTTTTTAATGACTAGGTTATAACTATCTCATTTAAATAATTAAAAAAATGTTATTTTTTAGAAACTCAATATTGCATATAATGTATACCAAGTTGATGTTTTTTTCGAAAGGAATGTTTGACTGGGTGTATTTCAAGAAAAGAATTAAAAGATAATTTATTAGGCTAAAAAACATTTGTGACCATAATTATATTTTCTTTATTCAATCGTTTTCATATTCATTTAATATTAATTGGTAACTTATGAATTCATATTTTATTGTATATATAATATATTATCATAAATTAGATAATATTATTCATAACCACTATTTTATTATAATGATTTTTTTGTTTTATACTAAATAAAAATATTTTAATATATTATTATTATTTAGTAAACCACAGTACTTCATATTTTGAAAATCTTATAGGAATGTCATTATTTCGTATAACGCAGGCTGACCTCGGTGTTCTATTTAGATCATGCCAAATTTTATGTTGTGTATATGGAACAATTAACATGGAATTATTTATAAAACAATAAAAACAGTGTGCTTTGATATAAAATTATATATATTTAGGGTTTCATTAAATGAACAATATCAATAAGGTTTAATTAATTTGAAATAAATTCACAAAATCTCGGGGTGTTACACATCTGGTGAGTTGAGTACTATGATTTTCATATATTGTAATATGTCACTTTTAAAGGAACAAATTTTTGAATGATAAACATTATTTTATCTAATTTTACAATAAACATGCGGTCCTTGTAGTTAATATTACTTTTAAACAAATCGCCACACATTAAGAGTCTTCATATTTCAAAAAATATCCCACTTGAATACAACTTCATGGATACCCATGATATCATCTAATATTTAAGAAAAATAAAACATCCAACTTGAACAATATAAAGCACCTAAAAAAATATTGAATGTTTACCAAAATCCAACAGATACAACATATTTTCCAAAAATTTCTATGAATAAAATTTTTGTTAAGTATGTTCTAGGTTCTACAATTCATCTATATTTCATAGTCACCTCACTCCATATTCATGAAAACTCTATGTTTATTGCTACTTAAGGTTGATGTGAATCATAATTGGATGGAACATCCAAAATTTTGGAAATTTAGTTTCTCTCTGACTATTAAAATAGAAAAATTATAATCCCTAACAACATATGAGATCCTTAGTCAGGTGTCTCACGTATACCATTTCCTTACCTACTTTCATTGCTACACGTACTCAATATTTTTATTGGATAAAGTAACAACCAAATTTATTTTAAATACATAACGAAGTGTGGTTACTTAAAAATTAAATACTTAAGCAGTCATGATCTTTTATGAATTTGAGCCTTTCCTAATGTTTGTGTCGAAATACCGAACCAAAAATCAACATCCGTGAAAAAACTATAAGTATTTAATTTTTATTAATATATATAATGACCTAGTTCAAATCTTCAATTTGTTCTTCTCTAAAATTTTCAACGATATGATTAAAAAGCCACTCAATGTTGTTCGTATATGGGCATGTGTACACCATTAAATACATGATACATTATACATATAATTCATAAGATAATCATTCTATTTTCTTTTCCAATTAATCTATTAACGGTTATTATTAATTTGATTGTTTTAAATGTTATAAATGATTTTTAAATATAATTACAGTTTTACATTACATTCTTTTTAATAATCTTCTTGATAAAAAATTTTTTAGATAAAAAAATTATTCAAGTATTCCTCAATTCCCATTCAAAAGATCTTAATTAAATTACCAATATATATCATTTGAAGTCAATTTCAATTTCATCATCTCCTAGATCCATTATTTGTTTGAAATCATCTAAATCATGTAATCAACATAAAATATTAAAATGTGGAAATTCTCATCATTGTACTCATTCTAAAAGAACTAATGGTCATTTTTTATCTAAATGAATCCATTTTCTTCAATTAATTAGTTAAACATCTAATTCCTCTAGCATGGAACATATTTCAAACTATAGAGTCTTTTTTGAGTTCTTAGAGCAATACATGATTTTTATATTTATAAAATCAGCATGTTTTTTCATAATTATTTCTTCCTCTACAAACCTATATAGAAAATAGATCATTATGTTCATTTATTACAGATATAATCATCTAAAAAAATAAACATAGCATGATCTATATGGTAATATGTTTTACTATAAATTAAAATTTTCAAAGGTATCAACATCCTCATTCTGTTGAAATTATTTGACAATATTCCAATCCATATAACTTCAACCTCCATTAACATTATCTTCTAACAAGAAAACACACTTAATTTTTATTTCCACATCTATGAGTGGTAAATCTATTTGTTGCCATGTTTTATTCTTTGAAATATAATAAAAATCATATTTCCTGTAGTGCACTTACATTCCATAAAGATAAATCCTAATTATATAATTTTTTCTCTCTAGTTCATGAAAATCCATTAAAATATAGAAGTTCATGTAAGATCTATACCATTATACTAGTCGTCAGTCTATTGTGGATCTTTCTAATGTAGTCTGCAATTCTAATCCATCTAGTATTAAATACTCCATATTTTTATCCTTTTGAACTCTACACTAATCCACACCAGTTATTGATTTTTAATGTTTATCTTACCCTAGTCTTATCCTCGAAACTTCTATTCTACCCTATGATATTTTGATTAGAATTTAACATTTTTTGGTAGACACACAAAACCCATTTTAAAATACCAATAAATTATATTTATTTAAATCAGTCCATTATATACTATTAATTTAGTTAGAGGATATGAATATGAGAAAAAAACAAAGACCAATCCCAGATATGTTAAACAAGTCACTCAATAAGGTTCACTAGATAATGATGTAAAACAAAATGGGAGAAACATATCTCATAAAAAATGTAAAAATTAAAAAATTAGGGTACAATACGGAAGCGAGATAATATATACATGAAATATAAAAAATAAATCCATACTATCCAGATATGTAAATAAAAAACAAGAAATGTTTAATCAAGTCCCTTTTGACAATCCATTTCCAAAAATATGTCATGTTATGAAGACAATCATAATACTAGAAACTAGCATTCAACACAATGCCCTTACCTTTACATAATCCATTCAAAACAAAATATAAAACATCCCAAAGGAAAATTAAGTCATGAGAAAATGTCCCTATATAATACCACCAAATAATCTATAAAATATTCAATATCAATAATGTATTAGTTCTTAATTTAAAAAAATTTAGTTTACCAATATTTTTCATTAAGTGAAGCAATTCAATAAAACATTCCATTTGTTTTAAGAAAATCATTCAATATTCTATAATTAAAGGAATATGTCATGTTTGAAATAAAATATGTATGAAACCACATATACAATACATAAAAAGAATGTGATAAATTACCCGTGAAACATACCTCTATACAAACATTAATCTAAAAAAAATTATTATTATTTAAAATCATTCATTTTGATTAATTAAACCATACGAATTCACAAGAACAAATAGTGTTACATGAATTTAACTATTTTAAAGAGATACTATTAGGTCCTCTAGGATAGATACCCTGAGAGTGGGGGTGAATCAAGGTATGATAGATTAAAATGACTTCCCCTTTTGATCAAGTTTTGTAGTTAGATAAAACCCTCCTCTCTCTCCTTCCCGATGCAGAGTATGAACAAATCTTAGAGCATGAACATGACACAAAAATTTTTACATGGTTCACCCTCACTGGACTATGTCCAAGGTGCATAAAATGGTAGTGTTCTGATGTACTAATTCCACTATAAGTTCACTGCAGTTTACAAGTTTGAAGTGGACTCATTGTTCTTTCTAATTTGCAACCACTCACAATCTGAGAACTCACTACTCTCTCAACTGAAATGAGCTCACTGATTCTTCAAAAGATCCGCTCCCAATTTATAGAATTGTAGGACTCTTCATTATAATTAATGAATGCATCCTCCACTATATGTAGATGATCAATTGAAGTCCAAATTTCATCGACTGATAAATACCGCTTTTGCTGCTGAACACTGGGAATTTCCTTTTGGAAAATATTTTCAAAGAACCCTAATTCATGAGGCTCCCAATTTCGGAAAGGTCAAACAAGCCTTTGTGATGCTCCTGCCTTTTCACGAGGCACTCTAGGGAAGCACTCTCGCGAAGCTCAAGTAGTCACAAAGAGACTTCCCTTGCATAGCTTATTGAGCCAACACAGAGATCACAACTTTTGCAGAGCTAGATTAGCCGCTGCAAAGCTCTTCTTTCGCGAATAACACTGCCTTCGCGAACCCCCTTCGCAAAATGAGAGAAAAAGATTTTTTATGAAAATTCACTCTTTATCTTCTACATTTCTTGAGGGGTTCAAGGTCTATCAAAAGGCGATTCCATCGACCCTCAGACTTTCCATGTGAAGTCAACGCAAACTCTTCTCAAATCATGAAGCTCCAATGTTCCCGCCGAAATTCTATCAAAATTGCAATGCACAAGAGTAATTTTCGAATCGAAGAGCTCATAGAAATTATAGAGCATCCCGTAAATTCCTTCATGCATTCAACTCAAAGATCCAATTGAAATTCCCTTCACCGCTGCAATTCCCTTCCTCTCTACCATTCGTGAAGCTCGTCATAATCACGAAGCATCACAGTCAACATTATTCTGGTCTTCACGAAATCCAATCCATGAAGCCTATCTTTGAGAAAATCATACCATTTCCATATGTCGATGAGATCTTCAAGGAAATCCATAATCCGTGATTCTCACTAAACTCAAATTTTTTGCCCCCAATAATTTAGCAATCAATGTAAAATGGCACCACCATGTGAATATTCTTTTATACCGCCTCCATATCGTCTTTTCCATTGTCATGGTTATTTTCCATCAAGGATATTCAACAACATCTTTGGAACATGAAAATTCACCATGGAAACATGCTTTGTCAACAAACAAAATCAAACCCAAAAATGATGCATTGTTACCTTGAGGGATTTTTCCCCACAATCTCCCCTTTGCGTTTATTGATAACTCTTCTAGGAATGATATTTTGCACATTGATACCTCACATGGACTCCTTCTATCATCAACCCTCCTTCGCCCCTTACGATTCAGATAGTGACCAAAGATTCACTCACCACAAACTCTAAGACCAAATGAGTAATGCTCTTCGTAAGAAACAAGAGTAAATGAAAATATCATCAATGAATCCCTTCGTTTCTGCAACTGTTGACATCCAACTGATGCCAATTTCCAAACTGATTACAATTGTTAATACCACATTGATAATAATTGGCGATTTCTGAAAATCCTCTCACACCATTACAACATTAATGTTCTACTATTATCACGATCCTCAGTTGTCGTGATATCTACTGTTTGATCGATCACTTCTAACACTGTCGTATTTAAAACTCTCACCCTATCTCATTTCTCTTCACCTATCCCACTGCTCAACTTGTCAGTTTCCCCCCGTGTATTTGAAAAAGACATTTACCCCCTTCAATAGCCACAGTTTCTCCTCCTTGAGGAGTCACTATTTCAACCCCATTTTCAACAAACCCAATGGTCACCCCTTTGCGGTCTGTAATAGTGGAAAGAATATAGATTGATGCATTAGAGAAAAATATGCAATACCTCAGGGGGGGGGGAGGGCTCCCACATCCACACTTTTTCAGGTGCCGGGAGTCGACTGGACTCATAGATCCAGTCGATGCCACTCAAAAGCTTCTTTGGGTAAGGCCTTTGTCATAATGTCTGCAACCTGTAGTTTTGTAGGAAAATAATCCAACATCACGATTCACTACTCAACCTTCTCATTGATAAAATGATACTTCATCACAATGTGCTTTATCCTTGAGTGATGATCAAGATTGTTTCTGTGATTTATAGCACTTGAGTTACCACACTGGATTCCGATCGGAGACATCACTTCAACTCCCATATCATCAAGATGCTACTTCATCTACAATAACTGTGTGCATGCTTGAGTGGTCGTAATATACTCAGCCCCTTCGGTGCATAATGGGATTATTTATTCCTTCATTCTTAGCCATGCAATACATATTCCACCAAGATAGAATACACCTCTTGACATTGATTTCCTATCATCCGATGTACTAGCCCAATCTGCATCTATATATCCCAATAACTCTACCTGATATTTTCCATTATACATCAATCTAATGTCTACCGTGACCTTGATATACTAAATTATTCCTTTTACTGAAATCATGTCAATTTCCCGGGGATTTAGTTGATATCGTGCTACTTCGCAGATGGAGAAAACAATATTAGGTCTCATCGCTCTTAGGTATATTATACTCGTAATAAATTGCATGTATTCTATGATATTAATGGCCTTTCTATTATCATCTTTTGATAATTTCATCAGATTAGAAACCATAGTCTTCATCCCTTTTGAATTTTCCATTCCAATATTTTCAAAACCTCCTTGGCATATTTGGATTGAGAAATTAATGTTCCATTCCTTCCTTGTGTCACCGGTAGACCATGGAAAAATGTTATCTCTCTAATCATTGACATTTCAAACTCACTTTACACGAATTTGAAAAAATGTCTGCACTTAGCTTCATCTGATCCGTCAAATATTATGTCGTCAACATAAGCCATGACCATTATCCATTAATTACTATGTTGTTGAAATAGATATTGTAATCAACTTCACCATGCTGAAAACCAAGCTTCTCCAAGTACTAATAAATCCTTGAGTACCATTCTCTTGGTGCTTATTTCATCCCATACAACACCTTCTTCAATTTAAAAACCTTGTTCTCATCCTCATGAATGAAAAAACCATCTGGCTGCTCAATATAAACCTCTTCCTCTAGAATCCCAATAAAAAAATACATATTTAACATCCATATAGAAAACATTGAACTCCCATTGCACTAAAATGTCTCGAAATAATCTGATTGTCTCTAGTCTCGCAACTGGTGCACATGTCTCATCAACATCTATACCCTCTATCTGGGAGTCTCCCTTGCACGCTTGTCGTGCTTTTTTCTGAATCACTATTCCATATTCATTCATCTTGTTGAGTTAGACCCATTTAGTCCTAATGAAATTTTTATCAGCTTTCCTTGAAACAATCTCCCACATCTGATTCTTCTCAATATGATCAAACTCTTCATTCATAGCCTAAAATCAGTTTTCATCTTTAGCTGCATCAATAAAGATTTTAGGCTCTACCTAAGATAAGAAAGATATCTTCTGCTATGACTTCATTCTTCTTGTCTGAACTGGAGATGATTGATCACCAATGATATTTTTCCTATCAATTTCAGCTAAACTCGTTGACATCTAAGTAGATACATATATTTATTTATCATGCTCATCATTAGTATCTTCTTCTAAATCAGCAATAGCCACTTCTGCTCCTACTGTGTTACTTTCCTCTTCATCTCATTCATCTAGAAATTGTTAACTATGTTTTTGAATAATCTCTTCATTATCCACAATAGTGGCATCACTGCTTGTATGCTTTGATTTTTCATGAATAGTAGAGGAATTTCCCCTCATCTACACATGACTCAAATATTCAATGTTTCTCCTTGTTAAGGATAAAGAACACACATCAAAATATTCAAAAGTATTTAATTGTTGGATTCTTTTCATACCAAATCTCATAAAGAGTCTTTCCTTTATTTGGGAACAACAGAGCCCTGTTGGAAATATATACAGATGTCAAAACTTCTTCATTCCAAAATTAATCTGGGAGGTTTTTTTTATGAGAATCATTTTGTCCATGTGGTTGAGGATCCAATTTCTCCATTGAACAAATCCATTCTGTTGGGGAGTTCATACTTAGGAAAATTGATGCCTTATCCCATGTTTCTCGAGATAGCCTTCCTCCTGACTATTTGGGAATTTCATACCATTTTCAGTACGAATCATCCAAATTTTATGTCCATGCGTCCTTTCACACTCCGTCTGGTATTGTTTTAAGCAGCTGAACACATCAGACTTATGGGAAATAACAAATACCCATGCCATTCTGCTATAGTCATCAATGAAAAGAACATAGTACCTCTTTCTATCAATTGATCTTGGTGTGATAGGACCACAAACATCAGCATGCACCAATTCATGCACTCATGTTGATTCCTTTTCCTTTTCCTTATATGAATATCTGATGAGATTACCTTTTTAGAATGCATCTCACATTTGAGTACGATCACGTGATAGATGAGGGAGGTCTCTTGATGCGTCACAGTTTACCAGATCTTCCAAGTATGGTAGGAAAATATAGCCAAGACATTTATGCCACATCATGTTTTCTTCCATTCTGGACAAAAAACCCATATATTCTTCTCCACATCCCAAGTACATATTTCCCTTTATTCTTTTTCCATGTAGAACTGTTTCCCTGTATCTTCCTTTGACAACACACAAATTCTTCGTAAACCTTATATAATGTCCTAAGTCACATTGTTGACTGATGTTGATCAAATTGTGACAAAGGCCTTCTACTACTAAGACATCAGCACGACTCATCTCTTTTCCCAAAAACATGGCCATTCTTGATCCAATAATCATCAGGACTTCATCATTTCCGAACTTTACAACTCTTTCTTTGTTATATTTTATGCATGTAACAAGATCCTAATTACCTGTCATATGAGATGTGAAACCGCTATCAAGGATCCACACACCCGAGAAATTTGATGCTTTAAGGGTAATTTTTTCCACCCTGGCCTTCTCATCCTTCTTCTTCATGGTCCATATTTTTTCCTTCTTGATCGGCATGGTTTGAGACTTATGATATTTCTCAGAGTATTATGGACCAACTTCATCTTTGAGAAATAGAAAATATATTTTTCATTTTCAACTCACCTATTGATTCATTGATCTGATGCTTGCGAACATTTTGATTCTCCTTTGGCAAGTTCCTCTGTAGGGTTGAATTATAATACCAAGCCATGTGCCCAAATCCTCCTCCCCAAAAACATTGTCTTTTAAAATATGTTCTAAAGAACCATTCCCTGTTCAGCAGCCACATTTTTTCTTGTACCCTTCGATATCTCTTAGCTATAGAACACACATACTGTAAATGTCACATCTTTCCACAACAATTAAACCTGATATGAGGTTCATTCCTTTGTGTTACTTCTACACTGCGAGTGTCCCCTTGGGATATCTGAATATTTTGATTCTTCCTTGTGCCCAAATCAACCTTCAATCTCAGAATGGGTTCTTCCGGTCTGTCCTAAATTTTCACAGGGTTTTTTTCTATCAATCCCCCATCGGTCTTAGCATCTGAGGATAGTTTATGATTCTTTTATGTGGAACCACTGTTCTCCTCTTTAGGATTCTCAGTTTTCTAAGTGATCTGCTTTCTTGATGACCCAGCAGGAGTCAAGGGTTTTTATTCATCTTTAACCTTTTTCCGAAAACCGAAAACTTCTCCTTAATGTTCTTTAATAAGATTGATTTGATCATTCCTTCTGTTATTCATGAGATCGATCTCCCTTTTCTGTTCTTCAATTTTTATTTTATACTCACTAGCATATTTTGAGTCATCTAGTGTTGATGACTTGAGTTTCTCAATTTATTCTAGAAACTCAGGATTCTCTTCTTCAGAATACCGCATAAAGAGTTTGGTGTCACAGAAAACATTGTTGGATCTCATTGTTTTGGATCTCCAAATATATATCTCCTCAAGAGAAGCTTCTAACTCAGCTTGCATATGAACTCATCCCTCAACTTATTCTTCTTCATCATCAGCTTCAGTTTTATTCTTATTCTTATAACTAGAGACAACAACCACCATAAAATTTTCTCCACGATATGTGCAGTTCTCTATCTCTTCAACCTCTTGAACCTCAGACTCTTCTAAACTGCCATATTCTATTGAGAGAAGGTTCTTCTTGTTAAATAAATTTCTCTTTAACTGTTTCTTTCCATTCCCATTGTCTAGGGACTTATTCTTGGGAATTTTGATTTCATAGACATCATCATCCTCTTGAATCTTTTTTGGGGCACCTTTTTGCATGATGTCCATCCTTTCCAAATCAAAAACAAGCATGTTTAAGCTTCCCTTTAAACATTTGTTCTGCTCGTTGAAGGTTTGAAAGATGAATGACATCACCTCATCCATATCTTCTTCTTCCAGAGAGTCTCCAATGGTGATCTTAATCATGTCGTTGAATGCCACCTCTTTGGATTTCTCCTATGACACAACATCATTATCATTATTTCTCATTTCACATGCAACAAGGGTGCTATACAGGTCATCCAATGTATGATTTTTCGGGTCGTTATCTTCCAAAACCAAAACATTTGGATTAAACCAAAGTGGAAGTTTCTTCAAGATGTGCTTCACAATCATTATGTATTAAATAACTTCTCTAAGACCTCGTATGTCTTCTACTAAAACATTTACCCGGTCAAATAATGCTTCAACAGACTCATTTAGGTTCATTCTCATATATTCATACTTGTTCCACAACACTTTCAGCCTTTCCACTCTGACCATTGTATCCCCTCGATATATATTCAATAGCTTTTCCCAAATGGCATAAAATGTTTTTCATGATATAACCTTTGTATATATAGGATTGGATATGGCTCCCCCTATGTCATTAATTCTTTTAGAATCTGCATCCAACTCTCTACTCTCGTCTTTTGATAATACACCATTTTAAATATCAGCTGTTATTCCATGCATTTTTGTTGTGATGATATCCATTCTTAATGATCGGAGGTAGTGTTGCATCTGATTCTTCCATAACTAGAAATTTTTCCTATCGAAGATCGGAATTCCTTTATAATTAGTGACCACTATTTGAGAGAGAAACACTGATATTAACATTTCTCTCTAATACCAATTGTTATGTCCACTAGGATAGATACCCTAAGGGCTGGGATGAATCTGGGTATGATATACTAATACGACTACCCCTTTTGATATTGTTTTGCTGTTAGACAAAACCCATTTCTCTCTCCTTCCCTATGAGGAGTATGAACAATCCTTAAAACATGTCGAGGACCCATAGATTTATTATTGGTTCACCTCAATGGGCTACGTCCAAGTATCATACACTAGCCGCTTACTGATGTACCAATTCCACGATAATCGCACTTCTGTTTACAACTTTGTAGCGGACTCACTGTCCCTTATAGTTTACAACCACTCACAATTTGAGAACTCTCACTTCTCTCTCAACTGATGTGATCTCACTGCTTCTTTAGAAGATCCAATCATAGTTTAATAACATGTACGCCTCTTCATTATCACTAATGAATGCATCCTCCAATTTATGTAGATTCTCAATTGAAGTCCAAATTTCACCCACTGATGAATACCCCTTTTTCCACTGAACACTGGGAGATTACTTTAGAAAAAACCTTTGCAAAGTACCCTACGTCGTGAGGCTCCCAATTTCTAAAATAATATCAATCATTCGCGATGCTGCTGCCTTTTTGAAAAGCACTCCCAAAAATCACACTTGTGATGCACTCTCACGAAGCTCAAGTCGTGACAGAGTAACTTCCCTAGCAGAGATCACTGATCCAACAAGGAGCTCACAACATTCATAGAGCTAGATTATCCACCACGAAGCTCTTCTTTCGTGAAGCATGCTGCCTTTGAGAACCTCCATTAAGAAACCAGATCAGAATATTTTCTCGGAAAATTAACTCTTTCTATTCTACTTCACTCGAGGGGGATGAGGTCTATTAATAAGCAATTCCACTGACACTCTAACATTCCACATGAAGTCAACGCCACATCATCTCAAATCGCGAATCTCTGAAGTTTCAACCTATATTCTCTCAAAATCGAGAAGCACCACAGAAATTATCTGATCATGGAGCTCATTGTAATCGTAGATAATCCCAATAATTCCTTCAGGGCTTCACTGTGAAGCTCCACTCGTAATTCCCTTCCCCGCCGCAATGCTCTTTGACTCTGCCATTCGCGATGCTTGTCGTAATCATGAAGCATCACCGTCAAATTTCTCTTAGTCTTCGCAAAAATCCAATCCATGAAGCCCATATTTTCAAAACTCATGAATTTTCCATATTTTGATGAGATCTTCAAGGAAATCCATAATTAGAGATGCTCATCAAACACGAAATTTTTGACCCCAAAAATTTGGCAAACAATGGAAAATGGTGCCACCACGTATCTTATCTTTTATACCGCCTCCAGATCATTCATACTTTTTCGTGGTTCTATGCCATCATTGATTGTAAAAAAAATCTCTAAAACATGACAATTCACCATGGAAACCTGCTTTGTCAGGAAACACTGTCAAACTGAAAAATGGTTCAATGTTACATTGAGGGATTTTTTCCAACAATATCCCCTTTGGGTTTGTTGAGAACTCTTCTCAAAATGATTTTCTTCACATCGATACCTTATAGAGTCTCCTTCCATCATCAACCATCCTTCACCCCTTGCGGTTCAAATAGCGACCAAAGATTCACTCACCACATAATCTATGCCCACATGAGCAATGCTCGTCATGAGAAACCGGAGTAAATGAAAAGATTATAAAAAAATCACGACATTTCTGCCACCAACTGTTGACACCCAACTGATACCAATTTCCAAACTGATTGTAATTGTTAATACCACACTGATACCAATTGGTGATTGCTGGAAACCTTCTCACACCTTTACAACATCACTGTTATGCTTTTATCACGATCTTCAGCTGTTGTGATATCTACTCTTTATTCAATTAATTCTAGCATCGTTAGATTTAAAACTCTCCCCCTATCTCATTGCTCTCCCCATATCTTGCTGCTCCACTGGTCAGTTTCTCCTTGTTTATTTGACAAAGACATTTTATCCCTTCATTATCCACATTTTCTCCCCCTTGATGTGTCACTATTTTTCGCCCTTTGTCAATGAACCCAAAGGTCACCGATTTGTGGTCTACATAAGTGGAAAGAACACAGATTAGAGCATTAGATAAAAATAAACAATACCTCAGGGAGAGGGGGTCCCACATCTACACTTTTTTAGGTGCGGGGAGTCGACTGGACTCCTAGATCCATTCAATGCATCTCAAAATCATCCATGGGTAAGGCCTTTGTCATAATGTCTACAACCTGTAGTTTGGTAGGCATATACTCCAACTTCAAGAATCCCATACTCAACCTTTCCTTGAAAAAATGATACGTTATCTCAATGTGATTTGTCCTGGGTTTATGGACTAGATTTTTGCTGATATTGATAGATCTTGAGTTATCGCACTGGATTATGATTGGAGATATCCCTTCAACTCCCATATCATCGAGCTGATGCTTCATCCACAATAACTGTGTGCATTCTTGAGTGGTCGTAATATACTCAGCCTCTACGGTGCTTAATAGGATGTAATCTCTCTTCATTCTAAGAAATGAAATACATAGTCCACAAAGATTGAATGCACCTCCTGACATTAATTTCCTATCATCTGATCAACCGACCCAATCTTCATCAGTATATCCCAATAACTCTCTCTGATATTTTCTATTATACATCTAGTTGATGTCCACCATGCCCTTGATATACAAATGCAATATTTTTTAATGCAAGCATGTGAAATTTCTTGGTATTGCATTGATATCATGATACTTGGTAGGTAGTGAAAATCATATCATGTCTTGTTGCTGTCTGGTACAGTAAACTCCCAATAATCTACCTGTATTCTGTGATATTAACTACCTTGCCATTATCATCTATCGATAATTTCATCCGAGTAGAAACTGAAGTCTTCATATCCTTGGAATTTTTCATTCCTAATCTTTTCAAAACCCCATTTCCTTATTTGGATTAATAAATGAATGTTCCATTCCTTCCTTGTGTCACCTGAAGACCACAGAAAAATGTTAGCTCTCTAAACATTTCCATTTCAAACTTAATTTTATAGAATTCAGAAATCTGTCTGCACTGAGCATCATCTGATCCACCAAATATTATGTCATCGATAGAAACCAATACCATCATCCTTTTATTACTATTGTTGCTAAAATAGAGATTTTAATCAACTCCTCCATACTAGAAACCATGCTTCTTCAAGTACTGATAAAGCCTTGAGTACCATTCTCTTGGTGCTTGTTTCAGCACATACAATGTCTTCTTCAGTCTGCAAACATTGTTCTCATCCTAAGGAATGAGAAAACCATTTGTCTCCTCAATATACACATCTTCCTCCAGAACCCCACTCAAAAATGTAGATTTGACATCCATCTGGAAAACATTGAACTCCCGTTCACTACAATGGGTAGAAATAATCAAATTGTCTCTAGTCTCACAACTGGCGCAAAAGTCTCATCAACATCTATTCCCTCTATCTATGTGTATCCCTTGCACACTAGTCGTTATTTGTTCTTAATCACTGTTCCATCTCCATTCATCTTGTTGCGATAGACCCATTTCGTCTTGATGACATTCTTATCTGCTGGCCTCAAAACAATCTCCCATGTCTGATTCTTCTCAATCAGAACTACATCTTCATTCATGGAATGAACCGACTTTTCATCTTCAAATGCATCAGCAAATCATTTAGGATATACCTCAGTTAACAAAGATATATGTTACTCTGAATTCATTCTTTTTTTCTGAACTAGATCTGTTTGATCACCAATGATATTTTGCCTATCAATTTCAGCTTGAATACTTGGATTTTGTGCAGATACATATTTTTCTTCTTCATGCTCATCATCGCTATCTTATTCTAAATCCGCATTATCCACTTTTTCTTATCATGTGTTACATACCTCCTCTTCACATTCATCTGGTAATTTTTCACTTTGTTGTTGTTTAATCTCTACATTTTCTATAATATTGACATCATTGATGTCAACTACTTTTCCCAGACTTTTGTTAAAGCATTTGTATGCTTTGATTTTTTCTTGAATAGCCAAGGAATATCCCCACATCTCCACGAAACTCAAATTTTCTATGTTTCTCCTTGTTGAGAATGAAGCACATACTTCCAAATATTCGAAATTATTTCACTGTTCGATTCTTTCTATACCACATCTCATATAGAGTCTTTCCTTCCTTTTGACACAATAGATCCCAGTAGGAAATGTAGACCGACATCAAAACGGATTGCTTCCAAAATATATCTGGCATGTATTTTTCTATGATCATCAATCTAGCCATGTTTTTGATGATCTGATTTCTCCATTCAACAACTCCATTATATTGGAGAGTTCTTACTGAAGAAACATGATTCCTTACTCCATGTTTCTCATGATAGCCTTCCACCATACTCTTTGTGAATTTTATACCATTGTTAGTATGAATCTTCAAAATTTTCTATCCAAGCATCCTTTCACACGCCCTCTGGTATTGTTTTAAGTTGCAGAACACATATGACTTATGGGAAATAACAAATACCCATGCCATTCTTCTATGGTCATCAATGAAAAGAACATAGTACCTCTTTTCATCAATTGCTCTTGCTGTAATAGGACCACAAACATCAACATGCACCAATTCAAGAACTCGTGTTGACTTCTTTTCCTTTGCCTTATACGAATTTCCAATGAGTGTCCCTTGTTGGCATGCATCACACATGTGAGTACGATCATGTGATAGCATAGGGAGGTCTCTTACGGCATCACGCATTACCAAATATTCTAGTGATCATTGGAAACGATGACACATTCGATTATACCACAACTTTATTTCTTTCTCTCTGGATATGAAACAGAAATATTCTTATCCACTTCCCAAGTATAGATTTCCAATTGTTCTTTTTCCCTATAGAACTACTGCCCTGTCTCTTCCTTTTATGACACACATCTTCTTAGTAAACCTTATAGAATGCCCTAAGTCACATAGTTAACTGATTTTGAGAAAATTATGACTAAGGCCTTCTACATCTAATACATCAGCATGTCTCATCTCTTTTCCCCAAAACATGGCCTTCCGTAAGCCAATAATCTTTAGGCCTTCATCATTTCAAAAAATGAAAACTTTTTATTTGTCATATTTTACACCTGTAACAATATCCTTATTACCTGTCATTTGACATGTGAAACCACTATCATGGATCCACACACCAGTGCGATTTGATTCTTTAAAGGAAATTTCGACCAGCATGGCCTTCCCATCCTTCTTCATCTTGGTCAATATTTTTGCCTCCACACTCGGCATGGATTGAGAATTTTGATCTTTCGCAGAGTATGATGGACCGGCTTCATCATGCAAAGATGAAAATATATTTTTCATCTTCAACTCACCTGTTGGTTCATTGATCTGCTACTTGTGAACATTTTGATTCTCCTTAGGTATGTTCCTCTATAGGGTTGAATTAAAATTCCTAGCCATGTGCCCAAATCCTACGAACCAAAAACATTGTCCTTTGAAATATGTTCTGGAGAACCTTTCCCTGTTCGGCTGCCACATTTTTTCTTGTGCCCTTTGATATCTCTTGGATATTGAACATAAAATACTTTGAATGTACCATCATTCCACAACAATAACAACTGATATGAGGTGAATTCCTTTTTGTGACTTCTGTACAGCAAGTTTCCCCTTGGGATCTCTGAATATTCTGATTCTACCTTGTTCCTAAATCGACCTTCAATCTCTGGGTGTGTGCTTGCGGTATCACCTCAATTTTCACAGCTTTTTGTTTTCGATCAAGCCCCCATCGATCTTAGAATCAGAACATAGTTGATGCTTCTTTTCTACTGAACCACTATTCTCCACTTTCCTCTTCTCGGTTTGTTGAGTGATCTACTTTCCTGATGACCTAGTAGGAGTCAAGATATTTTCTTGATCTTTAACCTTTTTCTGAAAAAAAACAAATTATCCTTCAAGTTCTTCAATGCTCTTGATTTGATCATTCCTTGTGTTATTCAATCTATCAATCTCCCTTTTCTGTTCTTAAATTTGTTTTTTAAACTCACTAATTGATTCTATGTCCTCTGGTGTTGATGGTTTGAATTTCTGAATTTCTCCCATCAACTCAGACTTCTCATTTTCCTTCTGATGCATATAGAGTTTGGTGTCACAGAAAACATTGTTGGCTTTCTTCGTATAGGATCTCCAAACATCTATCTCTTCAAGAGAAACCTATAACTAAACTTGCATATGAACTCTTCCCTCAACTTCTACTTCTTCTTCATCATCATCTTTGGTTTCATTCTTATTCTGAGAACATCTGACAACTGCCACCATAGCATTTTCTCCACGATCTCTGCAGTTCTCTATCTCTTCAACTGCTTGATCCTCAGACTCTTATGAACGGTCATATTTTTTTGAAATAAGGTTCTTCCTTTTAAATAAATATCCCTTAAACTATTTTATTCCTTTCCTATAGGCTGGAGGCTTCTTCTTGGGAATTTCGATTTCATTAAAATCATAATCCTCTTGGAACTTTTTGGGGAACCTTGCCGCAAGATGTACAACATTTTCACATCGAAAACAAGCAAGTGGAAGCTTCATTTTAAACTTTCCTTTTCCTCATTGATGGTTGGAGGAGATGAATGACATCACCTCATCCGTCTCCACTTCTTCGTGAGAGTCTTAAATTGTGAGCTTCTTCATGGCCTTGAATTCAACCTCTTTGGATTTCCCCTTTTCCACAACATAGTTATCTTCATTTCTCATTTCATATGCAACATGGGTTCTATACAGGTTATCCAATGTCAGCCCATTCAGGTCTTTATCTTCTAAAACCAAAAATTTCGGATTGAACCGAGGTGGAAGTTTCCTTAGGATGCACTTCACAATATTTATGTCTTTAATAACTTATCCAAGACCTCACATTTCTTCCGCTATAACATTTCCCCAGTCTAAGAATGAATCAACAAACTCATTTAGGTTAATTCTTAGATTTTCATACTTATTGCACATCACCTGCAAATTTGTATATCTGATTTTTATATCCCCTTCGTATATATTCAATATATTTTCCCACATGGAATGTGGCATTTTTTATGACATCACCTTTGTATATATAGCATTGGATAGGGCTCCCCCTAAGGCATTAATTCCGTTTACATCAACATCCAACTCTCTATGCTCAGCTTCTTGATAATGCACCACTATTAATATCAGTCGTTATACCTGCATTGCTGCTGTGACCACATCCATTCCTAAAGATCAAATGTACTATTGCATCTTATTCTTCGAAAACTAGAAATTGTTCCCATGGAATATCGGAACCTCATTATGATTAGTGACCTCCATTTTACAGAGAAACATTGATATTAACCATTCCCTATGATACCAATTTTTATGTCCAGAAGGCTAGACACCCTGAGAGGCGGGGGGGTTATCAGGGTATACCAGATTCAAACAACTTCCCCTTTAGATCTTGTTTTTTTGTTAGACAGGGACCCTCTTCTCTCACCATCCTGATGAAAATCATGAACAAACCTTGAATCATGCACATTGCACAACAATTTTTACTTGGTTCACCTCATTGGGATACGTCCAAGGAGCATACCCCAGTAGTGTGCCGATGTACCAATTCCACTACTACCACACTGTTGTTTCCAATTTTGATGCGGAATCACTATCCCTTCTGGTTTACAACCACTCACACATTGAGAAATCACTGCTCTCTCAACTGATGTGAGCTCACTACTTCTTCAGAAGATCCACTCATAGTTTATAGAACTGTATTTCTCTTCATTATCACTAATGAATGCATCCTCCAATGTATGTTGACGCTCAATTGATGTTCAACTATTATCATTTTATAAATACCCCTTTTTCCACTGAACACTGGGAAATTCCTTTTGGAAAACCATCGTAATGCACCCTAGTTCACGAGCCTACCAATTTTGAAAAGCTTAAACAAGCCTTCACAAAGCTCCTACCGTTTCGCGTAGCAATATTTCAAAGCTCAAGTCATCACAGAGAAACTTCCCCCATAGAGCTCACTGAGCCAACGTGGAGCTCATAACTTCGGTGGATCTAGATTAGCCGTCGCGAATCTCTTCTTTCACGAAGCACACTGCCTTCTCAAACCACTTTCGCGAAATGAGAGAAAAATATTTTCAATGAAAATTCTCTCTTTCTCTTATACATTGCTTGAGGGGGTCAGGGTATGTTAATAGAAGATTCCACCGTCCCTCGAACTGTCCACGCAAAGTCAACGCCTCGTCATCTCGAATCGTGATACTCTACATTTCCCGCCAAAATACTCGAAAAAATGTGAAGCAACACAGATATTTTCTGATTGTGGAGCTCATTATAATCACGGAGCATCCCGTAAATTCAATTGTGCCTTCACTAAAAATCTCCACTCACAATACCCTTCCCCTCCGCAATGCTAATTGACTCTACCATTCATGAAGCTTGTCGTAATCATGAAGCATATCCGTCAACATTCTTCCGGTCTTCGCAAATTCCAATCCCTAAAGCCTTTCTTCATGAAACTCATTCCTTTTCCATATGATGATGAGATATTCAAGGAAATCCATAATCTGCAATGCTCACTAAACTCCAAATTTTGGTTCCCAAAAATTTGGAAAACAATGGAAAAAGACGCCACCATGTATCAGTTATTTTATACCGCCTCCAGATCGTACATTCATTTATCGTGGTTCATTGCCAACATGGATTATCGACAGCATCTCTGGAACTTGACAATTCACCATGGAAACCGGCTTTTTCAACATACACGATCAAACCCTAAAATGGTGCAATGATACCTTAATGGATTTTTTCCGAACAGAGAACTACATCAATAATGAATAATCATTAATTTCCCTCAAAAATGGTGTTTGGAAATAAAAAGATATTTCTCTTAATGAAGAATAATGAGGGGAAAATAAAAAGGATCGATAGAAAATACAAACTGTTGACAATATATTCCAAAAAACACAACCAATGCCTATTCAGATACCAATATCAATGAGGATTAAGAAATACCACTTACAAGGGAGATGTGACACAAATTTATAGAAGATCCATTGTAGAACATTGCTATATAGTAGAATATTGGTCACCCAAAAAAACCAATAAATTCCATAAGGTTATATAGGAAGGGATAAACATCGAATAAAAAAAGAGTCATGTGTACAACATGTTAAAAATAATTGGACTAAGAAAATTCAGATCATGAATCTATTTAATAGTTTGAATTCCACCAGTTCTAAAATATGATGAAAATTAATCAATTATGATAAAAAATACCAATCCCAATTTTTTCATTTTGGGAAATGGTTTTATCTCTATCAATGGTTCATTATTTGAACCAAACTAATTTTATATAGCCTATAACAGATTCACATCAGTTAAAAAATGCGCGATTTGAATGTGTTCATCATGTATTGGACTATATTGATTCTAAATAAACCCCCCAAACCAACTGAAAATACATAAAAACCCCATGTAAACCATTTAAAACCATTATCAAATTTATAACCAGTATCCATTATTTCAAAAAATATATACATATATGAACATTAGGTCATTTCCCCAAAAAAACACTCTATTCTATGATGGATTAAAACAGAACTAAATGAAATGGTTAAAAAGGAACATGTTGATAAGTACATGATATAAGATAATTTTATGTTAAAATATAAACATCATTAACATTTTATATCCCCCCAATTTATTCAAGATCCTCGAATTGCAAAATGGGAAGGCCACTAAAGCCTCGTCTAAAATTATCCATCCAATATATCATGGTTATCTGGTCAGAAATTCCAGAGGCTATAGACGAAGGGAATTGTTTTATTCACCTAAAACATAGTACAACGATCAATAATCTAAAATGGACTCACAACCATATTGTTTTTGGTATCATGTCAACATCCTCCCATTTAATCTCATGGGAAGGATCTGGATTATACCTACTCTTCTTGGAAAAATTGAACACAATGGTTATGGAATTTGAACGAGATTTAAATTCCAATAAATATGCAATCCATTAATGAATATTAAAAAAAAATGTGAAAAAATCTTTATCACCAACATTCTATATCTAATCTACTAACGATTTTCCATGTGTGGTGAAACTCTAAGAAAAACTCGATCACCAACCTCAAACTCCTATGTCCACCACTGATGGTTTTCATAAGATTTATGTTGACTTTGTGTTATTACCAATATCTTCATGATCAACCGCTACATTTCTATAATTTATGGAACAATTATCATCCCAACCAAGTACTTCACACCCAACTCTTTCCAATATGATGGATATCAATTTGGAAATCCATACAATGCCTGAAAATGGGATATCTTAATTTTGGCTTGATAACTATTTTTAAAGTTATAATCAACTAGAAGAAGAAAGTTCCTAGGAATTACCAAAATCTATAACACATTCCCAGAGAATAACCTCATGATCCTAGATACCCTCTCTATATGATCACATATTATTAAATTATATGTGATCCCCAATTTGAACTTGAAAACCATCACCTCTAGTAAACCATTCCAGAACATGGTTGTGAACATTTGGGTCCTATCAAAAAAATTATACATGAAACCCCATGAGGTATGAAAACAAATTAGACAATAATTCCACAACATGCTCCCCCTTCATCATTGACATCATTATGAAAATGTGCTAAAATCATGAGTCAATCAATGATCACAAAAGCTAAATCTTTCTTGGAATGAGTCTACGGTAAACCAATGATTAATTATACGGAAATATCATCCCACTTATATATCAGAATGGGTAATGGGGGTATAAAACCTATAAGCCACAAGTTCTACTCCTTATTTATTTGAGACGTAAGGCACCGTGATACAAAATCTTGAATATAATATATCCTCCCAACCACCAATACTGAAGTACTTAGTAATGATATATCTTGGTAGTCACATAGTCTAAATACCAATAATAATAGTGTCCATTTTACGTCAACATATTCCTTAGATAAATATTAATAAAAAAACTAATTAGAGAATAATAATGTTCCACCGAGTGACTGATATCACTCACTTGTGTCCTCCCCTCTATTTAGGATTTCACTAAACTGTAAGAACATGATGTCAGGTAAAAATTTGATCCAAACCTTCTCATAAAATGATGATTCATGCCGTAACTAATCCAAATAAATATTCCCATCAGCTTCATTCACTCCCATGATCATCTCTTCCATAAAATTTGTAATAGACTGATCTCCCATAGATTCCCTGAAGTCTTCTTGTTTTTAATTTCTCTGTTAGTGCATTAGTTACAATATTTCCTTTCTAGAGATATAAGAAATTTCAAAATAAAAAATGTATAGATAATGGTCATGACCTACCTTGATCATGATAAGGGAAGGGACATAAAACTGCTAGACCATTCCTTATTGAAGTTGACAGAGAGATAATGACTGATGTGTCCCCCCTTCAACTATCCTTAGAGTGGCAACTAGCACCAAGGTTATAGTATCTACTGTGATATGGAAGGCATTATCATTTTTATAGAATGATACCAGGAGATATAATAGAAAATCCCAAACAACTCAAAAAATGAAATTAAAATTCAACACAAAAATACGGCCCCAAATGAATTATCAAAATATACATATACAAAGTAAAATAAAACTCTATAGAAAAGTACAAAAACAAAGAGGCAACACCAAAAACTCTGGAATCATGAGATAGTAAGGTCATGAAATATCCTTGATGTCATCCTTGAAACTTGAAAGAAATTTTATTCACGTATGGTGAGTATATAGGTATACTGAGTATGGAGACCAAATGCTATCATGCACAACTGGGGAGGCATCGAAATGACATGTGAGAAATTAGAGGTAACCAAAACACATAGGAAAGAAACTATCCACCCATCCTCACAAAGGCACACTCCCTTAATTATTCATGTCAGGTAATGTAATAGTAATAGCACATCATTATTTGGTTTCCATGCACTGCTTTCCCACTGGTTATTTAGGACATCATACGAATCAGACCTCCTATACTATTTCCACTACTGTCCCACTTCAATATGCCCCACATCAGTCCCTTTGTTAAACCCTTCCCGCACACACACAGGAAACCATGATCACACATAACTATGCCCGAAAACCCCTAGTCCAAAACAACCAACACCACTCCTGATGATACCTTGACTAGAATAATTGTTTCCACAACTGAAGAGACCTACACCTCATCCCGAGGACACTTTAAAAAACAACCCTATCCGCACAAACCTTTACCAACAACTATAACACACTAGGCCCAAAGAGTCATAGTACATAATGAACCTATGTATGTCACTTCCTGTCCGATGTTTCTTTGGATACTTGGGAGAGGGTGAATAAAATGACCTAATAACCATTCAATCATATGAATGTTCGAGAAAACACCCTCCCCCATAGAATGGGGGTGTTCAGAAAGAAGTTCTCTACATGGTTGGGTGCATATAAGAAAAAAAGAGAACTAAATTTTTATACATAGAGTTAAAAAAGAACTCATCTGAACATAAGAATCTAGACATGAACAACTAGGCCATACGCAACCACTCTTGTTGCTATCCCTACATGAAAAAGTATATTACATCCACAACTAGAACACAAGCATTTTCCAAAAACTTTTTTTTCCACATCATACCCATTATTGTTATCTTGTTCACGTGTTTCCATTTAATCATTACCTTACATATAGGATTATAATTGGAATAACCACAAGCCAAAAATACAACTGGAATAAAACCGAAGACCAAACATTTAATAATTCACACCCGGTTCCCCTGAAATTTAACAACATCCAATGGGATCCCTGAGATTCCTCAATGTAATGGAATCTAACCAATCCCCAACGTACCCTCTCTACATGGCCTCTGATTCAAAAACTAATATTCCATCAACTAGAGATTACATTACCCTCTATGCCACCCCACAAGGCATCAAATAGGGAAACCATACATATCACCAGTTCAAAGAAAATATGTTTTTAGATTTAACCAACATTATTAATTAAGTTTCTTATTTTTCTTTAGTTAAATATGGTGATAACACAAGGATTATTATTCATCATACATCCATTTAATCCACTATGTTTACTTGGTTAATTATTTTTCATGTTAATGTAATATTAACATAAGATTATCTTGAAAACCAGAGCATCATTTGTGCACAAGAAATTACCACCAACAACCATAATATTTTATTGGACATAAGTCCATACAATTGACAACATAAAAACAAAGGTATAAAATAGAAACATTGTCAAATTTCACACCCCTGCATTAATTGACATGACACATATTATCCACATTAAATATGGTTTCATCTACATCCCGAAGGAACATCATCATGCCCACCCTGCTTGATGCACAGTAAAAGAGAATGAAGGTAGAACCCATACATGGATGATCTAGGACAGGTTTTATATAAATGTTCCATGAAATGGGGATGGCGTGACTTGTATGAAAATAAGTCTTCAATTACAATAATGAAGATCTCTAGCATGGGCAGATGTTTCATCTCCTGAGGAAGCCTAGAGGCAAATTAATATAATCAAAAAGGATAAAAGGAAGAGAGGATATCGACATAAGGGGAGACCAGATCCTAAAATCAGGAAGACAATTTCGATGAACATAAATGATAGATCATGGCTCGACCACATGCTTGGGTTATTTCACACAATGGGAATAATTTATATTTTATAATTCCCCTTAGAAAATTTGGATATAGATCAAAATATGGGTGTTAGTTGATATATTTCTATTTGGTTGAGAAAAACATGTAACTACGGTGATACTAGAAAACACGATAGGCTGTAAAATGCGGAAAAGGGTGTGGCATGCAACCATTTTTGGAAATTGAGGGTCTCCCTATGCTTAATGGATTGAATATATCATTTTGGACCTTAAAATAGACTTAAATCACCTTAAATGTGGACAAAAAACACTTTTATGTCAATAGATACAATAGTGGATTTAAACTGGAAGAGTCTCGGAGAAGTTGGAAATGAATCACTGACGAGTGATTCACCGACACTGTAGCACCATTTCCTTAGAACCAATATTGATCGATGCCACCATTCGTTTAATATGAAATTTGGAAAATACTTCAATGAGTCGATGATGGTATCCAGTAAGCCTCCAATACTAGGATTTGGAAAATTAATGGGCCAAGAGGGTTCAGGACAATACACATGATACCTCTAAAATTAATATCGCCCTTGAGAATTCAACATTATCCTAGAGAAAAGAGAGGGAGACAAACAACTATATTATAAGATACCTCCCAGGGACCAACCACTCTATAGTTTTTTGAAAGCCTAGAATAAACCCCTGATATATATGAACATTTACCTCACATATATATCTTGAACAAATATGGAAACACTATGTGACAACACAAATAGAAAATCCACACCTTCCATACATATGGATTAGGTAGTCCATTTATACATGTTAATATACTATACTCATTGGGTGGCACTGAATCACCAACATGGGTTTAATCACATCCACATTAATGCATCTTGATTAGGGAGTAGGTTCTACCCAAACCATATTCAAGAAATTTTTATTCATATTCTTAGAACAATTGAAACTAACCATCTTATAACAAACAGGTTCAAGCATTACATCACAACAATGAACAATACAACCACATGATCAAAACTCAAAACAACTCTGGGTACTGGGAACAAATTTCTGCCTCATGTTCCCTAGTAGTCTATTTCAGGCCACCATGCTTCTACAAAAAAAGAACCAAGGGAATGGTCCATCCATTGAGCACCTTCTCCATAGGATCCTTGATTGTCATAGGTCGGTCCCTAGAAGCCACATCTTCCTCGATATCCGACTCTCCCTAGACAACGAAAAGTGAGTGATCATGTAGATACTGACAAATATAAGATTGTTGGAAGATGTTTTGGGTCCTCTTTAGTAGTGGTGGTACTGCCAGCTGATATTCCACATTTCTGACTCGTCCCAACACCTCAAAGGGTTCAATTAACCTAGGATAAAGCTTGATCCCCCTACCAAAAATATTTTTTCCACACTAAGGGGTTACCTTTAAAAATACATGGTCTCTAACCTCAATTTGTAAGGGTCTCCTCCTATGATCATCATACGGATTCTGTCCATCCTAAGTTGCCTTTATCCTCTCATTCATAAGATGAACCTTCTATGTCATGGACTACATCACCTCTGTGCCAAGAAACCCTACCTCTAAAACCTTTGTCCAGTACATGATAAAACAACATTGTCTTCCATAAATGTCATCAAACATTTCCATTCCAAGGGTAGTGTATTTTGACTGTTGTAGGATATCTCTACCAGAGGTAATTTTTATACCCATGCTCCCTTGAAGTCCAGAACACATGTTTGCAACATATCTTCCAATGTATGGATGGTATTTTATGTCTGACCATCCATTTGGTGGTGGAATGAAGTGTTAAGGCATAGATAGGTTCCAAAATCATGCTATAATCCCATCCAAACACTTGATGTAAAACGTGTATACTAATCCAAAATGATGGTTCTAGAATCTCCGTGAATGCACACAACATTACTCATGTACTTATGTGACAAGGCATCCATGACAGTATACTTATTTACTACCAAAAAGTGAGCCGATTTCGTCATTCGTTCCACCAGTACCCAGTATGAATTTTTGCCTGCCTCATCCCAAGGTAGTCCTATGGATAATTCCATCAAGATGTCATCCCACTTGAATTCGGTAACATCTAAGGGTTGGAAAAGACTGTCTAGAACATAGTGTTCAACCTTCAAAAGTTTACACAAGAAACACATTTCCACAACATATTCATCTTCCTGCATCACTCTGGGACACCAAAACTAACCTATCAAGCCCAAATACATATTTTAGACTCTTTTATGTTCCTCCAAGGGTGAGGCATGGAACTCATCATAACCTCCCTATTACATCTTATTTAGGACAGATAACTTCCCCCAAAATATCATATGATTATGACTATCCTCTGACCATCTTTCTGAAGCGTCACCCTTATTAACATGATAATGCATCACCTCGGTCTCTGTGTCTCTCCACTAAGACTCTTCACTTTTCGTACCATGGAAGATTGCACTGTCATCTGAAACAGATAACCTCTACCGTCCTCCAATCACATGCTCAAATGTATTGCAGCCAACTCCTTCATTTAATTCCATGTATCTCTTGACTTCCGAACCACATTGTTTTGTGACTTCTTTTAAAAGGAAATGGTCGCTACATTCTCATTTCTTGATGTTTATGTGATATCAATATTTTATTCCTCAGGAAAATCCATCCACCTCCGCTGCTGCAAGTTAAGGTCTCATTGGGAGAAGACATACCTTAAGGTCTTGTGATCTGTGAAGACCATGAAGCGCTCCCTAATATGGTAATGCCACCACAACATCAGTGTGAACACAACCATTGTAAGATCTAGGTCATGAGAGTAATACTTACACTCATGAGGGAATAACATCCTGTACCCATAAGAGATCACTCCCTGCTACTACATCATCCCACATCCCAAGCATATATCAGAAGCATCACAGAACACTTCAAATGTTACCCCTTCCTTTGGAAACCTCAACAATGGGGGCATTGACAAGATTCCCCTTCAGATAAATAATGTCTTCCTAGAACTTTTCCCTCCATACAAATGACTATCCTTTTCTGGTCAATATTGTCAAATGTGCAGCAATTAGAGTGAAGTTGGGCACGAACCTCCGGTATTAACCTACCCATCCTAGAAAAATATGAACATCTACAATGTTATTGGGTTCTTCCCAAAAAAACCCACTAGAAATATTGAAGGATCCACAACAATTCCTTAATGGGACACCAAGTGTCTGTGTAGGTGCACCTCTTGGGACCAGATCATGTACTTGGACATCTTCCCATAAATCTGGTGGTGTCAGAGGACCTCCAAAACTATCCTTAGTTTCTTTAGGTGATCCTCTTCCAATCATGAGTAGATCGAGAGGTGTTCAATGTACATGTCCACGATCTAGTATAGATAATCTCAGATAACATAGTTCATGATCCTCATGAAAACTGTTGGTGCATTCGTAATGCCAAATGTCATGACCACAAACTCAAAGATCCCATATCTTCATATGAATGTAGTCTTCTATATTTCAATATCATTAAACATCAACTAGTGATATCTAGATTTTATGTCGAACTTATAGAACCAACAACCTCCCTTCAACTGGTAAAAAAGGTCATCAATCCTTGCGAGGGGGTAACAGTTCTTGACCATCACCTAATTCAATCTTCAGATGTCTATGAATAGCATGTGACCACTGTATTTCTTCTTTGTGAATATGATTGGAGAACCCCATGGATACATTCTTGGTTGGATAAAAACCTTATTCATAATTCCATAACAATTAATACTCAACACCCATAATATAGAATGTGCCATCTGATAGGGATCCATCGAAATCAGACGAGCACTGAGATGTAGTTCTATCCCGAACTCAACATCACATCGACAGAGTTGAGGCACAACCTCTTCATAAACATGTCCAGGAAATATATGAAAATCCCAAGAACATCAACCATATCTGAGTCTTCTGACACCACTGATAGCTTGACAAATAAGAAAATAAGGAGCTCCACTCACTGAATTCCCTCTATGCAACCCCACTCGCCAACAAAAGCTACATGATGGCTTCCCATTTTTGAGATCAAAAACCTTTTACAAAAGTATTCAATGACATCATGAATGGAGAATATCCATTAGATTCCAATGATGACATCCAATTGATGAATTTTCATCAGAAAAATATCACCACTAGAATTATGTGGCCCCAAAATCAGCCTTCTTCCTTGAAAAAAAACATCAAAGTGGCTTGAATGACCTCCTAATGGTGTGGTTAACACCAGGGTAGTGGAACAATTATCTAATTATAAAACCAGGTCAAGAGATATACTAGGTGAAACAAAGGATTTTGATTCTCTAAAATCAAACAAGGCACATAAAATAGTACTAAACAAATTGACCATACGTAGAATGAACTTGGGCCTTCTAGAAGTGTTGCATATACAGTGTGCAACCACCAACACCCACCTGGTATGCCCCTTAGATATCATCCATCTCACCATCCATGCCTTGGTTGAGGTCCCTGTTGATTGCCCTGAGGTGGGACACCTCTGGCACTGTCTTCCATCAATTTTGTTGGATCTCACTATCCCTACTACAACTATTGTAATGTTCGGGATGAAAAATGTTACTTCTGAGGTGGATGCAAAACTAGTCCACCCCACCGTACTGCACTCAATCATGTAACTAATTTAGATGATGCTCAAAACTACAATAGATTATGAAATTTTTTTATAGGCTAATGGAGAAAAGGTGAGGCCTGAGAGATCGTCACTAGAACTGATGAGGCCTCCTGCCGAACAGTCGAATCTTGGAAGGGCTAGATGATGGAGGTCAGTTGCTAATGTCCTACCCTTTGATGATCTCAACTGGCTCCCCCTCATGGCACACCTCCCAGCGTGTTCATTCATTCCCCCACTTCATCCTTCTTTTAATCCTCCATGTATATTGGTAGAGTGATGGGAGTAACATCATACAAAATAGAAGGACAGGGTGCCGCCTCTAAGAATCTTTTTCAAGAATCCTCATTTGGGAAGAGGTCTGGAGAAAAAATAAGGATATCCTAGAACATGATCCTCAACATTTATACTAGAGGGAGACCATCTCTTACTCCTTTTTCAGACTTCATTGTGGAAGAATGTATTTCCTCCTGAAACACCTTCTCAATGTCATCCAACCAAACATCACTGCCCATCCTCTATCTAAGGTAGATCATTAACCATTGATGCACCGCTCCCCTCATATGAATAACATCCAATGGAATCTAGAACACTATTAGAGCACGAATCAAGGTAAAGGTGTTTTCCAGCACCTCGAGACAACCCTCTATCTCCAAGTCGGAAACACTAACATGTTACTTCCTGAGGGTCTCCCAATAGAAGTAATTTAGAGTCCCCTACCACATTGCACAATCTTCCACCATTTCATTATTCCTTTGAACAACCATATCAACATTTAGGCCTCGACTACCCACAACACTCATGGTCATCATCCGGGTGCCATAGCTACAAGGTAAACAATGAATTTCAAATCATATGTTGTGTAGATGATCCTTTAAACTTTTTCTTAGAATTTTTATTTATTTTTAATTCCCAAAATTTTCATGACATAGATGAACACATTTCATTCTAATGTGTGTAAATTTCCGAAGGTCCCTATCCTGCAATCAACATAGCCTCACATGGTAATTTGGTAGGTCCAGAGTCCATGAATTAGATCATGGGGGGACCAGAAATCTTGTGTCATATCTAGTATTCCCTGGCCTATTTCATGCACCATGATTACCTTTCAATGTTTCCCAACTACAAAATGAAATCCTAACTGTACCTAACCCCACACTCTATCCTATCTCTCAACCATCATTCTTTGATACCATTATGTCGTGACCCACCTTCAACATGATGAGGCAAGGGAACAGAAACTGCCAGACCCTTCCTTATTCAACTTGAAGGGGAGATAATGAATCTGAAGTCCCGCCTTTAATATTCCCTAGAGTGTCGACTATATCAAAGGGTATAAAATCTCACGTGATATAGAATGATTTTACGTTTTTATAAAACATGATGGGGAGATAAGATGGTAAACCCTAAAAACTAAAAAACAACTAAAATTAAAATTAAATACAAAAATACATCCCTGTATGAATCACCAAATAAACATATAAAAATTACCAGATAACTCTAAAGAAAAGTACCAAAAGAAAGAAAATCAGTAATGAAAACTCCCAAAGCCTGAGCTTGTAAGGCCCCCTAAGCTCCCCGATGTCCTCCTAGAATTAAAAAAGTGATTTAATATACATTGGGTGTGTATATAGGTATACTTAAAAGGGAAACCTATATTTATTATGCACAAGGGGGAGTAATACTATTTCCCTACGATAAAGTAGATGTAACCAAAAAACATAGCAAGGAAATTGTCCTCCTATCCTCGGCAATGCAGACTCCCTAAATAATGACTGTCAAGTAAATTAATTTTAATAGAACATAGATATTTGGTTAACCTTCAATGATTTAACACTTTTTATTTAGGACATAATATGCATCATACCTCCCCCACAAGTTCCACTACAGTCCGACTACTATACGCCCCACTGCAGTCCCTCTACTAAACCATGCCCACACACACCTAGGCCACCACAACCACACATAACCACTTCCACAGACACGTGGGCCTTAAAAACCACCACCCTAACTGATGAAACATGGGATATAATTAAAACTTCCATGTCTGAAGACACCCGGTCCTCGTCCTGTGGAAATATGGGAAAACAAAATTTCCCGCACACACCTTTGTCAACCAACACAACACACCCTGCCTAAAGAGTACTGGGCCATAATGAACCTTTTTCCATCACATCCTACCCAATGTTTCATAGGATTCCTAGGATATGGAGAAGAAAAAGAGATAATAACCAGATAAACATAGGAATTTTGTGAAAACAATCTCCCCCATGAAATGGGGGTGTTCTTCACAATGTTCTCAAAATTGGTGGGTTCGTATATGTATCAAAAGAACTAAATTTTAATACATATAGTTAAAAAATAACGCATCCCAACCTAAAGTTCCCAACAACAATAATCATCCCATACACAACCATTCATACTCTTATACCTACACACAGTAGTATACAACAACCACAACCAGAGTACGACCCTTTTCTGAAAAGAAACAGTTTCTACATTTGTACACATTCATTTTATCATGATCAAGGGATCCAACATAATCTTTCCCTTACTACCGGGTGTCTATCAAGCATAAAAACATGCCAAAAAAACCACTATAAAAAAACATGTAAGAAAATGGTTAAGCATTCTCACCCAGTTCTCTTACAAACAAATAACATTAAAAGGATCTGTGAGATCCCTTGATGTAATGGAACCAAACCAAGCCCAAACATAACAGCTCCAACTGGCCTCAAATTCACTAATCAACATCCCTTCAACAATATATTCTATTCCCCTCTATGTAACCCTACAAGGCATCCAATAAAACAACCAAACATATTACCAGAACTGAGGAAAAATGTTTTCCGATATATCCAACACCATTCATTATGTTATTTATTTCCATTTGGTTAAATGAGATGATCACACAAGGGTTCTAATTCATTGGGTATCCATTTAATCAACCATTTTACGTGGCTAGTAAATTTTCATGATACCATCATATAAACATAAGATTATATAGAAAAAATAGAGCTTCATTAGTGTGAAAGAAAGGACCAACAATGGCCATGATTTTCAGTTGACATGAGCCCATAAAATTCACAGCATAAAAAAAGGTTTAACACAAAAACATAATCAAATTTTACACCACTTCATTGTCTAACAGTTCTCCTATTTTCTTTATTAATGTTGGTTTCATCTACATCCTAATATAACATCATCTTTCACACCCTGCAAGATGCACAGTAAAAGAGAGATGAAGGGAAAACCCCTAACAGGATAACCAAGGATTGAAGATGTCTCTTTGCACCATGAATTGGGGATGCTGTGAATTTTAGGAAATGAATACTTAAATATTGAGTGGGAATAGCTACAACACGGGTGAAAGATTTATCTACAGAGGAGGTTTTGAGGTTCACTAACCAACTACAAATAAAATAAAGAATAGAAGATCTCAGCTTAAGAAGAGGCCATATCCTTAAATTAGGGAGATGATTTAGATTTCATTAAAATTAAAATTGTTGAATGACCACACAGCTGGACAGTTTCAATTGATGGGATTAATTTAGATTTAATAGTTCCTCTTAGAAATGGTGGAGATAGACCAATAGAAGACTGTGAGATTATTGATTTCATTTAAATAAAGAAAAACACATAACATGGGTGAAGTTAGAAAAAAAGAGAGGCTAGAAAATACAAAAAAGGGTGTGGTAGGCCACACATTTGGGTAATCGAAGGTCACCCCACTCTTATAGGATTTATGTTATCATTTAATGGACATAAAACATCCTTAAATCACATTAAAATAAGCATTAAAAAATTTATTTCAATGACTCACAGATGGTCCCCAGTAATCCTCCAACACCACGATTTGGAAATGTAATAGATCAAGAGGTTTCAGGTCATTATAATTACAAACTCAATGTCTTTTTCACATGTTTTTATACATCTATTTGATAATATAATTCCGGTTATTATGATTATATGATATTGTAACCAACTCCCCAAATAGGTAGTGGCAACACATTTCGAGTGCATGCATAGCCGCTTCCAACTCAAGATCATGGGTAGGATAGTTATACTCAAAAGAGGATAACTAGAAATAACCATAGGCCGCTACCTATTTCCCCTATATAAAGGGACACCCCAAACCCATACCATAATCTTCATAAAAAACATCATATTATGAACTCGGTTTTGAAAGAATCAAAATGGTATTTGTTTTCAGCTTCACCATCATTTCATCAAAAGATCTCTAAAATTTATCATTCCGATCAATATTGACACCCTTGCAGGTTAAATCTATCATTAGTTATGTGAGCATAGAAAAATCATAAGTGAACTACGAATCTTAACCATCCTACCCTACAAAGCTTGGTAGCTCAAACAAATTATTAGGGATGTCCCCAAACCTATTTATATACATATTTTCAAGATCCTTTTAGACAACCCTCTCAAATATAATATACCCCATAAGAATCACATATTGGATCATGAAATCTGATTTTGAATTTTTAACATATAAGAAATGATTCTGTAATGATATAAAAATGATATAAAAATAGTCAATGTGTTCCCCCATTGGCTTAGAGTTTTCCAAAATAACATCTATGAAAAAAATAATATAATATTCCAATAATTTTTTAAAGATATAGTACATAAAATGCCTAAATACAATAGAATAATTAATGAGACTGTATGGAATAATCATAAATTCAAAATTCTTATATTAGCTCAAACAAATTTTCTTAGGTATATCTTCTTTTTAGACTCTCAACTGGTGGTACCCTAACCTATGGCCAATCTCAGATTACCAACGAGCCCCTCTGTGCTTATCTAAGAGATCATAAATCCTCTATATGATCTAACTAACCTTTACTGTAATCTAATTTAAGATTTTATAATCTATAAATAGGTCCATGGATCTCATATATATTCCTAGAAAATAGGACTGGTGAATCCCATAATTACATTCTAGGGATAATAATTTATTTATCATCACGGTCCACAACATAAACAATAAGCTCCACCAACTCAGAAGGTTTGATGTGATATGATGGAATAAAAATTGGAATCATAATAGTTACTGGTCCAATTTTAAATATAACATCACTCTTTGGTGGTAAACCTAAAAATAGTACATAAACAGCTCAGGGTATGTAAGCAGCACTGTATAAAGTTTAAAACCAAGAAAAGTATCAAAATAATAAAGGAATTTCTCATATATATACTAAGAGATATACCTAGTTCATATAACAACATGACATACTCTCCCAGAAATAGAATCGGACCCACTAGAAAATACAACTGTGAATTCATCTGAGATAAAAACTAAACACTATTAAAAAACAATTGATATGGGTGTTAACACTACTCATTAAATCTATTCAAATAATCTAGTTGAATATTTCCAAACCAAGAACCATGATGTCCTACTCTACCTGATATTCATCAATCATAACTTGATATGATGGAAACATGAATAATTTATTCATAGTTATTTCCCAATATAATTGAAAGATCCAAAAATGGTATATGCTTCTTATTCAATAATAAAACGTCCACAAACACTGAAATAATAAAAAAATGAGTAATAATTTATCAAAAAATCTAGAGCAATTGAAGATGAAATAAAAAACCATACCATAAAAATAGTTATCCATGTTTCAGATTCCCCAGGGGAATACATCACTGTATAAACAATTCAATTAATATATCCCAATGTACTTTCGCAGCCTGATAAACATCCACATTATCCTAATGATTGGTCCCAAAAACCTTAGAATCATTAAAATGAACCTATGAAACATCGGGGGGTCTAAATCTATCCTTAATGCACTGGGACATCGTTCCCCAAAAAATACATCAGATAGAAAGATCTTCCGGAATGATGAAGAGTCTTGGGAGTCTCTATAAAATTATTCTTCGTATGACCATGAATTCCACTCTAATAGGAAATAACATATTGTTATCTGGATGAATCCCATAAAACAAGTCCTAACAAAAAAACCAACCATTAAATTACTTTCTTGGATAGATAATAAACCCTTGAAATAAACAACACCAACTAAATCTCTACCAAAACGTATTTTCTCAGTTATTTATAATTCATCCAAATCCACATCATCCACTTCCTCTCTGAAATGCATAAGGTAAATGATAATTAGCATCAAATAAATATTATTCTTCAATACCAAATAAGACCTTTGATCCTTTTTGTAATCATCGGTGAATATCTATAGAGCTTAATGAACTAACTCAGCAGAATTGTTGGAATTATCCAGAACTGTTTTCTTCCCTTACTCTAATTTGAAAAACACTAAGTTAATTTCAACAGGTAATTTCCCAGGAAAAATGATTGTTAATTTTTTTATTTAATTAAGGCCTAGAATGATCATCATGAATATATCAATCACAATAGAGTCTCACTATCTCATACCCAGTCCTTCAAGCACATATGTGGAAGAACCCACCTTTCTTTCTTATGGGGTCTTCAAAAGGTGGATGATAATATAAATCTATTCAAACCACACCTTATATTCTTATAGTCTCATGCCACTAAAAAATATTGGTGGATTATTTCTAGTAAATTATTATCCATGGTACACCGGTCATTTCAGGCTTTCGAAAACCACTTCATCCAAAGTCTGAACAGCTTGGATTATGCCATTTACCAAAGAAGGTATAATAGTAAAATTCACCAAAAATCCTATCCCACAGCTTCGTCACATGTATATGGTATAGATTTAATGGAGGAATATTTTATTAAACATAAAACAATTTTGTTTAATATAAACATCCAAAAAAAATACCATCATAAGGTATCCATATCATCAATTATAAATGAAATGAATTTAATGTGGTTGTGTATTTTATGAAATAAATTTGAAAAAATAATAAAAATTTAAATTTAAATAAAACCAATATCATATTAATTCCAATATCCTCAACCCCCTAGTCAAGATATTGGAAGACTCCCTCGTTCACCCATGGTAACTCTGATTTAGTCGTGGGAGTGAGATGACCAGGCCCCCTTTTCTGTATTTATAATTTTAATTACAATGGACATATCCCTGGTCATTCAAGAAACTAAATCAATCCTATATATATTAAAAAGGAATCGGGTAGGGTAATATATTTCAAACCAATATAAAAAAAACGATTTAGATTAGGTAAAAAAGTTGACGAAAAAGGTCTACCACATGGTGATGTAAAATAAATCTAAATAACAATGTCCCATGAAAACCCTAAAAAATTAAAAATAATAGTGAACAAGGTTGAAGCAAGTTAACATATCCATGTGACCTAAAAACTCATGAAAAATAAGTTAAAACTGAATGATAAAATAATAGAAGTCTAAATAAGTACATGGATGACCATCCATCACTCCCAAGTTCTGCAACTAGGAATATGACGATAAAAACATAAACTAGAATGGTACAAAATTCCCATCCATTTAAAGGAGTCCTACAAAGAAATATCAAAAAACTCTGAAAGGAAAAAGTTGGTTTCCAGAAAAAATATTTGTAGAATACCACTATAGAATATTTACTTGTCCTAGTATCAGGAAAGCATTAACGCTAGCTTTAAAACAAATATAGTTGATTTTTTTAGAAATGTAACACCATTTAATGGCAAAATAATTTGAATTTCATAAATAAATACCATATTCCATGAATATATGAAAATGTCATGTATAGAATAAAACAGGTATCAAACCCTGGATACACCATATGATAAGCATGTGAGAAATTAAATAAGAAACGGACTATTTTATTATATTCCAACAATAAATAAAAAAATCACACCATTTTGGTTCAAACACATGGGAATGAATGATGGAAATTAAATAAAAAACCCCAATCTAGGCATATGATGGATCTGAATAATATAAAATTTAGTAGAAAAAACAACCATTTGTGATATAAAACCATATGTGGTGGTACACATGAAAAGGGTGAGAAGTCCATTTCCAATGCACCTAAAGTTACAATATGTTCAATGTTTTTCAAAATCAATTTAGAAACTATTATAAAATTTAATAAAACATTTTCAGGTCAAATAATTAATACATACAGGGTTGAAGACCCATTCTATAACCGAACCCATCATTAAATGAAATTAAAAAAAACCCCAGGTGAGCATTTATCATTTTTATAGGAAAACCATTAAAATACTTGAATCGAAACCAAATAAAAACATTCCAATGGAAAATAATGAATTTTTATTTAAAAATGAATAGGAATTATAAAAAATAAGCAGATGTTCATGAATTACCCACTTGTATTGAGAATTATAATCTAAGAATGAAGATAACCTAATTTCCTTCAATGACAAATATTGGAAAAAATAATATCTTTCTCTGAATGACAAGTGAAACGGAGAAAGTATAATGGATCTATAGAGAAAAATTCTAACCACAATCTAATCCTCAACTATAACGAATGTCATTACCTCAACCAATAGTAACGAATAAGCATAAATACAACTTATAAGGAAGATATGAAAAAACCACACCATGTATTGAATGAAGAACAGAGTGATTCAGAATGAGAGAGATCACCAATAATCAACAAAAATATCAATATGATTTTAGAGTCCAGAATACACTTTTAATTTCAAAATATTAGAGCATGTAGTGTGACAAAAAAATTGGACTCAAAAAATTTACTTTGTGAATCCATTTCTCACCGTGAATTACATTGTGTTTCACAGATGCCTAAAAATGAATTTCCTCAGAAAAAAATAAAAAATCTGAGAATTTAACTTCTTGATAATGTTTCATGACATATAACATGTTATTCTATAAACTGAACTCATAGCACCTTCTCTATAACAGACTCACATCATGTAACTTGTTCACGATGTGAATGTGTCTATCAGGATGTCTGTAGTCTATATTGCATAGGAAAACACCAAACTAACACCATATAACTCCTATCAGAATGTTAACCCAATAAAAAATTGTAAAATTTATACCCATACTCCATTAATTAGAAAAACATAAATTACTATACTTTAATTCCTTTTCCCCAACAAACCCTCCCAATTCTAGAAATACAAGAAACACACCCAAATGAAAGGTGAAATATGGTAATAGTCAAGATGTACCTAAAAAAAGGTAACATGATGTTATACAACTTGATTATGAAATATATATAAATTTTTCTTACATAATACTAATTTATTTATTAATGATTATGAAATTGGGACTCATTTTTTAGTCATGTATTTTTATTCTTCAAAAATAAATTTTTCCAAAAAAACCATATTAATTTATTTTCATGACTGAAAATTATGGTTAATTATTCAAAATTGTAGAAATTTTATTTTTAAAAACAGTTAAAAATATGAAAATCATAATATAAAATTTTTTATGGATTATATTTTGAGATTTAGAAAACTATATTTTTAGTAAACACTGAAAAAATACTGATTAAAAAAAGAATTTTCAAATTAAGTATTTAAAATGATCGATTTTGGTTTGAATTGATTATAAAATGTAATTTGTTATATATTAAGCAAAATAATATTAATTTCATTATAATTGACATTATTAAAAAACATATTTACAACATTTGTATTTTTAAAAATATATTTTAATGGAATACAATTTTTAGTCTATATTTTTGAGTTTATTTAGAAACTATTTTTTTAAAAATAAATTAATTAAAATTGATAATATAAATTCTATATTTTTCTTCATTATGTTAAAAGTTGGTAAATATATACCTTTATTTTTTTCATTATGAATATTAAATATTGTAAATATTTTTATCCTTGGTGAAGGAAAATTGGGTAATTAAGGTTATAAAAATGTTATATGACTTTTAAAATCAATATAAATAGTTTTTTTCTTATTTTATTTATTTAGACCATAAAAGTAAAATATTGAAATATATTTTGACTTATCGACATTTTTCTTTTATAATATTCTAAATAATATATTAAATAATGAAAAATTCAAAAATTTCAATCTCTTCCTTTTAATTTGTAATATATGTTTTCATAATGATAATAATATTCCATGGATGAATATAAAAGATTACTTTGAATTTATATTATTAATTTCTGTGATGGTAATCTATTCTTAATTTTTATTAATGGTAAAAATACATTCAATACATAAAAAATGCCGACACAATTCTCGTGAAAGTAGTAGAAAAATCAATGTAAATGATTTAAAAATATCTGATCAAATATATTTTAGATAAATTATGGTTCCACATGAATTTTATGGTTAAAAATAATTTTTTTATTTATGTTTAAAGAGTTTATAATTGAGTTAAATACCTCTCGTGGTGTCTTTAAAGTTAAACTATGTGAATAGTTATTAAAATAACATTAATGTTAATTTATGTTAAAGTAAATAACATAAAATGATTTATAAAACAAAAAAAATATTTAAAGTTATCATGTAGGATTTATCATGTCTAGAATTTCATCTGATGCCCATTTATGATCCAATTTTTTACTGAAAAGTAAATTTATAACCCTTTAATGATGAAAAATATGTAACCACTGTAAAGGATTGTATTGGTTAACAAAGTGGTTAATCATAAAGATAAGATTTAAAATACCATACAACCCTTCAATCTATTATTGGATTAAATTATTTCAAAAATAAATAATACTATATTCAAAAAATACCCAATATGATTGAATTTAATATGAGAAATAATTTTTTATATTTAAATATGTTAATTAATTTTAAGTGTCCCCTTTCCTTCGCTATAAAATGACACTACATGTCTTCTATAAATTAGACCACCTCAAGCATATTAGCTCAAACAAACCCCATACTTACTCTTATAATAATTCATATATAATTTTTCATGGTTCTAGTATTTTAATAATTCTATACCTTTTGTCTTAGGAAGAAATATAATGGTATTGTATTAATGTTGAGTTTACTATTTTAATCAATATCTTTCATTTTAATTAATTTTGGATGTCATTAAACAATATTATATCCATTTAAATATACTAACATAGGTATCTCTCATATACTATTATATGATTATGTTAATGGAATATCCTCATTCATCTCCTTTTACTTCCTATGGGGAATGGAATCTTCATTGTTGCAAACGTGTGGACTACAACCACAACAATACGATCTATTATTTATTCATCCCCTCCTTCTATGTATGGTTATTTTTACAGATTTAATAAATATATATTCTATTAATGTTATAATTATGATTCTATAAATATAATATATGACATAACTTTTGAACTTTATACTAGATAAAAAAATTTAATTTCAATTCTGATTGTGTGTGGAATACATCCTCCACGAAGCGATTTGATTCATTTTTACATCCCCATTCATGGGTGATTTTAAAATTTTATTTAATGTTAAATAATATAATTATGTCATGATTATTATTGTAGATATTATATCTTCATGACCTATTTTTCAATATTAATCTTACGAATGATATTTTGAAATTTTGAACTGAACGTACTCAAAACACATGGTATCGACATAAATGATTATGTTTTTATATATTTAATTGAAATAAATTAATAAAATTATTTATTTATATTTTAATAAAATATTGAAATGTTCTTATTCAAGTGAATTAATAATTTTATTTTATTAAATATGAGTTAAAGGACATACATAGTATGTTTGGACTCTATGTAAGTTGTTTCATAACATAATTTTAATTATTTTTTTATATGTAAAATTCAATTACTTTGTTATGAAAATATTCTAAGTGAAATGAAATATCTATATATAATTTTATATTTAAACGTTTTCTAGTTTAATAACAATTTTTCACATAATTACATCACAGATTAAATTCATGATTTAATAAAATGATCGTTGTATAGATTATTCATATCAATATTGATTCTTTGAGAATTGTCTCGTATTATGCATATACATATTTTATAATTTATATATAGTAAATTTTAAAAATTATAACATGAATGAAAATTTTATCAATTCAATTTATGTTCCATTGATGTTATCCCTTTTATAAGATATTCATCCCAATGTTATAAAAGTTGTAAGGGTTTTCGGGGCCTCAAATTCAATTCATTACGAAATAATCCGTATTATACACCGTAATTTCCTATAATTGCATTTCAATGAATATTTTTAATCATGTTATTTAATTTATATTAGGGGATTTATAGAATCATGACAATTTATTCCATTCAGTGTTTTCTTATTAAAGCATTACCGAGTTACATGGGTTTCCCATCTCACTTTTGTTTTAATGAGTTATATGCAATATTAAACACATGTTTCATTAATGTTGTGTATATAATACCCCTTTGATATGATATATCCTTAATAAATTTATATTCATGCTATCTAATTTTCAATATCTTGTCATTTCATTTATGGGTTTTATGATTCAATATTTTCAAAAGAGGTAATGGTTTATCTTACATTATCAATTCTTTTTTGGATTTCCTATGATAAATTCTTATTGGGGAAAATTTTATGAATAATGTATTTAAAAAAAATATATTTTATGGTCCATGGGTTAATCATGGATTTATAAAGTATTATTACCATTTTCTACTTCCCTATTTAAATTATCGATATTTTTTTCTAAAGAGTTTCTGATCTTATTTCTTCTTTGGTTGAAATTATTATTATATATGCCTATATTTTATTTAAAATGTTTTAACTAATCTTTTCATTATTATAAAAATTATTTAATAAAGTCAATATAACCAATTTTTAACTTTTTGTAAAATGTATTAAATGGAATATCTTAAAAAAAATTCACAATAATAAGTTTATAAATTGTTAAAACCCTGTAAAAATGAATGTTTTATTCCAAAATATCAAAGATGAATGGATTTTCCCATTTAAATGACCATTATTTTAATTTAATAATACTATAAATTTTTAATGGTTATTTTAAATTAAAAACTTGTTTTCAATATTTTATGAATTTTTAGTTTATAAAGGTACTAAAAGAGGTAGTTCCTAATGCTTTCCATTAAATGTTTTCAATTTTCGTATATTTCAATCTATATAAAAATACTAAAATGAATATTATGATTCAATAGGGATATGATCTTAAGACACAAATTAATTAATTTCTATAAATGATTTATGATGTTGTTTTAATGTGATTTTGAGAAAATCCATTTCATTTAAATGGGTAAATCAATATATGATAGTTTTGATGAAATTAAATAATCCACGTGTTTTGTTTCATGATATGGTACTTAAACATAATTGATGTAGGAGAGATTTAGAGTGAATCCAAATACTTAAGGGGAGTTATCTCATATGTGTTTAGAGGGTATTTTATAGCCCTATAATTCATTGTATAAGGAGACCATGTTAACAGGATGATATTTACTCCTAATAGATGATGAAATTATGTTAGTTCTTAGAGGTGATAGAGAGAAATTATTTAAAGTTTACCCTACGAAATGGATGATATTACCAATTATAGGTTAATCCTAATAGATATTATAATTATTCAGTTAGGATATTTAATGATTAATGGTTAATTTTCTATGTTACATAAATAGTTTTTTTCAATTCTTTATGTGTTCTACTATATCATTCAATCATGAATTGTTTTCCCAAGGCTAAATATTGTTAAATTATATAGCTATTGTCATATGTTAGAGATTTTCATCATGTATCTGGACTTATGATCAAATTTATAATAGTATGAATTCAGACATTATATTTTTATGAATATTGATTATGTCATCATTACAATATGCTCATGTTATTCTGACTAATGACATTAAATTTCTAATACTTATATTTACCCGTTCTAGGAATTTTTTCCCACCCATTTTATGTTTTCCATTTCCCATGGATATAGTTATTTATCACAAATGAATTGTTTCCTGAATTATTTCATGTGGGAATAATGCTAAGGGACATGTTGAATTATTAATGTGTAATATATAATGTATAGAATAGTGAGATAAAAGTTTCACATAAAGATTTGGGTATTGATATGTAATAATTATTCATAATTATATAAGACTCTAAACCAAAATGGTACATGGTTATATAAGTGATCCAAAATTTATATTTTTTTCTATGATTATATGGTGATTATTAATTCACATTTATGTGTATCAAATATATAAATTCAATGATTTTATTTTTAACATCAGATCCAGGATTATAAGGTTTTAGGCTATTATAGATGATATCGGTTCAATGGTTATAGATACAATCATGGGTTTTTATGTTTATGATTGATTATATTTTTCATGAAAGAAACGCCCCAATTGAGGATTTATGTGTATTTTAACATGATTAGTTCGATATTGGAAGATGTTTTATTTGGATGAGGTGCATGTAACCAGTTGTTGTATCATATAGTTTTCTATTAAATACAATTTATTAATAATCTTTTTAAATATTTAAGGATATCAGTTGGAAGGTTGGAGAAAAAATTTCTGGTTAAACTTTATTTATTGATGAGTTTTTTAGCATGATTGGTTTGTAGGGTAAAATATTTAAGTAATAACTCAATTAAATATTTAGGTATTATTGTGGAATTTTTGAGATTATTGTATAATTTATTCATATGATGGTTATTCATTTTATGCATTACCTAACTTTCTTCTAACCATTACAGTTTTATAAAAGGTTGGAAGAAAATATTTTCATCATTTTATATACCTCATGGTCAATAAAAAGTTTAATATTGTGCTTCAATAATGAAATATCTATATTCATCATGTGGGTTGATATATGATATAAAGGTGATAAATTATTAAAACCTGTAACCGAATGATGAAATTTAATTATTGGATTTGTAGAACATCATGTATGTATGATTCCTTATGCATTTAGTCCATTTTGTAAATTAAATTGTAACCACTAGAAAATGATATATAAATAAAAGTTATCCTATTGCATTCATTTTTTAGGAATTTATTATATTTTCTGACCTCATTAGTTTATGGTATTTTGGTTATTTACTTTCTCATGTTGAATCTCTTTTTGGTGATAAATTTTCTCTACCACTCTCCATCATTATCTGGATATCAAATTTTTCAGCCATGACAACATTTTCACTTTTGACATATTCTCTCTTATATGGAACAATAGTTATATGTTATTCTTGGTGACCATAAATTTTACATTTCACTTAATTCAAAAAGTTGTTTTATTAACCCTTTCTATGATAAGGGTTTTTGAGAAATGTATTCTCAAAATATATATTCTTGATTACTAAGTTCAAGATAAATTTTTATGAATAAATTTATTGAAGGTAGAGAATAAAAACCATTATATTTTATACACGTATTATGTTCCCTAATGTATACGACATGCATCCCCGAGAAATAAATGAACCATAAAATATTATTATTAAAAAATATCAAATAAAACCCAGCGTTTTAATTACCAAATATCAATATGAGTAAGCAAATTATAATATATATATATATATATAAGTATGAACTAAAAAAATTAATGATTAATTCATAGTAAATAAGAATCATTTTTCAATAAATTAATATAATCTTTAAAAATATGTTCTCTTAAAAAAATTATTGATTTTTAGAAGTGAATTTTATAAATAAAATTTATAAAATTTATCAATTTAAATTGATTAAAATTATAAATTATAAAAAAGCATCATATCAAAATTATCGTTGTATGTATTTTGAATTTTTTTGAAATGTTTAATAAACCAGTGAATTGTGAAAATAAACTGATTTGAACGGAATTTTTCATTTCCATTCTAGTATTTAAAAAGAACCATTTTATTTTTCATTGATTTTAAACTATAATCAGTATATTGTTATTAATAATGATACTATTATTTTCAATAGAATCAACATTATGATTAATTTTGGAATAAATATATTTTTAGACTAAAATATGTATTTTTCTAGAAATTGTCTTATCCATGTTTTGAGAGTTTGTATCAAAAGTAAATTTTAACACATATTATTTTATTTTTTGATAAAATTTATTACATATTACGAATCAGAAGGTTCAATTTTTTAATTGGTTTCATTTAAATTTTGGTCCTTACAAATTGTTATTATGGTAACTATTTATCACCTTGGTAATGGTAAATCATGTAATTAAGGATATAAATAAATTTATAAAACAAATATATTTCCATTGTAATATTTTAGTTACCAAAAAAGGATATAATTTTATGTTATAAGGAAAAAAATTATGTTTTACATTGATAACAGATTAAATATTTTATTAAGAAAAGAAGAATTACAAAAATATAACTCTGTTTCTTTTAATTTTTCATATATGGTAAAAAGGTATAGGAAGATAATGTAAAGTAAAATACATGTTAATATTGAACTTCATATATTTATTTTTTCTGGTAATTTATTTTTAATTTTATGTGATGTTATAAATACCATAAATTGTTACAAAGTGCTCACACAGTTTTTGTGCAAGTAGTATAAAAATCCAAAAATCAAAGTAAATGATTAAAAAATCCATAGTAGTATTTTTTTAGATTTCTTGTGTAAAAAATAAATTTTATGTTTAATAAAAATATATAATTGATTTTTAAAGTGTTAATATATTAATTTAATTCCAATATTTATATATTTTAATTCCAAATATTTTAATAGTTATAAATCTGAATTTAATGTTATTTTACTTAAAATAATCTATTATCACATTATTTAAAAATCGAAAAAAATATTTACTAAGTAAAAAGTGGATTTTATATGGTAAAAATGTTCCGCTATTAACAACTTTTATCCAATTACTTCCACATATGTTAATTTATAGCACTATAGTGCTAAAAATGTTTTAATCATGTTTATGGTTAAAATTTGTCAATGAATGGGTCAATCCAAAATGATAAGGATTTAAATGAAACATAAATCTATCAAAATATAATAGGATGAATGGATAAAACCTTATGATATATTATATTTTAATTTAGGCAAATTTTCTCCATTTTCCAATGAAAAATAATTTAATATATTTTAATATTTTAGTTGATTCCATGTGTGTGTTTTCCTTCAAAATAAAAGGACATCACTTCTTCTCTATACATCAAAAAAATTTAGCCACATAGCATTTCCAAAACCAAAAAAAATCTTCTTATAAACATCAGTTTTATATTTATATTGGATTTGGCCTCTAAAATCATCATCCCAATAGTCCTTAAGTAGAAATCTAAGGGTGGTATCTCAATGATGAGGTAATCGTTTTAATCGATCTCTTTCATTTTAATAGTTTTTCCACAATTAGTTTTATACTAAACAATAAAAAATAACAAAATAAATATAAAACAAATAATAATATTAAATTATGTTAATAAAACATCCTAATTTATCTCCTTTTCCATCATATGGGGTAGAAAATCATCATTTATAAGTATATGTGGAATACCACATCAATGAAGTTATGTATTTTTGTTTTTAACACCACCACAAATTTTTTGTTATTATGAAGGATTTAGTAAATATATATATTACTCATGATATAATTATGATTCTCTAATTATAATATATAGTACATTCCATCTTACCCTCCCACCATTTAAATAATTATTACATCGTTCGTGCATATGTGGAAAATACTATCTTTATAGAGTTATGTGATTCATTTTTCATGTCATTTATTCATGAGTGATTATAAAATTATATTTTCAAAATAAAAATGATAATTATTTCTCCATTATTAATCTTTTTATTATCTAATTATGACCCATTTATCAATGGCCAACATACCAATGTTTTTTTACAATTGTGAACTGAACATCCTCGAAACACCCAATAAGGACATAAAAGATTATGTAATTAAATATGTCACTAAAATTATTTTCAATATATTGAATATTGATAAATTAATAAACGAATAAAAGGTTTATTAACTATTATATAATTAATATTAGTCTATTATATTATATTTAAAGGACATATATAGTAAGATATGACTTAATAAAATGGTATTTACCTCAACATTCATTAATTAGGTTATACATCTACATTTTTTACTATGTTACGGTGAAATTGTTGTGTAAAATGGGCTTTGATTTTATAATATAAAATTTAAATTTTTTTTAAAATTATTATTCATAATCACTTAATTGATTAAATTATAACATCACCAATATGATCTTTGTAAGTATTATTCATCTTAATATTTATTCACTGAAGATATACTTTGTTTTGAAGATAATTCCTTTTATAAAATCAATATGAAACATATTGAGTTATTTAATAAATAATAAAATAAATTCATAATATTTAAATGTCATTTTATTTTCTCTCCTCATGATATATTTATTTGAAAGTTATAAACTTTTTTAGGGTTTCCATGCTCTCAATCTCCTTTATTTGGTATATATTTCAAATTTTACACCATGATTAATTATATATTTGGTGAATACTACCCCATGAATAATTTTTAATATATTATTTAATTGAAATTATTTTTAAATTGAATGAATCTTTTTTAATTCATTTAATATTTTTTTATTCATTTATTACATGAGTTTCAATGGTTTGTCATATTACTTTTAATTCAGTGATTCATATGCCATATTGCCCACATTTTTTAAGAACTTGGTATGTATTTTTTTCCCATGTGAAAGATATATCATATAACCATTGATAATAATGTTATTTAATGTCCCATTTAAAGTTACTTCTTTCATAGGGGTGGTGATTATAAATCCTAATAATCCATAATGTTGTATGTTAGGATCTCCTTTATTTTATGAATTATCATCACTAAATTCTCACTGAATAATATTATAGGAATAATGTACTTTTTAAAAAATCTATTCTATTATCATCTATTTCTTCATTTAGTTTTCATAAAATAGTTCTATTTTCTCACATTGGTACATAAAAATATCAGGAAATTGTTTTTAAATAAAATTAGAACTTATTTCTCTATTGAATGATGGACTTCCATTTACATATTTTTCTTTAATATATTGTGTACAATTTTTTTATTATTCAAGAAATATTTTTTAAGACAATTTTACAAGTTATTACTTTTTAAAATATTTTTTAAAATAAATTATTCATTGTTTTTTCTATTTTTTTTAAATTTTTTCAAAATTGGGAAAGGAATGTTTTATTTTAATATATATGGCCTAAAATAATTTTTCAATTATCATTGAAATTATCCTATTTGAAGCATCATTTATAGGTTTTCATGTTTAATTTTAAATAACAATATTTTCTAAATATTTATTTCATACTTTTTTTAATGTTACTAAAAGAGGGTATTTTCAGTTATTTTCCAAAATATAATATAATATTTTATTTTAATTGAATTTTCAACTATGTAAAAAAATTATAATGATCACAATGTATCACTCAAGATATGATCTTATGATACAGTTAACTAAATTTTTTCTTAATGGTTTGTGATGATGTTTTAAATATATTGTCAAGAAGCTCGATTCATTTTTAGGGTCTGAATCAGATTATGAAGATTTTTATGGAATGATAAAATCAATGTGTTTTTTAGTGATATAGCACTTGAAAATTATTTATGAATGAAAACATTATAAATAAACCCAAATCATTATGTAAATTTCTTTACTTTATAATGTGTGGGCCTTTATAACCCTTCAATGCATTCGGAAATGAGACAAAGTTAACAGATTATATGTTACTCCAAATATAGGGAAATGTTAACCTAATAAAAGTTACATACTAAAGATATTGAAATTATATTTTCATATGATTATATGATGAAAATTTGATGTTCCATGATTCTAACAGTGTTTTTAAATGCCTTCTATGATTTATATTGGATCCATTGCTCTAGTATTTTTTTACTGGGATTATTACTATTGAATTATATGAATCATGTATTATGATAAATATTTATTAATTTTATCATGATTTAAGATATAGGTTTTATGGGAATAAATTCTCCTATTAATATCACATTCAATTGGATTACGTCATCATACCCTTTTGCAAATCCTGTAACCCCTATTTGTATTAAATTTTTTGTAAATATATTTTCCATTATATAGTGATTGAGTTCACCCTTATGATTTTTTCCATTTCCACAGGTTATGAATATTGATGTTAAATACATTATTTCTAGAATGATTTCATGTGAGAATATTTTTATGGTACATGTAAAAGATATAATATCAAATAATAAAATTTGGGAATACTGGGGAAATTATCGCTTGAATACATGGCTATTGTTGGGTAGGATTTTATACTAATTATATAAAACTCTAAATGATAATTTTCCAGGAGTAGGTAAGTGGTCCAATATATCTGATTGATGTTTCATGTTTTATGTGGATAAAAGTGGGCCACGTTTAATGGTATTAATGAATGAAGGTCAATGATTATATGTTTAGAACCCGCATCAGGAGTTTGGGTATAAGTCTATTACAGGGTAAACATCCGAATAATTTATGTTTAGCTCAACTTACTGTATTTATAGTCCTCAAATCTTAAAAAAAATTCATTTCCTATTGGTAGTAATGGGATTTGATTGATTATGTATGTCACGGTACTAACTACATTTTACTAAATGAACTTGTGCATTCCTGAATGATATTTCATAATATGTTTTCTTTCCTTAATTGTTCGATACATAATTTTAACTATACCATTTTTCTCAAGCATCCAAGGTATAGTATTTTATGCCTAATTCCCATGTGTCTAAATTTATTCCACAAAAATAATCTAGAATACTCTCAATTATAGGCTAATACTAATAATTACAACATGAATCATGACTCCCTTCCAACCATTGATTACCACTAAAAATACCCAGAAATTAGAATTCATTTTTGGGAAAGTATACCCATAATTTAATATAATTTCATCAAGGAATGTGACAAAATATTATGAACCTATATGGGATATTACTTGGGGTAATTCCCTATAAATTTTAATGCTCTTGTTTAGGATTTATATGTTTTGGTATTCTTCCACACATTTAAAGTATCATCTTCATTTACATACCATGTATGAAACTATTACAACTCTTGGAGGATCAATGTTCTATATTATACAATAATGATTCCACTAAAACTATCAAAGATCTCTCAGAGAGATTCAGATGTTTATAGTGCCTCATATACGAACTTTTGTATGTTTACATTTCGAAATGTGTAACTCCATGTGTCCATACAGAATTCTAATGTGTGTTATCTATTACAACTATATTTATAACCAAACAAACCTAATTTTTTTTACAAAATCCTTTTGTAATGTAGATCCATAAAATGATTCATCCATTTATCTAACTATAATATGGTTTTTTAAAGGCATATTTGATGAAAAACATGCTTCAATGTATAGAATCATTCATTCTTTAAACTAAATATTACACATAACTTCCACAAAATATCACAACCTTCATCATATCCTAGATTCACTCATATATTATTTCTAGAAACATAATATTTTAAATTCCCAATTTCATATTTAGAGTGAAAACATAACCTAGAATCATTTCTCAAAGATTCCCATCGAATGTTGTCATTCAAAAGTTGATTTCATCTTTTATAAATAGTTTAACCAATAGAATATAATCCTTAAAATGTTGATTTGACTTAATTTACATTATTTTGTCTTAATTATATCTTGATATGGACATTTTCACCATACCATCAGTAGAATGTACATTGTACAATATAGTTACCTAATATATACTCCCTCAAACATATCTACACATCATCTCAGAATTATTCAATGAATTTATCTCCCACTAACCTCTAGAGTAAAATAATTTTTAGAAGGTTCTTTAATCTCCCTACTCCAGATATATTCATTATAAATTAAGTTGTATACATATTTGAATATCATTCTTCCATTTCCACATGATCTTCTTATTTATATTAATCATTCTTCCCTTGACCACATTAATGATGGTAAATGTAATTTCACCAAACAAAAATTAGCCATGAATTTTATCATCATAGACTTAATATGGATTCAAATCAAGCTGAAACTATTTCAATCATCTATTATGGATCACTAATATCATGACCTCATATTGAATAATAATTTCATTAAACACGCAATTTTATGCTTATTAGGCTCCTCATACGTATCTTCTTTGGTTTAAATTATCTATATTGTAGCATTATTATCCCAGATGTTCGTATCCATATTCTAGTATAAGGATATTATTACCAAAACTAATGCCTTTCTATCCCGCCATTCTCATTCGCATTTATAAATGGAATATGGCTTAATATCCTTCAATAGAACATCTAAATCATTCTCGTTATGATATTCCAGGATTGGTATCCTATATAAGTAGAAATTAATTTCCTTAAATATATTTATCTAGACCTTTATATATTTTGAAACTATCACCATATGATAAAATAACTTCAACTAAATAAAATAATATCTAAGAAAGTAAGAATGTTTCCTGACCTATTTTTAGGACAACTAATTTATCTCATAGAATCCTTTATTCTAATACCAATTTTATAGAATTATATACAAACACAAACTACCTAATGATTATTCAAAAGGATTAAAAAATAAAGGAAATAGGGACACTAAAAGGATCTCTGCAATTTTTAGTCAACCATAACATTTATGTATCCCTTATCCTAAAACATTTCTATAACATCCACTTACAGTTTCTTGTGTACTTAAAATCCAAACAATAATATATTTAAAATACAAGGAAAAAGATATGAAGTAAAGATTTCAATAGCATTCATATTTTTTTAATTTTCTTCTTAAATCCATTATAGAAGACATTTACATTTCCATTTCGTCTGAATTATAATGTTAAAATAATTGTGAAATAAAGTCTATATAGATTAATAACTCTAATAATCACATGATACCTCATTATTTCGTCTCATCCCCATTTATAGAGGGGATCATGTGGTAAAATGGTTGCACCAACATCAAATATTCACAATGTCCATCAACCAGATTTGGGAAAATAATATGTTTTTATATATTTCCTTGAACTAACCTCTAATCCTCGATTTGTCGACAATTCTCCTATTACTCATACTCTTCCCACAAAATCCACTTCAAGAGTTACTCATATTTTAACCAATATAACCATACATTTATCATAATATCGGCTAAACATCGAGATGTTTTACCATAATACATTTCATTTAATGGAATATATCACTTTCAATGAACATTTTTTGATTAATGAAAATATCTTGTAAATGATCAGGCAAAACCAATGTATTCTATAGGGATAATTATTCATGTAAACATACTCCATTAATTAATGATTCTAAAAAATCCCATCTGTTTTCACCATTTTTTATCATGCTATATCGACATTACAAAGAAAATATATATATATATTATTTTTTAAAACAATTATAAATTTTTTTCAATGTGTGGATCCTCAATCATCAAGAATGAAAAAATAATTGAAAATTGGGATTTTTTTGATGTTTTGAATTATATCATAATAATATCTTATATTAAAAATATTATTAGATCATGGTTTATGTAATATTTTTCTTAATTTCATGAAATAATACTTATAAGACATTTAATTAGATATTCGATTTTTGGTATGATTTATTTTCATGATGAGTTTCATAAAAGTTTTAATATTGGGGATGTGGTGATCATATGATATTTTATCGTGGAAATAAAATTTAATGGACATGATTTCTTTTAGGGTAAGGGATTTAATAACACATGTTTTAGAGAATTTTATTTTTTTAATAAATTCTATATTAGTTATAATTAAGTATATAAATTATAATTTAATTTACATATAAAACAAGAAAATGAATATTAATAAATGTTTTTATTATTTCAAATCACAGATAAATACATTCTTGAAGATAATAAACATATAAAATATGGTAATAAAATTAACTATTAAAAAGGAATATAATTTTAAAAGATTTTTCATTGAATCCCCATAAAAATGATAAAATTAAACATAATTATTAATCAATGTAAATAAGTAGTAACATGAGTGGAATTTTCGGGATTAAATGGGATAATAGAATTTGTGGTTTTATATAAGGAAAAATTATATCATTTTATGGGAATCACTATATATTAAATATTGTATTTTTTCGGAGAATATATTATTATAATCATGGATGTATGGAGATAAGATATAGTTAGTTTAATTTTAATTAATATTAGTAATTTATTTATTGATATATATTTTAATATTCATATATTTTTATTTCATTTTTTTGAAAAATAATGGAATTTTGATAGCTATATTGTATTTTTTTAACCAAAAATGATGATCATTGGACGTTATTAATAATTTTTTTTAGTTGAATCTAAGTGATGGTATATGATATATGTCTTTTTTAGATTGATTTGAGATATTTTGAAGAAGTTATATAATTTTTATTAAAAGGGTAATATTTTAGATATCACTTTCTTCATAATATTAAAATTAATATCAAAATCAATATAAAAGGGAATTAAATAAAATTCATACATTAATTGAAAAAAGTGTTAGAAAACATTGTTATATGTAAAAATTTTCCGGATGATATGTATGAGTAAGTCCAAGGATTACACCATATATCATAGTACATCTGAGATGAAGTGGAAGAGATTGATAGTGGAAAAAATTATATTGATATGTGAGAGTAACATTTAGATAATATGTAAAGTTAGCCTAGACCTTATAAAATAATTAATGTAAAAGGTGTGGGCTATGTAATTGTACTTGTAGTAATACATAAGTGTGGTCTAGAACCATCATTTTGAAGAATAAGAATGTCCTGGGAATCACAAAGGTAACTGAATTTATACATAAAAAATTCTCAATGGAAATCTAAAAAATTTCTAATCCATATAGTGATGAATAAAGTTACATTTCCCAAAACAATAATCTTATAATATAGGTATACATAAGAGTACTCATATGGGGAAATTTTTGGAAAATTATCGATCAATCCAATAGATACAAAAGTGTAAATCTAAACTTAATTGGAAATATTTAGGGTTGAAAGGATAATGAGTAAAGGTTACCTAGAGATCATAGTTTATGTTTATGGTCACATGATATAAAAAGTAGATATTTACAGTAACATTGTATAAAATTATTTATATAAATTATTTATAGATTAAAATATATCACTGATATATAAATATCTATGATTCAAACTGGGTAAAAATGGAATGATTAATTTGATATCATTTAGATTTCTAAGATAATTTCATGTTTGAATAAATAAATGTAATTAATATTGATTGACGTTTGAGAAGTTAGTATAATATAATTTTTTCTATATTATAAATGATGATGTTTCCCTTTTGATTGGGAGTGATATTCTATTGTGCATCACATTATATAAATTGACGTTAACATAGTCAATGTCTTATTGCTAAATATTGGATATACATTAAGAGAGGGACCAATGAGCACATGACAATATGGGTTTTCAACTATATTAAGGAATTAATATTTTAAATTATATTAGTATAAAGATTATTAGTGAGGTGGAATAATAAAATAATTGTGATCATTATTTCGTGAATATGTTGATCATTATGATAACATAAGATTAATGTCGGTGAGCACACACTGGTACTGTATATTGTTTAGTAGTTTAAGACCTTTTATTGAGGAAGATGAATATATTACAAAATGGTACAGTTACATCCTGCGGAACACTATATATATTTTTGATAAGATAAAACATTGGATCATTGAAGAGATTAAGAACCCAAAATAATCTCAACCAAAAATATGTTGTCCAAATATAGTTATTTTAATAATATTCAAGGATATACTCTTTCCTACTCTTTATAACATCATATGAGTCATGTATTCCCTATTCTGTTATTTTTTAATCACATTCTTATTAGTTATACATCATTTCATCTTAAATATCTCAAAAAAATGAAAGTATAGTCACCATTTTTTGGGTGGAACCATATAAAAACAAATTTATTCTTGTATTTATTTCATTACATTTATATATATGTGAGAGTGAGATTTAAAAAATTTTGTATCAAGGCTTTAATTGATCATACAGGTTAATTTATGACTAATAATTTGTGATAAATGTACAATAACACATCCTTCATCCCACATCTCTATGATATATCAACTACTCTTAGGGAACATAAAATAGTATCAGAATAAACAAGGTTCCCTCTAAGTGGCCCAATATTGGTTGAATAATAGATGGATTATGAGAACTCTATGAAAAATAGTGATATTACCACTTTTATGGAATTAATTTTCAAATATAATAAATTATAACATTCTCTTGTCCTAGAAGTTGTGGATTTTATAATGGAGGTAGTTATATTAGTGGATATAGATGATCCAGTGAAATTTAAATATAAAATTCATTTTTAGGATGATATAAAATTAATGAATTCAATAATTATGTATTTATCTTAAATATCGGTCACAAAATTTATGGGACTTGATAAAGTAAAGTAAATTTGATATCATACCATTCATGTTTCTTATTAAATGATTATAATTATGTAATTTAATAAGAAAATCAAGGAGAAAAAAATTCAATGATATAACTAAATTCGCAATCAGTGATGAGGAGAAACTATCCTATTGTTAATTTGAATGTTATAAAAATGATGACGAGTATAAGAGGATCATTACTCTCATCTCAAAGAACATCCAAAAAATGAAAGGGTATGTATAATGGGAATATCTAACTAATGTGTGTTGTAAGTTTAGACATTTCTATGGATTTTACAAAAAAATATGATGAGTATGTTGAATTTGAAATGGGAGAAGTATTTATATATTTGATATGCAGAATACCCTATAAGAAATATAAGTAAATTATTGAAGGAAATAAAATATTAGTGGAGATTAAAATAAGAATCATGAATAAAAAATAAGATGAATAATACTAAGCTAAATTTTTTCAATATGAGAAATAAGTTCTTAATATGTTTAAGAATGATATGGATCATGTTTAAAATGACTAATAAACTTAAATTTTTGATGAAGAAGGTGATGAAACATAAACTAAGATCATTTTAAAATCTATACTTTAAGAATTTCATTATCAAAACACCTAAAAAGGAGGGAAATAAAATACCTATTGATGATCATTGAGAAGGTAAAGACAAGATAATTTTTTTAACAATAATTATAATAACTATATTAATAAAATAGAACTAATAAAAGTGAATTTCGTTGAACATGAGTGAATGTTAAAGGATTAGAATGATATATTTGATGAAAATGAGTAATAATTAAGTAAGATAATGTCACGTTTTTAAATATGAATTGGAGCTATAGAAAAAAAATTAGAGATAAATATAATTATATTCTATAAATAAGGATAGATTCATGAATAACATCTCATATGTTTTTATTATATTACTAGGTAAAATATAAACATGTGAAAAAAAATTGCGATAAATCATATTATCTAATAATATAGTCTCTAAAGAAAAATATTTGTTTGTGTGGATTGAGGAAAAATGGGAATACCACTCATACATTAAGGAAAGATAGATATAGTTTGAGAAGATTATAATTCCAAAGGTATAAAATGGAGATAGGAATATACCTTGTTACCAAGAATAATTTCCTTATAGTTTCATCAGTTTTATGAAAGATCAAACATTAGATGTTATTTTTGTTTTTGTTGAGCCTATGAGAATAAATTATAGAATTTCCATTATAATATATTTGTTTGTTTGAGTAAAAGGAGGAGAGATTTTTAAGGGAACCACTAAAGGAAGATAAGAAATAAGTTTGATTAGATGAAATATTTGAATATAATCCTATCAACATTACATAATTAGAATATATTTTACTATTTTGATAAAATTTGTGGAAGGTGTGACCACCAAAGACATTGTTCTAAAGAATGTGTGATAATAATTCCTGGAAAAAACACATTAGGATTCAAGGGATATTAAAGTTAAAATAATAGATAATGTTGATAAGTTTCTTCATAATATAGGTTGATCATAATATATGATAGTTATTAAAAATATTAAATAAAATTAATGAATGAGGTGGAGTTTCAATTAATTTTTGTAATGAATGTTCCATAAAAATTATATGTATTGGGATAACAGATATTAAATTTTAAAAACTAAAATATAATGATATTATATTTATTAATGGTATTAAACAAAACTAATTTAGTCTAATAAAACTTGTTGATGGTACAAATGATGTAGTTTTTAAAAGAAACACTCATCTCATTAATTGTATAATAGATGGATGATTTAACACAATGGGTGAAAGAAAAAACATGGTCCTCTTTGATGATCTATGTAATTCATTATATTTATGCTCAATGTATTTTTAATATAATACTAATAAACCTATATCAATGTATTTTATGGTTTCAATTTGATATTGTCTAATATACATACCTCAACTGAATAGTGAATAAGATTACATATCTGAAACATGTTCAATGGAAAATGGTTAAAATTGGTCATCATAATGGTGAAATTCTGTTTAGGAGGCCACTTAAGTCAATACATTTATATTTATGTGGTCAAATGATACATCAATACATTATAAGGTATATTGAATTCGTATCATAAAATAATGAATTTGTAAGAATGACTAATTTTATATTCATGATTCACATGATAGAGTCATCATTGCTGGTCAATATTTTAAAAAGGGTGTTAAAAAATTTATGTGGTCTATATAGATAAATTAAGAATATATAAATAAGGAATTACCTTAAAAACTCGTTTTAATAATATCTAATTAAAAATGGTAAGAAAACTCTGTATAGTGTTCTATAAATACCTGAATAATGATGTTTAAAATAGAAAAACCAGATGCATGGTAGACATGGGAAGAAAAATTCAATTTTTATTCAAAATCTGAAAGGTTTTCAAGATAGAAGTTGTGAGTACAGTTATGTACATTCAAAATTAGAACATGTTAAGGAATAAATCCAATATGAATCTTTTGAAAAAAAAATCCATATAAATACCGAACTTTTAGAAGAACATAATGTCTAGTAGTACTTGTTTCATGGAGGAAAAAATTATATTTGGAAAACATTAATGAGAAATAATATGTGGAAGGATTCAAGGGATATTAATGTAATGGAAGAGTTTAAAATTTTGTTATTAAAAAATCAGGAATCACGATAGACTATAATGATGTAAATATTATTGAAAATCAACCAAATCATAATGTGAAAAAAAAACATATTTTAAAAATATATGTGTGGATACCATGAAAATTTATAAGAAAATGATTAATGAATGTGATAGAAATGGAAAAAATATTGAAATGTATACATATCATAAAAATGATGATGAAGGCTCATATAAATATGAGAAACTAAAATATCATATGTTAAATATTCATGTCAAACCTGAATATACAATTGGAAATTTTATTTCACCATTAAAGAATAAAAATTATTAAGATTTGATAACCAAAGAACCCTTCTTTCATAAGTTAATACACCATCAGTTATCAAAGATTTTGAGGATAAGTAATAGTTTTATCTTTTGAATGAGTAGGTGGGTAAAATTTTAACGAACTACACATAAGATATTGTTAAAAGAACACATGAGAATAATGTAATTGGAACCAAGTTTGTGTTTAGAAACAATATTAATGTCAACACTGATGATTGGAGAAAAATTATATATTAATAAAAATGGTTAATCTTTTGTTAACGGTTATTATTATTAGATTCCCTTTTCTAATATTTCTCGATGTAATTATATAATTATGTCTATAGATATTACATATCATAGGATTTACAGAATCCATTGATGTAAATTCTTATTTCATAAATAAATAACTCAATAAAAAAGTTAATTTTAAAAATTAATTAGTATTTTATATTAATAGATATACTATTTTGGTTTTAAGGATAAAGAAATATATAAAAGATGTTAAAGTGTCCCTGGGGTATTTGTATTCAAACTTTGATAGCTTACTAAAATTCCTGAAATATGATTAGCGGAAAATTTATATTCATATTTATGTAATAGATATGAGTATAGGTACTCCTGTTTTCTTCATTTATATTGATGAAAACATTATTTATATGAAAAATAGTATTATTGTGAGGAATATTCTAGATAGGTGCAGAATAAATTTTAAATTTTTATTCTTGGATAAATGGTTTTCCTCCTTGGATTTCATGTTTTTAAAAAATAGAACATCATATTAATATCTAAATAAACATATATGAAGTAATTATTGAAGGTTAAATGAATGAATGATTCGAATTAGGTTCCAATGATTGTTAAAATTTTGGTTGTGTTATGTGTGGATGTTTGAGAAAAAAAAGTAAATTATAAGGAATTAAAAAGGATTATTAGTTGTTTATTTTATCTTAGTGCATCAATATCAAACATTTTATATGTAGTGAAATTTCATGTATGATATCAAAGTGAACTAAAATAAACAAATATTATGGTTATAGTGATATTTCTTAAAAAAATAAAAGGACCCTGGAATTTTGGTCCAACATAATGTTGGGGTGATCACCTAAACATATAAGGATACATTGTTGATTATTATATCAGAGACTATAATAATTGGAATTATGGATCTTTTGTTTTGTTCTTTCTAGAAGATAGACTTATATGTTGGAATTATGAGAATAAAATCTCTGTGATATTAAGAAATTTAGTGGATGAGTATGTTTCAACTAGAAATTTTATATATAAATAATTATGACCAGAGATATGTTTTATGATTTAATAGTGTTTATTGAGATGGATTTGAGAATTTAATGTGGAAATCAAGATTAAATTGATCATTAAAGGAACTTGTGTAACATTGTTGATATATGAACATTGACATTAAATATCGTTTCTTTACTATAATGATTAAATGGGAGATATGAGGCTTTAATTTCATCCTATATGGGATAAAATTGTTAATATTTTCACCAATTCCATTCTAATTATCATGATATAAGGGTTCAAGTTAATTATTCTTTACCATCCAATCCCCCTCAGTTAGGGAATTCGGAAATAACCCACATTAAATTGGATTTTATTGTTAAATTGGTGGAAACACATATAAAATTTATGTGTTTTTTCTATGAATTAAATGAATGAATTCTTGTAAAAATAGGGATAAGTGAATTTATTTATTGAAGAGGATGGCATAAAAATCATATGGCTAATATTTTCTTACCATTGATTGAAAGAAACATCAAAAAAATTCACATTCTACTATTGTGGTATGAAAAACTTTTTTATCAGATAAAGGATGTGATTTTATTTTATTTTGAATGAATTGTTGGTAGTTGACAATAAATACATGGGGTATTTAAAAACATTGTAAATTTTTTTAGGTGAATATACATTTTTATCAAAAAAAAGTAATGACCATTAGAAGTTTTTTTTACTATTTTTTACATGAATTAAAGTGAATTGAGATTCTATATTTTTGTTTGAAAATATTTTATGTAAATTTCAAAACAATATGGAATTAATTATAGAATATTTAAATGTAATACATTATTAAGATAAATTATTTTTTCTTCAGCTATGCATCAGGGTAGTCTAGAGCACGCATACTGGTATTTGGAAATGTGATGAAACTCAATATGGTATGTAAAACTACACTGGATGAATCACAATAGTAACTCTTATGGTCTTTTTTATACATATGTGTACATATGTCATAAAGATGAAGTACAAACAGAATAATGAACCTAACATTGATACAAAAGTGTTAAATCTAGCTGATACAAAATGGTAGTTTGTAAATCGTAGGCCAAAATAAGTAAATAACTAGAATACATAAACTTACACTGATGATATTTAATGGAATTCAAAAGCGTGCAAAAAAATATTATAAAAAACATAGAATAAATAATATATCCCATAGTTATAAATATGGAATACAAACTAAAAATTAAGCCTTGAGCTATAGAGTCAAACATAATGGTATATTCACAAATATGTAAAGGTTGTCATTGATGATACATCAGTGTACTTATAATGAAGAATAGTTTTTAATATTATTGATCTTTCAAATGCATACATATGATTAGATTGAATCTTCTAGTGTATGCATAATAGTAGAAAGAAGCATAAGTAAGGATTATATGGAGGCTACTAATGATTTCTAAGGATGTTAAACTATATAAATGTTATATTTTTAAATAATAAATCAACTGATTTGATGTTTTTCATTAGGTAAAGATATATCACAATTATTATGGATGTTTAAAATTATAGTTCAGTTAGTATATATAATTATTGAGTTGTTAGATACCCAATAATAGTATAACATTAAAATATGAAAATATTAATGTCATTAATGGTGAATTAAGAATGATTGGTCCCAGGAAAAAAAATACAGCTGATTTAAATAATTGGTTTCCTTATTGAGTACTCAAAGGATTTAAAAATACCTATTTTTATATAACTATAATTTTACATGGTCGAAGCGTTGTTGATTTATCATAAAACTGTATAGATATATATATATATATATATATATATATCAAAGAGATCATTCACATGTTGTTTTTATTATGGGTTAAGGAATGTGTTTTTAAAATCTGACCAATATGATACATATTATTAAAGTGGAAGAATAAATAGAATTTGTGCATTCTATCAATTATATGTTTATAATTTTGATACTAAGAGAATAAAATAAATATGTATGAAGTGGTATGGTTAGTTATTTGGAATTCAGACACCTATTGTCAAGAAAGAAGAATACCATACACTATGCTGTAGTGACTTCCAAGGGAATAGTGTTGATCTTGTTCATAAGAGAATATAAATGATTTTTTAAGGATTTATAGATTTTTTATGTTGAATTCTAAAAATATTCCCTTAAACATAACCCAGACAGAACAATGAGTAGTCACCGACTTTAGGTGTGAATCTTCTAAGAAGATATTATATTACATATGTTGATTTCATTAATTATACATATGTCTGATAGTGATATTTCAATGGTTGTGGATATTTACTATAACTATTCATAGAGGTTAATTTAAAAAGAGAAAATTCAAAAAAAATCCAAAAATTCCTCCCCTCACCCCTTCTTAGTGATATATCATCACATAGTAGGTCACTTTAGTTGTAAAGGATGTCATATATAAATGATACATGATTTTTTTCTCTATTTAAGGAATTATTTTATTGGAATATATTTTCTTAGAACCCCATAATCCACGTTGAGGAATTATTTCTATGTATAAAATCATACATATGTTATATTGATTGAAGGTATCATTTTTTGTTTATCAAAAAAAATATTTACGTAATTACTTTTTCAAATAAAATATATTACCCATTGATGGTTTGTTACTAATTAAAATACAAGGATAATGAATTAATATAGTGTATGTTACTATTTATTGGGACATAAGTTATTCACACACTACATTAGATTTTTTCCTACATGGTCGGTGTTGAGCTATCCATATGTGAGTACATATTTAATATCACATGAAGTTTATAATAAAGATAACATATGATGCATCCCTATATATTTATTTTATGGGATCATATAATTAATATGATGTGTGATAATATTTAATATAATGTGTCTATTTTTATCAAATGATTTGAATTATATCTTTTTATTGAATTTATTTAATTTCACTCAAGTGGGTTTCTTTTTTAACATGGGAGATATAAAATGGCTTAGATAATTTCACACGTGAGAATATAGTTAATTTTAAATATGCTAGTAACACCCTCTTATTCATACACAAGTTATCTTATAATGTGATTATTCCTATATAGGCCAGTTTCTGAAAAAAAACATTCTCAAATGAGCTCCCACTTTTCCCATTTCACGGTCAAAAATGTCTTTGGTTATTCTCATGTAGCTATGTTTTTCCCTACTTTATTTGTAGAAACCCTATGCTTATCGTACATGGACATTACATTACTTTTGCGGAATACTTAGTACATAACAAAAACACACACACAAGGATCGTAATAGTTTAGTGTCTTTGGAAACTCGGAACGTAATCTTCTAATCGTGGTGAAAGATCTTCAATATCTCCCATAAAGATCTTCCCTTTTTTTTTACCTAAAAACCTTTCTTTATATCCTGGGGAAAAGAAAACATAAAAGGGTGAGCTCAAATGCTCAGTAAGGGTAAACAAAAGAAATATCAATCAGATCATATACATAAGAACATAGCTTTTGGAAATCTTAACCTGCAAAAGAGCTCATAATATCATAACATGGGATAAATCATAGAAGTGAAAATGAGATCCCCATAATCATAACATAAAACTTGAAACTTTGTGGCATGCACACATAATCATGGAAAATAATTTCTTGTTAGTCAAGACTCATTGCCAAGATTATCTTAGTGGACAAAGTCCCTTTTCTGAATCGAGTAACCCTCGTTTCAGTCCTGTTTCACTGAACCGGTATAACCTACGTTCCATCCCTGTCTATCTCATGAGATATAAAATCTTTACCCAATGCATTGGAGGGAGATATAGGTCCCACCCATCTTATAATGAATCCTTTCTTATGTGTGCCACATAATAATAAAACATACATCATAGAGTAACCCATGTAATAAAAATGGGATTCTTAAACAACATGACATCATAAAACAATTCACATAAGATAAAGGAATTCATAAAAATGTTTCCATCACAACACAATCAAATCCATGTAATAATAGGGATAAAAACATAACCCTTTTATTATCTTAGATGGAAAATAATTTTGATAAAATACTTGAACTTCATTCTTGAGGAAAATATCCTTTCTACTTCAAAAACATTTTTCCTTTCATAACATGTCATACGACTTTAAAATAAAAGAAGTTGATTAAAAATAAACTTGAAAACTTGTAAATGAAGTTTCTTGGAAATAATGTTTTAAAAATCAATTCATGCCGTATAAGTTAAAAAAAACATTCTTCGTACTTTTGTCGGAAAAGTCAAAAAGTACCTCGTACGAAAAACGACAAAAGATTCCTTTCGTACATATTACTAAAAACTCACCGAAGGGTAAAAATGGATTTATACAATTGTATGTGGATGGAAAAAATATTACATATTGATGAAACATGGATGTGGAGGATAAAATACACCCCAGTAAATACTTATGAATAAACAATCTCGGATAAAAATGAGATTGTGATATTTCCCTTACCTTAGGTCCGACTTGCTTTGTAAGTGTCCGAACCTCCTGTATAATGATTTAAATCATGTTATTGACTTATTACAGAATCATATTCATTGTTATGATATCATATATGGTTCACTTATGACATTATATTACCCGTTCTTTTGTAAATTCCATGTTAAAGAAGCGTTTTGGGTAAAATCGTTTCATTTATCGTAGGTGTTTTGACTTGTTGTTCTTGACATCATTATTACTTATATCATGATTTACTCACTTCCAGAATATAAAATATGATTTATATATCATATATATTCAGTATATATATATATATAATAGGTAGATAAATAAAATGAAAAACACCGTTCATGGAGATGGTAGTCCGTACGTACGCATGAACGCTGTTTTCCTTTCCTTATTGTCTTGAAATGGAAGTAAGTAGATGACATACATATGTATATATATACATAAATCCAGTATCTTTATAATGTCATATATTTCATTATTATTTCTTATATATACATTATAATCATTCTTAAATGGTTAACATGGAGAATGAATCTCATCGCGTCGTGGAGACGGTAGTCCGTACGTACGCACGAGCGATGATATCATTTCTATAAATATTGAATTGAATTGGAGTGGATCATACAATATATCAGAATCAATATGATGTTGTAATAACTATGTATAGTTATTCTTTACACCATTATACCCATCCATGTAAGTTGGTGGTGGAAAAATAGATTACACCATGGCGTGGAGACAGTATTCCGTACGTATGCACGCGCGGTGATTTCTTTTTCCGTAGGATGGATAGATGGTGAAATAGGGTTGTTTCATACTTATAATAACATATCAGTATATGAGTGATACTGATTTTATTACTTCATAATGAAACAACCTAAGAAGAAGATGTGGAAGAAGAAATAAAGATGAAAGAATTGGTAACGGTAATTACCTCTTCTTTGAAGGGCCTCTTTGAGACCTCCTCTTAGGGCACTAAAATTGGTATTTGAGGAAGACCAGAACCTCTAGGATGTTTTTAGGGAAGTGGAGAAGAGATTTTGGCAGGGGTTGTCCGAGCTTGAGTGCTCAAATTGGTGTGAGGAGGAGGGAGAGGAGGTGTCCTTTTATAAGGGAGGAGAGGGGCACCTTATGAATACCTCAAAATATTATTTTATTTTAAAGTCAAAATCGGTTTATAATGGTTTCAAAGGGTCTTATTTCGAAGATAAAGTGGGGATGGGTCGAAATCCTATCAACCAATAGGATTTAGACAAGTTTAGGTTATTATTTTAACCATATCAATTAGATTTAACTCTAAGTTAAATAATTTAACTTTTACCGTGTCTTTTTGTTTTCTTTCACTATATGGTTAATACACTTACTATAACATGCCAAACGAACCCCAAATTGTTTATTATTAAAATATATATCCTTATCTAAGTCATTTGGCCGAATCTTAGATTTTTAGGAATAAAATAACAATTAATAATATAATATTTGATTTAAAAACTATTTTGTGTCAATTTTGACACTATTTGATATATGATTTTTGTGAAAGTCATAACAGAATTATATGTTCGAACCAAGTTGATTAAATCAACACTAATATATCATAGTAACCTAGAAAATTAGTGGAATTCATAAAAAGTCTCAAATTATATTTATTTTGGTGTTTATAACATCAATTATGTCAATATTTCATTAATAAGATAATTACTGCATCATCATTGTGTCATAAATAAATTAAATTATTTGATGTCTAAAAATTACAAATAAACTACCATCATGTAGTAAATCTTTTTCTCTTTCTAATGAATGTTTACAATCGAATTTATCTTATGTATAACCCCATATTAAAAATTATTTACTTATTAAACTTTGATTTTAACTATTTTAACCCCTCTTTAAATAAATTAATAATAAATGTCCTAATCTAATCCAAGTGGGCCTAAATGGTCATATTTTATTCCTAAGCTTGTTTTTGGTCGAATTACACTTGTCCAATAGAATTAGGACATGTGTTAGGGTAATATTAATATCATATTTATCCTTAGTTACCCTATTTACTATTAACCGCGGTAAAAAAAAAGTAAAAAGTTACTATTCACCAAAAATTATTTTCATCTCATTGAACCACATTTTACTTACTGACATCAACCGTGTCTCTCGGATTTTTGAAATTTCATTCACAGAAGCGGTAAAATTAAGTTTTATGAAAAATTCAGTTTTTTAACTACCACTTAGTAGTTTCACTATTCATCAAAAATTGATGTTTTTCAGAATAGTGCCAAAATTTCATCCCAAGCTATATTTCATATTCCGAATTCAAAAATGAAGTCTATTTTACGAAATTCATTACATAAAAGTTGCATTAATTTTATAATTAAATCCCGCTGTTAAAACAAATAGCGTGTTTTTAAGAAACAATATCTATCGAAAGATTGGCACTTGTTTATGTCTAGTTTAAATGTGAAATTACATCCAATGACCAACATTGTATTAAATTGTAAAAATATATTCTAAATATACTTTAAAACCACTCAAATTAATGATTTATCACTATTAATTATTTCGATTAAAAAAGTTGTTTTTAATTATAATTTAGTAATTTTCACTATTCATCAGAATATGAAAGTTATCCGAAAAGTACCAAAATTTCACCTTAGGCTAAATTCGTTACTCCGAATCCAAAAATGAAGTCCATTTTAAAATTTCTAAAATTTAAAAAGTGGTTATTACTATTCATAACAGCTAGTTTTAATAATATTTTAATAGCATATCATTGTTTCGTGAAACTCAGTATTACGTACCACACACGCTATCGAGGAAGGTTGTGATTGCGTGTAATGCAAGGCAAGTCAAGGATGCGTGTTGTGCAAGCTCCTTTTGGTGTAGCGTACAACACAAGACATTAGTAAAAAAAAGAATATTTTTCATAAAATCTCGGGCTGTTACATTATTCTTACGCGAGCTTTAAAAATTCCCACATAATACACAATTTTTTCACTTCAATTCTATTTACTTGAGATACTATTTGATATTAATATTACAAAAAAATGAATATAATATTCATATGTAACTAACCCTCGAATCGAATAATTACAACATATCATAGAGATGTTTTATTCCAATGTATGATTGAATATTTGAGTTTCATATATACTTAATTACAATAATTTCTCTAAAGTAACATATTATATTCTTCATCTTATCTAAGATAAAAATTGATTAAAATTAAAGGAAAATAAAAATTATAATTAATGAGGGGAAAAAATTAATTTGGTAAATATAATTTTATTACTTATTGATATATTTTTTTCTAAAATTGTTGTATTAAATAATACTGGGATTGATATTGTGAGTATGTTAAAAATAATTCAATATAAGTAATGATATGAGATGTTTTGAACGGTAATATGGTGTGTTCAATTTAAAAGGGATTTGAAAATATGATTTTTCAGATATATGAGGTTATGTATAAATTTTTTTTTTATATAAAATCACAATGATCTCATTCAAGGATAATTTATTTTGGTAATAGATAAATTTTTTTGATATTATAAGATAATGGGTTTAAACATATCCCTACTGAATATGTATGATCAAATTGATATACATTAAAAGTATATATATAACACTCATGATAAAAAATGATAATGGATAGAATATCCCACTTCAAGTATTCCTTTTGTGACCAACTATCTATGAGTGAAACTCATTCTTGAACTTTACAAAATATTTATTTATAGAAATGCCATTGTTTTTTCTATAAAAGATAACATAATCCACCCTATTTATATAAATATGAAATCTAATTTCCTTTTAATATTATTCCCATATTACATATTTTATTATCTATATACTCTTCCTATATCTTTTAAATTAATTAATTAGTTCTTATGGTTCCATTTTAATAGTGATTCTTAAGGGAAGATTCCATTCTGTAATCTAAGTATCCTAGTTTCCTTCATTTATTTTCGTAGTCATATTCCTATTCCACATCATGAAACTAATTTATGATCTTAACAATAGAAAATTTGGATTATTCTAATTTATATTTGATTATATAGATGGTTTTACATCAATCTACCATTATAGTACACTTATGTATTGGTCAGTTCGACCATCTAATCAAATAATTAAACTATATATTACATTCTTATAGTTATTGGAAAAAATGATATTTTTACAGATAATTTATGATATATTAATTTTATAATGATATTAAAAGAAAAAAAATTAAAAATAACATCCAATGAGACCAACAAAAACATTTATTTCTATATCTTAGAAAACTATGGAATCATAACCGTTGACTATTACAAATATATTATTTTTGTTTTAAAACATTAGACCAGAAAAACATTAAATGAATAATTCATGAAAAATTATTCCACAAAATATATGAATCGTGAATAAAAAAGACTAATATATCTAATTTTTTGAATAAATTATTTAAATAATATGATTTTCATAATTAGGATCAAAATAATGTATGATGTTAGTTGATATTTAAGGTAAGGTGATTTTCATCAAAAAGGTACGTTAATTTTTTAATGTTCATCTTTTAAAAAAAATTCACTCATATTTTACTTCACTTTTTATTGATCAATATCAATATTTTTTGTTTTTATTATAGGTTAGCGATGAATTATTTGGTTTATAGTTTCAAACTAATGTTTTTATGAAATTTATTCATGTTACATTGATATGTAATCCATATATTTTTTATTCTTGTTATGGTTCATTAAAATTTTAAATTGTGATTGTTGTGCCAAGAGTTATGATTATAAAATATATATTCATTAATGTTTAATATGTTATGAGATTATAATGTGTAGTCTATATGAGCTAAGCCTCGCTTATAATGTATTGTGTCTGCCTGGTGTTATTAGCCACGTCTATAATGCATAGGTCGGGTGTCATTATCCTTTCCTGTAATGTGATGTGAATGTGATGTTGAAGAAGTATTCATGGATCCACTCTGTGTATTTGGTGGATATATTTTAATGTCATGATTTAAGATTATGAGTTCATAATTTATGGAATAGTTGTGATGTTTTAAAGCTAAAAATTTTATTTCATTATGCATCTTTTTTCATGAGCTCTCATATTTTTACAAGGAAATTTCATGAAATTTCAATATATATTATTGAAGCTTATGAGCTTGATTTATGGAAATTCATATGTACATAATTTATTTTAATGGTTTAAAGAATGACCATTTTCATTTATGAGCTTAATGGTTATTATTAAAAATAAATTATTTTAATTTTTGTTCATTTATTCTAGTTTACTTATATTCTTTTATACCGATTAATATGCTTTTTAGGCTCGCCATAATCATTAAAATATTTTTAATATGTTCTAAAGATGATATTGAAATAATATAATTTCATATTTTATACTATAATGATTTAGATCTCAATAATGTTGGCATATCATAGGAGGAATCTGGCTTAGTGGGGAAAATGTATTCTGGTAGAAAATGTATCGGTTTTGTTATGTAAGGGGTTTTCCTAATTCCTTAAACCAGTAAAGGTAATGGTATATGGTATGTATGTGAAGAACTATTTTTTATGAATCATGTACTTTTATGATATTAATATTTGAGATATTATTGGGTTGACATGAAAAAGACATACAATTTGGTGGGATTATACATTTAACCCCAAGACACTATTATCCTACAAACAAAATGATGGGGTATAAAGAGATATATGAGAAGTAATAGTTAATATGAAGATTATATTACATGTAAAACCATGTTAATGGTTTTATAAACATTTTTATCGGACTTGGGGATGATCCTATGGTCTTTATGAGTTTATCAATATTTTATATAACATGTGAGTAAATTGATTTTTGATTATAATATTTCTAACCTTTATCAATGCACTTAAATTTTAATTTTTTTCATAGATTATCCCAACATGTTTCTTAAATTTATATATAAATAATAAATAATACACATAAATTGGATTATTCTAAAACATTAACAATTCACATTCTAATAGAAAAACAATATTCATATACCACGCAATGTTTTCAATACTATTAACATAAATAACTGTATAACAATTTGGAAATGGCACACACCTTAACTAGCTAGGGAAGTAATGTGATATCTCCATACCTCGTCGTATAATATCCACAATCCAGGATATATAATATAACATGGATTTCATTATATAATACTATATTACATATGAATATTCTATATTATGGGATTGATAAAAATATCTAATGGTTTATTTTGGTTGTATGGAATATCTCTCTAAATCATTCAATTTAACTAACTACTCAACTACATTTATTCCATTTCACCTAATATTTTTTCATATAAAATATATTATGAAAATAATTCAAAACTTATATTTCAAAATATTTGAAACATATTTTATAAAAATATCATCAACTTCACATTTTATATCATCATATAAAATACCATATATATATATATGGTTGTTCAAAATCAATGTTATAATTTGTGGAACATGTTGTTTTTATTAAAATTAAATTTTTAATGCTAATATTATGAATATTTTAATAAAAAAATAATATTTAAAGATTACATGGGTCTAAATAAATTATGTGAATTCATATATTAATTCTCATAATTGATAATTAATTTTTTTGGTTATGAATTTTTTTTTATTTATATAGTGGGATAAAACACATTTTTTATGATTTATAAAACTCTATAACATGCTGTAAAATAAGATATTTTTAAAAAAGTTTACATCCAATAAATAATATTTAATCTATGATAATTATTAAAATATGTTTAATCAAGATCCCACAAATCATCATTGAAATAATTTGGTGGATGAGGTCTTATTTCAAGAATAATACTCCAAGAATATATAATTATAATGAGTTATGTTTATTAATAATAGTTTTAGTATTATTACCACTTAAATGAAATAAGTGTTATTTCATACACAAAAGCTAATTTTATGTTTCTTAATATGATATTCATGATATAATATAGTTTCAAAGAGACTAATGGGAGTATTATTGGACTTAGGGATGTCCAAATGTACCATATCAAATATTATATAGTCAAAATTCAATGTGATTGTCAGTGAATATCCTAAACATGTTTATTGGATATTGGTAAAATAATAATGTATATATTTATGTTTAGTTTACAAAATATTATCAAAGGGAAATTTGTTGAAATATATTTCCATAAAATAATGATGATAACCATATAAATTGTTCTTAGTAGAACACATATGTTTTCAACATCATTGTATTTCATTTCTTAAAGTAACTGAGTTTCAATAGTTGTTCAATGAGTTTTACACAGTGAATATGATTCCTAAAATATCACCATTATTCAAATTATATTTATTTATTAATGTAACAAATTTAAGGTGTCTAGTAAGAATGTTTTATCAGATGGTCATATATAGATCTATAAGTATGTAAATAAATATGTAATGAGATTAACAAAACCAAAAATAATTCAAACATAATTAATTATAGTAGTCATTTATACTAGATTTCATAAAAATTCTTATATACTGTTTTTTAATATATTTCTAAAATATATTTATAATATAATAAAATTTCACATGTTATACAAAATTCATTCTATGCATCATAATTTTTTCTTGTTTTTATATTGAATAATAATTTACCCCTAAAAGATTCACTTTGAGTTATCTCTTCGTAATATTTTTTATAGTGTATTATAGATTTTGATAAAAAAAAATTGTTTTTTTGAGTAGTATTTCATAGAAGGATAAAAAAAGTATTCATTATATACAAAACATGTCTTTTATGTTATATGAATCCTAAATTATAAAATATGGAGTTACACACACTATGTCTTTGATATACTAGGGTAGTATGATTCATATTTCGGTTTCCCTATTACCTGAGGTTAAAAATTTATGAAGATGAGAAAAATTATACTTTTATAGAATTATTATGACAACCCTGAGGCAGAGGTAATTATAGTTGGTTTTGGATGTTTTTACTCATGTCATCCATTGAGATTAATCATGATGTTATTTTTCTCTCAAGTGATGAGAATTATATATGTACCTTTGATGGTGATATACCTGAGGAGTTTGAATATGTATCTTATTAAGGGAAATGAGTGGATATTGTCTATTATATAAGGTATATGTGATGTTCTCAACCATGAGTGTGGATGAAATGTGATATATTTTTTCACCCGGTCAGAATATATTTTAAAAACCTGAAATTTATGAGTAACTATATGATGTTAAAATTTATAAATACTAATGGTTTCATGATGACTTTGAAAAAGGGATGAAGGTAATGTGATGTTTTCAACCCTGATGGTGAATAACATGTTGTTTTTTTATCTATAATGTCATTATATACTTATATATTCATGAATGAAAAAGTATCAATATGGGATTGAAATATATCAATACTAGTGATTAATTTATAAATAAGATATTTTGGTCATATGAAAATGCATGCATTTATAAAATATTTGTTGTATGAACAGGTTTTGAGATATATCATATTGATTGAGATTATTCAAACCCCCATTATAGATTTAGCAGAACTAATTATTTTTTTAAAAGGCCTCTCTTTTCTTAATTTTTTGAATAAAAAATTCATCTTTTCATCAGCACTATAAAGGCTAGTGAGGTCATAATTTATGGTTAGCTAAATTGGGATTTGTTATCATAAACATAATGAGATTGTTTATATGTGTTTTAGTGTTTATCCAAAATTATTTCAGAAAATATTTCATGAAATTCTTTAATTATAAATATGGTATAATATACACATTAAAAATAAACAAATCGAGTTCTTTAACATCAACAATAGATGTGGAATCTCAATAGAGTCTCCTAAATATCATATTGTTTTCTTCAAATATTCCATCTTATAAAAATATTATCTCTCATTCCAAAAACATTTTTTTATGATTCATGAAATTTGATCGAGTACGTGAAGAATTATTTTTGTAATTTCTCTCAGACATTTCATCATAAAGTATGAAAACTAACCCATTTATATTATAAATAATGCACTATAATTTGGACATCGAATTCCAAGTCATGTTATTCAAAAAAAAATTAGAAAATTGGTTAAACTTTTTTAACCCAATTAATTTTATCTAAACCATTCCAAAAACAAAATTATAATAACTCCACTAATAGATAAATACATAATGGAAACATGAAATCTCCCTAATAAATTAAAATTCCCAGTAATATTGATCCTAGTAGGGGAGACTAAATTTTACATTGTTATTTTTCATATAATGCCTTTAAAATGTTATGTGAATTCATATATACTTCTAACAAAATTCATAGTACAATTGTTGAGCTAGATCAATAAAAAACTATCAAATAAAGAGCTTCTCTAATAAATTGTTTTTTATTTCATTCATAATAATTATTCATAAATTTATATGACATTCTTGAAATATTCTTCCATTAATCTTCCCTTTCAAAAATAATAATTTCATATTCTTATTTCGTGATTATTATTCCATTTTATATACAAAATATATTATATCAGATGATTATCATGTTTTAAATTCATTTAATAAAGGATTTAATTATATTTTCCCACAAAAATGATACCCCCTGTTGAATCAGATCTTATAAATTAATTTGATAAGATTTATATTTCATTTTTATCATCCCAAAAATTCACATAACAAAAATAATTACTATATATTTTATAAAAGTGTATCAATCATATCAAATATTATTATTCTAAACATGAGTAGATAACCCTTAATTCTAATCCGTAACATGGATTCAAAAGTTCCCAATTTTATTACGATGAAGAAAAATACAATGGTTATATTTTATTGAATATTTAAATAATGGGTAAATTGATATATGGCGTCGTTGGGTGATGATTAGGATGATAATATGAATGAATAATTCACAATAGAAACTTACCCTTCTAAATTTCATTAAAGATTGATTTTTATGATAGAATAAGTGATTGAAAAAAAGGATAATATACTATGTGGTGGATTGAAGTGGTTTTCCTAACAAAGAAAAATACCCTCAGAGGTGGGTGAATTGAGGTATGATAGATTATAACAACTACCCCTTCGAATCTTGTTTCATCATTTAACAAAGAACACTTATCTCCCTTTCCGATGTCAATGTAAGAATAGAAATGAAAGCACACATGAGACATAAAAATTTTACATGGTTCACCTTCACTGTGAGATATATAAAGAGAATACAATGAAAATTTGAAGATGTATAAAATTTAATAACACTCACATCCAAAATAAATGTTCATCTAGATAGCACCATGATCACATCCTTTTTAATTTTGCTGTATATTTCAAAATTTCCTAAGGTTCACATCATCGATCACTAATTCAATAGATAACTACCTGTAGAAAAGATCACAATCTTCCTATTTCATTTATCACTACTCTGTAATGGAATCACTCATAGTATATGAACATGTATGTCACATTATTTTTAAGAATGAATTCATCTTCAACTGCATGTAGATGCTATGCTAGATTTCATTCTTGGTTACACCTTCACTTTTATGAAAACACGTGGATACAACACATTTTTCATTAACACCACTAATAAATACATATATTTACTATTGAAAAAATAACCTCTAATTTAGAATTATATTCAAGATATTAAAATTCTTCCTTTAACTTCATTTAATGTAGAAGTGAATAAAATCCTTCTATACGTATTATTTAATGGTGCATATCCACTATCTTCATCTTCCCATCATAATTCATATATGATAATGATACTATTTTATGTTTAATATATGAATGTAACTCTTTGTTCATGACTCTAGTAATATACCCATTTGTGATACCCTAAAGTGTAACCCCTTGTGTGAGATCCTGCAACATACCCTTGCACAAGATCCTTGCATGGTTCCCTTTGTGCAGGATCCTAGCATGATCTCTTATGTGTGATCATGGTGTGTACATATCTATGTTTTATCTTATCATGAGACCCTTTCACTAGATCCTAGAATGATATAGTTTCACAAATTTTGTAGGATCCTAGTTCAAGACCGATTCACACTTTTCTTGAGATCCAGGTGTATAACACATTAACACTTCACATGAGATCATGCCGCAAGAACCTTTTGTTTTTTTCATGAGACATTGTTCAAATATTGAGCAACACTTAATTTATGTACATATTTTATATATCATCACGATAAATCTCCATTAACCTATATCATGAGATATCTCTATGAACCACCTTCTCAGATTTTTCCGAAAATAAAACAATTTGGATAATCATCATCAGGTTTTAAGGATGATTTAAGCGGTATTTCTAGGACTAAATATGCTTCCATAAGTCCAAATTTTTTGGAAAATAGTCTATTACAATGCCATAAAAATTATCATCACACCCTCCATGAGATCCTATCATTAGATTATGTGTTATTCTTTAGATGGTTATTTATGTTTTCTTCATGTTCGTGATTTGATCTATCATGAGATCCGAAGTCAACCATGTGAGCTGTGTGAGATACCATTGCGAGATGAAAATATAATAATGAAAATTTAGAGAACTCCCTATGATATATATTTACTATCATGATTTATCATCATATACTTATCAATATCTGCACATCAGATTAGTTTTTACATTTGCGCTCTATGATATTAGTTCAACATTCACTTCCAATGAAACTAGACATCTACTCCTCATGTGAGAACATACATCGGAACATTCGTGAGATCAAACTATTCTTTATTTCATGTGATTTCATTGGTCACATTTGTGTAAGAACATACATTTTCACATTCAGGAGATCAAACAATTCCCTCTTGCTTGATATCAGTTAATTTGTCCTTTCACAACATCATACATTCACGCTTTCACAAATTCAGACAGTTCATGCATGATAGGGATCATGAATTTAATGCTTGTTTTAAATCAATAATTTATGCTTACTCTCCATGCGTTAATTAAAAAAATCATCAATGACCTTATGCCTTGTTAACAAACACAATCAACACAAAATCAAAAAAATAAGGGATATTTTCCTCACAATATCCCCTTTTTATTTGTGGAAAGATCCTCATATTTTCATAAAAAATTAATTTTTTGTCAATTTCAAACTAAAAATACAATTTTTTCAATTATAATAGGGATCAAAAATTTACACAACACATTAATTAAGGGCACATAATCCATGATCGATGAGAGTAATAAGAGTAACAAGCAAAGTTAATCAGTGAGTGCCCTCATTCCCAAACCACAAAACTTATTTCATCATAGATGTAATGACTTGGAAATTTCATGGATATTTTTTTAAAAATACATTGTAATTTTACGAGTCTGTGGATTCTGACGACACTTGATTCTGAGGCCCGGTGTTCCCGGAATCAATTTCTAAAGTATTTCTTAGGTACGTTCAGTGAACGAACGAGCGGGTTTCACTAACTCTTGAACTGATGATCGGAATTAAAATCTGAGGTCAACAATGAACTCGAAACGCCGATAATTTCTTAACGTGATCCTTACCATAGTTGTGTTCACAATGGAAGAGAAGATAATTTTGGGGTTTATTAAAAAGTAAATAAAAAATTGCCGGAACAATTATTATTTTATGAGGAGGTAATTCCCTCCCATGGGTAGTTAAGGGTGGGTCCCATAGCCACCTAACTACCAATGTGTGGATGTAGAGAGAGGTGGGGCCTATATGGTCCCTAACTATTTAATTTCCCTAAACTCAGTAATAACCCCCATTAAATTCCAATCTCTCCACCTCACTCCATTAATTCTTGTAAACCCATAATTTAATGGGGATCCTTCCTCTTTCCCCCCTTTTTAATTAATTGCCAACACATTTAATAAGTGGGGACCTTCCATCTCCATTCCTAAATTGATTTTCAACACATTTTATTTAATGTGGGGAATTAATTTTGGGAGAGTTACTTTGCGTGTATAAATAAATAATATGAGGAACCTATTATTTTATTAAGGGGAGTGCTTCGTTGTGAGAGGAAGAATGGGAGAACTCTTGAGGTTTTGGAAGAACGAAGACCTCCGATGAAGAACTACAAAGAATGCCAGTTCCTCGATGAAAAACGAGGTTCCACCAATCCTCTTCTCCGCGACAAGAGAGGAGACGCCACTTCCTCCTTGGCACACTCCGACGACACCTATGAACCCTATCCCCGCGACGCCGTCTACAGCGACACCATCTACCGCGACGCCGACGTTTGACTTCAATGGTTGAGGTAGTGGATTTTGAATATTTTATTATGTGATTTATACCCTCAGCATGGTGTGTAATTGTTGGGAGATGTTTTGAACCACTAACGGGGTGGGTGCCGACTAACGAAAAAGTCCGAACCCATAGCTATTTTGTTCATGATGAGTGAAATATTTGGCGACAATGATGTGGGGCCGAAATGGTGATTGGAGGCCTTCGCAGTGATGTACGTGTCCCGAGATGACCGCAGGCATAGACGAGAATAAAATTGGACCACCAGAATGACTCTGGGGGCCCGTAGAAGCCCTCGGTAAAAGCCCACTGCAGCTTCAGTTGCGGCAGCGGGAGTGGGATCCCGCGGTCGCGCGGGATCCTGGGGAAAAACACAGCGCCAGCCTGGTGCCGCGCCCACGAATAAAAAGGACCCCCTCGCTCGGCTCACTGGCCGAGCCAGCGTGCCCCCCGGCCGGGCCGGGGTGGGTCACACGGACCGGGCCGCACCCAATCGGGGCGGACCCGGACCCGGTTCGGGCTGACCAAGGGGGGGTTGGGCCAGGTCGGACCGGGCCCAGACCCCCACTTTAGAACGTTTTTTATCTTTTTACCATAACATGAGATACAGACCTCTGATCGATGCACTGTCAGTTGCGTAGGAATCATTGGACCGAGACGGTAATTTAGGTATATTACACGCGAGGTTTTGGAAATGTTTGTGTATGGCCATGTTGGTTTGACTCAAAATGAACTGGGCCCTTGGAGCGGAAAGACTTATATCTTAAGGACCAGACGTCCGTTGACGTGTCGTCAAATGCGTTGAAATCCTTTGGTCGAGACGGTTATTTTGGATTACTCCACTTGAGGTCTAGACGCATTTGCAGTACGATCAGGTTGGTTTTAGCTTAAAAATCAACCGGGCCCCTGGGATGGAAAAGCCAATAACTCTTAGACCGGACGTCTGATTGACGGACCGTCTGTCGCTATGGGTTTTTTTCGACGAGACGAAACATTGGGATACATCAACTCTATACTTTCTGACATTTGATTTATCGACACTTTTTCTCGAGGAGTGGACCCTCCTAGAATTGAGCATGTTGTGTGCGGGAAACCTAGAGCTGGCTGTGACTACGACGATGACGACTTCACTTGGATACTCCGTGGGTTCAGCAGCGAGGACGACTGTACATGGATCCTCCGTGGGTTCGACAGCGATGATGACCATACTAGGATCCTCTGTGGGTTCGACAGTGACGACGACCGTACTAGGATCCTCTGTGGGTCCGGCAGTATGACCTCTGTAATTGTATCCTGAGTGGGTCCGACAGAGTAGCTGGTTTTGTATCCTTTGTGGGTCTGACAGCTTATCTGGTCTTGTATCCTATGTGGGTCCGATAGCTTAGATGAATCAGTGGCTTCATCTGATCATCTCTACCGCCTTACGATGTGTTTCCCTGTGTGAGCTGAGTCTTAATTTCAATATTTTTCATCGATGTGATTGTCTTTCTTTCATGTGTGGACTGGGTCGTGTTTTCCTGTGTGGACTGGGTTGTGCTTGGGCTCGAGAGTTGGAGATGAACTGTAATTGATGACTTAGGTATATGTATGGGCATATACCTATGTAGATTTGTTAATACTTTGTGATTGTATAGTTCCATTGTGGCTTATCCATCGTGTATTCTGAGAGACCTTCGGGGGTCTTGGGGTCCCTACTGAGTATCGTATACTCAACCCTTCATGGGAAATGCCCGCACTACATTGTGTTGGATGCAGATGAGAGAAAAATTTATTGAGGTGGAGGCTTGTGGGGCTGGGTGGTACCCGGAGGTGGACCACTTGGCGGGACGTATAGAGAGCGGACGGTCAGACCTGAGGAGCTGAGGAGACTATCAGTACCCACCCTTCAAGTGGGATTTCCATAGGACGACTCAGTGTTGTTCTTTTACATACATTCTTTGTACATTCCTTTTAGTTGTACTGTACTTTTAGTTGGGTTTGTATGCTAGCCCATTTACTTTTCAGCACTTACCTTGTACCCATTTTTACATAGTGCTTACTTCACTTTCCTATTCTGTTGTGTTTTTATTACTATATAAAAGGAAATTCCTTCCCTTTTATCGGGATTTACACCTTTGGGGCTAGTCACCAGCCCCTGGCTAATGGAAGGCGAGCTTGGGGTAGTCATGACACGGGCCCTGAGGACGGGTCGTTACAAATTGGTATCAGAGTAGTCGGTTATTCCAAAGAACTCAAGACTCTGATCTTTCCTTTCTGTGATACAATTGTGTTAAGAGTATTGAGTGTGGTTTTCTATCCAAGGAGTCCAGTCTTGGTGTGGAGGCCGACGTATCCATACAACATGGCCCTGACCTTTGATTTCCGACCCAGTGCACGAAAATACTGATTGCATGTGTGTTTCCTTTCAAATTTTTTCTTTGTGATTACTTGGTGTTAGCTCACCAGGTATACTGTTTGACCATGGAACACCTGTTTCTTTTCAGGATGGCCCCATGAAGGCAGCCAGCCAGGGTTCTAAGTTACGTGCGGGATGTCAGCCCACCAAGCGACGAGGACTCGGTGCATGACCCCATTATAGCAGAGGCAACAGCGGTACCACTACCCGCTAATCCACCGATGCTACCAGCCCCAATGGCGGAGAGTGCACGCCGCCTAAGCACGTTGCACGAGTTTTAAAGACAGAGTCCGCCTAGGTTATGCAGAGAGACAGATCCTTATGTAGGCGAGGATTGGTTGGAGGGTATCGTCAGAGTCTTCAGACTGGTAGGGACACCAGCATATCTTATGGTTATCCTTTTCACAAGTCTCCTGCACGCAACAACTGGTAGATGGTGGAGCCTGATGATCCAGGTGAACGATGGGGAATCTCTACTTTGGATAGACTTCAAGATCCTCTTCCACTCGGAGTTTGTTAGAGTCACCCTCCATGCGGTGCATATCCAGGAGTTACTACAGTTGCGACGGGGTAGCATGTTAGTAGCCGAATACTAGGTGAGATTTATTGACCTTTCGCGCTACTCCACGTACATGGTATGGGACCCATTATTCTATTCCTGGACCTTTGAGCAGGGACTGAGGCATGAGATCAGAGCTTCGGCGATTCCCCTCACCATCCTCACGCAGGCAGGGGTGCTGGAGCGAGCCCTGTTAGTGGAGAGCATTCTCGCCAAGCAGTCATCAGCAGCGAGAGCCACCGCAGGGCAGCATGGAGCGGAGTCTTCTCCAGAAGGTAGTCGACAGATGTCGCAGGGGTCCAAGTAGACCAGGCCATCAGGTGGGTGACCTCAATATACAAGTTCGGCTCTATGGGGCACACGACATAGAGCCAGACTTACAAGGAGCAGATAGTGTTATGCATGCGGCGGGAAGGGACACATGGCTAGTGACTACCCAACCCGCCTTGAAGATTAGCAGAAGATAGTGGAAGGACCTCCTAGGCATAGGCAGAGGTTCGACAGTGGTGGTCCGCATGGAGTAGGCAGACGAGGAAGAGGAGCTGGCCGAGTAGCGGGTATTGGACGATGCTTTAAGACTCCACCACCACCACCCCCAGGAGGTCCACCCTGACCATAGGGAGATGGTGGGGAGAGGCAGGCACAGCTCTAGGCAGCAGAGGCTTATGACCACAGTGCACCTGAGATGATTCTAGGTATTATCTATGTCTACTCCACCCTTTCTCAAGATCTTATAGACAAAGGTGCGAGTCACTATTCTATTACCGCTGCCCTTGTTCGGAGCTCGGAGATTCTGACGGATTCGTTGGTTCAATCCTTACGGCTAGAGACTCAACCGGGAGCAGACTCGATGATTACGCACTGGTGCCGGTAGTGTGAGATTACTCTAGGAGGCAAGTGCTTCAGTTGAGATCTTCTTGTAGCGGCGTTGAGGCTTTATGACATCATCTTTGGTATGGACTCATTATCTATATTCCAGGCTCATATCGACTGTATTAGGCGCAAGGTGCGGTGTGTCCGCACAAATGAGACCAGGTTCACCTTAACCAGGGAGAGGGGAACCATCACAACACAAGATAGACTTACGCAGAGGATAGGGCTGTCGATCACACATTAGTTGGCTAGTCTCATCCTCAGATAAGTTTATGTGTGGATTCTGAGTTTCCCGATTATGGTGGATCAGTATGCGGACGTTTTCCTTGACGATGTTACAGGATTACCTCCTCACGGGGTGGTAGATTTCTACATACACCTGTACCCCGGGACATCACTGATATCTACTCTAGCATATCGGATGGATCCGACCGAGCTTCGAGATCTGCAGGTAGATCTGGAGGACTTACTGGGGAAAGGTTTCATCTGATATAGTGTTTCACCCTAGGCTTCTCTGATCTTGTTCGCCATGAAGGGGGATGAGAGCTGGTGACTTTGTGTCGACTACCGTCGCCTGAACCAGGTGACCATCAGGAAAAAGTATCTGCTTCCGATGATTGATGACCTCTTTGATCAGCTCAAGGAATCATGTTGGTTCTCAAAGATATACCTCAAGTCTAGCTATCATCATCTCTGAGTTCAGGACGAGGATGTGCAGAATACAGCCTTCAGGTGTCAGTATGGCCACTATGAGTTCTTGGTCATTCCCTTCGGTGTGACCAACACTCAAGAAGTGTTCATGAGTCTCATGAAGAGGATCTTCCAACCCTACCTCGATCAGTTTGTTGTAGTCTTAATTTACTACATACTGATTTACTCAACCACCAAGGAGGAGCACGCCTACCACTTACGGGTTTTACTGGATACACTCCGAGAGAACCCGCTTTATGGTAATCAATCGATGTGCCAGTTCTAGCTTCGAGAGGTTCACTTCATGGTACATGTCATCTCAGAGGTGAGAGTTGCAATAGATCCCACATTGCTCGAGGCAGTACTTGTATGGGAGGCACCCATGAGCATGATGGAGGTGCAGAGTTTCGTAGGTCTGGTTGGTTAATATCGGAGATTTGTGCCAGACTTCTCCAGAATTGCAGCATCGCTTATAACTTTGATGAAGAAGGGGAAACCCATTGTGTGGTCATACAGATGTCAGTCGAGCTTCTAGGAGCTGAGGCAGATATTGACCAGTGCGCCCATCTTGAGGCTACCGGAGGAGGGCGTAGGGTATGTAGTTTACTGTGATTCATCAGGGACTAGACTCAGGTGTGTCTTGATGTAGGATTGAGTAGTGATCACTTACGGTTCATGGATGTTGAGGCAGCACGAGCAGAAATATGCTCGCATGACCTAGAGTGAGCAGTAGTGGTCTTCACCCTGAAGATTTGGCGGAATTATCTCATGGGCGAGTGCTTTACTGTCTACTCTTACCACCATAGTCTCAGGTACATTTTCTCGCAGAAGGACCTGAACCTAATACAGTGGCGATGGATCGAGTTATTCTAGGATTATGACATTGAGATTGTCTATACTCCTAGGAAGAGGAACGTTGTGTCTGATTCTCTCAACAAGAGATCGGGCATTCAGCTACTTGGAGAGGCGACAGAGCAGTTAGCTGCTTTGCAGATATCCTTCATTGGATAGAGATTGGATAGCCTGTCTATATTTCCTCACAGTCACTCATCCACTTCCTCAGCGGGTTAGATAGGCACAGTGTGGAGACATTGATTGTGAGGCGCGACGTGCTCATATATCCTCATGGATCGCACCCGATGGATTTTCTGAAGGTGATGAGCATGCCATTATCTTTAGGGGACGTACCATTGTACATGTTTCACGGTAGGAGGTGGTGGTGAGGGAGTTCCACACTTCCCCTCTAGCGGTACATATAAAAGTACCGAAGATGTAAGAGGACCTCGTACGACTGCACTGGTGGCCGGGTATGAAGAAGGATGTGACATAGTTCATTTCTTGGTGCCTCACTTGTCAACAAGTGAAGGCAGAGCAGTAGGTACCTATAGGCTTGGTATAACCCTTAGAAGTCCCGGAGTGGAAGTGGGATGATATATCAATGGATTTTGTGTTGGGGCTCCCACATACTTCTAGAGGACATGACACCATTAGGGTGATCGTGGACCGACTCTCCAAGTCGGCCCACTTCCTACAGATCAAAGAGAAGGGCTCCGTAGAGAGATTGGGACGCCTCTACGTTTAGAAGATCATACAGCTTCAGGGTGTTCCATCTCCTATCATCTCTGATTGAGACAGTTACATTACTTCCCGGCTTTGGAAGGGGTTGCAGGAGGCTTTTGGGATGCAGCTATGTTTGAGCACTACCTTTCACCCTCAGACGGATGGCCAGATGGAGGAGACCATTCAGAAACTTGAGGAAATGCTCTGTTCATGTGTCCTTGACATTGGTCGCAGCTAGGAGGATCACCTACCCTTGGTGGAGTTCGCATACAACAATATCTACGACTCCACAATCTGGATGGAACCATACGAGGCACTGTACGACCGACCTTGAAGATCACCTCTGTGCTAGACTGACCCTGGGGAGTCAGCACTCGTAGGACCAGAGACGGTTCAGGCTACTATTGAGAAGGTGCAGATCATCCAGGAGCGGATGTGAACTGCACAGAGGATACAGAAGTCCTATGATGATAGGAGGTGGAGACCACTGGAGTTCGAGGACGGTTACAATGTTTTCTTGCGGGTCTCACCCTGGAGTGGGTTGCGGAGATTTAGATGGGGCGACAAGTTATCTCCACACTTCATCGAGCTTTTTCATGTCCTCAGTAGAGTAGGCGAGGTGGCTTACCACCTGGCCCTTCCACCTCAGCTGCATCGGGTTCACGACGTCATCCACGTATCTCAGCTGAGGAGATATGTGCACGACCCGACGCATATCATCGACCATGGGGATCATGACATAGATGTCGGGGAAACATTTTCGGAGGACCCGGTGGAGATTGAGGATTGATAAGAGCGGGTCCAATCTGGGTGGTCGATTACTCTTGTGCGCATTCAATGGCAGCATGGGAACCTCTAGAAGAGCACATGAGTGCGGGAGGCTTAGATGCATGCTCAATACCCTCATTTGTTCCCCTAGGTTATGTTGTAGCATTATGGGGACCCAAAGCCCTATGGTGGGAGTAATGTAAAGATCCAAAAATTTCATGGAAATGTTTTTAAAATAATTTGGAATTTTATGAGTCTGTGGCTTCTAACGGCACCTGATTGAGAGGCCCGGTTTGCCCGGAATCAATTTTTGAAGTTTTTCTCGGGAACGTTCATTGAACGAATGAGAAGATTTTTCTAACTTTTGAACCAGTGCTTGGAATTTAAATTCGAGGCCACCGATGAACTCGCAATGCAGGTAATTGTTTAACATGATCCTTACCGTAGTTGCGTTCGCAATGGAGGAGAAGATAATTTTTGGGGTTTATTAAAAAGTAAATAAAAAATTTTCGGAACAATTCTTATTATATGTGGAGGTCATTCCATCCCATGGGTAGTTAAGCGTGGGTCATATATCCACATAACTACCCAAGTGTGGATGTAGATAGAGGTGGGGCCTACATGAGCCCTAACTATTTAATTTCTCCTAAACTCATTAAAACCCCCCCATTAAATGCCAATCTCTCCACCTCACTCCATTAATTCTTGTCAACCTATAATTTAATGAGGATCCTTCCTCTTTCCCCCATTTTTAATTAATTTCCAACATGTTTAATAAGTGGGGACCTTCCCTCTCCCTTCCTTAATTGATTTTCAACACATTTTATTTATTGTGGTGAATTAATTTTAAGAGATTTACATTGCATGTATAATTAAATAATAGAAGGAACCTATTATTTTATTATGGGGGAGAGCTTATATTTGCGAGGAATAATGGGATAACTCTTGAGGTTTTGGAAGAACACCGACCTCCGACGAAAAACGGCAAAGAACGCAGGTTCCTCAAAGAACAACGACACACCACCAATCCACTTCTCTGCTACAATATACGAGACGCCGCTTCCTCCTCAGTGCACTCCGACGACGTCTACAAACCCTTTCCCCACGACGTCTTCTACCGCGACGCCGATGTTCGTCTTCAATTTTTGAGGTCGGGGATTTTTTATATTTCATTATATTATTAATACCCTCTTCATGGCATGTAATTTTTGGGTGATGTTTTGAACCACTAACACGGTGGGTGCAGAATAACGAACAAGTTTGAACCCACTTCTATTTTGTTCTTGATGCGCGGAATATTTGGCGACAATGAAGTGGGACTGCAATGGATATTGGAGGGCATCGCAGTGATGTACGGGTCCCGACACGACTAAAGGCGCAAACGAGAATAAAATCAGACCACCAGAACGACACTGGAGGCCCGCGGAAGACCCCGGCGGCGCCCCGACGCACCGTTGGAAGAAACCCTCCACAACAATGAGGGTGGGATGCCGCGGCGTCATGGGATCCATGGGGAAACCACGGCGCCAGCCTGGCACTGCTCCCGCGAACAGAGCCCCCACCTCGCTTAGCTCACTGGCTGAGCCAGCCTGCCCCCCGGCCGGGCAGGGGTGGGTCCCATGGACCGGGTTGTGCCGGCCGGGCCGCACCCTGCCGGGCTTGACTCGGACCCGGTTCGGGCCGACCCAGGGGGGGTTGGGCCAGGTCGGACCGGGCCCAGACCCCCACTTTGGACCGTTTTCGGTCTCTTGCCCATAACATGAGCTACAGACCTCCGATAAACTCAAAGTTAGTTTCATAGGAATCCTTGGAACGAGACGGTCTTTTCGGTATTTGACACTTGAGGTTTTGGGAAATTTTGGGTACAACTATATTGGTTCGAACCTGAAACCAACTGGGCCATTGGAGCGGATACACATATATCTTATGGACCAGACGTCCATTGACGTGCTATCAAATACGTTGAAATACTTTTGTTGAGACGGTTATTTTTGGCTTACTCCACTTGAGGTTTGGGCATAGTTGGAGTACGGTCTGGTTGGTTTTAGCTTAAAAACAAACTGGGCCCCTAGGACGGAAAAGCCAATAACTCTCAGACCGGGTGTCCGATTGACGCACCGTCTGTCGCATTGGGTTTCTTTTGATGAGGCAGAACTTTAGGATACATCAACTATGGAAATTGTGACAGTTGATGTATCGACTCTCTTGCTCGAGGATCGGACCCTCCTGGGATCAAGCGTGCTGTGTGCGGGAACCCTAGAGCTGGCTGTGACTGCGACGATGACGACTGCACTTGGATCCTCCGTGGGTTCGGCAGTGAGGATGACTGTTCTTGGATCCTCTGTGGGGTCGACAGCGATTATGAACATACTAGGATCCTCTTTGGGTTCAATGACGATGAATACTATTATTGTATCCTATGTGGGTCTGGCAGTATGACCTCTGTACTTGTATCCTGAGTGGGTCCAGCAGAGTAGCTGGTCTTGTATCTTTTGTGGGTCTGACAGCTTAGCTGGTCTTATATCCTATGTAGGTCCGAAAACATATATGAATCAATGGCTTCATATGATCATCTCTATCGCCTTACGAAGTGTATACCTATGTGAGATGAGACTTGATTTCAATCCTTTTCATCGATGTGATTGTCTTGCATTCCTGTGTGGATTGGGTCGTGTTTTCCTTTGTGGACTGGGTTGTTCTTGGGCTAGAGAGTGGGAGACGAACTCTAACTGATGACTTAGGTATATGTATGGGAATATACCTAATTAGAGTTGTTGATACTTTGTGAATGCATATTTTCTTTTGTGGTTTATCCTTCGTGTATTCTGAGAGACATTCGGGGGTCCTGGGGTCCTTACTGAGTATCATATACTCATCCATGCATGTACTATGCCCGCACTACGTTGTGTTGGATACAAACGAAGAATAGCACTGATCAAGGAGGAGGCTTATGGAACTGGGTGGTACCCGGAGGTGGACCACTTTGTGGGATGTATACGGAGCAGACGGCCAGACCCAAGGATCTGAGGAGACTATCTGTACCCACCCTTCAGGTGGGATTTCCGGAGGATGACTCGATGTTACTAATTTACTTACTTCTGTTGTACATTCCTTTCAATTGTACTTTACATTCAGTTGAGTTTGTATACTGGCCCATTTGCTTTTCATCACTTACCTTGTACGAATTATTACATAGTGTTTACTTCACTTGTGTACTCTTTTGTGTTTTATTTACTATATAAAAGGAAATGCCTTCCCTTTTATCAGGATTTACACCTGTGGTTATAGTTGCCAGCCCTTGGCCTATGGAAGGCAGTCTTGGGGTAGATACGGCACGGGCCCTGAGGACGGGTTGTGACAACAGACCCCCTCTATTATGATATATAAATTTTTTCTGAACATCTTTACCACCGTCAGATTTAAAACTCACTATTCTTCATTACCCCCTATCAGTTTCTCCCCTTATATTGGTTAATACATTTTCTTTCCTTTTATAGCCACAGTTTATCCCCCATTTTCAATGAAACCAAAGGGGAATTCATTAAGTCCTACAATAGAGTAAATAAAACATGTCATCAGATTTGAGAAAGCATATCATCCCATGATTTATTGTATATATCTTCTTAAATAAATTAAATTTATTTTATAGAACATAGCATAAACGAACTATGATATACAAGTAAATATTAACGGGACACTGTTAATATTAAGTTGACCATTAGGAATATTAATGTGATCATTAGAATAATAAATTAACCTATGAAATTATACATAAAACATAGCAGACTCATAAATGAAAATATAATATATTTATATTGTATAATAAATAAGTAATTTTTTTTAAACTTATGAAATAATGTTGTCATTATTTAAATACCTAAAGTGTTATTCATAATTTATAACTAATATAAATATTTAAAATAAATATTTTCAAAAAATAAATTCATAAAATAATTTTTTGTTCTCCTATTATTAAATGATAATTTTATGATAACTGAATTAATTTTTCCATGTTTTATAAAATAGAATATAAATTTAAAATTTATATTTTGAGAAATAATGATATTTTTAATTTAATATTATATTTTCCATATTTGGAAAAAATATTTTAATAAAATTGGGTCATTTTTGAAATTATACACATCTAAAAAAATTTAGATTGAATATTTGGGAATTTAGAAAAATAGTTGATTTCTTTTGTGAAAAGTGAAATACTATAATTTAAGTTATAATATGAATACAATCATTATTCATTAATGGATGTTGAATGGATGATTTAAGCACGATTATATCAAACCCACATGAACTAGTTATTATAAATATTCAAAGGAATCTACCCTATTGATAGTCCTAATTCCAAATAATATTCAGATGAATAAAATAATTTAAAACACTCTTCTCCTCCACTATAAATACCACCACTCACCACCACTTCACCTCAAACCTTATAAGCTATTAATAACTAATAATTAATTCCCAATTCTTCTCAAAAAACTATTCCTACATAATGGTCTTTTCGGACTCACAAAAAGACCATTTCCAAGTCCCTTAAGTAGATTCTCAAGGAGACTACACACAAGAGATACAACAATCCCTCTCTCTTTCTTTCAATTTCATTTATTTTCTTATCCTTCCTACACCTATACTATACAATGTAACATGATAACTCATGAATAATATATAAACTATAACATTATTATTTTATTGGTTGATACCATCAATTCTATTCTCTTCCCCATTGGATCTATAAATTATATCATCCATTGTGAGGTGTTGATTCACTGCCTTCGTGTATAATAATTTTTCATTTTTCAATATCACATTAAAGGCTGGACATTAAACCATTATAATGGTAATAAAATATTATAATATTTATATTACCAATTATTAAATATTTTGGAACCAATATTTATATATTATATTATTTAATATAATAATCTAGTTCCTAGTGATAAAAAATTTCCAAAACACTCTAAATTGTTATCATTAACATTTTATATAATGAATCATATTTATATATGAAAAAATTATATATAAGACTATTTAATGTTACATAATTTCATTAATAATAACTAATTTCAATTATGGAAAACTATTCAATTTTACATGATATTTCATTCATGTATAGAAGTGAAAGAATCATGAAAACCATGGAAACAAACACTATTTAACAAAAAAAATTGAATAGTATAACTCATTAAAATGACGATAAATGATCTTAAAAAAATTAAACAAAATATAATAAAATTTTGAAAGGTTATGAATTAAATTATTAATGAATACAATTTCAGTATATAGGACATTGTGGGAAAGTTGAAAACACTTTCAGACATAAGGCATGGACACTCTCAAAACATTGATTTTCCATCAGTATACACTTTCTCTCTTTTTATCCAAAATAGTTGATTAATATTATTATTAAATTCTCCTACATTATTTTGGTATCGCCCAGACATATGTTCCTAGGTCCATTATTCATTCTTTGATGGAAAAATTCCTGTTTTATAAGGAGCCCTATTCAATTCCTCCTTATAAGATAACCTATTTTAATGTAACTAACCAATTTGTTACCAATTTTCATGTTCAATAAATTATATATAATAAGACATCATTATTGTTTGTTAAACCACTCATTGAATCACAAAAAAAAAATTTCATTTCTTTTTTTATTAAAAAAAATTCAATTTCCTTTTTAAATACCCCTTTTAATTTTCCCTTAAACCACAATGAAGTGGAATATTTCTATTGTTTCTTGAACACCTTTTTTTACATATTTTCACTCTCTGTGCCAAATTATAGTGTGAATATTATTTTAATATTAATAATGTATTATTTTATTTTAAATACCATTTCTTTTATCGGATATACATGTTTACATGATGATTTAATGTAAAATGGAAAATATTTTCTAATAAAAGACTGCATTCCAAAGTATAAAAACTGGTTTTCTATCAAGAATTTATCAATGATATTAAAATAATATTTGACTATATTTCAAAAACCTCTATTGAATATTACTTTAAATTTATATTGATCTATTATGTTACCATATAACATATTTTATTGAATGGTTTATTATTATTCTGATTTTGGATGTACTATCATGATACTATTCACAATATTCCCCTCTATAGTTTATGATTATATATACAGATAGGGGGACTTATATTCATTTCATATGCTAGTGTATATATTAATATATATATGTTGATTATGTTTCAACTGTTTTATATGTTGAATTCATTGGACTTAATATGTGTCAGGCAAGGTCTGTTATAGCCACTAGACACATCTACAAGTCTAGTGAGATAAAATAGTTGGTGAAAAACTATTCATGTTTTTTCCAAGAAGAATCATATGGTTTTATACCCACATATATTAATCATCTTGATAGTATAATGGGAAATTATATATATATATATATATGATATGCAACAATTAAAAAATTTCTACATTCAGTATTCAGTAATTACTTTCCATGGTATTTTCACTATGAAAAAGTCTATTGATGAATTTTTCATCCTCAGTTTATGATGAAATTTGTTTTCTGTTAATTAAAATGCCGAAATTATTAGTTTGTAATGAAATATATTCATTTATAATTTTTTTATTTAACCTTTATTGATCATATGAGCTTAAAATTTAATTTTCTTCCTTCCCTATGTTCTGAAGACGAAATCTATGAATAAGTGTTCAGGATGAAATTTATTTTACATTTTTTATGTTTTATGTTTGTTTACCAATGTTATAAAGAACCATTTTTGTATCTAGTTCTTCATTACTACAAATTTTTTTGATCCTTGGTGATTTCAATACATATATCTATTCCGTTTTAATAAAATAATTACCAACTATATGCTATTGGGGTATGAGTGGTTACAATTGGTATGAGTGAATATTTAGTAGAAACCATCAGAACTATATGATAAATGAACATGAGAATTATAATAGTTATTTTTAGTAAATTTTTGGCTCAATAAACAATATGTTTTTCATCTATCATATTGTGTTCCCTAATTTTGTGATGGTTCTTAATTAAAAAAAGAAAATAAATACTCACATGAAATATTGGGATTTCCCCATTGAGAAAGTCAACAGATTAAGTGTTTGAGCTGAGCAGCTTATAACCATATTATAAAAACATATTAAGGATGTGAATAATAACTATATAATTTCTATTTTGGATCATTTGATGTGGAAGAAGAACCCAATTTTTAATGGAACTACTAATACGGTGGTAGATGAGTAGTGGATCGAATCCCATGAATAGATATTTCTATCATTGGTAAGGAAATAAACTAAAAAGGTAGTACTGGAAGAATATTATATCAATGTATATGTGTATCATTGGGGGGTTTTTGGTCCATAATAATGTGGAAGAAGACGAAATAAAAAATATTGAATGGAAAAATTTAAATAAAAAATTATTTATAACTATTTCTCTTGTGATGAGAAATATGAAATGAATAGAATGTAACATAGATTAATGTTATATGAATAAGAGAGTGATGAAAATTGTAAGGCTACATCACAATTCCTTCTATGAATTCCATATATTACATACATGATTAAAAAACAATATTTATCATTTATTTGAAGGTCTTAACCCATGTCTCTAATGTGCACTGGCTTCTCAAATAGATTCATCAAATGATGAAATAGTAGTTAGTGTTATCAAAATAGAGAAGGGGATTGGTAGACCTTATATTTTCAAATTAAATCAAGAGAAGAATAGATATTCTAATAACCCTTGAAAAAATTAATCATCAAAGATGAGTAGAGGAATTCATCAATTCTAATTATGATAAAAATGTGGAATAAATTAGCCAGATAAATTTTTGAATGGAAAGGTATATTTTTATAAATATGGGGAAAAATTCATTCAGTTAATGAATGAATGTGGAAGAAAAAAATCAATGATGTTCAATTATTAAACTGAAATGATATAGAAATTTCATCAAATCAATGTTCCAAGCATTATGGGAATCATCCATAAAGGAGGCCAAGGGGATATGTCCATGATAATTCCATCACTTCATGTTTATTAAAAGTACCTAATGGTGTGTTGTAAGGTAAATTAATTATATATTCTTGTTTATCCAATTATTTATTTTATTCTAGATCATTTCACTCTTTTATATCTACCAATTTTTCCAAGAAAATGATACATTTTCCTTTTGATTTAACACGAGTTTTTTATATAAAAACTCCAAAAGTAATGTCTCATTATAAAAATATTTTATCAATCAGTCCCTTTTATAAAACATTAATGTGCTTTATTTACTGGTCATAACATTACACCAATTATTTAATTTGATATAATCATTATTATGGACTACACTTCAAAATATAATGTGAATGTTTATTACAATAAGACGGAAATTAATATTTGTGAGGATGATGAAGAATCCATTATCTTTATATTAGAAACATTATCATCTGATTCATATCTAGATCTACCCAAGTATCTCTGTTAAATGAAATTATAGGGGAAAAAGAGAAAAAATCATATCGAGATGAGTAATGTAATTATGAAATTGTCAATGTATCACTTTTTTGGGAATAAATTGATGTATTTCCTGAGGAATTACCCAGACACCCTAAATCGTGTGAAATTTAGTTTACCATTGATTTAATCCCTAATGAATGTCTATGATAAATTACTCCTTAAATAATGGACACTTTAAAATTAGTGGATTAGTTGAAATAAGTATAGTATTTGAGTAACAAGTTATTTATTGTCCCTTGTTTTTCTACATGGGGAAATTATTCATTTTATTATGAGGAAATATGGATCATTGAGGTTTAATGTGGAATATAGATAAATTAGTACTATTACAATACATAAAATGTATCCTCTACCTCAAATTTATGATTTATTTGATTGAAGGAAAAAATATCAATATTTTTCAAAAATTTAAATTAGTTTTGTCCATCATAAATTGTGAATAATGAAAGATAATGTTCAAAATACATCTTTTCAGATGAGGAATAGACATTATGAGAAAAAAGTAATACAATTTAGATTTTTTAATTCACCATATGTTTTCATGGTCATAATTAATAGAGTATTAAATTAATATCCTGAATAGTTTTTAAATTCATTGATGATAATTCAGTCAACTCAAAAGCAATAAGGACATTGATAACAACTAGTAGATTATTCTTAATACTCTAGATAATAAAGTGTTACATGGAGAATTTTGCAAGTGTGAAATCTAACTTCTGGAAAATTATTTTCAAGGGAATATTTCCTTTAAGGATTGAATAATTCTTGATCATTTGATGAAAAGGGAAATGTAAAAATAGCTTTTTCTGAGGAACATAAATATTTTCTCTAGTGTCATTGGTTTATCATGTTACTATAAGTATTTTACTCAAAAAATTTCAAAATTCACATACTAGATGACCAAGCTCACTCGTAATGAGGTTAAGTTCATATGGAAAAAAGAATGTGCATAATGTATTGAAGATTTAAAGAAAATATTATTCAATGCTCTAATTTAGACTCTACAATCTAGAAATGATCTATATGGGATATAAAATAATTAATCAATTAGATGAATGGGGGTGGGTCCTTATGTAAAATAATAAATTTATTACATATACATAAAAAAAGGGGATGACTTAAGAAAAAAATTATCCAACTAAAGATATAAATTTTGAAGTAGTAATATTTAATTTCATGATATGGAGACACTATATATATACTGAAAGATTTGAGAAATATATAGATCACATGATTATCAAATTCATCATTTCATAGAAATAACTCCACATGTCGTAATGATCGTGACTCTAGTTACTCAAATATTATTATTTCTCAATACAATAAAACCCAGGATAATCAAATAAGGTATCATATGCATTATGAATTAATGATCATGGAACTTCTGCCCAAATAATGATTGAGAAATACCATATTTTAATGGATTTAGTAAATATAGATATTGTAATTGTAAAAGAAGGGTAAACATAAATTCTTTTTCAAATGATTCTTAAACTGTATATAATGGATGAGAGAAAAAACTATCAATTTGAGGATGAGAGTTTTCATAATAAAATTAAAATACATTAGGAATGGAATATTAGAATAATTCATCTATGAAGATGGAATTATTAAATTGTGAAAGAGGTTATATGTTCCATCAACACATGATCTAAAAAGTTAATTATCAAATGATGCTCATAACATAAATTTCTCTATACACTGAGGTTATAAAATGATTTATAGGGATCTGATGGTAAAATTTTTGGTGGGATAAGATAATGTTGGAAATTTCTGAATATGTATCAAGGTTCCAATTTTTTCAATAAGAGGTGGTTGGGAGAAAAAATCATAGAGGGGTCCTAAAACCTCTATGTAATCCTATGTATAAGCATGTTGACATTACCATGGACATTGTAGAAGGACTATCGAGGTAACCTAGAAAGTATGATGTGATATGGGTTATTACTAACCGTCTTACAAAATTATCTCATTTACGTGATATAAGAGAATAATTACCACTTGATCACCTTGAATGAATCTATATTGATGATGTTTTAAGCCTTAATGGTGCACCACTTTCAATTGTGTTTGATCATGATCCAAGGTTCACATCAATATTATAGAAGATATTTCAAAAGGATTTGGATAATGAGGTTTATTTGTGTACTTATTATCAACTATAGAATGGAAAACAATTTAAAACGACTATTTAAATGTTGGAAGACACATTGAGATCATGAACACTTATCTTTCATGGTATGTGGGGTTAGTATTTACCATTGGTAGAGTATTTATACAATAATAGATTACATTATAGAATTCAAATACTACAATATGAAGCATTATATGGATAGATATCTCACACTACAACATGTTAAGATAATGTTGGTGGGAGGGAAAATATTAAAAAAGAACACATTGATGACATAATGAAATAGGCATATACTATTCAAGATCATATTAAAGTATGTCAATGTATGCAAAATAATTTTATTGAAAATTGGAAAAAAGATTTGTAATTTATTGCGGGGGATCATATATTAATGAAATTTACCCCAAGGAAGGGTCTCATAAGGTTTGGTATAAAAGGGAAACTATGTTCTAGGAGCATAAGACCATAGGAAATTCTAGAAACAATTTTAACTAAAACATACCATTTTTAAATGCCACTATGTCTCACCAAAGTTCATGATGTGTTCTATATATCATTTTTAACGATGTACATTCCAGACCCAATACATCTACTCACAAGTGATGAAATATAACTAGAACCATATTTTTCATACTATGAAAATCCTATTCAGATTCTTCACAGAATAGTGCAAGTATTGAGAAATTGGATGGCTCGACTGGAAATGGTTTTTTTGAGAAAACATAAAATTGAAGGAGGAGCGTAGTAACCTGAAGATGTTATAAAGAATAAACACCCTCATATGATTAGATGGAAATATTCATGGATATTGTGAGGATGTAATGTTTGATGGAGGTAAGAATATAACACCTGATTATATCTGGTATGTATCTTTTAAAATTTAATTAAAATTTTTAGATATCTTATAGATTTAATGAACCATGAAATTAAATTAAATATTAACATAGCTATTGGAATAGTAATGAGACCATTAATAATAGTAATGTTATCTTTTAAATAATAACCTCACATATAAAATAGTAAATAATACTAAGGTAACACATAAATTAAAGTATTATATATTTATATTATATAATAGGTAAATAAATGGTTTTAAAATTATAAATTATGTGTTGAAATTTTTGTAAGGTGTAAAATTTTATTTACAATTTTAAAATTAGATTAAGCATTTAAAAAATTTTATCATCACAAAATATATCCCAAAAATAATGTTTAGTTTTCTAAGGATTATATAAGATTTATATGTGACTTTAATAAATTTTTTAAAGTGTTATAAAATTTCTAATAAATTTAAAATCTGTATTTCTTTGAATAAATATTGATCTTAAATAAAAAATAAATTTAAAATATTTATAACATTATTTTCATCAATTGAGTCCATTTTGAAATTTTACAGATTTAAAAATGTTTACTATGAATTGTTTCGATTTTTCTAAAATTGTTGATTTTTTTTGAATAGTGAAATTTGATAATTTAATATATATGACAAATACATGAATTATTGAGTCATCAGTGATGTATGTATGACGTAAGAACCATTATTTAGAACTAAAATTTACTATTTAATGTACATAGACTCAATAAGGGAAATGATTGATATTCTTGTGCCATAATAACAATCAAATGAATAAAATAATCAAAAAACTGTCCTCTCCTCCACTATAAATTACACCCTTTCCACATATTCAAATCACACAATCTATGCCTTGAATATTGTCTTATTTTTTTCAAATTACACTTACAATACAATTTTTCACATTTTGGTCTTTCAGGTATCACCAAAAGCCAATTTCTATCTCCCTTAAAAAGGTTTTCAAGGAGACAACACACTAGAGGTAAAACCATCCAACACATTCTTTCAATTTCATTTATTTTCCTTTACATCCATCACATCCCTTATCTGAAGTAACATTATAAATCCATCTTAATATATATATATATATATATTAATTTTATTATCAAATTTCTATATCCATTATCCATTCACTTCCCTTTTCATTTTTCTCTAAAAATGAAAACATCATCTGTGAGGTGTCAATTTACCGCATTCCTGGATGATAATTTTTTTTTCTAATACGACCATTAAAACAGTAAGAAACCCATTTTAAAGGATAAATATGATTTTTAAATGTATTATGCAACTTCTTTATTGTTATAAAACTTGTATATTTATATAATATTAAAAAATAATATGAAACTACTTCGTAATGATTGAAATAAAATTAATCCAAAAGTTTATAATTAACATTTTATATTATGAATCATCTTCATATATAAGAAAAATTATATAGAAGACAATTTAATATTATTTAATTTCTTTAATAAAACTTATTTCCAATTCTTGATAACTTTTCCTCTTTTACTTGATCTTTAATACATATATATAGGTGAATCAATCGTGAAAACCAAGGAAACGAACACTCCCAAACTATGAAACTGAATCATACAACTCAAAAAAATGTACATAAAAGAACATAATATAATTATAATAAATAAAATAAATGTTTAATAGATTCTTAATAAAGTTATTAAGTAATCTAATTTCATTACCCAATTAAATGAGTTCAAGTACAGAACACATTCAAACATAACGTAAAGGATTCTCTCCCAAGTTCCATATTTCCTTTATGTTAAACTTTATCTTTCTTTAACCAAATATATTTTTTAATTTATTTAATATACTCCTCTAAAATTCTATTTGTATGTACAAACATATGCTCCTTTTTCAATTTATCTTTCTTTGATTGGAAAATTCATGTTTTATAAGGTTCCCTTTTCCATTCATCCGGATAAGAAAACCCAATTAAAGAAAACATCCCAATTTCTCACAGTTTTTGATGTAACATCCATAATATGATTTCAAAAAACTTTTATTTCTAAAAACACTCATTTTATCAAAATAACTTTTTTTGGTTCTTATTTTATGGAAACAATTAAGTGTTTTTCTTCTTTAAATACAATATTATATTTTCCCTTTTATTTCACTAAAGTGGACCATTTCAAACATTTTATAAAAAATTTATTTACATATTTTCACTATATATTCCAAATATTAGTGTGAATGTTACTTTAATAATCTTAAAAACAATTTCATTGTACTTTCCTTCTCATTTCCGAGATATAAATGTTAAAAATATAATTTTATGGAAAATATAAATGACTTTCAAAAATAACACTTCTTTTAAAAGTAGAAAAAAAGATATTTCTATCAAGAATTTATCAATGATTTAGTCATATTATATTCATCTATTTCAAAAACCTCTATTGAATTATATTATGTAGTGAGATTTGTATCATATGATACCATTAACCAAATTGTATTTACTTATTTATGACTATTTTAACTGGGGATGTAGAATCTTGATTCCATTCTCTATATTACTCTAAATAGTTTATGATTATGTTTCCTAACTAGGGGTATTAATATCATTTCATATTCTAGATTAAATATGCATTTACATGATTATTATGTTTAACAACTTTAATATGAGGATTTTAATATACTTAGTATGTGTCATCCTGGGTCTTCTATACCCCCTTGATGCATCAAAAAACCAACATAAGACAAAATAGTTTGTGAAAAACCATTCGGTTTTATTTGAATGAAAAATAACATGGGTTTCTACACAAATTCATAATCTATCTTGTTGGAATAATTGTTTATTTACTAGATACATGACCTATAATAATTATGCATATTATTCATTCAGTATTTAGTCATTACTATGCATAAGATTTTAACTATGAAAAAATCATTGTATGTATTTTAATTCTCAGCTTATTGATGGAATTTTCTTTTATTAATTTACACTTCCATAATGATTTGGCATTAATGAATTTATGTCACATATTATCGATTCATGTAACCCTTATTAAGAATTTGATATCACCCATTCATTTTTTCCCATCCCCAGGTCATGAATATGAAATCAATGAATAAGTGTCATTGAAGATGTTTATTTCACATTGTTATGTTCTATGATTAATTACTAATGTAATAAGGGAACCAGGTAAATATATAGTTCTTTATGACTACAAAAATGATCGATCCATAGTGATGTGGTCACATGTATCTATGACATTATAATAAAGTAACCAAAAACTTTGGGATACTGTGGTCAGGGTTGTTACAGAATAACACACCATGTCATTGGGATAGGGGGTTCCACATTCACACCATTTCATGTGTGGGGAGTCGACTAAACTCTCAAATCCAGTTGATTCCATCTAAACCCTTATTATTGTAATGCATTTGTCAAAATTTCTCTAACTATTTGTTATTTTTGCCCATACTCCAACCTCACAATCCCTTACTACACATTTTGCATGGTAAAATGATACTTTATTTCAATTTTCTCTGTCATTGGTTGATTTACAATATTTTTGTTATGATTTATAGATCATTAATTATAAAAATAGATTCTAATCAGACACTTCACTTCAAATGCCATATCGTCAATCTACTAATAAATCTATAATAAATGTGTGCACTCTTGAATATCCAAAATATATTCCACTTCAAGAGTGATCAACAATATAAATTCATGTTTCTTGATTAACCACGAAATAAAAAAAATGGTATGATAAAATTTAATGCCTAACGTTGTTTTCCTATCATCATTTGATCTATCCCAATCTACAAATATATAACAATAACGTTAGCTGTGATTTTTCATTGTAATGAAAACAAAATTCCAAAGTCCCCTTGATCTACTAGATTACTATTTTTAGTAAATCTATGTTGATTTATTTGGGATTAATTTTATACCATTATTCTTGTCATGTGAAAAATAAATATATGGTCTCATCATTGTCGTGTAAAATATGATGCCAATGGTTTTCCTGTATTTTTTGACAGCAACCCCATTTACCTCATCATATTATGATATTTTCATCATAAATCCACCATAGTCATCATCTCCTTGGAATTATCTATTCCAACTATTCTCAAAACCTCCTTGTAATTTTTAGATTGATAAATTAATGTTTTATTCATTTGTTGTGTCACCCATAATAAAATGAAAAACACAATTTCACTAATCATTATCATTTCCCATTCTCTATTCATGAATTTTGTGAATTGATTTCATTGTGCTTCATAAAATTCCCCAAATATTATGTCATCAATATATAATAACACCATAATCAATTTATTGCATTCATCATTGAAAAATATGTTGTGATCAACCCTACCATGTTGAAAAATTAGCATAATAAAAAACTAATTGAGTCTTGAATACCATGATCACGGTGCTTGACTCAACCCATATAGAGCCTTTTGTAACTGAAAAACATTTTTATTATGTTCATGAATGATAAAACCATCTACATTCTCAATATAAACATATTCTTCTAGAACCCCATTCATAAATTTTGACTTGATTTCCATCTGGAATTTTTTTTCCTTCTTTGCACTACGATGGGCAAGAAAAATATGACTGTCGCTAGCCTCGAAACAAGTGAAAATTTTCATCAACCTAAATAACCTCTATTTCAGAGTAGCCTTTTCACAATAATCATTCTTTTTTAAAAACAGTGTTCTACCGTAATTAATTATGTTATGAAAGATGGATTTGGTCACCAATAAATTATTTTTAGTTGGCCTCAAAACAATCTCTCATACCTGATTCTTCTAAATATTTCCATGGTATTCATTCATATCGAAAACACAATTCACATCCCCTTATAATTCATAAAAACATTAAGGATCTACCATGGATAGTATGGATTTTTATTGTAATTAATTCATTTTTCATGTTTGAACTGGTGTTGCCTGATCACCAATGATTTTATTTCTATCCATTTCAACATGACTCTTATGTTTTCATTCCTATACATGTTTATGTTCATTCTTTTCTTTTTGTGAAACTTCTTTTAAACCAACCACAGTACTATAACTTCCCTTTAGTTGTTTATCACTTCATCAAAATACTCCGGAAGATGATCATGTATTTGCCGAAGATTCTGCTCCGAGTCTATTAATGTGAATCATTGAATTCAACTACCTTTCATAGCTGATTATTTAATTATTTCTATTCAGATCATTTTCTGGAGTAACATATAAATATCCCCTCATATCTACACGATTAAAAATTCATATGTTTCCCCTCATTAGGAATAAAACAAATAGTTTCAAAGACTCAAAAGCAATTAATTGTTTTATTCATTCCATATTGTAGATCAAATAGAGAAATCTATTATTATGGATATAAAAACAAGCTATTTGATGTATATATTGATGAATTAAATTCATAATTCCAATATTTCTCTGGAGTTTATTTCTTAATGATCATTATTGTAGTCATGTTGTGGATTATTATATTTATTCTATCAACTATTCCATTTTTTGTGGTGTTCTTACTGATAAAACATGGTTATTTATACCAAGTTTCTCAAGAAAATACTCAACTAGGATATTTGGGAACTCTCTTCCATTAGTTGTTTTTATCTTCATGATTTTTTGACCTATAAACATTTCAACTACCCTTTGATAACTTGTTATTCAAGTGGACACCTCATACTTTTGGGTGATGATTGAAACCCAAGCTATTATGCTAAAATCATTAATGTAGAGAACATAATATATCCTCCCAATAATAGATTAGGGCCATATAGGTCATCACACATCAATATAATCATATTCAAGCACATTTCTTGACCTTTTCTCTTTCACCTTATATTTTTTTAATGATCTTCCCTTATTTTCAAGTATCCCATATATGGGTGTGGTAATGGGATAACCTAGGGAGGTGCCGAGAAGCGTCACATTTAAATAGATCCTCTAATTAATTTTGTGTCAAATGACCAAGGAATTTATATCAAAAGGTTTCTTCTTATTAATTGGAAAAAAATCACATATCCTCTTTTCCACATACATGTTAGAGATCCCCCTTCATACACATTCCCTACAAAAAAATACATCATCATTTTCTTAAATGATACCTTTTTTTTGAAAATACTATGGCATGTACTGAATCAAAAAATTTAATTCCAATTAGATTTCTATGACATAGACCATTAACAACCAATATGTCTGCCCATCTCATGTATTTTTCCCTAATCATTGATTTTCTTCAGCCAATATATTTTAGTCCATCATCATTACTAAATCATAAAATAAATTTCATATTGTATCAAATTCATGTCACCAGTTCATTATTTTCTTTTCATATGGATGGTAAATCCCCTATCAATGTTTCATATTCTAATGTGATCACCTGCTTTGAATAAAATATCAGCAATCATTGTCTATTCATATATCTTATTTTTGATCCATGTCATTGAGTTATAACATGGTATGGATTGATAATCATTATCTTCCTTAGAGTACGATGGACTAGATTTTCTTGTACACTGTAAAATCCTTTTTTCATTTACATATCATTGGATGTTACATTGATATTCTACATATGACCACATTAAATTTTCTTCATCACATTTCCATACATTATTGATAGTTTATACAATTCTATGTGTATAAATCCTCCACACTTGAAACTAATCCCATCAATGATATCTTAGAATATTGAGCCCGGTATGGTAGTATATGTGGGTCTTGTTACCTTTGGCACCAATGTGCTATAGAACATACACATTATAAATGTTTCATCTTACAAAACCAATAAGATATAATTTGGGGTACATTCCTGTGTGTCACTAACAAACTATTGGATTTCCCTAGGGTTATCAGAGACTTATAGTTCTGATTCATACCTAACTCAATCTTCATCGTCATACTCAGTTCTTATTGCATGAATAAAACCATTAAAACTTTCTATTTTTCATAAATCCCCATACTAGTTGTAACATTTTTATCGATCATTTTCTTCTCCCGATATTACATTATCTATTTCTCCAGAGCATTGAACACTAATTTTCCATTTTATGTTTCTTTTTAAACTGATTTGGTTGGGTCAATAGTTTCTCCAAAACATTATCTTTCATTTAAAGACAGAAAACCACGTCCTCAATATTTTTAATGAGTTTATCTTGACCATTCAATGTTATAATTGCTTCCATCTCTCACTAATTTATGTTAATCACCATAGATCTTGTACTCATTGAGTGTATATGAGTTTCATAGAATTTAAGACTTAATCATTTCAATTTCATCTATTATCTTACATTTCTCTTATTCCACCTCTTGCATAAAGAGTTTTTCATCACAATACACTTTGTTGGATGACATTTTTTGGCTCTCAAAATACATATCTCATCATTTTGTGCTACTAATTCAACTTGAACTATTACTCTATCTTTAACATCTCCCTCGTTATTGAAACATTCTTCCCTTAATTAGGAATTTCTGTCAAATTCCACCATATAATATTTATTGTGATCCTTACAGTCCTCGAGCAGTTTTTTCTCATATTCTACTAAAATGTCATCCTCCTTTTAAATAAGATTCTCTATTTGGAATACATTTATCCTAAAATATTTCAAACCATTCATGTAGGTTGACAACATCTTTATTTGAATTTTTACATTATTCCCATTATCATCATGATATTTCTTTGGGCACCATAATGAAATATATGTAACATTTCTACATTAATATAATTTATGTTGGATTTTCCCTTTGAAAAATACTTTTCTTATTTGTAATCTTGAAGAATGGAATTACATGAATTCATCCATCTCGTCTTCTTCCATACCATCTTCAATATGGAGCTTCTTAATTGTCTAGAGTGAAATTTTTTTAAACATACCTCATTCCATAAACTCATTTTCATAATATCACTTATCTAATGAAAGAATAGTATTGTTAAATCTATCCAACATCCACTACATTGGATCATTATCATCCAATATAGGAACTTTTGGATTTCTCCAAGATGAATAATTCTCAAGATAAGCTTGATAATATTTACATCTTAAAAATTCTATCCACATTGTACATTTCTTCCATAATGATATTCACCCGGTTAAAGAATGTATATATAGAACCATTCTAGTTTATTCAGAGATCCTTTCAAATGTTCCATAGAACCTACAAAATTTCCTATATTACATTTGAGTCTCCCTAAAAATATTTAGAAACATTTCCAACATATAATGTGATTGATTACATGAAATTACCTTTATATAGGTACCATTATACAGGGCTCTACCTAAATAATTGATTTCTTTGGATTATCATCCTTCTCCCATCTGTTTTCTTTTCCTAAAACACCACTGTCAATGCTACATGAAATTCCACGCATCACTACTGTAATAAAATCCATTCGTTAATATTGTTAGTATTTATAAATCTGATTCTTCTGTAATTGAATATTTGGTCCATCAAAAATTATAAACCCTTTGTGATTAAAATCCTCCATTGAAACCCTTGAGAGATCAATACTGATATTAACCATTCTCTATGATTTTAACTTTTATACCAACATGGTCAAATACACCGAGATGGGGGTTAATTGGGGAATGTGATACTAAAAAATCCCCCCTTCATATTTTTTTCATTGTTAAACAAATCACACTTCTCTACCTTTTCCATATAATTCTATGAACATAAACAAAATCATGCATTAGAAACAACAATTTCTATTGGTTCACCCCCATTGGGATATGTACAAAACGCATACAATGATAATGTTTTGATGTACCAAATCCACTAAGGATCCCTATGAAAATAAGGTTCATGATAGATAAAATGTATTTCTAGGATCACAAACCGTTAAAAAGATCAGGGACACCGCACTATATCCCAATTGTCACACCCTCAATCTCACATTCAACGACTCACTTTTGATGGAAGGTATCATCATCTTAATCTTCCTTGAATAACATCTTTCAAATGGATTCACATGTATTTTATGGACATATATTTCATGTTACAATCAATAAATAATCCATTATAAATTGCCTATAAATGCACTGTGGTAGTTATATTTGGGATCCCCTATCACTCCTATGAAAACAGCTTGATGAAACACTTCCATTTTTAGAATAATGGATCAAACATCACATTAATTTAGAAACATCAATAACCTCCGATTTGAAAATATATTAAAGAGATTTCATTTCCTCCATTCAATTAAATTCAATGTATAAGTGAATCGAATCATTCTTTAAGTATTATCAAATCATGTAAATCCCGTATATTTTCTTCTCCTTTAGAAATTAGATATAAAAAAGTTATTGTTCTCTAGGTACTATAGGCATATATCTTCTTTCCCAAGTGACTTGTGTGATATCCTTGTGTGATAACCTAGTTTGTAATGCCTTTCCCAAGATTCTATCACGTATGCTTATACAAGATCCCATCATATATCCCTTTGTTTGAAATCCATACTTGAGGCCTTGCCTAACATCCTAACATATAAATATATTTGTGAGATATAAGAACGAAGCCCCTTGAGTGAGATCATAATGAGAGTACTGTTCATTCTTTGTTTGAGATTTTGGCAAGATACCCTTTGTTAGAACCCAGATCTTCATTTCAGGTATGGTTTTCCTTTTCTAGTCGTTTTTAATAAAAAGAGAAAAATCTGGAAATTTTCAAAGTACATGTTGTGTACTTTATAAGTACATGCCGTGTACTTATATGTCACGTAAGGTTGTGTGATGACCATTTCCGAGGCACACACATGATGTGTAGTGGAGATGTGGAGTCCACTTAAAGCAGAGTATGGAAAGGCATTGTACACGCCATGTACTCCATAAGTAAATGTCGTGTACATTATTTTTTTTCATTAAACGGACCGGGGTAATGCCTAATCAGAAAAATCATCTTCTTCTCCAGGTTCATCGACCAATAGTGACTCGTACGACCGTGAACATCCTCTATTCCCTAGATCCTACATATGTTCCTTGAATCGACCATCTTCGATTGCGTTGGAACCGGAGCGGTGAGATCTTCCTTCATCTTGGGTTTCATTCCATGTTTTTCCTTCTTTCTCAAGATATTGTTGGTTGAACTTTTTATGTGTTTTCATAGATCTATGATGTTATAAGGAGTATAAAGCCCTGTGGTTCAAGTATATTGATCTCTTATAATCAAGGTAGGTGTTTTGTGTGTTACCTTTTGAAGTCTTTGATTTTTATGTCCAAATTCCACCAATACCCGTGAACGGGGTATTGCGTGTTAACCCTTTTGACCCTGTTGTTTTACTGCCTTTCTTGAATGCTTATGTAGAGGTAATTTGATCATTTATGAAGATAATTTTTGTGCTTGGATGTTTTCCCATGCCTTGTTCTATTTACGACCTTTGGTTCTTCTTTTCCTTTGGCCGTTATATCTGATTTTCATGCATTGTGACCGTACGATGGAATAACATTCATGACATTCTTGTTATTCTATGGACTGGTTAGCAATGTAGCTCTATAGGTGTCCTTTGGCCTTATAAAATTATTAGGCCCTGACTGGCACAGGGCGGTGAGAAACAGTTGCTATAGACTATTAGGGATAGACCGAGTGAGCTTCCTAGGGAGTCTTAGACAGTATAGACTATAAGGGATAGACCGAGTGATATTTCCATGGAGTCCTAGACATTATAGACTATATGGGATAGACCGAGTGAGCTTCATTGAGAGTCTTGGATATTATAGACTACAGGAGGGTAGACCGAGTGAGCTTCCTCGGAGAGTCTTTACTTGTTTGAATTTCATTAAACCATTCCAGGATAGAGGAGGAATTGACCGAGAAAGCTTCCTTAGATTGTCAATGATATACCTGAGTCTATTGAAGGAATTGACCGAGTGCACTTCATCAAAGAGTTTCTAGACCTTGGGTCTATAAGAGGGTTAGGCCGCGTGATCTTCTTCAGAGAGTCCCTGACTACCCTATACTATAAGGGTAATTGACCGAACAAGCTTCCCCAGAGAGTCATATAATTTTGTATGACCAAACTAGAGGGGTTGGATATGAGTACATATCAGAGGGGTTCTTGTTGTGTTTAGCTATTTTCTTCACTGTTGCTTGTTGTTCTGTGGATTGATTACTATTGCATATCATCATGGTACTGCTTTCTGATTACTGCATGTTGTTTACTGTTACTGTCTACTGCTTACTGTATTATTACTTACCATATTGTCACTGACTCTTAGGCATAGATCTTCGGGTGGATTCCTACTAGGATTTAGTCTCACACCCTATTTGGGCCTTGCATTTGGGCCCAATAAGACTATTTTGTTGCAGGTATAGTCAAGGGCACACACCCTTCGACTTCAGGTACATGATTTCTTTGGAGCAGGAGAGCATGGGAACAAGCATAGGCTTGCGATACTGAAGAGCTTTTTATCTTTTTTATGTAATTTTTTTGGTACTATTTGTATTTTCAGTATTGTGTCCTCTGTGGCTACATTCCTAGATACGTATCATGCATGATTTCTTATATACATTTGTGCTCCTGTTGTTTATTGTTTTAGTCTTCTGATTTTCATTGTTGTTGGGTATTTACAGCTTCTGCTATTGTATTTGTTGTTTACATCCACTGTGTACTCTGCCAATGAGGGCATAGTTTCCCCAATATCACACCCAAAGCCCTCACTGCTAGTCGTCAGCAACTGGAATTTGTGGAAATGTGCTTGAGTCCATGTGACCAACCGGGTACGGGGCGCCTATGGATGGCTCTCGGAACCAGGATGTTACAAAGTGGTATAAGAGGTGATTCTTTTCTCTTGACTTACTATTTGGAACCTATATCTAGTGATAAGATGGAATAGGTACTTGGTAATAAGTTGTGCCCAGGAGTATCTAACACGTTTACAGGGAGAAGCCGATCTACCTCGTTTATTCTTGTTTTTGGTTTGAGATTTTACGGTTGATATGTTTTCACCTTGAGTGACTCACATGATTTGTGTTTTTATGGCTATTTCTATTGCAGTTCTATTTCTGTCTCAACCCGATGAGATGAGGGTATGCCATCTCATTCATCATATAAGCACTTGTTATAAATAACATGCCATGCATTCTTACTTTTCCATCTAGGTTGCATTAGAGATTTCATGTTGTTGTGATAGAAGTTGTGTATATTATGCATTCTGTTGTGATAGATGCTCTAATAGAATCCCTAGAGCTTGATAGAAAAATTGTTTCTATTATACCTTTCATAATGGAATGACAAATTTTGTTTCTTGAGGTGTTATGGGCCCTCATGAATCGGAACATGGTGAATAGTTGACTTGTTTCTCATGTATATGATTTTTATAAGATTACATACATTGATTGGTGGGGAGTGTGGGCCTTGACGGATCGGAATTTTTCACTTATATGTTTGTTTTTAGTGTTTTCTGGGCTTCGGTGTAGTTTTTGAGCTACTTTCTAGAAACCCCTAGAATACACGGTGTGTACTTCATTTATACACATTGTGTTGTTTGTAATCCATGTCACTGACAGTGTGAGAAGGAACATGGGGTTGTGAAAACTCTTCAGGGACACACTGTGTACGGTACGTACACGCCGTGTGGCAGTGACTGTGTTTCTACCCATGTGACAAACGACACGGATAGATGAGACTTTTATCATACATGCCATTTCCTTTCTTCACTTGTCGTGCCACGTATCCTAATTACCCGTACGTGTCACAAATAACATGGGTCGGTGTTATCTTCTTTTATACACACCGTGTTTGTTCGGAACATGTGGTGTAACGTTCAACCGTGTAGCCAGCACTGTAACTTACAACACGGGTTGCCGAACCTTGTCTAGTACACGCCGTGTCCTTAGTGAACATGCTGTGTAGTCTAGGGTTAAGAAAACTATGTGAGTTAGCAATGTAAAGAGACTCGGTATGGGGAATGGGGTTCAAGTGCACGCCGTGTGTGGGGAAAACAAGTCATGTAGTTTGGGGTGTTACACGACCAACTGTGGTAGAAGTACACACCCATGTGAATGACCTTAAGGACTACTCTATGTAGTTCTTATACACACCGTGTAGTCATGTTTTGAAGAAAATGAATGTTTCTATCTCATGTTCCCATCTTGTACTATTGTGTTCACAATCTTTGATAATCCTGATCTAAGGTGTGCTTTTGATCTTTCAGAGATACGCCTCTGAGATGTCCTCTGATTGTACGTCAGCTGCCAAACAATGATCAGACACCAGATATGGCCGATCAGGGAACTCATGAAGACCCTCCTGCTATGCTAGCCTTGGACCTAGCAGTTATATCCATTGTAGGAACCTATGTGCGGTTCAGAGTGGACTTCCTCAGGATGATGCAGACCATACAGGTAGCACCACCTCCGGCCCCGTCGATGGCTGAGTTGATGCGGGTTTTCCAGCAGCAACATCCTCTTACTTTCTCCAGGGATGGGGGACCCCAGGCTATAGTGTCGTGGTTAGAGGCCACTATGATGATCTTAGAGCATATGGAGATACTTACAGAGAAAATGGTAAATCTGGCCACTTATATGCTTCAAGACACCACCAAGAGGTGGTGGGAGGTGATCTCACAGTCAGGGTGAAAACAGAGTATGACCTGGGATGTGTTTCGGTGCATCTTCAACTATTAATTTTATATAGAGATCTTGAGGGCTGACCGATCCTGGGAGTTTATGTGTCTCGAACATGGTACTCTTTCTGTTATGGATTACTCATCTCGTTTTACCGAGTTGCAGCGCTTCACACCGATTCCAGTAGGTGATAAATTGTTCCATGATATGATGTTTTAGGATAGTCTCAAGAAGGAGATCCATTCCCATGTGAATATATTAATGTTGACTTTGATATTAGGTATCATCAACCAATCATTGATCACTGAGCACAATCTGATAGATTCTGGAGTAGTGGGCCAAGGCGGTTCGACATCTAGAGTCAGTGTTCATCCTACTGATATCAGGAAGGGCCACAAGGAGTCTGCATGAGGAGATCAGGGTAAGCGGGATGTATCTTTGGGCAGCTAGGCTATATTCTACCATTTTGGTAGGAGTGGGTATACTAGGCCTCAGTGCTAGAGTGACCCGATGGAGTGTCGATCTTGCGGCAAGATTGGATATCTTCAGCATTTTTGATAGATCTTGTCCCCTACAGCTAGTGGTAGGGATTCTTCTATGACCCAGCGCAAATGAGATGTATAGCCAATTTCTCACCAGTATGGGAACTCGAGTTCTTCCGGCCATTCAGGCTGAGGTAAGGGTCATGACCGTGGTGGTCAGTCACTAGGTTACCAGCGACTATAGAGTGGATCAGCTCAGAGTGGTCAGCCAGGGGCGTAGGTCCGTGGTACAGGCCAGACATTTTCCATAGAGCAGACCTATCAAGAGCAGGATCCCGACCCTTCCACATTTTGAGGTACGATCTTAGTACCCTTAGTTTTATCTTCAGCCCTTTTCGATAATGGTGTTTCTAATAGCTTTATCTCTGTTGTTGTTGTGGAGAGCATTAGGCTCTGTATCTTTCGTCTGCCGACATGTTGAATCTTGATACACCGTTTGGAATGAGGACGTCTAGCGTATGTCAATGCAGAGAGTGACCTCTTGAGGTTGTAGGGTGTCACTTATTATGGGACCTCTATGTCCTAGAAATGACATTCTATGATGTCATTCTCGATATGGACTGGTTAGTTCCCTTCTAGGCAGTCATCGATTACTATCATTGCAGGTTGAGTTTTGAATCACCAGAGGGGGAATAATTTCTTCATAGAGGCGAGTGGGATTTCTAGGCAGGTAGAGATGGACTAGAGAATCATGGTCTTGGAGGAGTTACAGCCTATATTGACAGTCTTTATCTGGATGACCAGGGGACTTCACAAATAGACAATCCTCCTATGGTGGATCGTTTCAAGGATGTATTTCTAGAAGACTTTTCAGGTTTGACTCTGCAGAGTGAGGTAGAATTCTTGATTGAGCTCGTTCCAGGAGTGGCACCAGTGTCCATTCCTCCTTATAGGATGGCTACACCGGAGTTGCAGGTGCTCAGGAAGCAGTTGGAGGATTTTAAAGAAAATGATTTCATCTGACCCAGTACTTCTCCTTGGTGTTCGCCTATCCTGTTTGTGAAGAAGGAAGACGACACCCTTAGGTTTTTCATGGAATATATGAAGCTGAACCAGTTAATGACCAAGAACCAATATCCTTTGTCGAGGATCAAGGACCACTTTGATCAGCTTCAAGGAGCCCAGGTGTCCTCAAATATCGATTTGAGGTCCAATTATCATCAGTTGTGCATTAGATCATAGGATATACATCTTACAGCCTTCAGAAGTAGGTATGATCTATACGAGTATACGGTCATTCCATTCAGTCTCACGAATGCACAAGAATATTTTAGGACACTAATGAATCGAGTGTTCCGTCCATACCTGGACTCCTTCATGGTGGTATTCGTGGATGGCATCTTGGTGTACTATCACACTCGACATGACCATCCTACCCATCTTGAGATCATTCTGAGTACACTGATAGAGCATCAGTTATATTCTAAACTCTCGAAATGTCACTTTTGGATGGATAAAATTCACTATTTGGGTCACGTTATCTCAGAGACTGGAGTATCAGTATACCCTTAAAAAGTGAGAGTTGTAGTTTTCTGGGAGCAGCCAAAGAATTTCATTGAAGTGCAGTGTTTTCTTGGGATGGATGAATACTACAGGCATTTCATACAGGATTTATCATGCCTTACAGCACCTCTGAATGGTCTGACCAAGAGAGGTGTGAAGTTCTTATGGTCAGATAATTGTGAGCCAGCCTTTCAGAAGGTGATGTGGAGGTTGACGTCAACACCAATATTATTCTTTCCAGAGACGGGAAATAGGAATACAGTATACTGTGATGCTTCAGGTGTCGGAGTGGGAGTTGGGCTTATGCAGGGAGATGGAGTCATTGCATATGGGTCTCAGTAGTTGAGGCCACATGATAGAAATTACCCGACGCAGGATCCGGAGTTGGTAGTTTTTCTTCATTGCTTTTTCTTTTGGAGACATTACCTTCTGGAGATCACTTGATGATTTTTACCAACCACAAGAGTCTCAAGTACATCTTCACTCAGAGTTATATGAACCTGAGATAGTGTAGGTGGGTTGAGTATCTTCAGTCCTTTGACATTGAACTTTCCTATACGCCAGGAAAGGGAAATGTAGTGGTTGATGTGTTGAGCGAGAGAACATTGATCCAGCTAGTTCAGGAGGCCAGTAGTGAGTGGCAGCTTATTTCTCTGTTCTCTAAGATGCATTTGGAGGTGCATGACAAATAGGGGCAAACATTTGTATCTTCTGTAGCTGTTACCTCTACCCTTCATGATCAGGTACGGATGAAGAAACTATCAGACTTATAATGCCTAGCTCTGTGGGAGAGTGTGTTTGGAGAGGACCTTCTTCCTAGATGGACTGTGGGCAAGGATGAGATCTTGAATTTCCAGGGACACCTATGGGTGCCAGTAGACATATGTGAGGAACTGATGTTGGATTTTCATTCTTCAGTATGGGCAGTTCATCATGGCATCACCAAGATGTATTGTGATCTACACCGCCAGTACTGGTGGCTAGGTGTGAAGAGGGATGCTCCTGGGTTCTTCATGATATGTTCTACTTGTCAGCAGATGAAAGCGGAGCATCAGTGACCAGCAGGGCATTTACAACAGTTACCCATTCCCGAGTGGAAGTGTAACGATGTCGCGATGGACTTCGTGACCAGGTTACCGTGGTCACCTAGAGGGATTGATGTTGTTTGGGTTGTCGTCGACAACCTTACGAAGTTTTCTCACTTCTTGCCGATCAAATAGACTTTTAGTGTTGATGAGCTGGGGCAGTTGTACATTAGAGAGATTGTACGTCTGTATGGAGTTCCACACTCCATTATTTCAGACAGGGATGTGTGTTTTACTTCTGAGTTCTGCCAGGGGCTTCAGAAGGCTTTGTGTACACATGTACTTTTGAGTACAACATACCATCCCCAGACAGATGGCCAGTCCGAGCGCACAATTCATATGCTTGAGGATATGCTCAGAGATTGCATTATAGAATTTGGTATTTCTTCGGAGAAGAATATTCCTCTTGTGTAGTTTTCTGATAACAATAGTTTTCATGTGACTATTCAGATGGCCCCATACAAGGCCTTGTACGGTAGACCATGTTGATCACCTTTGTGCGGGATGAAGGTAGGAGAGGTAGCGTTGCTGGGACCTTGGCTTGTTCCGGAGACCTCAGAGAAGATAGAGTTGATTAAAAATAGGATAGCTACAACAGAGTGTCGATAGACATCTTATGCTGATCAGTGGAGATGACCTCTTGAGTTTGAGGTTGGGGATCAGGTTTTCCTGTGTGTCGTACCACGGTTGGGAAACAAGAGTATTCAGAGACAGGGTAAGATTTAACCATGGTAAGTTGGTCCATTTGAGGTTTTGGGGATATTTGGGCTGGTTGCCTATCGGTTGTAGTTACCTCAGAGGTATCAGGCCATGCATGACGTCTTCCACGTCTCTTATCTCTGACGTTAATTTTCAGACTCGTCTCATGTCTTTCAACTCGAGTAGGTTGAGCTCGAAGTAGATGCATCATTTGTGGAGCTTCCTATCTGGACATTCGATTTCATTACGAAGGTTCTCTGGGGTAGGTCAGTTCCTTTGGAACTGCTGCTATAGTAGCATGAGCGAGTACAGGACGAGACATGGGAGAGGGAGGCTGATGTACGATTGCAGTGGCCAGAGATGTTCAGGGTTTCTCTTCTACGCCTCACTAGGGAAATTAGGGGAAGGATTTATTTAAGGGGGAAGTTTGTAAGAAGCCATATCCCCATTTCAGGTATGTTTTTTCTTTTCTTGTCGTTTTTAAGAAAAATAGGAAAATCATGAAATTTTCAAACTCAACACTGTGTAATTATATGCTGTGAAAGGCCGTGTGATGGCCGTGTCCAGGCCACACACACGGTGTGTAGGGGTGACATGGAGGCCACTTAAAGCGGAGTACGAAAAGTCCCAGTACATGCCGTGTACTCTAGAAGTACACTCCATGTACTTTTTTTCATTAACAGGTCCGGGGTCGCACCTAATCGACAGAATCGTCTTCGTCTCTAGGTTCTTCGACCGAGAGCGACTTGTACGGCAGCGAACATCCTTCGAGCTCTAGAGCCTCTGTCTGTTCCCCGAATTGACCACCATCAATTTCATTGGAACCCCATCGGTGAGTTCTTCCTTCTTCTTGAGTTTCATTCCATGATTTTACCTCTTTCTCATGATATCATTGGTCGAAAATTTTGTGTGTTTTTATAGATCTATGACGTTCTAAAGAAAATAAAGCCATGTGGTTAAAGTATATTGATATCCTTGAATCAAGGAAGGTGGTTTGTGCCTTACCTTTTGATGTCTTTGAGTTTTATGTGAATATTACACCAAAACCAGTGAACAGGGTATTACGTGTTTACCCTTTTGACCCTGTTGTTTTCCTTCCTTACTGGTATGCTTGTGTAGAGGTAATTTGATCATGTATGAGGATAATTTATGTGCTTCGATGTTTTCCCATGCCTTGTTATGTTTACGACTTTTGGGTATTGTTATCATTTGGTCGTTATACCTGTTTTCCAGGCCTTGTGACCATAGTATGGAATGATATTCTTGACATGATTGTTATTTTGTAGAGTTGTTAGCCAATTAGATCTATAGGTGTGCTTTTTTCCTTATAGCATTATTGTCCACTGACTAGCATAGGACCCTGAGAACCTGGTGCTATAGACTATAAGGGATAGACAAAGAGATCTTTCTAGAAAGTCTTGGACATTATAGACTATAAGGGATATACTGAGTGAGCTTTCCAAATAGTCGTGGACATTATAGACTATAATGGATAGACCGAGTGAGCTTCCCTGAGAGTCTTGGATAATATAGACTATAGGAGGTTAGACCGAGTGAGCTTCCTCAGAGAGTCGTTACTTGTTTGAATTTCCATAAACCATTCCAGGCTAGAGGAGGAATTGACCGAGCGAGTTTCCACCAAGAGTCTATGATATACCTGAGACTATAGGAGGGATTGACCGAGTGTGCTTCCTCATAGAGTTTCTAGACCTTTGGGCTATAATAGGGTTAGACCGCATGATCTTCTTTAGTGATCCCCTAACAACCCTATAATATAAGGGTAATTGACCGAGGGATCTTCCCCAGAGAGTCTTATAATTTTGTGTGACCAAAACAGAGCAGTTGGCTGCGAGTACTTCCCAGAGGGGTTCCTGTTGTGGTTAGTTGTTTGATTCACTGCTACATGCTGTTCAATGGATTGATTACTGTTTCATATCATCCTGTTACTTCTTACTGATTACTACATGTTGTTTACTGTTACTATCTACTACTTACTGTACTATTACCTTCCATATGATCATTGACTATTAGGCACATATCTTCGGGTGGTTGCCTACTGAGATTTATTCTCACACCTAGTTTGGGCCATGATTTTGGGCCCAAGAATACTATGTTGTTGCAGGTATAGACAAGGGATAGCGCCCTTCGACTTCTGGTAATTGATTTCTTTAGATCATAAGATCATGGGACCGAGCATTGGCTTCTGATACTGAGGAGATCTTTATCTTTTCTTTTGTACTTGTTTTGGTACTATTTTTATTTCTAGTATTGTGACATGTGTGGCTTCTTTCCTATATACGTATCATGCATCATTTTTTATATACATGTGTTCTCCAGTTGTTTATTGTTTTAGTCTCCCATTTTTCATTGGTGATGGATATTTAATTCTTCCACTATTGTTTTCTTTGTTTACTTCCACTGTGTACACTTCCAATAAAGGCATAGTTTCTCCACTATCACACCAAAGACCCTCGATGCTAGTCATCAACCTCTGGTGTTTGGGGAAATGTGTTTGAGGCCATGTGACCAACTGCGTACGGGGCGCCCTGGGTGGCTCCCGGATCCAAGGCGTTACACCCTTTCATGTCTTTCACAAGATCATGATGTGTAACACTTTCTCTATTGGCCTGAGATCATGGAACAAGACCCTTTTGTGTTTGGCATATGCATTGTTCAAATAATGGGAAACACTTTTTTGAGGTCAATTTAGTATAATTTTTTCATTTTATATATCCATGAACATCTTTCACAAGATCTCACCATGAAACACCTTCTCAGAAGTATCCTCAGATAAAATGTTTTGTAAAAACATCAACAGTTCTTAAGGAACAATTATGTGGTATTTATAGGCATAATTATAGCACTATAAAATTTGAAATCATGGAAAATGAAATATTACACCAACATAGTATTTGGAATCACATGCTTTGCAAGATCCAATCACAAGTTCACAATTGAATCTTACTGATATGATACCATATGCGAGTGCGGTATTCATTGGAAAAAATGCAGAAACACAAGGGAAGAAAGTATATGAGAATAGAAATTAAAAGAAATAAAAGAGGAATAAATGGGGAAGGGGATGATCAATTAGGACCCCAAATAGACTTTCCCCTTGAAACACTAATTATAAATCTCCAAAAAGGTTTATCACTCCTTTGATGAGCCTTACTTGCATTCACCTAAGAACAGAAGAAACATAAGCATAATAATGCTAGAAACTCTCAAAATCGAAATTAATCTTCAAGGGGTACAAGAGGTGGCTATTTATAGAAAAATAAGAGGAATACATGTCAAACTACATATCCCAGAATAGTCTAAAGCCTATCCCAAGAATTTGACTTTGTTTACACATGTCCATGGCTTAGGGGACAAGATATCTCTAAAGAAGGCTTTTAGGAACCACCCCAAAGACTTTGAAGATTCCCACCATGGAATTGGAGACAAGGTTCCCACCACTTTTGACATTTGATATTTCCTTCATGCAAGTGGATTAAATTTCTTGGAAGCATATGGGTGGGCCTTTTAGGATCACTTTTGGGTATTAATAAGTGTGATTATAGGCCCATTTTCTCCTCCCATGCATGCATGTTGGGCCTCTTCTTGTAATTTCAAAATGAGGCCATGTAAAGCCTATTTAATCCTCCACATTATTCCTCTTGTCATTGGGCCACCAATCCCATGCAATAGGTCTTTCCATTAATTATCCTTCCACCATCACTGCCATGATCACCCTCAACTCCTTGATGCATGCGTACACCATGATCCACATCATCCCCTCCCTCTTCAAAAGGATTCATCCTCAAATCTATATATTCAAAATGAGAGAGATCATAAATATTAAAGGTACCACTCACATTTCCATACATGCTGGGAAAGTCAATCTTGTAGCTATTATCATTGATTCTTTCTAAAACATGAAATGAACCATCTCCAGGTGATTGAAGTTTTGATTTTTATTGCTCCGGGAACCTTTCCTTCCTCAAATGAACCCACACCCAATCTCCAGGTTCTAGTACAACCTTAGGCCTACCCTTGTTTTCTTGCTTCTCATATTGTTAATTTCTTCTTTCAATGTTGGCTTTTACATTGGCATGTAAGTCCCGAAATTTTTTTGCCTTCTCATCACCTGCAAGATCAACATCCTCATTAGTAGGCAATGAAAGAATATCTAACGGAGTCATTGGGTTAAATCCATATACAATCTCAAAAGGTGAGAAGTTAATAGTGGAATGCACTACTCGGTTATATGAAAACTCTATGTGTGGCAAACATTTTTCCAAATTCTTTAGATTTTTTTTAATTATTGCACACAAGAGGGTAGAAAGAGTTCTATTCACCACTTCATTTTACCCATCAGTTTGAGGATGTGAAACTGTTGAGAACAATAATTTAGTTCCAAATTTATTCCACAAAGTACTCCAATAGTGGCTAAGGAATTTCAAATCCCTATCACTTACAATGGTTTTGGGTAGTCCATGTAATCTTACTATTTCTTTGAAAAATAAATCTGTTATATGTATAGAATCATTAGTGTTTTTAGCATGAAATAAAATGGGCCGTTTTGCTGAATCGATCCACAACAACAAAAATTCTATCTCTTCCCGATTAGGATCGAGGCAATCCCAAAAAAATATCCATAGAGATGTCGGTCCAAGGATGGGATGGAACGGGAAAGGGGTAATACAATCCATTTGGTTGAACTTTGGACTTTTCATGCATATAAGTGACTCACCTAGCACAAATTGAAATAACATATTTTCTCATGCTTGGCCAATAAAAATTTTCATGCAAAGTATCTAGTGATTTATCAACCCCAAAATTCCCCATCGAACCACCCCCATGAGTTCCTTTTACAAGCAATTCTCGAGTTGAACAATTTGGAATGCACAATTTATCCCTTTTGAAAGAAACCCATCATTTTTGTAATAGTCTTTAAAACCATGTTTTTCACAAGATGTCCAAATTTTAGAAAAATGTCCATCATTTTCATACATTCCCTTTATTAAGTAAAGTCCAAGTAATCTAGAATGAATAGAAGTAAGAAGTTAATAACTTCGTGAAAGAGCATCAGCAACCACATTTTCCTTACCTTTTTTGTGCTTGATCATGTAGGGGAAAGTCTCAATGAATTCCAGAAAAGATACATGCTGCCGATTCAACTTACCTTGGGACGTCAAATACTTAAGGCTTTCATGGTCAGAATGAATAATGAACTCTTTAGGCCACAAGTAATGTTGCCATGTTTCCAGGGTTCGTTTCAAAGCATAATGTTCTTTATCATAAGTTTGAATAATTTAACACTACCCCATTCAATTTATCACTAAAGTAATCAATTGGACGCGACTCTTGAGTCAAAACAGCACCAATTCCAACTCTCGATGCATCACACTCAATTTCAAAGAATTTGGTGAAATCAGGTAGCCTTAATAGGGGATCATTGAACAATTTTTCATTGAGTGTGTTAAAAGATTTTTCTTGTTTTTCACCCCATTTAAATACCACATGTTTCTTTAAATTTTCATTAAGAGGTGCAGCGATGGATGAAAAATCCTTTACAAACCTTCTATAGAAGCTTTCCAATCCACGAGAACTTCTATCCGTAGTTGCACTCTTTTGTGTGGGCCAGTCTTGAATTGCATTGATCTTTCCATCATCCACACGAATCCATTACGCCCCTAAAAAAAAGCCAACAAACACAATAGAATCCATGCAAAAGGAACATTTTATAAGATTGCCATAAAGTTGGTTTTTTAACGGTCTAACACACCAAACGCAAGTGTTCAACATGGTTGTCTAGAGATTTTCTATACACCAAGATATCATCAAAATAGACAACCACGAATTTTCCAATGATTGATAGAAGGACATGGTTCATTAAGATCATGAATGTACATAGGGAATTTGTTAAACCAAATGGCATAACTAACCACTCATACAAACCAAACTTAGTTTTAAAAGAAGTTTCCCACTCATCTCCTTCATTCATTCGAATTTGGTGGTATCCACTTTTAAGATCAATTTTTTAAAACAAATATTCGCTATGTAATTCATCAAGCATGTAATCAAGTCGAGGGATGGGATACTGGTACTTAACTGTTATTTTGTTGATGGCGCGACAATCCACACACATCCGCCATGTTCCATCTTTCGTGGGTACTAGGATCACCGGAATGGCGCATGGACTCATGTATTCCCTTATTAATCCTTTCTCCATGAGTTCTTCAACTTGAAACTGGATCTCTCTAGTCTCTTCCGGAGTAGCTCTATATTCTGGCCTATTTGGAATTGCGGCACCGGGTATGAAGTCAATACTATGCTCAAAGCCTCTCAAAGGGGGTAGTCCATTGGGTGTTTCTTCAGGAAACAAATCACCAAATTCCTGTAGTAAAGACACAACACAAGAAGGCAAAGAATGGTGAAGTTCATTAGTTTCAAGGTAAGCATCCTTATTAATGAGTTATAATAATTTCCGGATCAATAAAGCACCTTTCACCTCACTTTTTCAAGAAAGTAAACTCACCTTTATCTCAACACTCTTGTTTTCATCTCTTTGATTTCCCTCATTTCTTTTTATGCCACTCGACTCTCCTTTTTCACTCTTAATTTTTCCACTCTTTTAATTTTTTCTCTCATTTCCTTTTTCGTCAACTCATCACTCCCTTTTTTATCACTCAAAATTATAATTTTCCCACTTTCTTTTTCACTCATTTATTTTTTCTTTTTGTATTATTTCTCTATCCTCGCTTGATCTTCATATGCTTGTATTGGACTTAGAGGGGTGAAAACAATATTTCGACCACTGAAATGAAAAGAGAAGCGGTTATCATAGCCATAATACATCACCCTCCAATCAAATTACCATGGTCTCCATAGTAGAAAATGTCCAGCTTGCATCGGAGCAACATCACACAACACATCATCATGATAATTTCCAATGGAAAAAGAAACTGTGGCTTGTTTTGTAACCCTCACTTCCCAATATCATTCAACCATTGCAATCTATAGGGTCTAGTATGCCTTAGAGTAGGCAAACTCAACTTTTCCATGAACAAGGTACTCTCCACATTAGTAGAACTTCCACTATAAATGATCATACTACATACCTTCTCTTTTATGTGGCATCTCATATGAAATATATGTTCCCGTTGCTCCTCATCATGATCATCATTGGGTTGAATTTTTAAAGCTATTCTTACTACCAATGTATCTCCATGTATTGGTTCTTCAACTTCAACATCTGAACCCTCCTCCAAAGATGGATTCTCATCATCACTAGAGTGCCCACTAAGGATGTATCCATTATCCAAAATAATCATGGCCCTTTTGTTTGGACATTGGGATGAAATATGACCATGTCCTTGACACTTAAAACACTTTATATCACGATATTTAGAAGGGAAATTTGTGTCCATTTTTCCTTGTAAATCAGTGGGGAAGAACTTATTTTTGGCCTCTTCTCTTTGTTTTGGAACAAATTTAGAATCCCTTGCTTTCGTTTCATTCCACATAGAATTTGATTTTGGATCTTTCCGGTTATCCTTCCAAAAATTATGGGAACTAACTTGAATCCTCAGAGAATGTAGTTTTTTTCGACCTTCACCGCCTTATGTAACAACTCCTCCATGTCAATGTAAGTCTGTAGTTCCACCACATCTCTAATTGCCGGATTCAAGCCGTCGATGAACCTTTCCGTGGTAGCTTTGCGATCCTCCTGCAAATTGGCTTGAATCATTGATATCTCCATTTCCTTGTAGTATTCCTCCACACACATGAAACCTTGAACAAGTTTTTGTAACTTAAAATGAATGTCTTGATAGTAATGACTAAAAATATACCTTTTTCGATTTACTATCTTCATTTCTTCCAATGTTCGAATTGGCCTTTCTCCATTTCGTCGACGACTTACTTGTAATTGGTCCCACCAAATAATTGCATAGTCATTGAACTCAAGCACTGCCAATTTTACCTTATTCTCCTCTGAGTAGTTGTGATGTCCAAACACATGGTCAACCTTCCGCTCCCACTCCAAATAATATTCTGGGTCACTCTTCCCTTGAAAGGGTGGAAGTACCACTTTGATGCTTCCCAAGTCATTGTCTCTCTAAGAAACACGTTGCCCTTGCCTAAGAATTGATTCTTAGAAATCGGAGTACTCATCATCACCTTCAGGAATTTCTTTCCTTCCTGAAGCCTTTGAAGATGAGGAAATTTGTATATCATCCATCATAACATTAAATCTTGTGAACTGGTCAGCGAATGCTTTCATGAATAATATAATGTAGATCTCACATCTTTCTCCCTCACTTTCCATTTTTTTTAAATTCCTCACACACTCTTTTTCTCTTTTTTTAATCTCTCAAAAGGTTAGCCACATTTTCTAGCACAACAACTTCGTTCCTAAAAGTGTTCTTAAATAGAATCAAGAAGGCAACTAGTAGAGGCAATCAATTCATGGAAATCTTTAAAAATCAGAAATTTTAAAAGGGTTTGAATCAATGAGGTCCAAGAAATGTGGAGGGTAAATGGGAGAAAAGGTTATAGAAGAAGGTTGGATATGGATGAAGGAAAGAAGATGTTGGATAAGAAAATGCAATAAAATTTTTAACTTATGAGCGAGCGCAATGTTTCAAATGAGCAGCATCCTTTTTTTTTGATTTTTTTTTGATTTTTTTGTGCTACTCAATAAATAAGAATTGAGATACAAAGAGTGCACCTTTTGTGCTCAAATTTCAAAAAAATGAAAAATGTACTAATCGGATTGCAATTATTTAAATGGTTGATATAACATGAACTTCAAACTCAAATGGAAATCCGCCTTGGAGATTGTTAGATTTCACAAGGGTGAAACTGTAGTACGAATTGATTCGGCTATATCTCCAAATATAGGTGTCAGATTTTAGTGTTTCCAAATATAGAAGACAGATGAGATTTTGAACTAATAAAATGACATATTATATGCCTAGAAAATAAAATAAAAAGCGAACAAAAATATGGAAGAATGTTCCGTCCATAATTGGTGATGGCAGAAAATGGAAGAAGGGGAAGAAAAAAAAAGATGGGAGAAATAGAAATCAATGAACCTGGTTTCCGTTTCATTCCTCTGATAACAAATGATATGATACCATATACGATGGCGGTATTCGTTGGAAAAAATGCGGAAACACAAGCGGAGAAAGAAGATGGGAATGGAAATTAAAAGAAATGAAAGAGGAATAAAAGGGGAAGGGGTTGTTCAATTATGGCCCCAAAGAGACTTGTCCCTTGAAACTCTAATTATAAATCTCCACAAAGGTTGATCACTCCATTGATGAGCCTTACTTGCATTCACCTATGAACACAAGAAACACAAGCATAATAATGCTAGAAACTCTCAAATTATAAATTAACCTTCATGGGGTACAAGAGGTTGTTATTTATAGCCAAATGAGAGGAATACATGTCAAACTACCTATCCCACAAAAGTCTAAATCCTATTTCACGAATTTGACATTGTGTACACATGTCCATGGCTTTAGGGGACAAGATATCTCTAAAGAAGACTTTTAGGAACCACCCCAAAGACATTGAAGATTCCCACCATGGATTTGGAGACAAGGGGCCCACCACTTTTTACATTGGATATTTATTTCATGCAAGTGGATTAAATTTCGTGGAAGCATATGGGTGGGCCTTTTAGGTTCACTTTTGGGCTTTAATAAGTGTGATTAAAGGCCCATTTTCTCCACACATTCATGCATGTTGGGCCTCCTCTTGTAATTTCAAAATGAGGCCATGTAAAGCGTCTTTCATCCTCCTCATTCTTACTCTTGTCATTGGGCCACCAATCCCATGCAATGGGCCTTGTCCATTAATTCTCCTTAAACCATCAATGCCATGATCACCCTCAACTCCTTGATGAATGTGTACACCATGATCCGCATCACTTATGATGGTCAATGATGTTTTCTTCCAATGCCTAGCATGATCCATCATGAGATCGAAATATAGACATGAGCATTGCACAAGATACCATCATGATATTTAGTGAAAACCATGTGATTCACAAGATCACGTTGTGAGATCCATTGATAGACATTAATTATCATCATGCACATAGCAATATCACAATGCGAGATCAGTTCAAATATTCATGCTCCAATATATCAGTTCTACATTCATACTCTACAAGAATAGACATCTCCTATAACACCACGATATTTTAAGAGATAGATTCCTTTAGATAACATTGATCTATTATGTTTCATGCTACACAAATATTAGCTTTCACTATGCACAACAACATATTAGCTTGTAATATATGCAACACTATACATGTATTGTGTTACACCCAATTTCAACATCATTTGTTAAAAATCATTTCAAAAAACACTCAGTATAGATTTTGTTCAATGTATAAAAGATCTATGTTTGGATTATGATATATGAAACACCAAAAGAGTATTTCTCTTAACGCAACAATGAATTGTCTTGCATTACATGCAAGAGCGACCTTCCTTGATAGCTTGCGTTGTACACATCACCGAGTTTCACTCAACAACGATATATTGTTAAATTATTATTATTTAAAGGTATATAAACTAGAAGTTATTATTATTATTAACCACATTGTAAATTTTTTATAACAAAAACATTAATATTTTGTATTTTCTAGAACATGATAGAAGAAAAAATTCAATTATTTGGATAAAAGAAGCAATTTTTAAAAAATTGATAATTTTCAACCTTTTCATGGGGCACAATTTTTAAATCTAGTTTTTATAACATATATATATATATATTATGTTACAAAATAAACGTATTATTTGGATGTGGGACATCATAATTTACTTTTCTTTAATTATAGGTATTTTTCTGATAAAATTCATATTTTAAATAATAGTGAAAAAAACTGCAATTTAATTCAAAAATTACATTTCATATAATAATTTATATTGTTATATTATATTTTTAATTTGATTAAAAAATTAAATTAATTATTTTTTTTATTTAATACATTTTTGATCATTGGATGTAATTTCCTTTTTAAATTGGTCATAAATAGGTGTCAATATTTTGATAGTTTTTACTTCATAAAAACCACATTTTTGGTTTTAACAAAGAGAATTTATATTACATTGTTTAATGAAACATAAGTGTTCTGAATATTAAAAAAATGTATTCCATATTTTAAATTATTAGGAAAAAATTATGTTAATATGTTAATTTTTTGTATATTATGAATAGTATCTATGATAATTTTTATTTATCTAAGTAAAAGATTAATTGGGTATATTAGGGTAAATAAGAATAAAATAACAATAATAAAATTACCATAACACCTTCCAAAAACAAATTTTATGAATTAATGTTGGCCAATATCACTTATGGGTTGGAATTTATGGATTTAATGGACTTTTTCTGTGAATGTAATGTAATTATAATTTAAACAAAAACAAGGTGACAAAATGTCACTCTCATATATCTTATAAGTTTAATAAATTCCATATAGTAATTAAAATGATAAAATATAGAAAGGTAATAGCATACAGAAATAAAATTAAATTTCCTAAATTATGTATATTTATTTTGAATTTTAGTTATTAAATAATTTCTATTAATGATGGAACACTAGTGATGTCAATATTATTTTACTGACAGAAATATCAAGTAAATGGTTTAAAAAATATCGAAACAAATATTATATAACCTAATTTATGTGATAATAAATATTATAAGAGACTGTGTCATGTTAGTATTATATTAAAAACTTTTTTTTCGAATTTATATTTTTTGTGGATTTTATTTAAATTCAAATAAATGAATAGTTTCAAAATTTATAGTATTGATATTTTATAAAAATAATATATTATTAAATTATATAATATTCAAAAATATATTTAAACATTAAAAAGTGAAAATTATGACTTTTAATATTTCTTAAAGTATCAAATTATGGAAAACTGACAACACAGAAGTTAATTTTTTTAACCATGAAATATTTAGAATAATATTACCAGAAATAAAATTAACTATATTAAATAACGATAAATCAAAATGATAAGGATTAAAATAAAATCAAAACATGCATGAATTTTAATTGTTCAAAAGATTATGACACACAATTATCTTATCTTCTAAATAAATGTGTTTAGGACCATTATATACCAAAAATTAATTTCTAAAAAATTAATATTTCAGGACTTCTTTAATGTTCCCCTAGCCTCTATTATAGAAGGCCACATCTCCTTATCTTTTAGTCACACCTCCTAAGCCCTTTGGCTTGTCCAACCCCTGCCCAAATCACATCCCAAATTCCAACATGTCATCCAAGAGGCCACCCTTTGGGCATAAATCAATCTTAGGGAGTCCTTTTGTGCATTCCAAAAGGGGATACCTAAAAAAGAAGTTATTTTTTTATCACCTCATTCATAATTCTTTTCTTCTTATATAATCTATTCTTATGTTGTTTCTATAGTAAAGAAATAACTCCAGTATATTCTACATTATGAGATGTTATTATAATAATGAGATTACTTTATAACTCCATTTATCTATCCTACAAATAAAAACACCACCATTTTGTGTACATATGACTTAGCGTCTCCACACCACGGTGTAATTGTTATTCAACAATACTTAATTTGGATGGTTATATTGATGAATGTAATGGATATAAAGAATGAATGTGTAATATAATATCATAATTGAATAATATTTAACATCATAAATATTATGATTATTCTCTTAAAAGTTAATGATTTTTTTAAAACCACTATAAAAGAGTTTCAGATACTTACGAATCATAGCGGACCTTTGGTAAGGGATAATTTTTCCATCTCAATTTTATCGGAGATTATTTATATGTAAGAATTTACTAGGGTATTTTAATCATCCATACCATTGTATTCTAAAATAGTATTCATAAAATGTTTAATATTCTTCTACATAGTTTTAAAGGCATTGTTTTTCTCATTTTTAACTTTTAATACAAGGTTTGGAAGGAGTATTACTTTTCTTTACCATACGAGTTACTTTTGGACTTTTTTAGAAATACTACGAGGAGTTGTTTTTAAAATTATAGAGAATAAATGTATTTTTATGTTTTTATGAAATAAAAAATCCAAGAAAACTCCCCTAAAATATTTCATTTGTATTATAAATAAATTCATTTCTATTAAAATTGTTTGTGATTTTGAGTAAAGAAAATGTTTTTAATGAATAAATTGTATTTACCTCAAAAATTAAGTTCTAGTGTTTTATCAAAATTATTTTCAATCTATGTTGATGCTCTTTAAATAGGGTTATGTTATTAACCCTGTTATTTCTATGATTTTATTATTTTAATGATGGAATTTTATTTTATATATATTTTCTTATTATGGAGTGATGTTTATGAAACCCAATTTATTTCAAAGGATATGCTATGGTGAATGATTAATGTTTTTGTAGAACATGTAAGAGTAAATTCATTATGAGATGCATGGGAGTTATATCTTTTAACAATGTATTTGCAAAATATTTATATCTCATTAGATAAACCTGAATAGAACGGAATGTAAACCTATTTCCATAATATATGGCTGGAACAAAAAGTAAAAAAGGATCAGTAAAGGGATTTGTCCACTATGATGGAAATGGAAGCAATTCCATGGAAAATATAGAAATCATATTATGTTATTATTTAATTTCTATAATCACATGTTTTAGGCATATAATATTTTATCATGGTTAATTTTCCTCTTTAATATATGCATTACGTACTACCACGATTTATTTCATGACTCTCGATTCTGATATTTAAAATTTATGTTCATGTTTTCACATTCTTATGTTTATATTTAGTTTGATGTTCTTCATGTTTACCCTTTCTGGGAATTTTATGCCACCCGTTTAATGTTATCATTTCCCCATGATATAAATAATGATTTTATTTAGGAAAACTAAAGGGGAAGATCTATGTGGGATATGTTGAAAATCATTCACCAAGTAAGAAGATTATGATCCATATTTCCCAATTCACTAAACTAATACAATCAATTGGAATTTTTTTTGTCATGTCTTATGTATTTGACAAAAGTAATATAATTTCCATGTACATAATTTTTGGGTTGTTAGAGTTGGTATCAAAAAAAATATTTAGTTCACCATTGTAAACTAGGATGCAAAAAATTTAGTGAGATGCTAAGATATATTTCTAAGGAATGTCCATTCATGTGGCTAAAGGTACATCTAACTATAGGTTAAAATCATATTATAATGGTAAATATAATTAATAACCTAGCATTTAACCTAAATATAAGAGTTATAATGTAATCCACCATGATTATGATGTTTTACTAAAAGTTATTTTGACTCTCACACTATTCTTTTTGGGTTTTAGATTACTGATGGAACCCCATGTGACCGTTTTAATGATCAATGCAATGGAAAATGCTATGAATTTCTTCCAAAACAACCTAACGTTATGGGATATTGAATGAAAAATTTTATTTTTATACTTACACAAGATATAACTCATTCAGGAATTATAAGTTAGTAGAGAAGGGAACAACAATATGTTGAGTCCTTAATGAGGAAACTTCTACTTTCTTTTTGTGGGTGTTGTAATACACTCATTTATCAATAAATGGATCAGTACCATTGAAATGACATCTTCTATCCTTGGCAATTCAGAATGTGAAAAAATCATTTTTTTGCTTATCGTTTAGAAGGTGAAGAAGACCAGTGGTGGACTATAATCATGAATACAAGGCAGCAAGATGAAATTGAATCCATGTAATGGGTTGCATTCACAACCATATTTTATTAGTAAGGACATTACTTATATTCTTCGATAAATGATAGAAAAAATGTTTGTTGACATTAAGAAAAATGATTGTGAATCCATATGTACATAAAAGGAAAATTTTACAATACATGAAATGTATGCCTCTAGTTTTATCATCCAACCTGAGAGCTAAATTGATCGATTCTTCAGTGGATTGAATCCAAGTCATGAAAGGGAATTATCTATAATAGAAATTAGTAGCAATGAGAGTATTGTGTGTTGTGATATAAAGGTATAAATGGATATTTTTGTTATATATCAATCTTATGGTTTTGATGAGAAACGATACAAAGAGTTTAAGGGAAAATCTCAAAAAAATGCTGAAAAGAAAATTAATGTTTCCTTATGCTCATGTTGTCGAAATAAAAATGGTGTAGATTTCCTTAATGGGACTAGAAATTGGTTTATGTGTGTAAAATAAGGTCATCACGAATTTTACTATTGATTTAATGGGAAAAAGGATGCTAATGATTTTAATAGAGAATAATCTACAAAGAATGCACCACCCACACTTCAATGCTACATGTTCAAGTAAAAGGGTCATTTTTCCAACAAATTCCCTAATCAAAGGGTTATGATTGATTAAAGATGCCAAAATCATCAGAATGAAAAAGTTGATGGAAAATAACATGTGTTCAATATTGGTGATGTTTAGTATGACAATGAAGTGGTGGAATGATTATGTGTTTATGTAATGGGATTCCAAAATTATGTTGTAGAATATCTTTTATAGTGTTATATAATATTGGAATAACTATTTATTTATACATTGAGGTTTTTCAAATTTATATGGTACCAGTAACCATGAAAAGTGATTGAAATATTTTTATAAAGCACATGACATACACATAAATAAGGGAGAAGGAGATAAGGAGATGTTTGATTGTATTAATGACCTCCTGACTGATATAAGGAAAATGTGATATCCTGATTTGAGTATATAGAATTTTTGGTATTTTGGTGTGTACAAAGAGATATTTTTTACCAAATTCATGTTCTCAATAAGGTTATATGGTTATTAATTTTATTACCATGTTTCAACAGAATACATGATTAATTTATTCCCAGGTTTGGAATATGATAATAAATAACTACCCTATGCTATATAGGATATAAATGTTATATCAATTTAGTTCACCTCTTTCTAATGTTTTATATTTTTTTGGAAGGATTGTAATGTTTTACATTTAAGGATATTATATGTTATATTCCATTTAAGGTTTTTTATATTAATGTATTACCTCACTATAGGAAGACTTATACATATTGGATCACATATTCTATCATTTTTGAGACAGATGGAATGACATATTATTCTATTGCAAGATAGGTTAACACTTCATGAATGAGAGATTAAACTTTAGTTTTTTTAATAAGAGATGAAGTAGAAATTATTTAGTGAATCACTAATAGTGTAATTGTATTAAAATCAGTTAATTATTTCTTCTCATTCCAAATTCATCAACTATTAGAGAAGGATATTGAATCCAAAAATGTTATCCTATAACCTTATTATCTCATGAATCAGATGGTCTCTTAAATCATCACATATTTCTGGCTTTCTGGTTGTTAACATTCTCCAACCATGTTCACTGTCACTATCCATCAGAACTTGAGAGTCATATTTTTCTACCATATCTTTGTTTTCACTTCCCACTTCTATTCTTATATGTGGAGAACCAGTGATGAGTTACATTGGATTACTATTATGTTTTATTCTTTTATTTTAAAATTATCTTTTTGAATTCCGTTTACGATGTGGGTTTCATTGAAAGAAACTTTCTTGTAGTAAAACTTGTATAACCCCAACGAATTTCAATGGTGAAATTCCTTAAAGGGGGTATAATGTAACACGTAAAGATTTTATGAGATAGATAATTTTTAATTTCATTTATGTCTTGTGTTGTATGCTACACCAAGATTAGCTTTCACTATACACAACACAGTATTAGCTTATAGTATATGCAATAGTGCATTTGGTTTGTGTTACACACAATTTAATGTTCTTTGATAGAATTCATTTCATGCAACATTGACTGTAGATTTTTTTCTATGTATAAATGAACTATGTTTGGATTATTTTATACATAATAACAAAATAATATTTTACTAAACAAAGCACCATCTTTGTTTCCATTACACGCACGAGAGACATTCTTCGATAGCTTGTGTTGTACGCAATAATGAGTTTCACTATAAAACGATATATTATTAAAATACTATTATTTAATCGGATATAAACTAGCTGTTATGAATATTCCTAACCACATTTTAAAATTTATATATCATAAACACTCAAATTATTTATTTTCTATAACATGCTATAGGGGAAAATTCTATTTTTCGAAAAAGACGTATTTTTCAAAAAATGCATATTTGCGCATTTTGATGGCACAACAAATTTAAATCTAGTTTATAACACCATTAAATATTTTATTTTAAGAAATAAATTTATTCTTTACAATAATGTTATAAAATTTTAATTTGGATTAATATTTGGTATTTCTCTGATAAAAGTAATATTTTAATTAATAGTTAAAAATATTTCATTTTAATTCAGGATTATAATCTCATATAATTTAATTATATAGAAAGATTATATGTTTAATGGTTTTTAAACTATAATTGATTATTTATTAATCATTTAATCCAATTTCGATCATTATATGTAATTTCAAATTTTAATTGTATATAAACACATGTCAATATTTTGATAGTTTTTACTTCTTAGAAACCCACTTTCTGGTTTTGACAACATAAATTAATATATAATTGATAAATGAAACATTTGTGTTTTAAATTTCAAAAAAATGGATTCTATATTAAGAATTTGTGGGTCCAAATTATGGTAAAAATTTCATTTTTTATATTTTTTATATTATGAATAGTGACTATGGTAATTTTTATTTTCCATAGTTAAAGGAAATAAAGGTAAATTAGGGTAACTAAAAATTTGATAAAGATAATAAAATGACCCTAAAACATTCCAAAATAGTATTGGATGAATTAATGTATACCAATATCACCTATGGATGAGAATTGATTCATTTAATGTAATTTGTTCCATGAATGTGATGTAATTATAATTAAAACAAAAGTAGGTGACAACATGTCACACTCATATATATTATAAGTATAATAACTATAAAGTAGTGATAAACATGATAAAACAAAAAAAAAATATTCTTAAGAAATATAATAAAATTATATAAATCATATTTTTTTATGTTGAATATTTTGAGATTATTTAATTTCCATTAATGATGACAGAATAGTGATGTAGAAATTAATATTTTGATATAAATATCAAATAAATGTTTTTAAAAATATTAAAATAAATATCATATGAACTAATTAATGTGATTCCTTATAAATTTAAGTGAATGTGAAATGTTATGAGTCTATTAAATATTTTTTTTTGAATTTATAATTTTTAGGGATTTTAGGTAATGCCAAATAATTTAATAGTTTAAAAATTTACACTATAGATAATTTATAAAAATAAAAAATATGAAATTTTTTAAAAATATCCAAAATATTTAAATAATATAAAGTGAAAATTATAATGTGTAAAAAATAATAAATTATCCAATTATTTTCAATTGACAACAAATAAGTAAATATATATAACTATTTAATATTTAGAATATTATTACTACAGAAACATTAAATAGATTAAATAATGACAGATCAAAATTATAAGATTTAAAATAAAAGTAAGATAAGTCTAAATATTATTGTATGATTTTATTCAAGCCCATACTCAACATATAATTTATATAAATGAGTTTGGGATCATTATAAATAGACAATTAATTTATAATAAATTAATACTTCATGGCCTTCAATAGTTGACCCTCCCCTTTCTTATAAAAGGGAACCTCTCCTTCTATTTTAATCACACCACCATATATTTGTGTCTCATTAAACCCCTACCCAACAATCCTCACAACATCCATCACTTCATTGTAGTGGACTCACTATAGGAAAATTCAATCTTAGGATTCATTTTGTGCATACCAAAATCATATATCTGAAAAAAGATGTAATTGTTTTATCACCTCTTTCAAAAATATTTTCTTCTTCTATTTCCTCTCATGATTTTTTTTCATTAGTAAAATAATAAATCCAGTATATTATACATGATTAAATGTTATTATAACTATTTGAAAACCTTATACCTCTTTTTATCCATCCTACGAATGACAATATCAATTTGCGTGTGTAGGTACAACTTACCATCTCCAAGCTGAGGTGTAATTAATTTTCAACCTTACAAAATTTGGATTGGTATATTGATGAGTATAATGGATTAAAATAATAAATTTAACATGGTAATTATTTTATATAGTTAATATACCCTATAATTCCATACCATTTAACCATTAATTGACTGATATCATCACACATTCGGATATATAGCCTACTGTATCCACGACACAATGAGATTCATTCCCATTTTGACATTTTAAGAATCATTATAAATTATATATAATAAAAATCATGAAATATATGACATAATAATGCTACTAAATTTATGTATATATTTATATATATGTCATTTAAATTCTTCCATTCTATTCAATTAGGAAACAGAAACAAAGTTCCCGCATACGTAAGGCCTACCCTATCCATGAATGGTGAATTGTATTTCATTTATATATATATATATATTATGTCTACATAATAAATATATATGATATATATATATCATTTTATATATTCTGTAAGTATGTAAATTATGATAAACATAATAAATTCAAGAATAACAAGTCAATACACATATGATAAATAAAATGATTATTACCCAAAATGTTGCTTTAACATGGAATTTATAATTGAACGGGTAATATAATGACATAAGTGAATAATATATGATATAATAAATATTATTATGAATATATTAAAATCTAATAATATGTTTAAACACACTATATAGGTGTTTCAGATACAAATGAAGTATATCGAACCTAAGGTAAAGGATAATTTTGCAATATCTTTTTAATACGAGATTGTATATATGTAAGTATTTATCGGGGGTATATTTATCATCCCAATCCATGTTTTCTAAATATGTTTTCATAAAATGTTTACTATTTTCCTGCACATGTTTAACATCATTTTTACCCATTTCTGACCATTACTACTTGGTTTGGATAGCGTCTTTCTTTTGTTTACCATATGAGGTATTTTTTGACCTTTTCGGAAAGAGTACGAGGAGAATGATTTTTAACTTATACGAAACGAATGGATGTTTAACGTTTGATGAAACCATATTTCCATGATTATTCCGATACACTAAATCAAGTTTATTTTCACATAATTTTTTATTTTTTAAATGTCTTGACATTTTGAGAAACGTAATGGTTTTTGAAGAAGAAATGATATTTTCCACAAGAATTAAGTTCAAGTGTTTTATAAAAATAATTTTCCATCTATGATTATGTTATTTATATAGTATTATGTTTTATCCCTTTTATTACTATGATTTGTTGTTTTAATGATGGAATGTTATTTTATATGGATTATGTAATGATGAGGTTATGTTTAAGAAATCCATTTTATTTATTAGTTTTTTCATTGATGAATGATTAATGTTTTTATGTCACATTTAAGAAGGATTAAATTTCGAGATGGGTGGGGAATATATCTCTCACCAATGCATTGGGTAAAGATTTATATCTCATGAGATAAACATCACTAGAATGACATGTAAACCCAGTTTAGTAATATATTGAAACAATGACATGTCAACCTGGTTCAATAAAAGACTTTGTCCCCAATTATGGTTTTGAAAGCAATTCCTCGGATATTATAGAAATCATATTATGGGATTAATTAATTTCCACATTCTCATGTTTTATGATAACACTATTTCATCATGTGAAATTTTCATTTATGATCTATTTCTTACATACTAAAAATCTTTATTTCATGACTGGCGATTCTGATATTGAAAATTTATGGTCAAGTTCCACATTTTTATATTTATGTTTTGTTTAATGTTCTTCTTGGTAACCATTACTATGAATATTAGAAAACAATTTTTCTGTTTTCTTTTCCTCGGTGTTATAAAGAGTAATTTTATGTAAGAAAACTAATGGGTGAGATCATTATGGGATATGTTGAAGAATGTTCAATAAGTTATAAAATTATGATACAATTTTCAGAAGACACTAATCTAATATAGTATTTGATATTTTTCTTGTGTAATGTATTAATTATACTGAAAAAGTAATTTAATGTATATTAAAATCAATATTGGTTCATTAGATATCCCCCTCTCTTGAGAGAGTAAATTTATTCTTTTATGTGATCAAACATTTCACTCTTGCAAGAGATCATTTATTTCACTGTTATGTGAGTTCATATATTCACTCTTTTGGATGATAAAATATTTTACTCCTTCATATGATATGTAAATTCACACTTTCATGAGATAATGCATTCAAAAATTCTAAAATTTTTGTAGTTCACACTTCTATGAGGTTCTCCATTTCACTCTTGCATGGGATTAAGAATTCTTGTTAACTCTCCATTCCTTCTTTGATAACTAACCTACCTCTACAACCTCAAATGTTTTCAAAAAAATCATTCAACACAAAAGCACAATCATTATAAATATTTTCCTAAAAAAAGGAATTATATATAATGATTAAAGAGATGATTAGTAATTTTAATATATTATTTGTTCTAAAAGATAATATGGATAATTATATACTAAATTTTCATCAAGAATCTGAAAAATACACCATCTATAGGATACACATAAAAAAGAACTTATGGTTTAGGAAAATATATAGATGAGTTTTAGAGGAAGTACTACAAGAAAAATTATAAAATAAGTATAATATTACAGATTAAAAAAATGAGAAATTTGAAGATAAATAATTTTAGTTGATTTCTAGCTATTCTCTAGAAGTTTTATGATGAGGTTCAGATGCTAAGAGGAAGTAAATATTAATGAAGATGGATATAGGAAGACACACATTCCAATTATAGGCAGTTAAAATATAGGAAGAAAGTTTTTGATGAATATTTTGTGCATTTGGGGGATAATATTTGTAAATGATTGATATGGGGTCTCATAAAAACCATGAATAAGTATATAAGATTATTCGAAATGTCTATGAATATTTAATATTTTATGTATTGAAAAAGTCTTTGAGAAGTCCATATTTTAATATGTATGTATTTTTCAAGATGATATATAAGAAATCACTATTTTATTTATTAATAAATAAATATTTAATATTGAGTCCATAATAGATATTTGATAGATTTTATAAGGATCGGGATGTTTCATATTGATATATAATGTGTCATGATTCATATAGATGATTTTTTCAATGGTATATTTATGAAAAACTTAAGAAAACACTATCATAATTAATAAGAGTTGGGAAATAAAAATATAATTTTAGTCGGGTAAAATGTGGAAGTGTGAATAACGAAATGTGATATGTAAAATGAAATGGAGAATAATTAATATTAATATATATATATACAGAATTCTATACTAAAATGTGGAAAAGTAGAGAAACTTTCATAATGATTGAGTGTCAAAATACCAATTTAAGGGTTATTTAATGTAAATATAATAGAGTATTGGTTTATTCATTATAATATATAATAGTAATAAATTCTTAAATAATGGTTAACACATGACATCTAAGGGTCTTGTAGTTGAAAAATTGAGAATATAAGGATATTATGGATGATATATCTTGATACTATGTCACTTGATAAAAGTTTTATTATTAAATTTATTAAATATCCTAATAATTCAAAATGAAGTAGTTATTAAAATATATTTTTGATAAGAATATTGTTTCTAATTATTAAAAAGATGACCACACCGTGAGAATTTTCGAGGATGATATACTATCCAAATCTAGTGTTGTGAAATGAGATGAAACCATGTTGTGAAGAGAAGTTTCATTCTATGAAGAGGTTTTTAACATCATGAAGTCACGTATCATGTGATGATTTTATCCACAAGTTATAATATGTACATATAAATTATATTTATCATTTATTTTTTGGATTTTCACAATAAGGATGATGAGTATCATGGAATATTAAATAGTGATATATTTTACTATGTATTGAATGAGGATAATGAAATGGAGGAGTTAAAGAGGAAATTATTGACCAATTTAAATCAGAATATAATTGTGGACCTAATCATAGTGAGGCTTATTGACAAGATGGTGAATAAACGAGTTATAATTTATTTCATCTACATTAATTATTTCTAATAAAATCAACCCCATTAACTACATTGATCGAGATATCTAACTACATAGCAAACACGAACTGATGTAACAAGCAAATAAAGGATACTCATTATATATGGCTCACTACTCAAAATGATTAATTAATATTTTGAATGATAAAAATCTACCTTAGACCATAAATCCCTTTATAATAATCATGGATGATATAAATGAATAGAGTATATACTTTACTCATGTTTATGTTTATTATATTATTGTAACATGATAATTATCCTAAAAAAGTAACTGTTTTCTTTTATTGTTGAGGGTGGGATTATACTACTTATTAAGATGAAACAATTTGAAGAAATATTATATTATTTCAACAATTCTAATATTTTATTAATTGTAACATCCCTTTTTAGGAATATAGGCCTCTAGGGATATTCACCTCAGGAATCTAGGATTAACATATTGAATTATATTTGTACTAAAAATTTTTGTATGGTGAATGTGTAAAAATATTTCATTTCTCATATATCCTCTTATTTTTAAACATACGGTGAATCCCACTGATTTTGGGTATATTTCTTCCCTTTTGTACATCTTAGTTCAGATTTTGATCACTAATGAGTTTCCTAACTTTGGTTGCCTCCACCTCTCTTTTCTCCCTCTTTGGTAGTTTTATGATATCATGCTTTATGATTAAATTAGATTTTTATCATGATTATTCATGATATAATATATCATTTTTGGTATCCATTAACTTTGTTCCTCATTTTTGCTACCCCATTGTGGGTATTAATTGATTTCTTATAAAGGTATGTGGTTCTATGTGTTCTTTCCCAATAATTGAAACATTTAAATTTCATGACTAATTTTAATTGAGTATTAAAATGTAAAAAACAATTATTCGTCATAATTGATAGAATATTATAAAAAATTCCAAATTATTCTGAAAGTCACCCAATTCAAGAAAATTGAAATTGTTTGGTAGATTTGGGAAAATTTATGTATACATTTGGAAAATTGATTTGATGAAAAGATTCAATATTATTAAATTGATAGATGTCCTTAAAAAGAATGAATTAATGAAAATCAAATGATTTTTATTTGAAATTAGATTGACATGTTGAACACTAAAAGTGATTAATTTTATTTTAGATCTAATCTGAAATGATTAATTTTCCCTTGATTCATAAATTTATTGAATGAAACAAATGTGATTCTTGGTTTTTAGTGGCTAATTAAGATAATCATTTATGGATATAACCTCTTAAACTATTAATTATATTGATAACACTTACATAAACATAATATAGAAAGTTTTTTCTCTAATGGGGATTTCAGTGCTGAATCCATGATTCATGCGATGTGTGAACACATTGAGCCAAGATCACTGATGAGTAGTTTGGGGATGAAATTAACAAAAACTGATATACAACAAGGCATGATACAGAGTTCTATGATATACCTAATTATATTATTAAATTTATTTTATTAATAGCACTATTTTATTCATCATAATTTATTTATATAAATTTTTTATAGAAAATATCCATTTTAACCATTTTTGATATATCATCCATCTATATTGATTATGAAATTTTTTTTATAAAAATATATGAATGGAATTTCATTTAGTGTTATATTAAAAATTAAATATTATTTGGATAAATTGTAATGTAATTGATTATGGAGCCCAAAGTAAAACCCTACTAGTCCTTATAGCTCACATCCAACCTTTTGCATTATGAATTTTTAGATTATCTTATTCTCAGAATGAGCAAAGGGAAAGTGCCACTATAAGTGGTTATATGTTCTTGATCGTTGGGACCCAGAGTTATAGATGTGATAGTTTGAGATATGATCAAACAATTTCAAAGGATATGATTATGTTTTCATCATGGAAGAGATTATTTCATTTAATGATGTATCATTTTGAATAATATTTCACCTCATAGTTTATAGTACTTTCTCCCTTTGTTTTGTAGACCAAGTAGAGATGAATTTAATTTTCTTCCACAATTTTGTGTAATACCCATTCTTAAGAATCACATATATGTTTCTAGATGCTAGTTGTCAACCCATGGTGATCAGGAAAGACCATTGAGCCATGTCTTTGTCGGCTGGGTATCAGTGTACCAGGGTTTCTAGGGTGGTTTGTTACAATTTTTTATTAAAGGTTATGTTTGTGTATAATTCCTTGATGTTAGTATGTAGTTGGTTGTCCTAGTAGATAGGGGTATGATTTATAGTACATAAAAGGTATTTTTGTCTGACTGTCTAGTAATATCTCATTGTAAATACCCATAAGTCCCTATACAAGTTTTAGAAAAGTTTCGAGATGTATATTTTGATCTATTTTTATGAATTTTACCTTTTCATGATATAGGAATGATGAAATCGAAATCATAATTTCTTTTTTTTGGAATTGATATTCTTGGTACATTGGTTTGAGTTGAGAATATGTAAATCTATTCTAATGATTTTATTATAGTCTAATGATGCTGTATTGAATCATGAAACCCAGAAGTTGTTTGAATAGTCTATGGGTGGAAGATTCTAGAAAACCACTGCACGAGAATCCTATTGTTGACCTGAATCCCGTTGAGATATTGGTTTGTGTTATCCATGATTATAGGATGGAACCTGAACATATTCATTTTTTGGGTTTTTTTAGGAACCATGAAAGAATGAATCAAGAGATTTTCAATAGGATTTTTTTCACCATCAACCACAAGGTTTCAAGGATCAAAGAATATTCAAGAGGGGTTTAAAGCGTGGAAAAATATTGAGGGGGTTTTTGAGTTCTTGAAAACACATGATTTTATAATCATGATCTGTGTTAACATCGAGAATGAGTAACCTAGAAGATATAGTGGGATTCGATGGTGATAGTGGAAACCATGAGGATCTATAGTTTATAGACTTTAGGGTTCTTTTCACTGATAATTTAATTCTAGAATCTATCATTTTTCATAAATATATGCATTTTATCAATCATTTTTAGTGATATAAAACCATCAATTAGTTCATACACTAATTTTAATGCTTATTCATTTTTCTCATGATGTAGTTGCTAATGAGAATCTAAACGCACAATGATTTGGGAAGGGTATCTGTCATGTTATCTAATAATAGGTTTACTTGTAACATCCCAGGTAAATAAAAATTAAGACATATTTCATATTTATTAATATTTTTGAATTAAATATTAATTTTACTTTAAATGGTTTTCTATGTTCGATAGCGTACCCGATAAGCAACAACGAGTTTCTTTGGAATCTTCCATTGCACACTAATAATATAATGTTATTATTTTAAATTGTAGTTAACTCCTAGCCATTGTACTGGCAGGAATGAATGAAAGTAACTAAAATATTATTATACATGTTTGTTAAATGTATTTACATTTATCCAATAAAAGTTAGAGGCTTAAAATGTGAATGAATATAATCTTAAGCATAATTTACATTAAAAGGACGATTTATCCCCTTTTAATTGATAACCCTATTTAAATCTAGTTTTGGTCACTTTAATACATTCTATATTACCAAATAAAATCCTTCTTTAGAATGGGGACATCAAAATTTACTTTGTGTAAATCATTGGAATTTTTCTGACAGAGTTCATTATTAATGAATAGTGAAATATATTGTATTTTAATTCAAAAGTGACATTTAATATAATTTATTTATATGGTTAGATTATATTTTTAATTGGTTTTAATGTTTAATTGATATATATTTTTTAAATTCAATCAAATGTTGGGCATTTGAATTAATTTCTCTTTGAAATTGGACATAGACAAGTATCAATCTTTTTATAGTTATTGTTTCGTAAAAACATGCTATTTGTTTTGATAATGGGAATTAATTTTAAAATTAATTAATACCACTTCTATGTTTTGAATTTGAAAAATAGACTTCAATTTTTGAATTCAAAATATCAAATATATCTTAGTCTGAATTTTTTCTATTTCTCTGAAAAACATCAATTATTGATGAATAGTGAAACCAGTTTGTGGTAGTTAAAAAAACTGACTTTTTCATTTAAATGAAATTTTACAACTATTGTGAATTTAATTTCTAAAATCAGAAATACATGGTTCTTATCAAAAAGTAAAATTTGGCTCAATAAGATGAAAATAATCATTTGTGAATATTAACTTTTGACTTTTATTTACCGTGGATAAAGGTAAATAGGGTAATTCAAGGTTAAAAGAATATAATAATAATTCAAAATTTCCTTAACACTTGTACAAACCTTATTAGATGAGTAATTTACAATGATGGGCATATTTGGGTATATTTTTGGACCCCATTGAACCACATGGGAGTGATAATGACAATTTAGATTAATTAACTTAAAGTAAAGGTAAAAATGACAAAAGAAAATATCTTTTAGTAAATTAATTTTTATAAGGGGTTATATAAATTATCATTTCGACTAAAAATATTAATTATAAAGTTGAAACGATTTCCCACATCGTTGTATTTTTTTAATAATTTTTTATCATAATATAAATTAAATTATTTATGACACAATAATGATGCAGTATTTACCTCATTAATAAATTATTTAAATAAATAAGATTATAATGATTAAAATATTATCCAAAACATGTCCAATTATGATTTTATGATTTTATTTAGAATATTAGTCATCTTATCATAGACGATAATTATTTTTTAACCTTTTGAAAATGAATATATGTTTATAATAAAATAATGTTTCCACACTTTCTTAAAGAGCCCTTCCTCTCCCTAATAAAAGGAGACAACTTCTAACCAATTCCTCACACCTCTCAAGCCTTTTGGCTCATCAAAACTCTTCCCAATTAATCTCCCTACATCCCTCTTTTCTTCCTAGAAGACTAAACTTTTGAATAAGTCACATCAAGGAGTCCTTTGGTTCAAACCAAAGGTAGTTACCCAAATTAAACGTAACAGTTTCTCTTAAATTGTTTTCTTTTATTTTAAATATCTAACTCCGAAACTATTTTTATTAATTTAATTTGTAACAAAATCAGTATCCTCAATATACTAGTATTTTTTTTATGATAATTATTCGAACTACACTTATAAACACCTCCATTTAATGGAAGAAGAACATAATGTTTCTGTGGATGGAAATCTAACGCCTCGTGAAACGATGATTGTTCGACTATCTCCTACCACCACTCATGGTGGCCATTATGATTTAACTGTATTTATATATGATATATATTATGTTTATGTTTTCTTTATGCTTCTGTATTTTCGATTTATAGAATGCCTTTATGGTTTCAATTACGGGTAAATGTGATAATCTCATTAGAGGAAGTGCGGACTACTGCCCACTCAAAGTGATATTACTCATTCATACCATATGTTGTTTGAATAAAGGATAAATTTAATGATATTATATATGATAAGATACTGAAATTATAATACTACTACGAATAATTATGTTTTAATTCCATTAAATATGAAATAGAAATGGAAGTATCATTCATGTGTACGTACGACTTACCATCTCAATGAACAGTGCATTTCATTTCATACCTCTAAATGTTATCTACTATTATAAATACATGTATATGCTGGATATATACGATATATATTTTATCTAAATAATTAATATAATTATGGATATAATTAACCTTTGACCACATTAACAACATGTAATTATTAGAAGTCCATTTTTTACTCAAATGCCAAATATCGACAAAAAAACATTATTAACTTGAATGGTTACATAATGTTTATAACATGGTAATAAGTGATATAAAAGGAATAATAAAATTGAAAAAAGTTCTTAAGAAAGTAGAAAATAACCTTAGTTGATTATTTTGGAGATCAATGAATGATCGAATAAAGTATGACACGGGGTAAGGGACTTCTTCTCAATCTCTTATTATTGAGGCATATTTTGTTTTAATACACAACATTATTTTATACTCTGTATAAACACCCATTCCATTTCCATTGGAATCTATTTCTACGAAGCATTTTATAAATTACCAAAATGAATGTTTCTTTTAATGTGAGCGGTGACAATGACCTTTTCCACCACCATGAGTATTATTTAATCTTTGGCTTCCTCAACAAGCTGTAATTTTTTTAAAAAGAAAACAAATACCATATACTCTTTTATGTATTTTGGTATTGAAAATGGTTTTGACAATTGATTTTTTATGTCAATGTATTTATGTTATATATTGTGATTGAAATGTGGAACTGTTTTCTTTCCTTTATATTTATTTTATGTCTTATTATTTTATAATGGTACTTGGATATTTTACGGGTGGTTACATGATAAGCCAAATGATAGGTGGTGAGGTGAATACCAGGATGGGTGGTAACGTTATAACCTCAAATGCATTGGGTAAGGAAGTCAGCCGTATGGCTATTCCATTTAGTGATATATGTGTAAGTCACCATATAGTTATTCCATTTATGTATATTTATGTCCCAAGTTACCTTTATATGTTATATGTCTTTTATATGGGTTTTATGATAATATTTTGGTCATAAATGGGTATGTAATGATCTTTTATTCAGTAAAGAGTATTTACTACTTCATAAAGGTGAAAAGTAGTACTTATGTTAAAGTACTCATGATTTAATTTTTGTTTTGAAAAAACTAACAGTTTTCCTTCTTTGTGTATCCTTTACTGAGAATTTTATGCTCATCCCAAGTTTTTGAAATGTTTTTGACAAGACATAATGTAGAATAGGGTCAAGGATGGGATCAAGGAAAATTCATTTTGTCTTAAAAATAAAACTATACATGACTCTTTTTTTCAAGAGTTCATTTTTTTTAAAAAAAAATGGAAACTATGTAGAAGTGTCTACTTTTTAATCTTATGAGATTTAATAGTTATGTCATAATTCTCTAAAACTCTAAACCTGAAATGATTCTCAATGTGAAATATTCATTTAATTCAAGGTTATGTAATTTTTTAGGTCGGGTCCTTATTTTTTGTATCAGAGGTCGATTTAGACAACATTAAGAATTAGGGTATTGTTAAATTAATATCCATAAAGTAATTTCTGTTAATATTGAAATCATATAGCATTACATATTACCATTTTGCTTCACCTAAGATATTCTTGTGTTCAGAATAGTTTTCCGCTGAGGAAATAGGGAAGCTATATTGGGATGACATCAGGAGGAAGACAACCTTCCAAATCAGCAATCTGAGATTTTCAGAATCGGAACTGAACAGTTTGTTGCAATGATGGCACAGTTGACTCCAGCTATTAATGGTGGTGGTATCCATGCAAGAGATTTTCCTGGTCAACCATTGAGGAACATGTCAGTAGTGGAACATTTCACGAGGAAACATCCCCCATCATTTAGAGGATCATCTGAACATGTGCTTTCAAAAGGGTGGATTAAAGCATTGGAAAATATTTTCGATGTTATGGGTTGTTCAGAACATCAAAAGGTTAGTCTCGATGTTTACCATTTTGAAGGTGAAGATGATCTATGGTGGTAGATGGTGAAAAATATCAGGGATAGTGAGGATATTGATTCTCTTTTTTGGGAAGAATTCAATGGTATGTTTCTTGAGAAATATTTTCCTAAGGTGGTTCGTCTTTGGATGGAAAAAACAATTCCTAGAATTGAGGCATGTGGATGACTCAGTGGCTGCTTATGTAGCAAAGTTAACTCGACTGGAAAAGTATGCACGAAATTTCATCTGAGATATTGATAGTACGATAAATAGATTTTACTTAGGACTGAAGACACTATATGGAAGATTGTTAGCCTCTCGTGAGTTCAAATGTTATGAAAAACCTGTTCGATGTGAGGAGAAGGTGGAAATGGAGTTTTCCGAAGATCAAATATTCCTTGAAAAACAACATAATAAGAGGTCGAGTTGGAATGAAAACAGAAAGAATGTATCCAATAATCATAGAGGTAAGAAAAATTAATATCCATCTTGTGTGAAGTATAGAAAAAAGAATCCTGGAGAATGTTTATCAATGTCTAAAAAGTGCTTCATGTGTGGTAAGTCTGGTCATATTGTTTGTAACTGTAAAGAAGATGATCAAGATTGGAATGAAAAGTCATCGGTAATATGTTTTAAGTTTAAAGAAATGATTCATTATTAAAATCAGTGTCTAGATAAGAACTCAACTGAGGGAAAGAATCAAGACTACAAGCAGAAAGGGGTGGTTAAAACCATTGCAACTACTTCAACAGATGTTGGTCCATCAAATGATGTATTATCAGGTACACTATTTGTTTGTTTAGATTATTCCAATGTGTTGTTTGATTTAGGGTCTACACACTCTTTCATTTCTGAGAAGTTTTCTGTTAAATTGGGAATTCCATCACAAGATTTGAATACAGAACATATGGTAAAAACACTTAGAGGAAATGTAGAGTCAAAAAGGAAACATAAGAACATTTTTGTCCTTGTGTGCAGAAAGAATCTACCTAAAAACCTTATTGTTTTTCCTCAAGTAGATTTTGATGTTATTTTAGGCATAGATTGTCTTTTTGTTTATCATGATAAGACTGACTTCATATCTAGAGAGGTTTCTTTTTAGAAATAATTTCAGTTTTTGTACAAGAATGAACCCTAGATCTTGATAGAATATCTGGAAGTTGAAAAACTGGTAAAAGATGGAAATGAATGATACCTTGCATATATTGTTGAATACTAAGGGATTGTTTAGATTAATGATTTTCTAGTGTTAAATGAGTACCTAGATGTTTTAACTGATGAGTTGCATGGTATAATACCTGACTGGGAAGTCGAATTTACTGTTGACTTAGTTACTGATGCTAATCCAATTTCAAAACCCCCATATCGAATGGCTCAAATTGAACTTTTAGAGATAAAGGAGAAATTGCAGGATTTATTAGATAAAGGTTTCATTCATCCTAGCATATCACCCTGGGGTGCTCCTGTCTTATTTGTTAAAAATAAAGATGGTTCAATGAGACTTTTCATTTATTATAGAGCATTGAATAACTTTACTATTAATAACAATAATCCATTGCTTCATATCGATGATTTTTTTATCATCTCCATGGAGCATAGTATTTTTTGAAGATTGAAATGAGGTCGTGGTACCATCAGTTGAATGTAAACGAAGAAGACGTTCTGAATAATGTGTTTCATACTAGATATGTCCATTATGAATTTGTAGTTATGCCTTTTGGGTTAACCAATGCACCTGCTGTATTCATGGATCTTATGAATTGAATTTTTCTTGTATTCTTGGATATGTTTGTGGTTGACTTGAAAACCTTAAAATAAAAATTTTGTTTTGGAAATTCAGAAAGTGTGAGTTTTGGTTGCAATAAAATTCTTTCCTTGGTTACATAATTTAAAAAAATGGCATAATTATTGATCCTTCTAAAACAAAATTTGTTGCAGAATGGCCAAGACCCACAAATATAACCGAGATTCATAGTTTTCTTGGTTTGGTAGGTTATTACCAGAGGTTTGTTGATTATTTTTCACGGTTATCAAGTCCAATGACTAAGATAACTCAAAAAGGTGTTAAGTTCATCTGGACCAAAGAATGTGGTGATTGTTTTCAGGAATTGAAGAGGAGATTAGTGAATGCTCAAGTTTTTTCACTGCCATCCAAAAATGGTGAGTTTGTTATCTATAGTGATGATTCATTGAAAGGACATGTTTATGATCTAATACAGAATGATCAGGATGTCACTTATGCTTCACGTCAATTAAAACCTCATGAGTTAAAATGCCCTACACATGATTTGAAATTAGCTGCTATTGTTTTTGCTTTAAAAATTTGGAGGCATCATTTGTATAGAGTTAAGTGTCAAATATATACTGATCACAAAAGTTTTAATTATATATTCATTCATAAATAATTACACATGAGACATAGGAGATAGTTATAATTAATCAGGGATTATGATTGCACGATCCATTACCATCCTAGAAAAGAAAATAAAGTGGATGATGCATTGAGTTGAAAAAGTAATACTTCATCAACCATGTTACAATTGGAACGAGATCCCTTAATTTTTTATTTCATGAAATTTGGTATAGAAGTTTTTGGTGTAGTAAATTCTTCTATTTTGTTTTAAGTGTTAGTGAAATCATCTCTATTAGACAGAATTAGAAGAAAAAAAGAAGACAGTGAGTTACAGAAAAAGGTAGTGTTGGTTCAGAAGAGTAGGTTGCCTAATTTGGACATTGATAATGATTGTGTTTTGATATTTTGTAAGATATTATGTGTTCCTTGTGATTCATAATCGAAGAATGAGTTCTTATGTGAAGCTAATAGTTCCCCATTTTCTGTTCATCCTGGTAGTACATAGATGTACATTGATCTTCAGGAGTATTACTGGTGAGATGGAATGAAACGTGATATTTATAATTTTACTATGAAGTGTTTGACTTGAAATTAGGTTAAAGCAGAGCGGAAGTTACCGAAAGATATTCTTCAGCCTCTACCTGTGACAGAGTGGAAGTGGAAAAATTTATCCCTGGACTTCATTATGGGATTACCGAAGACATATCGAGGTAATAATGCAATTTGGGTTATTGTTGATATATTGACTAAATCTGATCATGTCCTTCCTATTATGGATACATTATATCTAGATCAACATTCTCGATTTTATGTTAAATAGATAATCACGTTGCATGGAGTTCACCTATCTATTGTATCTGATCATGATCCCAGGTTTACTTCTAACTTCTGGAAAGGCCTGCAGAAGTCATTGGGTACTGAATTGAATTTTAGTACAGCTTTTATTACTCAATCATAAGGACAGTCAGAACGAAAAATTCAGACATTGGAATATATGTTACATGCTTGTTAGATGGATTACTAGAGAATCTGGGACCAACATATTTCTTTGGTTGAATTTTAATATAATACCAGTTTTCATTCCAGAATATATATGGCTCTATTTGAGGAATTATATGGAAAGAGTGGTTGAACTATATCATTTTGGGATGAAGTGGGTGAAACGAAGCTAATGGGACCAGAATTGGTAGAACAGATGGTGGAGAGTGTTCAGTTTATTCAATGTCACATGAGAACAGCTCAGAGTAGACAAAAAAGTTAAGCCGATTACCGGAGGAAGGATCTTTCTTTTGAGATAGTTGATCATGTCTTTCTCAAAGTTTCTCCATGGAAAATTGTGATGTGTTTTGGTAAGAAAAGAAAGTTGAGTCTAAGGTTCATTGGACCTTATGAAATTCTGGAGAAAGCTAGATGAGTTGCATACCGAGTGGCTTTACCTGGATGTTTATCCCAGGTACACAATGTTTTTCATTTTCGATGTTGAGAATGTATATTTCAGATCTATCTCATGTTTTCAGCCCAGAGGTAGTTCAGTTGGAAGAGAATCTCTCTTATGGAGAACAACCAGTCCAGATTCTTGACCATAGAGATAAAGTGTTACGAAATAAGGTAATTAACCAGGTAAATGTTTTCTGGAAAACCTATATGGTTGAAGAGGCCATGTGGTAATCTGAAAATTCTATGAGGGATAAATACCCCCACATATTTTTAGTAGTGAATAAAAATTGTGAGGACGTAATTTCCAAAAGGGGGGAAGGATATAACATCTCATGTAACTGAAGAATAAGACATATTCAATATTTTTTAATATTTGTGAATTGAATATTAATTATACTTTAAACGGGATTCTATGTTCGATAGCATACCCGATATGCAATAATGTGTTTTTTGGAATATTACGTTACAGACAAATAATATAATATTATTATTTTAAATTATAGTTAACTCCTAGTCATTGTATTTGTGGGAATGAATTAAAGTAACTAAAATATGATTATACATGTTTTTTAAATGTATTTATATTTATCCAATAAAATTTAGAGGCTTAAAATGTGAATGAATCTAATTTTAAGCATAATTTACAAAAAAGGCAGATTTATCACCTTTTAATGGAAAACACGTTTTAAATATAGTTTTGGTTACTTTAATACCTTATATATGACCAAAAAAATCTATCTTTAGAATGGGGATGTCAAAATTTACTTTGTGTAAATTTTTGGAATTTTTCCGATAAATTTCATTTTTTTAATGAATAGTGAAAAATATTGTATTTTAATTCAAAAGTTCCTTTTAATCTAATTTACATATATGGTTAGATTATCTTATTAATTGGTTTTAATGTAAAATTAAAATATATTTTTTTATTTAATCTAGTGTTGGTCATTATAATTAATTTCACTTTGAAATTGAACATAAACAAGTATCAATCTTTTGATAGTTATTGTTTCTTAAAAACACAATATTTATTTTGATAATGGGAATTAATTTTAAAATTAATTAATACCACTTATTTTTTTTGAATTTGTAAAAATAGATATCATTTTTTAATTCGGAATATCAAATATAGCATAGGATGATATTTCGGTATTCTTCTGAAAAACATCAAATTTTGATGAGTAGTGAAACCACTTAGTGGTAGTTAAAAAACAGACTTTTTCATTTAAATGAAATTTTACCACTTTTGTGAATTAAATTTTGAAAATACTAAATACATGGTTTTTATCAACAAGTACAATGTGGTTCAATAAGAAGAAAATAATTTTGGGCGAATAGTAACTTTTGACTTTTATATGTCGTAGTTAAAGGTAAATAGAGTAATTCAAGGTTAATAGAATATTATAATAATTCAAAATTACCTCAACACTTGTCCAAAAATTATTTTTTGAGTCATTTACGACCATTGGAAACATTGGGATGATTTTGGGTTTCCGTTTATCCACTTGGGAGTGATAATGACAATTTATATTAATTATCATAAAGTAAAGGCAAAAATGACAAAAGCAAATATCTTTTAGTAAATTAATTTTTAGAAGAGATTATGTAAATTATCCTTTCGACTATAAATATTCATTACAAAGAAAATAATATTTCCTACATCATTGTATTTTATTAATAATTTTTTGACATCATATAAATTAAATTATTGCTGACACAATAATGATGTAGTATTTACCTCATTAATAAATGATTTAAATATATATGATTATAATGATTAAAAAATTATCCAAAACAAGTCCAATTATGATTGGATGATTTTATTTCAAATATTAGTCATCTTATCTTCGAGTATAATTATATTCGGACCTTTTTAATCCTAATATATGTTTATAATAAAATAATGTTTTCACACTTTCCTAAAGAGCCCCTCCTCTCTCATATAAAAGGAGACCACTTATAATCAATTCATAACACCTCTCAAGCTTTTTGGATCATCCAAACTCTTCCCAAATAATCTCCCTACATCCCTATCCTCCTCTTATAATCCTTACCTTAGTCAGAAGGCACTTCAAGAAGTCCTTTGGTTCAAACAAAATGGAGTTACCCATATTAAAGGTAACAGTTTCCATTAAATTGTTTTCTTTTATTTTACTTCTCCAACCCCTAAAATATTTTTATTAATTACTTTTGTAACCAAATCTGTATCCTCAATATAATAGAATGTTTTTATGAGAATTATTCTAACTAAACTTACACACACCTCCATCTAATTGATGAAGAACATAATGTTTCTCTTGATGGAAAACTAACGGCTCACGAAACGATGATTGTTCGATTGTATACTATCGCCTCTCATGGTGGACATTATGCTAGAACTGTATTTACATATTATATATTTTTTATGTATTCATTATGATTCTGTATTTTCCATTTATATCATGCCTTTATGGTTTCCATTATGGGTAAACGTGATAATTTCATTAGAGGAAGTGCAGACTACCGCCCCCTCAAAGTGATATGACTCGTTCATAACATATGTGGTACATAAAAAGGATAGATTTAATGATATTATATATGATACAATAATGGAATTATAATAATACTATGTATCATTATGTTTTAATTCAATTAAATATGAAATATAAATGGAAGTAGCGTTCATGCATACGTATGGCTTACCGTCTCCATGAACGGCGCATTTCATTTCTTACCTCTAAATGTTATCTACTATTATAAATACATGTATATGCTGGATATATATGATATATATGATATCTAAATCCAGAATGTAATTCTGGATATAATGAACCGTTGACCACATGAACCACATGTAATTATAAGAAGTCCATTTTTACTCAAGTACCAAATATCGACAAAACCAACATTATTACATTAAATGATTACATAATGTTTATAACATGGTAATAAGTGATATAAAATAAATAATAAACTTGAAAAAGGTTCTCAAGAAAGTATAAATTAACTTTAGTTTATTATTCATAAGATTAAAGAATGATCGAGTCAAGTCGGACATGAGATAAGGAACTTGGTCTCACTCTCCTTACATTGAGGAATATTTCGTTTTAATAGAAGACATTATTTTATATGGTGTATAAACACCCTTGAATTTTCAAAGGGAATATTTTTCTACGAAGCGTTTTACTAAATGACAAAAAGGAATGTTTCTTTTAACGTGAGTAGTGACAATGAACTTTTCCACCGCCGTGAGTATTATTTGATCTTTGTCTTCCTCAACAGACCATTAATTTTTTAAAACAAAAGAAATATCATATACTCTATTATGTATTTTGGTACTGAAAATGGTTTTGATAATGGATTTTTTATGTCAAGGTGTTTAAGTGATATATAGTGATTGAAATGTGGAAATGTTTTTATTCGATTATATTTGATTTATGTCTTATGATTTTATAATGGTACTTGGACATTTGATGGGTGGTTACATCTTAAACAAAATTACAGGTGGTGCTGTGTATACAAGGATAGGTTGTTATGTTATAACCTGCAATTCATTGGGTATGTAAGTAGTCCATATGATTATTCCATTTATTGATATGTGTGGATATTGACCGTATGGGTATTCCATTTAAGTACGTTTATGTCCCATGTTACCTTTATTTTTTATGTGTCCTTTATATGGATTTTATGGTAATCTTTTGGTTACAAAAGGGTATGTAATAATCTTTTATTCAGTGAAGAGTATTTACTACTTCATAAAGGGGAAAAATAATAATTATGTTAAATTATTCATGGTTTACTTGTTGTTTTGAAAAAACTCACAGTTTTCCTTCTTTGTGTATCCCTTACTGAGCTTTTTATGCTCATCCCAAGTTTTTGAAATGTTTTTCATAGGAAATAATGTGGAATAGGGTCAAGGATGGGATCAATGAAAAGCCATGCTATCTTAAACATGGAACTAGACATGACTCTTTTTTTCAAGAGTTCTTGTTTTGTAAAAAAACTGAAACTGTGTAGAAGTTTCTACATTGTAATCTTTTGAGATGTAATAGTTATATCCTAATTCTCTAAGACTCTAAACCTAAAAATATCCTCAATGTGAATTATTCATTTAATTCATGGTTATGTAATGTTTTAAGGTCGGGTCCTTATATTACTTATGGAATATGACTTCTTGATTTGATGTGTTATATATAATTGATGGTTGATCTTGACCAAGATGGTAAGTGAGGGTTGACAAGAGTTCATCTTCCACCTAATGGTAGTACTATGATTTTAATTATAGAAAATATAAATAGTAATGAGTCTTATGGAGGTTCAATATAGCATTAATTATCTATACCTACTATAGTTCCACATAGATAACATTTTACATTATTCTAATGTGGCTAGGTTAGGTATTCGTGATGGGTTTGTACTACAAAACCCACGATCTGTTGTTCGTTAGGTACTTAAATCCTCCTAAAAAGGTTTTCTAATTTTTTTCATCTCCATGTAGAGGCACATAACAATAAATGGAAAGAATTACTATAGTGAAATCATATTATTCATAAACTAAGGGGTTCTAGCCACATGCATTCAAATCAAATCATCCTCATGTAGTTGAATGGTTTCTAGAGAAGGCTCATGTGCATCTATCGAAGGCAACATAACGATAGATTCATAATTATTGATGACATTATTTAATAACGGTACATATCACTCATTTATATTAATATAAATTTTTTATTTTTTTAAAATTTCTATGGATATGATTCTTAGGTGATGGATATTACCACACCCCTCGGAATTAAGAGAGAGAATGGTCTTCATTTTACTTCGTTTTTCATCATTAGAGATTGATCATACCTATAGTTATCTGGTTCTCAAAATAAAACCATGTGACATGATTTTTAGGATTAATTGTTTGATTACTCATATGTCTAAGATTGACCATTACATTTGGTGGGTCTGCAATGTTGTACGTTATGGGGTTTGCTTTATTTTTCTAGGAGAATGGGAAGCTAGTTTTATCTATGATTAACATTATATTCAAGAGTTAGGTAGGTTAATATCAGTTATTACATATGAATTGGAGTTGGAATTTTTAATAATGACCTCCCATTTGTTTTTGACATCCTTCATAGTGTATTTCCTTTTGATTTCTCTTGCAGGAAACTTGAAAGATATTTGTATTGTTTTCTTGATTGGATATCTATTACTTGGCTTGTATATATTCATTTTTATCTTATGTAAATAGTGGATCCAATATATTTGGAATATAATTTGAAATATTTTATATTGAAACTATTTATATTTTGAGGTTTTTCACCTTGATAGGTACCCATTCTCAATGCAACGAAAGGTAATGGGAACCGTGCCTTTGTGTTGATTAATTTAAAATCAATTGAATTATGGTGAAGAACATGAATATGTTACAACATATTAATTATATATATAACTAGTTCAAAGAGGTTAAATGGTCCTCTATGTTTGATATTCGATTTGGTTATCACCAATTGAGAATACAAGAATATGGATATAATAAAAGAGGCTATTAGGAGTAGGTATCTTCATTATGAGTATCTTGTTATTCGATTTGGTCTAATAGATTATCTTAAAATTTTTATAGCGTGGATGAATATGATATTTAATTAGTACCTTGACTCAATAATGGTGGTATCTATGGATAAAATCCTAGTTTAATCTAAGAAGAAGGTTCAACATGGTCATAATTTAATAGTAGTTCTTAAAACCTTACAAAAATCATCGAAATTAAATGAATAATTCAATCAATAATTTATAAATTCAAGAATTCAATTTCATGGGACACGTAGTCTAAGACCATATAATATTAGTTGATTATCATGAAGATTACATAGCTGTGTGAATCACTGAGAGGGGTAGGGGTGAATGAGTGATCCATTTAAATACTTTTACTAACTTCTTATTTTTAATTAAACCTCTATGGATTGAAAATTACTCATTACACTATTCTTGTTTCTCTAAAACTTTCCCCGAATGATGTTGTAAATGTAAAGGCATTGTACCTACGGATTTACAAGGTTTGGTTCAATGAACTAGTCCTTGTTGCGTTGGTCGTTCACCCAAACACTGATTCTCCAAAATAATATGGTTAGTAATTAAAATGGTCAATATAGAGTCTCAATGGTTCTATCATGATTCCCACAAGAGGATATTTATACTACTTCCTTTAGTGTTACCAGTGTCCCACTGGCCTGCTTCAGAGTCCCACTGATGAATTCTTCCTCCATTCTTTCACAAGAGTTTCTTCTTGATTCACTATGAATGGATTTTCTGATATTACCCTACAAGCTTGCGGAATCATATGTTCTCGTGAATATCTTCCAGAATATTCAATAGCCTCTAGTAAGGTATGTTTTCCTTTCTCGATAAATCTAATCGCTTTTCTGATCAATCCTAATTCTCAATAATTCTCATGCAATTCATTCTTCTTTTGATGAGACCTAGCCTCAGTGAGATATGTGCCAATGGTGCAGACAACTTCTTCAAAAATAAAATATGCATGAATGATCCTTCCCAATACCTACACTATTTTTTTTCATGGATTATCATAGATTGTCAACTTAGATAGAAGATCTTCTTTAACTCTTTCCAGCATCAGTGTCAAATTAAATCAACTTCATGAATGGATTGCATGGAATCTAAACATCTTGTATTGGATATATCACTGATTTTACCCATGCATGTGATCATGTAAGTTTTCATGCATGTTTCTAAATATTTTTCACATGGAATGTCTTATAATAATTTTTCAAATATGCACACCCACTATTGATTCATTCTTTATTTGTCTTTACGTGTGCATGTGCATGCGTCCATGTAGAATCCTTTTCCGCTTTTTGTGAAAACCCCATTTGGTATAAGACTTTGAGAACACATACATTATCATTTTTTTCCTCACATATTATCACAAACACACTTTATTGTTTTGGTTCTTTTCACACACACACTCACACATGTTATTTGATTTAGGTTCAATATATGTGTATGTCTCCAAACCTGAATGGGAGTAGTTTTTTTGTGTTATTCTTCATTCTTCCTCCATCATTATTTTTTCACACCCAATCATTCCATGATTTGTTCTATTTTTCCAACCTATATTGGTGTGTTCAATTTTTATCTTATTCTTTCACACATAGGTGTCTCAATTCATGAATATGAATTCAGGTTCATCATTACCGAGTTCTCCATCCTCCATTGTGAATACACGAGCGCTAGTGTTTTTTCATCAAATAGAATACACACATGATTCAGCCTTCATGAAACCACATTATTCTTCAAATACTGACCCCTAAAAATAGTATATATATATAAAGACAAAAGGGATTTTTTTGTAGAAATTGTAGTGCACGAGTTCTCCTTCACTCCCACGGTTTGGATGGGTCTCCATCATTGAACCCAGGAATTTTACTTGGTTTCTATTGTCATAAGAGAACAACAAGGTTGCCTAGCACTAGTGGGTTGCCTATGGGATCACGTCCATAATGTACCATGAGGGTTTAGAAAAACTATTTGGGTGTTCGAGGGTTTTCTTCGCACATAGGTTTTGTCTCTTATTCTTCGTGAGGAAATAGTGCATTACACTTGTTCAATGCCAGCGTGATCTTTTTCTTCATCTCATAGAAGTGTTGCAAAGAAACTCTCTTTTCCAATGACCTTTTTCAGAGAAATGAGAGATTTTATCTCACAATATTCATAAAAAATCCTTGACTTGTGATCCCTTATTTATAGGTGAGTATTGGATTACATAAGTGTTAAAATACATGTTTTATTCCGTAGTATTCAAATCGTTGAATACAAGTGATCTACGGTTTTAATATTTCAATCGTAGATATAAGATACACCAAATATCATTGTTTATTTCTATTCAACGCCGGTTCCACATTTCATGTGAACACTTCATGTTGATGCATGTATGTGAAAACACTTCCCAAAAATCAAATGGCATGACCTTGGAAACAGTGTTTGCTCTCGGCCTACCAGGGTTCTTTGTGATTCATTCCATGCATGAAAATAAAATTTCATGCAAGGGTTCATTACTTCTAGATGATTATCTCGTGTGAAATTTGAGCATCACCGGTGTCCTGGAGCTCGACCTCAATGGATCAAAAGTGGTAATGGCGATCTGCGGTGTCATGTGGCTATCCGTGCAGTCAGAGTTTGAATATGATACCATGACCCTTTGATCAACTTGGATTAATCTCGAACATCCATGATTGTAATGTAAGACACAGAATGATGTGTGTGGCTAAGATCTCACACAAGAAAATATAGATGACTAGAATTAGTTCCACAGTATTAAAATCTCATTCCCCATCGAAAATACCACATGGGTTCCCACAGATTAAATATCAATACGTTGTGGAAATCACTCAAATTTATCTTCTCCCCCTCCATGGTACTGCATCATACCGCGTTCACACTGCGGTATTTCTCTTGGCACCCACTTAGCTCCTCATTCATGAACCTAGCACCCTCTATGAAATCTAGCGCCTGGTTCAGTCACCCTGTGCACACCTTTGGGCCTATACATGGCCCGCACACACCCTACCAATAGTGGGGCTTGACTTAAGGGATTCTCTTTGGTACAGTTGACCCCTCGGGTCACGCATGTACATGAGGATGAGGTCCTCGGCTGGCCTCCATGGTTGGAACATTATTTTTAATGTAATTCGATATTAACATACATAAAATCCAAGTGCATCGTAAAATAATAATTCATGGCCATCTTTTTTATTATCTCTATACTTTCAAAACCCTAACCTTCATCTCTTCTTTTTTTATTCCTTTTTAGAATGACAATTCCAAAGATCATTCCAAACCATCATAACTCTTTTTGTAAGATCATGAATCTTAAAGATCATCAATATTCCATTAATCCAACCATGGATCATGCAAGGATCATTTCTTCATTACTCATTCATTAAATCATAATGCATGACTTCTCGTTGCTGTGAGGTATGTTTTATCCATTAACACATGTCTTGGACTTTGATGACTTGCTCAAAAAATCATTTGATATCTAAACATCATCCATTTTGATTCCATGGATGGATCTTCAAAACATTGTAAACATAGTGACTATGGATGGATATTTACTTATTTCCTCAGGAAATTGATTATTGAATAGACTTCTTCTAATGTGGTAAAAACGTGTCTTCCATTGACAGATGTCCTAGATCTGAGGATCAGTTCTACAATCATCAAATTTATATCCTATTGGATAATTGAACAAGGGTGGTATTCAATTTTTTGAATCAACAACAAGTCAACAAGGATTCCCCTACATCATCATCAATACATTTTATTCACATATTGACTTCTCATTGATATATTATTGACATATTATGGACAGAAAATGCAACACCATGCTCAACAATCTCCCCCTTTGTATTTTGTTTTCAACATCTATTAATCACACATATCAATTAAGATCACTTAGAATGAGTGAATATGTGTTTCAATGTGTGGAATGAATTTCTACCCTTTATTGGAAACCAAATGCAAAGGTGTAGTTGGGTCTTCTAAAAACATGTTCTCCTCCCTCTGAATAATATCTTCTTGATTTTTTATGAGAGAGGGATGATGTCACATGGTTTACTTAGTAGAGAGTATTTAGTTAATCAAATATAAGTCTTCTTGGGCTAACTCAGTGATGAATAAAAGAGAGATATGACCATGGTATTAAATGCTTTCCAAAAACAACAATTCATGTGAAATCATGATCAAAATGAATCAAAACATATACCAGAGGTTGGAAATAATTAAATTTATCAATGAAATACTAAATCTAGAACATACATTACTATACCTATTAAAAAGATCAAGTGAAAAGATTATTATCCCTCTTTCATAAAATATTATCATCAATCAAGCACTCGCCCTTAATTGACATAATAAATACACTTATGAATAAGTGATTAAAGTGTTATTGGAATACCTCGGTTTCTGCTTCTTGAGATGATATGAAATTCATGATTTGTCATGACATAATCCTTGATATAATATCATTCATATTTTCTCCAACTAAAATGGTTGAATCCCTTGGATTCATCATGCTGAAAAATATCATCACATATTATTCAAGATATTCCTAGTGATAATCTTTCACTCTGAAACACATCCAATTATGATCAAATCATGAAAAATGAGTCCAACTTGTTATTCTCCGCTTTTCTCATTCAGTTTTCATATTGAGAATGAACTTCATTTAATATTACATGAAATGTGGTTACACATGTATAACAACAATATAATGGAATAATATGGAACACTTTTAAGGTTCTTAATAGAAGCATTGGGGCTATGAATTTTTTCCCAACACATGTACTCATTTCCATGCAGCTCTAAAGTGTATGGTACTCTTCATGGTTGTTTTTCCTCTCCATTTGATATTATACTCTTGTACTATCACCATGGATTATTTAAATCCATTCAACATATACATATGTAGTTTGATTGTTTTCACTTCTATCAGTAGTGAGTAGCTTTTATTGGTGAATGTTGTTAAATTTTCTCCACTTGGCCTATTAAAATTGTTAAAAATTTGTTTTCATGATCTCCATACATCTTGAACCTTCCACACAGTACTTGTGTGACACTTGTGTTATCATGTTCTAATAGCCTCTCAAGAAATTAAGATTTTAATTTGTGTAGAATGATTTGTTTTCCCTTTTCATTAGCTTTAGCTAGTATTTCATCTTCAGTTCATTGTAGTTCATTTGAAATTTTCAATTGTTTAGGATAGATAACTAAAATCTCTTTCATGGAATTTTCAAGCTTAGAGCATCCACATGAATTCTTCAATTCTTTTAATTTAACGTTCTTGGGAAAAATATCAATATTATCTTCAGTAATGTCTTCAATTAATCTTGTCTTCATCTATATTGATTCTTCATTCAATTTGATATTTCTTCCACTCATTTCCATGGATTGGTTTCAGTGAACCATGGTATGATAATTCAATCCACAATAGTATCATATTTTTTTGAGATGGCATTCTTGAAATCCATATTCAACTACTTCATGAGAATAATTTCTTTCATTGTTTTCTTAACTTCAGGGTATTGCATATTTCCAATGGAAGACTTTTCAACACCTTTTTCTTTCTCTTGATTTTTTGTGGTATATGCTTCTTATCAACATATACATGCGTCATGGTAGGACTAAACAAGAACACATAATAACTATGACCACTTCTGTTTCAATTATCATCGATGTATTCAAGATACCCAAATCTGTTCTTCGTATACAAATTATTTATCAACTATTTTCATTATTTTTCATGGTAGGTTTATTCATTTCTTCACATCTAAATTCCCTAAATATTGACCTTCCATAATTTCCATATGCTGATATATAATTCTAGAAATCATTGGATGGATTCCCAATCATCCAGCAATGCCAACAGTAGCCAACAAGTCTCATTCTTTTACTTGTTGTATCAGTCTTTCTATCAATAGTGCAATTTTGATACAGGAATTGACTTTTTTCGTGGGAGAATCCATTTTGGAGAGTCTTTTAATAATTAATATATTATCCACCCAAGATGATTTGATGGATGTGTTGAAATTTCTATCAATCCACATATTCCAATCTTTTGGATTTGAAATTATATGTATAGATGAAACTGCATTATTAGAAATATAAGTAACTGGTTTATAGAATACCTACTTCTTGAGGGATCTAGAAATTTAATTAGAATATGACCTCTTGTTCCATTGGGAGTCATATTCCTCAATGGAAACTTGAATGAAAACATCTATTATATCATTAGTTAGGAAAGTTCCATCTTGGAGTGATTTTTGATTCTCCCATTTCACCTCCAGCTCTAAACACTTGATGTTGAGGTTGTTCTTCTCATCCTCAACTGATCTCTTCTTCATTTCTTAATTATTGTTCCGCTTTATCATTTGTTTTTTAGGATAATTTTATAATTGTGGAAGTGAGATTTTGAGATCCATTATCTTGTTGTCTCTGTATTATATTTGAGAAGCATTGAAAAACATGTAATCTTTGTGCAACTTTTCAAATTCATGGAACGCTTCTACAGAAACAATCTCAAAGAATTCATTCTCACAAATACGTCCCTTAAATTCATCAGTAACTTGAGAATGTATTTCATTAAAAAAAATTGTTCCCTTTTCGTTCACTAGTATTCTGAGAGTGTTGGATATACCAACCCTTTTATCCATGGCTTCTTCCCTAGAATTGGATTATTCTTGCAGCTATAATTTTTCACCCTGATGAGCATTAATTCTTCCAGCAATGTGTCCTACCACTTTTCTAAATCTTTTTTTAGATGATCTTTCACGGATACCTAAAAATCACTGATAGATCTATCATCATCAAAGCTTGAACATGCCTCATTAGAAGAGTCATAACAATAAAAAGAATTATAACATGTTGTAGCTTTTAGATTTACTTCAGTAAAAGGATTCTCCTCGTTATTAGTAGGCATATTCATTGTCTTTCATGACCATTGAATCATTCTATTTTTCTGAGTCTTTGAAAAAATTATCATTTGAGCATGCAGACTCATTTTTTGAATTCCACACTTTAGAAAGACTCCCTCTAATATTTTATAGGTGACGTTTCCTCTGACACCAATTGATGTGCCCAAATAAGTGTGAATTGCTGAGAGTGGGAGGGGTGTAATAGTGATTCAATTAAATATTTTTACTAATATCATCTTTTTAATTAAACATATATGTCTTCTAAAAGCCTCGACCCATCCTTCATGTGTCTGTCAACATTACCTAGATTGATGCTGTAAATTGAAAGGCATTGAACACAAGGATTTACATGGTTTGGATCAAAGACCTACTTCTTTCTATGTTGGTTATTTTCCCAAACATAGATTCTCTAATATAATTCAGCTAGTAATTACAATGGTCGATATAGAGTCCCACTATATATATCATTATTCCCACTAGAGGTTTTTATAATACATCCAATAGTGTTAGCAAAGTCCCACCGGCCTTCTTTAGAGTCCCACTGACGACTTCTTCCTCCTGTAATTCACAAGAGTTTATTCTTGATTCACTGTGGAATGATCATATGATCTTCCCTCATGATCATGACAAATAATAATTGCTGGGAAATCTCATTAAGAATCATCAACAGCCTTTGGTATGGTATGTTTCCTTGATCAATAAATTTGATCACTTTTCTGATCAATGCTCAGTCTCAATAATTCTCCATAAATTCTTTCTTTTTTTTGATGAAGACCTGGCCTCACTGAGATATATGCCAATGGTGCACACAACTTCATCAAGAATATAATATGAACGAATGATCTTCCACAATATCATCACTTCTTTTGTGGATTCTCAAATACTATCAAATCATATATAAGATTATATTTAATACTCTATGGCTTTAGTCTCGAATTAAATCAACTCAATGCATGGAATTCATTGTACCCAAACTTCTTGTATTGGATAACTCAATGATTATCACATATGCATGTGAACATGCATGTTTTCATGCATGTTTCTCAATATTTTTCATGTGAACTGTCTTCTATTATTTTCTCAATATGCCGACACATTATTAATTCATAGTTTATGTGTCTTCACGTGTCCATGTGCATGCATTCATGCACAATCCATTTCTTTTTGTGCGAAAACCCCACGGGGTGTACTCCTTTGAACACAAAAACTTTCTCTTTCATTTCCTCACTTAATAACACTCACAAAATTTTAGTCTTTGGATCTTTACACCCACACAAACACACATTTATTATTTGAGTTAGGTTGAAAAAAGGTATGTGTCCTCAACCCGGATTAGGTTTAGTATCATGTGTGTGTTATTCTTCTTTATTAATCCTTCTTCAAATACGCACACACAATCCTTCCTTGATTTGTGATCATTTTTCAAACCCAAATGGGTGTGTTCTATTTGTGTCTTGATCTTGCACACTTGGGTGTCTTAATTCATCCATACGAATGCTTGTGTATCAAACATGTGTTCTCCATCCTCCTTTTTGAATACACGAGGGCTCGGGTTTATTTTTCATCAAATAGAACAGACACAAGATTCATCCTTCATGCAACCACATTCTTTTTCAAATACTAACCCCTGAAAATATTGTATATATATATATGGACAGATGGATGTTATTTTTTTAAATAGGAGGAAACATTTTCTCCTTCACGACGATGATTCTTTTCTGTATCCTTCATAGATCCAAGGCAGTGTTATTGGTTTTTCTCTTCATAAGATCAAACAAGGCTTTGTTGGACTTGTTGTTTTCCTACAGGATGACCACCATGAATCACCATGAGGTTATAGAATAACATTTTAGGTGATCGTGGGGTATCTTTTCACAAAAATTTAGTTTCTTTTTCTTCGAATGAATGTTTCAAGAGTTCATTGAACTTGTTGAACAATGATGAGGTCTTCTTCTTCGCGTAGCAGGGATGCCTGGAACCTCTCTGGTACAATGCTCTATTTTAGAGAAACAGGGGATTTTTTCTCAAAATATTCTAATAAAAACAACATCTTGGGAATATAATATTTATAGGAGAGGATTGGATTACATGCGCATTCAAATCCATTTTTTATTTTACAGAAATAAAATATTTTTATACTCGTGATCTTCATCTTGAATATTTCAAAAGTGGATATGAGATACATCGCATATCATGGTTTCATTCTCTACATTTATAGTTCCTCATTTCATGTGAACACCACACATTCATTCATGTATGAGAAAAATCTTATAGAAAATAGAATGGCATGACTTTATAAAAAATATTTGTTATCGGCCTATCTGGGTAATTCATGTTCTATTTCATGCATGCAAATGAAATTTCCTGTAAGGGTTCATTACATCAAAATTATTTTCATGCGTGAAATATGATCTTCAATGATGGCCAAGAGATTGATCTCAGTGGATCAGCTATAGTGATGGAGTGAAATGGCATCAGGTGGTTCTCCATATAGTTGGTGGTTGAATATGACACCACAACCATTTGATCTTCTTGGATTAATTGTGGACAGCCATGATTATATTGTAGAAGGCAGGATGGAGCATGTGGTTAGGATATGATGTGAGATAATATGAATGGCTAGGATTAGTTCTCCGGTTTCAAAATGCAATCCCATAACAAAATTAACACACAGGTTCTCACTATTTAAATATCAATCCATGACAGCAATCACTCATAATTCTCCTCTCTCCCTCCACGGTACAGCCTCGTACTGTGTTCACTCTATAAGCATGATCTTAGCACCCACTATAATCCTCATGGGCACACCTACCACCCACTATGAAAGATAGAAAATGGTTTGATCACTGTGCATGCACTTGTGGGGCTATCCATGGCCCACACACACCCTTCCTCATTCGGTTCTACCATTGAGGACTTCCCTCATGTGTGGTAGACCCCTCGAGCCCTGCATGTTCTTGGGGATGAGGTCCTTAGATGGACTCCATGGATGGACACTTAATTTTTTTGTAAGGACATATATACTGGGTTAAAACCCATGTACATAGTACAAGAAAAATGCATGGACACCTTCATCATTACCTCTAGAAATTCAAACTACCAACCATATTCTCTTCTTCTTCTTATTCTTTTTCTAATTACAATTCCAAAGGTCTTATCGAAAACATCATCACAATTTTCTTTATATAATGAATCCCAAATATCTTAGATATTTATTTAATCCAACCATGGATGATTCATGGATTATTTCTTCATGTCACATGTAATAAAACATAAAGCGTGGTTTCTCCATTTTGTGAGGGATGGGTTTTCCCTTAACGCAAGTATCATAATTTTCGGACTAGCTCAAACAATCATCTAATATCTAAACTTCATCCATTTAGAAAAAATGGATGGTTCCTCCACACATAATCTACTTAGTGAATATGGATGGATATTTACTTATTTCCTCATAAAATTTACTATTTCATGGAGTTCATCCAATGATGTAACAAATAGTCCTTCAGTGAAACATGTATTGGAACATAGGATCAGTTCTACAATCGTCATATTTTTATCCTATTGTATAATTGATCATGTGTTCTATTCAATTATTTGAATCAAAAGAAATCTCCAAGGCGTCACCATCTTCATGATCAATACCTTTCATTCACATATTGTCTTCTCATTGACAACTTCTTTACATCTTATTGACAAAAAATTCAACACCATGGTCAACACCTGAAAAAGATAAATATGGTATCACATTGGATGAACCATGAAATGTTTTCAATATTTAGATATTTTAGGGTTTTTAGTATATTATGATAAATTGATCAATGATTTATTGAATTTGACTTCTCTGATGACTACTATCACTTACAATGAAATGAAGTTCATTTGGAATGAAAAACACCAAATTTCAATTATTGAAATGAAATCATTTTTTGATCCATAAACTCTACCAGTGGTCAGTACGGCCTAACTAGTCTTTTGTGACCGATTGGGTTCATGAATGGGGTGTGTCCTTATATAGGATGATCATGTGTCGCCTATAGTTCTAGATATCTTTGATTACATTAGAATAACTATCCAACCCATGAACATCTACTCAAAATTTTTATTCATTATCTAATGATTTGGAATCCTTATATTTTTAGTGAGATGTTTACCCCCGTTTCTAAATACAAAACCACTATAAATACATTCTCCCAAAAATATTTAATTCGTTCAATAGAGTCATTTGGTAGAGTGTCTATTTAATTTTGATTTCATCATTTCCTTCACCACTAGTATTGGGAATGTCATTACAGATGCTTTAGATAATTATTATTTATAACTATGTCATGAATGAATCATTATAGTCTTATAATTTGATGACTCTCTTTAATTTTCTTCATTATAGAGTTTGGGAGAATGAGTCTGAGGATGTCATGGAAGGATTACATATGACCTCCTCCTTTCTCAATATGATTCCCCATATGTAATATTTTTTTAATTAATTATTTGGTATTAGGGACTCTCTTTATAGTGGGAATATAAGGCCCCAGCCTTTAACCTTACTTAATCTTGAGTTACTCCAAGAATACACGTTGATGATCTTTTCAGGTTTATAGTTTTTGAGGATTAGATCATAAAACATACATTACATTCCACATTTAAACAAAGTGGTTACATAAAAGATAGTACTCATTTTTCCCATCAATGGAAACATATTTAAAATAAAACATGGATTCTTTCTTGACACTTCCATGACACTATCATCACATCATGTTCCTTTCCATTGACCTGTGAAAAACATTTCAAAAACATGGGATGAGCATGAAATGCTCAGTAAGGGATATAAAAGTATGAAATGAAAACATTATTCCATGCATAAATTCAGACTTTACTCATAAAACATAATCAAATACCTCATCAAATCATTAATAAATCATAGAAATCATAAGACATAAAGGTAACATGAGTCATTCATAACATTCATACGTAGGGAGTAACACTCTTGGTTACGTTTGGAATACCCATCACAGTATATTCCCTAAATCTCTTCGGAGAAACCTTAACTTTTAACTAATTCGCATTACCCAATGCATTGGAGAGCTATATCGGGATCACCCTACCTTAGTTTACCATGGAAACACCAGTCTTCATAACAATTCCCAAGAACCATAACATAATCATATCACATAAAACATGCATAAAGGAAACATAACATTTTCAATTTTCAATCACAAGATATCAATATAACACAATGATATAAAAACATTCTGAAAACCATTTTCAATAAAAAATTAAAAGTAAAGTAAAACAAGGTGTTTATTTTTCATTCAAAAAAATGTTATGGCTTGTAGAGGAAGCCGAAACTCAAATAATGGTCACGGCGGCGGAGAAGTCATTGTCGCCGCATACGTACGACAAAAAAAAACCTTTTGTCATTTAGTAAAAATCATCATATAAAAAAGACACCCTTTTAATAAAAGTAAAATGGGTTTATACACCGTATAAAAAATTGTTTTGTATAAAACAAAATATGACTCAATGAAAGGAGATTGAGACGAAGTCCCATATAAAGATCATTTTTTTAAATAAAATATATCTATTATGTGTATTCACTATAATTACACATAAATAAAGTAAAAATACAAGATAGGACATAATAATATCATGAAATAATTTGAAAGTAGGGGATTAACCAAAATAACGGAAATTGGGTTAAGAAGTTCCCTTACAGAAATTTAACAGTCTAACGGCGTCACTTCAAAATTCAGAAAATGAGTTGATGAGAGATAAAAAGGGTATCTAATCACTTGGACATAAAATTTACATCAATAATGATATAGAAGAAAATATCTCAACATTAAAATATGTAAATTAAAATACCCAACAAAAGATGTCTTTAAAAAGAGGAGGGTGAAACGTTCCCTTACCGACTTTGGTATCTTTCGAGACATACACATCATGAAAGAAGGACAATAAAACATTGATGTAAATACTCATAAATGAAATTATATTAAACAAAGAGTAGAATAATGGGTAGTAAATATACCTCTCAAAGGAAATGGTGGAAAATGTATCATAAATCTCATGAGAATAAAAATGAGATGAAAAATCCCTTACGAAAACTAGGCATCCTAACGGTGCCACATAAAACATCCAAAAATCGATTGATGAGATCAAATAGGGTCTCTCATAATATTAACATAAAATGTACAGAAATAGGAATATAAAATAACATCCCCCAACATAACAAATAAGAGATTAAAAGAAGTGACAAAAAGGCGAATACTTAAAAAGAAAGAGAGAGGTTGGATCTCTTACGAAAATTCGGCAGCCTAATGGCGCCACACAAAACATCCAAAATGGATTGATGAGAGAAAATATGGTCTCTCATAATATGAACATAAAAATTAAATTAATTTTAATATAAAATAACATCCCAATCAGATGAAATATGAGCTTAAAAGGAATGGCATAAATGAGTGTACTTAAAAATAAATAGAGAGGTAGGATCCCTTACCTCGTATCCGACTTGACTCGATCGTTATTTAATCTCCTGAATAATAAAATTTAGTTAATTTATACTTTCTTAAGAACATTTTTCAAGTTAATTATTTCTTTTATATCACTTATTACCATTTCATTAACACTATGTAATTATTTAAGTTAAAAATGGTCGTTTTAACGATCATTGCTACTTGAGTGAAAAATAAACTCTTTATAATTACAAGTTTGTTCATGGGGTAAAATATCCATTATATCCAGAATTATATTCATTATATAGATATCATATATATCATATATATCCATTATATACATGAATTTAAAATATTACATAACATTTAGAGGTAAGAAATGAAATGCACCGTTCATGGATACGGTAAGCCATACGTACGCATGAACGCTACTTCCATTTCTATTTCATATTTAATGGAATTAAAACATAATAATACATAATAGTATTATAATTCCAGTATGTTATCATATATAATATCATTAAATCTATCCTTTATTCCTACAACATATGGTATTAACGAATCTAATCACATTGAGGTGCGGTAGTCCGCACGTCCTAAAATAAAGATATCGCGTTTACCCATAATGGAAACCATAAAGGTATTCCATAAATGAAAAATACAGAATATTAAGGAAAAAATAAACATATTATATATCATATATAAATATAGTGACATCTTAATGGCCACCTTTTAAGGCGTTAAAAGAATATTGAACAATCATCATTTCGTGAGGCAGAAATTCACTATCCACAGAAACAGTATGTTCATTAACCATTAGATGTAGGTGGGTGTAACTGTAGCTCGAATAATTCTTATAAAAACATCATAGTATATGTTATATACTGTTTCTGTTACAAAAGAAATGAATAAAAATAGTTTAGGGGGTTGAAGAAACAAAATAAATCAAAAGAGCACAAGTGAAGACGTTACCTTAAAATCGGGTAACTCCATTTGGTTTGAACCAAAATGGCTTCTTGAAGAGCTTCCTGCCTAAGTTAAGTCTTTTAGGATGAGGATAGGGATGTGGAGAGACAAAATGAACAGAGAATGGCCGAGCCAGAGGCTTGATAGGTGTGGGTAAGGTTGTAGAGGTGGGGGCCTTTTATAAGAGGAGAGGAGGGCACTCTTGGAAAGGTATAAAATGTTACTTTATTTTCAAATGTGTTTCGGATTTTAAAGGTCACACATTGATTTATTTCTGGGATAAGGTGATAAGAGTTCAAAATCCACCCATAAAATAGGTTTTTGGCATGTTTAGGACTTATATTTTACATTATCATTTCATTTTATTTAAATCGTTAAATAATGAAGTAATTGCTGCATCATCATGATGTCATAAATAATTTAATTTATTTAATGTATAAAAATTATAAAAAATACTATGATGTAGGAAATATTTTTATATTTACAATTAATATTTATAGTCAATAATATGACTTGTATAACCCTATGTAAATTTTTTTAGTAAAATAATACATGTTTGTGTCATTTTTACTTTTACTTTAAATAAAAGGCATAAATGTCATTATCTTACTCAAGTGGCTCCATGGGGTCCCAAAATTAGACCCATGGGTTTAATTGGTCGACAATTACTCATAAAATAGGGTTATGACAAGTGTCATGATATTTCCACTTTATTATAATATCATTTTTACCTTAAATGACACTAATTACCATTAATCGTGATAAATAAAACTTAAAAGTTAATTTTCAGAAAAAATTATTTTCATCCCATTGAACCACATTTTACTTAATAATGAAAATCATTTATGTTGGATTTTTGAAATTCAAATCACAGAAGTGGTAAAGTTCCATTTGAACGAAAAATCCGTTTTTGTAACTACCACTTTGTGGTTTCACTATTCATCAAAAATTAAGGTTTTTTCAGAAAAACACCAAAAATTCACCCTAAGTTATATTTGATATTCCAAATTAAAAAATTATTTCTTTTTCACCAAATTCATAACATATAAATTTCATTAATTAATTTTATAATTAAATCCCGCTGACAAATCAAATAGCGTGTTTTTAAGAAACAATATCTATCAAAAGATTGACACTCGTTTATGTCCAATCTCAAAGTGATATTAATTACAATGACCACCATTGGATTAAATGGTAAAAATATATTCTAATTTCAATTTAAAACCAATTAAAAAGATAATATAATCATATAAATAAATTAGATTAAAATGTGGTTTTGAATTAAAATACAACATTTTTCACTATTCATTAAAAAATGAACATTATTGGAAAAATACCAAAAATTTACACAAAGTAAATTTTGATGTCCTGATTCTAAATAAAAATTTTATTTTTTCAAATATAACACATAAAATTTTCATAAAGTGGATTTAAAAGAGGTTCTCCATCAAAAGGTGTTTAATCGACCCTTTAATGAATATTAGAATGTTTATGCTTAAAATTGGATTCATACGTATTTTTAATCCTCTAACATTTATTGTAAAAAGTAAAAATATTTGACAAAAATATATAATCATTTTGTAGTTAGTTCTGTTCATTCTCTTCATTACAACAGCTAGGTGTTAACTACCATTTAAAATAAAATTATTTTATTATTAGAGGGCAATGTAAGATTTCAAAGGAACTCGTTGTTGCGTATTTGGTAAGACATCGAGCATAGCATTCCCCTTAAATTAATATTAACATTTTATGCACAAATATGGATAAATATAAAAATGCCATATTCTTTATTTACCTAGGGTGTTACATCTTTCCCCCCTTTTTGGAATTTCGTCCTCACAATTTTAAAATTGGGCTGGGAAACATCATTGAAAGTCCCACATCGGAACAAGAGTGGGTAAAAAAATCGCTTTAAAAGAAAGAAAGTGAATTACAGAGGTAACCCAAGTTAACCCATACTATGATTCCATGTAGGAAAACATGGATATGGAAGAAAAATAAAAGGTTCATGTTCTGAGGTAGAGTGATAGAAAACATGTTTAGGAGATAGTTAACCACAAGAAAATCATAAACTGGTGGTGGGTTAAACGGTATTCGATTCCCCCGTAGGAAAAGTTAATATAAATTTTTTATGATTTAAGTTACTTTTCATTGAGAAATTTATTTTTTATCATAAGTAAACATACATACTTGTCATGTTGACTTTCAACTTTTACTATATTTCTTACACAAACTCATACTTTCTCCAAAAGATGAGTATTTTGGAAGACTTTATCACATTAAGAGTACTATAATCAACTTCTTGAGAATCACCTAATCCACAAAAGTGAACTATATATTTACCATGTCTGTAGACCTTAACCAAAATAAAAAATTGTTAGTACTAGATCAGATAATACCCAAAAAGGATAATCTTTTATAAAAAGAAAAACTAATATTAATCTCCAAAAATTTTAAAACAATACCCAATGTTCAAAAAAGGCCATTCAAGAAACATCTACCCATAAAATTCCTCAAAGTAATCCAAACTAATATTGATACCCAAATCTTTGAAAGATTTAATCACATAGTCTTCCAAGGAAAATCTTAACATTTATCTCCAAATAACATCAATTACTCTTAAAGTATCATATTGAAAAGTAATTAACCTAATCACATATCCTCCATGATAGGTTAATCATTTTCATATATAACCCAAAATAATATAATTCAATAATAAAAATATAGATTCTTCCAAAATAAAATTCCACCGTTTCTCCTCAATTGAAATCTCAAATCATAATATTTTCTATAGGCATATATTGTTTCCATGAAATAGAGAACATCTTTCAATATAATAGTTATTACTTGATCACATAATCATTTTCCTACACTAAGGATATCCATTTGATAAAACATAAGTTCCCAAAATCAACTTCTTCTTGATCCATAAAATCATTTAATGAAAAAGAATAAGTCATACAAACTAGGGACATCATGTAGGCTAGTGGTAGGCTATGCACCCTTGTCACCCTTCGGTTGTTGGTTCAATTCATGTGGAATTACCGAACGCGACGGGTTTTCACCCATCTTACGAGTTTTTTTATAAATATCAAAAATAACCCTAACATGTTTTAACCTCAATGGTTTCCTTATACCACTCATTTTCATCCAAATTACATATGATCTCAATGTCGTATTTCTTGAAGTCTTACTTCACCATAATAAGATAAAATAAATCCATCCCCAAAATGAAGAACATCATGCCTTGATCATGGTGTCCATTGGGTTTCATCGTCATCTTGTTCACGTAGGTAGAAGGTCCATGCATCGCAACAATGACTTAGATATCCTTCAAAATAATTTGCTTCCTCCATCCAAATATAACTTGTACAACATGGGTCATATGGGTGTTCACAGAAATACATTTTTGGAAAATAATCATGTATGACATATAATTTCAAAACATCTGATAAAAAATGATTTCTATAAAATAGTCAGACCGAAATTGAGTTGAAAAATTCAATTAATGGTCCTTTTAAAATACCATAGGTATGTGCTTAGAGACTATATTTTAAAATCAAATATAAATAGGTTGCACAAGGGTCTCCTCCTTCAGCACCATTTTTCAAAACATAATATGCCTCAAAATCTTGTGATAAGGTAAAATATATGAAAATTCCTTGATAATATTTACCTTTCTCAAAAATATTAGAATATTGTTAATATAGGATTTGATTAAATACAACCCATGATCCACAATGATATCGTAGTATAGTGGAGGTGTTTGATATCTCAAACAACTGCTTACAAGTGAGTTGTATGCTAGAAAAAGTTTCACAATCATCTGAACATGACTTTTCAATAATTATTGCAAGCATATCATCAGGAAGAGATAAGAATGTCATTTGAGATCCTCCTCCTCCATTTTTAATTTACTTTCCATTATCTAAAAAACATAGAAAACAAGGATATAACTGAAATAATAGACCTAGGGACTAACCATGTGTTTAACGAAAACTTATAATCCCTAAATATGTCTAAACCGACATTTGATACCAACTATAAGGCCCCAACCTTAAACCTTACGTAATCTTGAGTCACTCCAAGAATACACGTTGAGGATCTTTTCAGGTTTATAGTAGTAGAGGATTATATCATAAAACATACATTACATTTCACATTTAATCAAAGTGGTTACATAAAAGATAGTACTCATTTCTCCCATCAACGGAAACATATTTAAAATAAAACAAGGATTATTTCTTGACACTTCCTTGACACTATCATCACATCATGTACCGTTCCCTTGACCTATGAAAAACATTTCAAAAACCTGGGATGAGAATAAAAATCTCAGTAAGGGATATAAAAGTACGAAATGAAAACATTAGTCCATGCATGAAATCAGACTTTACTCATAAAACATAATCACATACCTCATAAAATCATGAATAAATCATAGAAATCATAAGACATAAAGGTAACTTGAAGCATTCATAAAATTCTTACGTAGGGAGTAACACTCATGGTTAAGTTTGGAATACCCATCACAATATATTCCCTAAATCTCTTCGGATAAACCTTATCATTTAACTCCTTCGTGTTACCGAATGAATTGGAGAGATATATTGGGCTCACCCACCCTTAGTTTATCACGGAACCACCCATCTTCATAATAATGCCCAAGAACCATAACATAATCGTATCACATAAAACATGCATAAAGGAAACATAACATTTCCACTTTTCAATCATAAGATATCAATACAACAAATTGATATAAATACATTATGATAACCATTTTAAATACCAAAATAAACGAAATTTAAAACATGGTATTTATTTTTCATTCAAAAATAAGTTATGGCTTGTAGAGGAAACCGAAACTCAAATAATGGTCACGATGGTGGAGAAGTCATTGTCGCTGCATACGTACGACAAAAACATTCCATTTTGTCATTTAGTAAAACGCTTCCTATAAAAAATATTCCTTTTTAATAAACGTAAAAGTCAATGGGTTTTATACACCGTATAAAAGAAAGTTGTGTATAAAACAAAATAAGCCTCAATGAAAGGATATTGAGACGAAGTCCCATACAAAGATCATTTTTTAAATAAAATAGATCTATTATTTTTATTCACTATAATTACACATAAATAAAGTAAAAATACAATATATTAAATAATAATATCATGACATAATTTGAAAGTAAAGGATTAACCCAAAGAACAGAAATCAGGTTAAGAAGTTCCCTTACAAAAATTTGGCAGCCCAATGACATCACTTTAAAATTCAGAAAATGAGTTGATGAGAGATAAAAAGGGTATTTCATGACTTTTACATAAAATTTACATCAATAAAAATATTGAACAGAATATCCCAACATTAAAATATGTAAATTAAAATACCCAAAAAAATAAGTCTTTAAAAAGAGGAGGGTGAAAGGTTCCTTTAACGACATGGGTATCTTTCGAAACATACACCCCATGAAATAAGGACAATACAACATTGATGTAAATACTCATAAACTAATTTATATTAAACAAAGAGTATAATAATGGGAATTATATATACCACTAAAAGGAAATGGTGTCAAATGTAGCATAAATCTCACTGGAATAAAAGTGAGATGAAAAATCCCTTACGAAAACTCAGCAGCCTAACAGCACCACTTAAAACATCCAAAAATGGATTGAGGAGATCAAATAGGGTCTCTCTTCATATTAACATAAAATTTATAGCAAGAGTAATTTAAATAAACATCCCCCAACATAACAAAGAGGATCTTAAAATAAGTGGCATAAAGGAGAGTACATAAAAAGAAAGATAGAGGTTGGATCTCTTACGAAACTTTGGCAGCCTAACGGCGCCACTGAAAACTTCCGAAATGGATTGATGAGATAAAATAGGGTCTCTCATAATATGAACTTAAAAAGTACAGTATGATTAATATAAAATAACATCACAATAATAAAAAAGATGAGCTTAAAAGGAATGACATAAAAGAGTGTACTTAAAAAAGAAAGGGAGGGGTATGATCCCTTACCTCGTATCCGACTTGACTCGATCATTCTTTAATCTCCTGAATAATATACTTGATTTAATTTATACTTTCTTAAGAACCTTTTTAATGTTAATTATTACTTTTATATCACTTATTACCATGTCATTAACACTATTTAATTATTTAAGTTAATAACGGTCATTTTAACGATCATTGCTACTTGAGTAAAAAATAAACTCTTTATAATTACAAGTTTGTTAATGGGGTAAAATATCAATTATATCCAGAATTAAATTCATTATTTAGATATCATATATATCATATATATTGATTATATACATGAATTGTTAATATTACATAACATTTATAGGTAAGAAATGAAATGCACTGTTCATGGAGACGGTAAGCCGTACGTACGCATGAACGCTACTTCCATTTCTATTTAATATTTAATGGAATTAGAACATAATGATACATAATAGTATTATAATTCCAGTATGGGATCTTATATAATATCATTAAATCTATCCTTTATACATACCACATATGGTATTAATGAATCAAATCACATTGAGGGGGCGGTAGTCCGCACTTCCTAAAATGAAGATATCACGTTTACCCATAATGGAAACCATAAAGGATTTCCATAAATGAAAAATAACCAATCCTAAGTAAAACATAAACATATTATATATCATATATAAATATAGTGACATCTTAATGGCCACCTTTGAATGTGTTAAGAGAATATTAAACAATCATCGTTTCATGACGTAGGAATTCACCATCCACAGAAATAGTATGCTCTTTTACCATTGCATATAGGTGTGTGTAAGTATAGCTAGAATCCATATAATAAAAAAATCATAGTATATGGAAGATACAGTTTTTGTTACAAAATAAATTAATAAAAATAGTTTAGGGGGTTGGAGAAGAAAAATAAAACAAAAGAGCACAAGTGAAGACGTTACCTTAAAATCGGGTAACTCCCTTTGGTTTGAACCAAAAGGGATTCTTGAAGAGCTTCCTGCCTAAGGTAAGGCTTCTAGGATGAGGAGAGGGATTTTGAGAGACAAAATTACTAGAACCTGGCCGATAAAATGGCTTGAGGGGTGTGGGTAAGGTGGTAGAGGTGGGGGCCTTTTATAACAGGAGAGGAGGGAACTCTTGGAAAGGTATAAAATGTTACATTATTTTCAAATGTGTTTCAGATTTTAAATGTCCCACATTTATTTATTTCTATGATAAGGTGATAAGAGTTCTAAATCCACCAATCCAATAGGTTTTTGACAAGTGTAGGTCTTAGATTTTACATTATCTTTTCATTTTATTTAAATCGTTAAATAATGAGGTAATCGATGCATCATCATGATGTCATAAATAATTTAATTTATTTAATGTCTAAAAATTATAAAAAATTTCTATGATGTAGGAAACCATTTTATATTTCCAAATACTATTTATAGTCAAAAATCTGACTTGTATAACCCCATGTAAATTTTTTTTAGTAAAATAATTCATGTTTGTGTAATTTTTTCTTTTACTTTAAATAAAAGGCCTAAATGTCATTATCTTACCCAAGTGGCTCCATGGGGTCCCAAAAATCGACCCATGTATTTTCTTGGTCGACCATGACTCATCCAATATGTTTAGGACAAGTGTCAAGATAGTTTCATTTTATTATAATATCATTTTTACCTTAAATCACACTAATTACCTTTAATCGCGATTAATAAAACGTAAAAGTTACTTTTCATCAAAAATTATTTTCATCCCATTGAAACAAGTTTTACATAATAATTAAAATAATTTATATAGGATTTTTGAAATTCAAATCACAGAAGTGGTAAAGTTCCATTTAAACTAAAAATCAGTTTTTGTAACTACCACTTTGTGGTTTCACTATTCATCAAAAATTAAGGTTTTTTAGAAAAATACCAAAAAATAACCCTAAGCTATATTTGATATTTTGAATTAAAAAATAATGTCGTTTATTTTACCAAATTCATAACATAGAAGTTGCATTAATTAATTTTATAATTAAATCCCACTGTCAAATCAAATATCGTGTTTTTAAGAAAGAATATCTATCAAAAGATTGACACTTGTTTATGTACAATATCAAAGTGATATTAATTCCAATGACCACAATTGGATTAAATGGTAAAAATATATTCTAATTTCAATTTAAAACCAATTAAAAAGATAATATAATCATATAAATTATTTAGATTAAAAGGTGGTGTTGAATTAAAATAAGAAATTTTTCACTATTCATTAAAAAATGAACTTTATTGGACAAATAACAAAAATTTACACAAATTAAATTTTGATGTCCCGATTATAAAGAAGAATTTTATTTTGTCAAATATAACACATAAAATTTTCAAAAGGTGGATTTAAAAGAGGTCCGCCATCAAAAGGCGGTTAATCGTCCATTTAAAGAATATTAGAATGTTTATGCTTAAAATTGGTTTCATTCGCATTTTTAATCCTCTAAATTTTATTGTAAAAAGTAAAAATATTTGACAAACATATATAACCATTTTTTAGTTAGTTTTGTTCATTCCCATCATTACAACGACTAGGTGTTAACTACCATTTAAAATAAAATTATTTTATTATTAGAGTGCAACATAAGATTTCAAAGAAACTCGTTGTTGCATATTGGGTAAGCCATCGAGCATAGCGTTCCCTTTAAATTAATATTAACATTTTATTGACAAATATGGATAAATATAAAATTGTCATATTCTTTATTTACCTGGGGTGTTACAGGGAAGACCATTGGTGGGTGCATAATATATGTAGATATTATCATGTGTTTTGGAATATGAATTTTGTTCCCTTTCTTGTTATAAAAACTAAAATATAAGATTAAAATAATTCATAGTGGGTTGGGTAACCTATATCCAAAAATATGTACTATGATATAAGATATAGATAGTGGTTTCCTGGAATGAGATGAGACATTGTGACTTTTATTCTCATATTTTCACATTTCAATAGGTTAATAATGAGAACAAGAGACCTTTATATTTGATTCAACCACTTAAAATGTTGTTTTTAATTTATAGGCTATCAAAATAATCTCAAATTATAACAATTAATGATATAATTATTTTCGAGGACCTAGGATATCTATATGAAATATATATTATCATATTTCAGGGATTACCATCAATTACAATCTATGATTGGGATGTTTATTTCACATTTCACTTCTCGAGAGGCCTCCATGAGGCCATGATATCTAGGTACATTTGAGTGTGACCTATCATCCAAAAATAGATGAATGGATGAACTAAGCTATATATATTTTTGAGGACATGTCACATTATTGAATTGTTAAAAATGGCGGAGCTTATATGACCATTTGGGACTAGTTGGGTTCTCCTAAAACAATAATTACAAGTACAATTTCATAAAAGTTCATCTTAAATCATTGTATATCAGGTATTGTAGATCGTTGGTATGTTTTTAAATGATTAGTGAATGTACATTGGTCAGAACGAGTTTGGTTCAAGATAAGATGATATGGATTTAGACTATTCATCAGATTCTGTTAATAGTGCATTGACAAGAAATATCATATTCATATTTTTTTTATGACCATTGGATTTTTATGTTGGTGAATTGTTGTTTTTGGGTGTTCCACATCGGTTGGGTCTCTTAAATCAAGGAAAATATGAAATTATTTCATCAATATTTATGGATCCTTTTGATGTTATTGATAAATTCGTAGAAGTTTACTACTATTTTACACTCCCACCACAATTAACATCGATAGACAACATGATTCATGTATCCTATAATGTAATGTATCTTTCTGACCCATATCATGTTATGTGTTTGGAGGACCATGATATTGAGCCTCATTCATCTAGGATAGAGAATCTAGTTTGGATTGTTGATTCTGAGACAAAGGTTCATCATGGAAGTATGATACCATTTAACAATGTGTTATAGAGGCATGGTTCTGATTTGCATGATACAAGGGAACATGAGCCACTGATGATATAGTACTGGTCTCATCTCTTTGATATGGAATGTTTTTTAGAGATATTCTTAGGAATGGAAGTGTTTATGCCAGGGTGGTTGAAACATCGTATTACATTCTTGTTGGTACTTCTCAAATATCTTTTTTCCATTTTTCTTTCTATAGGTCGCATTAATTTATACGATGGAGAGTGTTATTCCATGAATATTACTTATATTTGGGGGATGTATGTATGTTTTAATTTATGGAGACTGAGTATAAATGTGTAAAAGTATTTAGAGTATCTCCATTGGTTTTTGGGTTGAGTTAAAAGCATATATATGTTTTTATATCACATTATAGATGTGAAATATCTATAAGAATGTTTCATATAGAGAGCATAATTCATGAATTCAATACTTAAATTGAAAAAATCGATAAAACAATTTCATTTCACGAATGATATATACTTCAAAAATTGGATTCATGACATGACATATCCACCTATCAGGATATTAACTTGGTGAATCTATGATTAAAATAAGGTATTCCTCAGGTGAAATGGGTTTTTGTATGGAGAATCTGAAAAAATATTTCATTTTTCATTAATTCTCTTCTCTCAATCGCTAGGAAGCCACAATGAAACATTTGGGTGATTTATACCCTTCATTACAACTTATTTTGTATTTTTATCTCTAATTGGTTTCCTCTATTTGGATATATCCTCCACTCTACCATCCATATTTAGTGGAAGTCTAATCTTGTGTTCGGTGATTGAATTAGAGGATGATATTGATGATTTATGATAGAGGATTTATTTGTTTCCCTCTTTCACATTCATTATTCAATGGTGTTTCACTATTTTGGGTGCTGATTTGGGTATAGATTAATGGTTAGTGGTTCTATATTTCCTTTCCCTAAAATTGAGACCATTAAATTGTTTGATTAATTTTAAATGGGTCTATAAATGATTTATAACCCCATATTTGAAATTATGGATGGATGATTTTAAAAAAATCATAGAGATTTTAAAAAACCTACAATTTCAATGGAATTGAAATTATTGGGTGCATTTGATAAAAGAGATCTCTTGATTTAGAAAATTTATTTGATTAAAAAAATTGATATGAATTAAATTGAAATATAAAATCCAAATGACTGAATAGTTTTTTTAAATGAGAATGTAATGTTAAAAACAAAATGTGGGAAATTATATTTTTGAACTGATATAAAATTATTTATTTTCACGTAATTCATTGATTTATTGATTGATTAAATAACAAGTGATAATGAGTTTTTAGTGGGTAGTTTTGATAAGAATTCTATGATATGTTCCCATGGGTCTCAATTTTTTATGACACCACAGACATAAACATATCATGTCATGATTCTTTTCCTTAATAGGGAGTTGATTCCTAACATATTGATTTGGGGTCATGTATAAACATTGATTCAAGAACTCTAATGAGCATTGTGAGGTTCTTATGTCAAGAAACTAACGTACCATGGAGCATGATACATTGTGGAATAATATACTGATTTTTTTGATTAACTACCATTAATTTGTTGAAATGTTTTATTCATTCTAACAGATTTATATGAAATGTTCATTTAGACATTTTTTAAATATCTTCCATATCTTCTGATTATTATAGAATGTTGTTTTGAAAATATATTAACAACATATAATGAATTATTTTATATAAATGTATAGCATATTTGGTTAATTTTAATAGAATTTATTACAAAAAACTAGGTTAGACCAATATACGAATTATAGAACACACATTACCTATAATTTGGTAACTTTTAGATTATATTCTGTTATGTGTGAGAGAAGATAAAATTCAACTTAGAGGTGGTTCTTTTTCGTGATCCTTGGGACCCAATGTGACGGATGAGACCAGTGGAGATTTGATCAAACTCTATCATTGGATATGTTTATATTTTAAAATTAATAGATTTTGTGTCTTTTTATGATGGATCAATTATGTTCTATTTACCCATTTGATTCTAGAAACTTCCCCTTGGTAGTATTGGGAATTCATATTTGTATTTTTTGTCTTTCATGGTTATATAAAAAAATAATTTCCTTGTGTTCCATGAATGAATCTAATAACTAAACACCAACATGTTGGGATTGGGAACTCCATTCAGTCTATGTCAATGTGAGGATAAGTATTTGGGTAAAAGGGTGTTTAGTATGGTTCATGAAAATGATATATACGAATTATTTCATCTTAATCAACACATTCCATGATTTTGATTTACAAACACAAAAATTTCATGTGATTTTACACGTTATTTTCAACTAATTGCACTGAAATAAGTAATGTCTTCATCTTCTCTACATGTATGAAAAACAATGAGAACACCATATTCACTTTATCATGAATAATATACTTCATTATACCTCCTTTAAATATCATATTTAGTTCTATAAAATATTTATTCAATATAGAACATAGTTCTTCTCAATCAACACATAACCCTATATGCAGGACCATGTTTTATTTAACATAAACACCAAAAAAATTCCATTACATTGAAACATTATTTTTAAATTCAAATTCATACAACCACCATCCATCTAATTAATTTATATTCCCCTCACAAAATACTTTATTATTCAAATTTATTTTATTAATTCATCCCGAGTCATCATGGTGTGAATTTAAAATTTCTCTTTGATTGATCAGTTATCCCCTACATCTTTAAAATTTATTATTCCTTCATGGTGCAAAAAACTCTTTCATAGTTTGAGTCATATTACTTATTTGTAATAGTATGAACCATATATTAAGTTATTAATTTAGTGGAAAGGCTCTTATTCTTTACTTTTCAATTTTATATGATCACAGAACAACAATATTTACATGGATTGAAAATTATTTTCCAAATGTTTTTATCATAATTTATATTAGTGATATTTTGTCCCTAAAATATTAAATTTATAATTATTCAATTTTATTTTCCCTAAATTATTTTTGTAGTATGAAAATAATTCATTTGTAATATCATATTAATTTATGGAAACTATATCATTCAAAAATATGAAGCCCATGAATTAGAGGCTGCTATAACTGGTGCCCCGAGTCATGTCATCACATGACATCAGGAACACCTCCCAATAGGCCAGAGGCTACCAAATAGAATAAAGGGTCTATAAAAGAATATAGAGAGATTATAACCACATATAAGAGTGAATCCACAATAAAAGTTACACAAACATATAAATTAACCACTAGAATAATAAATGGACAACATGCAACTATAACAAATAACGGACCATGTTCATATGTTATAACAACATCTAATGAATACACAACATGTCAGGTAGTCACACAATGTAATAAAATACAAAAATATCAATATATCTAAATCCAGGTCTGATTCCCCACCCGGTGGAAACCTCCTTTCTCTATATCGTCATCTAATGCACAACCGATTACTCGTTCTTGTCCTAAACATGTACCAGAAACAAAAAGCATCTTCTCTTATACCCAAGTGCTATGGAGGGCCAAGCATTTTGTAGTATAACTCAATAGTCCATGACCAAATGGTGTCTATAAGAATAGATAGTCTATACCAAGTGTATTTGGGTAACAAAGAAAATAGATATAGAAGGAAATAAGGAAAAAATACATGTAGTTATTTAATATTCATTTTACCCATTATGTTATCTAGACTTAACCAAAATACACTATCATAGGTCACATTGGGGGTCTATGTAAATGTGAAACAGCGACATAAACATTTAAGACCCATGGATTTAAATAATCACAACTCATCGCATACCCTTTAGCAATAATATTCATTTAATCAATTTTCATCCTTGTTGAAATTTCATCCCTTTGGGTATCTGCATTATCCAATTCATATTAATATGATGTTCCATGGGTTAGGAATTTATATAATTTACACTAAATCCTTAGCCATTAAATTTACATACATAATTGTATAATCCAAGTCCCTATCTTACTAGGGATAAACACTTCACAATATCACATTATCCTCACCATGAAACCTTTATATAGGTGGAATACAATCATTATGGGAATAGATTATCCATACCCTTCCATAAACCATGAATTTTGGGATGGAGTTTAGAGCCTAAATCTTACAATACCCATGTTTATAGAACCTCATGTCAATACCCCACACTACCAAGCCATGTGAACATGCTTCTTTATCCATTCACGAAATGTAAAATTTCAAAATAATATTCAGACAATAAAATAACATTAAAAATTTATATTTCATAAATAAAAAAATCATTCTCATGCCACAAACCATGAACATGTTACCATTTTCAATCCATTTCACATTATCCCATTCACATTATACCAAACACTCCCTTTTTCCATGTTATCAAATTAATACAATAACATTAATCTCGCTTACAAACAATTTCACATTTTACAACACAGACCAGGTCTTTTAAAACACATATGACATTATGCCTAAAATCCATTTTTGTAATTGCATCATATATGCATTCTCATCTATTAGATCACATCAGAACTATGCTATAATGAAAACATAAGTATCACGAGTCATGTCTCACTATCCCAGAGATGAATTCAATGAATATGGTCCCATCTGACCAATAAACCACATAATGGCATACAATATATTTCAATATATATATATATATTTACTGTCAACTAGAATCAATCCTTTAAAAAATAGACCATCCTCTTTGAAAACTAAAACATGCACAAGGGATTTCATTTCCATTCCAACTATCCAAAAGAACTATTAAACCATTTTAGAAATTAGGGAACCTCACCCATGTTTCAAACAACATTTAAAATATCATTAAAAAATCCCTTTTTGAAATCACATTGATGAAAACACCTCCTTCCAAATTGTGTCTCACATTCAAGCATCATTTTCAACAATTACTCAAAAATGGGTCAATTCCCCTAACATGACACCAAATCATTTCATACACCATCAACCATTGAAAAAAGCTGACTTATAAATTGGATAAATAAATTATTTAAAATAACCACATATAAATTACATTTTTACTACCCATTATATCCCATAATATACATATCTAATGGTTTACTAATATTACTCACTAGTTACAAGGGTTCAACTAACCCCTACGGTATACCTAGGTTTATTCTTACATCTTTGTTGAATCCAATATTGTTTTTGAAAGGTTTAACAACACAATATAGGTTCCAAATCCTTTTTTATGACCCAATACATGAATATGCAACCTGGAACTGAAATAAAAAAACTATAAACACATATAACACATCAAGACTATGGGTGAAACCAAAAATACCACCTATCTAATTTATATTAATAAACTATTTCTTATTCACCAGCCTTGATTCAATCTCAAACTCCTAATAAAGCCCAAAAATAAAATTCCAATGAAATATGAAGGTTTTTGGACGTCGAAAAAGATGAGAAATTCTAAAATCCCTATTATGAAAAATAGAGAATAGAGGATTTCTAGAATCACCGTATCATTGATTCTCAAAAAAATGCTCTCCAAATGCCAAATAATTGAAGAAGAAAATTACATGGAGGAGGTGGGGGATGTTGCTTTGTCACCTAGGTTATAGGAGTGAAATGGTTGAATAAATTGTGTGCGGACCTAAAAATTTCAAGGTCGAAAAATAATAAAATTTAAAACTAATATTGGGGCATAGAGTTTACCAACTTGGTTTTCCCAAACATGTTCAATACACTGTGTAAGGGAAGTTGGTTAGCATGGTTACCTAGAGATACCTGCATGATTTACCAAACTATGTGGTACCCAGGTGCTATCACTCTATCTAAAATGGTCACCAAGCCCCATGATTTCTTAGGCTTAGGGAACGGTTGACATGAAAAATGTTCCAATCATGTGATATGGGTTGTTTGGTAATTCTTCTATTGTTTTCATATCCCTCACCATCAGAACAATTTCAAAAATCCGCAATCACTAAAGAACCCCTTCATTAACCATAGAAGATAATTTTACCAAAAAAATTATCAATGACTTACCGTAACTAATTATAGAGATTGGACAAACTCCACACCTTATAATGTCTCATCCTCGATCCATACATCCAAAAAATTTGAAACCCTCAAGATCATGAAGTGGAAACCATGAACCCATGGATCAACCCTAACCATTAGTGTTTTTTCCTGAACACAACCACTTAGAATGAACACTCGATCCAAGGAAATAGACCTACCCTGAGAAAATTTCTCTCACCAAGTTCCATGATCACAATATGATTCTCTGAGAGGACACATCGAACTCAACTCATCATTAACAACACCAAACCCATGAAAATTGTTCAATTAATTCACATAAACCAATCCAAATAAAGATACCTGGTAGGCACTATAATACACAGGAAGAACCAATCCTAACACTATTGGTCTGGTCCTCTCCACAAATCATGGCCCATGTCCCTTGGTTCTATATCACTCATATTCTTTCGAAAAACTAATGGATTTCCAAAACTGACATCACCGGAGGAAACGTCCAAATTTTTAACCACATCTCATTACCTACCTGATCTACAAATCAAATCCAAACAAGCTCAACCCATTTCTAAAAATTCAAAAATTCAACCAAAACAAAATCTTTATCTCAATGCACTAAACTGGCCAACAACCACACCAATTATCATCACCAACACTATTTCACCATGATCGCTTCCACCTAGCTCCAACCTTCTTGTAATACTAGCTATGCCCTTAAGAATCCTATTTCCAACTTTGGTACTCTCAACCACATGCTTTAATCTATCACCACACTTTTTTCACCATAGAAATCCTCTATAATCTAAAAATATACTGATCAAAGAAAAATTTGACATTCATAACATACCCAACAAATTTTACAACACATTGCACCCAACATCCATGAGAACACTCCTGAACATTGGTATTCTGTCTTTACATCGAAACCATCATGATTGGACAAGTCCCCTATCCATACATGTTTAATGGTGTCCCGAATCTTCCTAAGAACCTATTCAAGTTATAGAAATGCACTTATCCTTACTATGCTAACCATAGGTGACTTACATCCCACCTTATTCATTTCTTTCTATCGATCCATTTCAGGCCATCCTATGTCAACTAACTCCAATGATTCCCAAAATCTATTATATTTAGGTCACCACATAACCTATCCATGAAGATTTTTTACTTAACACATTCCAACCTCAACGGTATGCACCTACCATAGTCATCACTCACGTCCTGTAAAAATCACCCAACATGACATTCACTATTCTTCAAACTATTGTTGTGTGTTATAACATTATTCAGAAAATATATGATGCGACTACTTTAATTTCATTAAGAACTAGATCGAGTCTGAATCTAGTGCTTATCCTAATTCACCATCACACCCAAGGCCAACCAAAACACGGAGATCACACATTTCCCATAGGCATCTTGATGCCACCACAATGAAAACATATATTTCTCCACAGATACATGATTAACAGGAAACTCCCTTCATTAAGAGTATAATTCTCTCCAGTTTCTTCAATAACATTCAAACAATATGGATCTTGACTCAATACCAATCTATTACATGAACATATACATGGTTGTTCGTCATTTTGAAGAACAACATAACAAATATTACATTCTACACCTTCTCGTCTACTAGGAATACCACCCATGTTATTACTTGACATTTGGTCCATCCCAAAGACCTTTCTCACAATCATCCACTGGTTCACTATCCAACTACATGTCTTCCATTCATATACCATTCATTATGAGTGTCCTCTTGGATGTTACACATCTGACCAAAACACTATCATGTCTCTTTCCATAAATACATACCCTTCTCAGCACACTAGAGAATATGTCATGATATTGGACATCATTTTAAATTTAAAAAATTACACTAAGAAATTACTATTATCACCACAAAAAACTATCCACCATTATCGTTGCCTCTACCCAATAGGGAACCTCAACCTACCGAAGGACTGGAGCTTCTATCCTACGAATGCCTCCTCCACACTAGAACACAAGAACCAAAATTTGTTTCCAACCAAACTATCCACCACTTCAGGAACCCCTAACTTGATGTCGTGAGACATCATTACATTTGGAACTATTATTATCACCCCATATGAGTTCTTGTGGCATTGTGTCTCTGACCACAGTCGATACACAATGATTCACTCCACCAGTTAACATTCATTCGGTCTCTCACACTATCGTGGCCTCTCCACTTTCATTACATGGAATCATAACCACATACATCACAATCACATGGGAACATATTGAAATAGAATCATTCCTCTCTAACATGTTCCAATAATTCATAAATTTTTAGTGTCACTATGGACCTGCACACTCCTCAGACCAAACACAGAACCCATTTCTAGCTCACACTAACTTTAAATCACACAATCCTCCACTAAACCGACAATGTCTTCATTATCTAACTCCAAAAAACTATAATGTTAGTTATTTGATCAAACCTTCCCATTACATCCACTCTTTCAAACAAACATAATCACCCAAGTTCTTTGTTGATGTGTGTGCCAATAATAACTATTCACCTTCACAAAAACATCATGAAACCCACCATGAATCAATTCCCCCATATGATGTATCCACCTATGTTTCACATTCCACAACCCCTACAATAGTGGACCAACCTTCCATGTAGATACCCTGGATTTCTCAATATTTTAATCCTATAGACACAACTAAAGAAATATATCCCAAACCCATTTACCCTTCCACATAGACTTATATGTTAATTCTGCACTAGTAAGCACTCTATGTGTGCCACTTCCAATGTTTGAATCATCTACTTGTGCTACACACAACTATAAGGATCGCAACCACAATCGATCTCTCTTATAGTTCGTCATCAATATAATTATGAAACCATCTCCCCAAACCAGATCCACACCCAGAAAAGTTCTCCATATATCTTTATGCCACACACACCCAATCAAAGAAATTATTTTCCACTATTTTCACCCTAACCCCATTCTGAACACCTTGTGTTTAATGCACCAAACTACCATTTAATCTAGTTACCACACCAAAGAAACTCACACACATACACTAGAATAATGAACAGAAAACCCACTGTAGTATCCAAAAAAAATTTGGAATGTCAAAATCCATAATGATCTCCACAATAACCTTAATAGGTTTCACTTCACAACTTATGTGTCACAATGTACTTGAAGATTCAAAAATTAACATCCCATTAACCAACACACCCAACTCAATAAGATCACACATCCCACAACCTACAGTCTCAAATCTATGTCACTCTCACATCCCAAACCACCCATACCAAGAGTCAACAATCCACAGAAGAAATAACCACGATGGTTGTCCATAATTCCCATTATATAACCATTTTTAAAAAAAAATTAACTATAGAATTATAACCCCATGACATTACTTTTCCATACATTCCATTTTTAAAACCCAACCAATTACACTTTATAAACCCTTTTTCAAGCCCCTCATTTAAAAAATCTCATCTTTTCAAAAATTAAAAATTCAATATTCATTCCAATTATAATGCCCCATGGATGTACATTGCTTAAACCCCTTTTTACCCTCTTTTAAAAACCCATTACAACAGTCAATTTTTTTATACCCATTAAATACCTAATCAGGTCATTCCAAAGTCAATCAGAGGAAACATATGGATGACCAATATAACGTATGTGCCTATCATGATGCATGAACTTACACACCCGCTCTTGTTTCTTTGGGCCAAGAGATGAACCCTTATAAATCAATAACATCACATCCAATCATGCCACCCAGGGTGGAAATATCATACAACTAAAAATGAATGAAATAGAAAATCATTTACCACCCCACAAATCATGTATTTTCTCTTGAACATGGGGGTGCAAGAACCTAGGCATGAGTTCATTACCATGTTATGAAAAGATCATAGTCTCATGTTTACAATTCAAAATTTTTAGGAAAAATAATGACCTGGTCTGAAACCACATTGTTATATACCAAGAAAAAAAACCATTATAACTGGTTCCCTTAGTCGAAACATCACATAACCTTAGGTATGCCTCCCCGTATGGTAGAGGCTATTAAATAGCACTGTTGGTCTAAAAAGGAACATGGGGAGACTATAACCACATATGAAAGTGAATTAATAAGAAAAGTAACAAAAAAGATAATATAATCACATGAATAATAGTTGGAAAATATGAAAAAAACCCATTATCTGACCATGTATATATGCTATAACAAAACCTAATGAATACACTACATGTAATGAATTCATACAGTGTAAATCAAGACCAAACCTATCAAATGATTCAAAACCCCGATTTGAGTCCAAACCCAATCCATACATCCATGATCCAACCATACACCCCAAGTAAAAATAACATTAGGTTTTTGTCCTGAACATACACTTGAAACAAGTCGCATATGCTCAAGTACCCATGTCCCCTAGTAGCCTGAGAAGGGTGTGAGTACTACTCAGTAGGCCATCACCAATGGTATATAAATCAATATCTATTCTGTACCAAATGTTTTAAAGAAAAAAGTAAATTGGATAAAAATACAGCATGAAAAATCATTTACGTAGATGTCTAATATTCACTTTACCCATTAAATTATCTAGATTCAATAAACAATAATTAATTCATGTCACACTATGGGTCTAAGACAAGGAAAAAAAGGTGACACACTCATTTAATCACAAGTTATTTAACTAATCAAAACTCATTGTATACCCATTTCCACAGTTTTTTTAATAAATATTTGTCATTATAGTCATTTCATGCCTTAGGCTGTCCTCATTACTGAATTCATCATCATCTCAGATTCAATGGGTTAGGAATTTATATAATTTACAGTACACCCATATTTGATCAATTTCAATGCATAAGGGAAAAAACCAAGTCCATATCTTACTATGGAAAAAACATCACAACAACACATTATCCTCACCTCAGAACCTCATTCTGGGTGGAATTAAACCATTTGGGGAATAGATCATACATACCATTCCCAAACCCATTCATTTATTGGTTTAATTTAGAGCCTTGGTCTAACTAGACTGGTATGCATATAACCTAACATTAATAACCCACACTACCAAGCCATGTGCACCTTCTTCTTTTTCTGTTCACCATGTATTCCATTTCTCAACCAATGGAAAATAATAACAAAACGTAAAAAATTCAAAATTTAGTATTACATAAATCATTCTCCAGCCAAAAACCTTGAACAAGTTACCATCTAAATATCATTTCGCATTAACCCATTTACATGATACCAAATACTCCCTTATTCCAGGATATCAATAAAACAGAATAATATTAATCTTATTTAAAAAGAATTTATCATTTTCCAAGCTAAACCTTACCTTTTAAAACATATATACCATTATTAATAAAATCCCCATTATGTAATTAAATCAACTATGCATGTTCATCATTTATTTCAAATCAAAACTATGTTAAAATGACGCCATAGTCGTCGTGGGTAATATCTCACTAGTCTTTAGATAAATTCAATGACTATGGTCCTAAGAGACCCTTAAATCGTATTATGGCATAAAATAAAATACGGAATTATTATTTGAAGTCGTCTCAAAGATACCCTTTCAAACATGTAACATTTTCTTTGAAAAATAAAACATGAACAAGGACATTCATCTCCATTTAAAACCATCCAATACCACCATTAAAAAAATTTCATAAAAATGAAACACACCAATATTTCAAACCATATTTGAAATCCCTTTATAGAACCCCTTCTTGAAATCACTGTGAGGATGACACATACTTTTAAAATATCTATCACATTCAAATCCAATTTTCATTAATTACTAAAAAATTTGTTCAAAGACCCCAAAATCCCATCAAATAATTTCAAAACCCTTCAACCATGTACAAAACCAGGTATTTAAATTATTTCAATCAATCCATTTTTTACACAAGATTAAATTAAATTCTTACTACCCACTCTCTCTCATAATACCCTTATCTCTAGGTTTACTCAGTTGACTCACCAATTCCAGGGGTCTAGATTACCCCATGGGTAGCACTTGGATTGATCTCACATCATCAACGAATTCAATGGGGTCTGTGAAGTGTCTCAAAGCAAAATCTATAGTCCAAATCACTTTTGATAACCCAATACATAAAAATTAAACATGGAAGTGAAATAAAGAATCTGCATACCTACATAACACATCAAGTCAATGGGTTAAATCATAAAAACCACATACCACATGTCTATTGATGAACACTTTCTTAATATAGACCATTCATTCGAACTCAAAAACTCACTAAATCCAAATCATAATATCTAATAGATATGTAATGTTTTATGGATTAATATGATGATGATAGATTTTACATACCCTAATCTATAATATATAGAAATTAGGGGTGTTAGAGTCACCTGGGTCTTTGATTCGCACCCAAATGTGCTCTTAACTCCCATGAATAGAAGGAAAGGCATCCATGTAGGAGGTGGGGGATTCTGTTTTGTCACATATGGTAGAGTGTTATAATGGGAGGATAAATTGAGTGTGGATATAAAAATCTCATGATGGAAAAACAATGAATTTTTTAACATTTAATGGAGTGAACTTTTTACCAAATCATTTTTCCAAACCATTCATAATCTAATATATATCTGATGGTTGGTCGCACTGTTATGTGGAGATACCTACATTGTACACAAAAAAGTCTGATAATCATGTTCTTTCCATCCATCTAAAAATGGTTCCCATGATTCCTGGCATTCGGGGCCTGGTGCATGGTTTTCAATAATTATGTGCCAACCGTGTGAAATATGTTGTTTCGTCACTCTTCTCCTCTTTTCATTTCCTAAACCCCCAAAACACATTTAAAACTCTTAATTCACTCAAAAAATATTTCTCTAACCGTAAATGAGAGTTTACCAAAAAATTTAAACAAGTAAATTCCTTCACTAAAGTGTAAGATCTTACAAAATAACTCATGAAATTTTTTGAAGATGCATATTTTTTTCAAAGTCAAGAAGCCAAACTATATGTTGAAATAGATCTAATGAATGATCTAAATTAATCTTACACGTAACGAAAATGGATAAAAAATTATATCAGATTGTAACTATCATATTTGATACTTTTTAAAATGTTCAAAGTTCTTACATTGTGGTTTTTTTACACCATGGGTTATAGCCTATTTATTTGAAAGTGGTCATGATAATCCATTAATATAGATCTAAATGACCATTAAGTATATAGAGTTTTGTGGTAGACTAATTGGATTATATATATATATACATAGTAATTTCTATGAATTCATTGATATATTTTCATTTTGTAACGTTTTTATCTTATTCTCAGCATTAGAATGAAACCGAGATAGAGCAATTTGAATCATGAATATATAAACATAATTGGATTTTTGAAACAATTTTTTTCAACTCTAAAACACTTCCAAATATGTCCAAATATCATGCAAACAACTTTAATCACTTTAAATGCTTGTCATGTACTTAACATCACATGATAAACTATATTTAGTGTTAGGTTTAATACGATTATCTTTATTGAAAATATAATCCAACACATAGATATATAAACTTCTTTATTTCTTTAATTGGTATTATCTAGAAAAATACCACATGCTGGAGAATAATTTTTTACCTTGAGATATTAGTATCATCACTTTATTTACTCATGGTCTCAGTAATCTCCAATTTTTTATTTTATTATAATAAAAAGATATAAATCAATTTTAAGAACATCTAACTTAGCAATAAATACTTATTAAATTATTATAATCCATCTTATGTGAACGTTATGTAATAAAAAAAACATTGAAAAAAATTATCATGTTTTCCAGATAAGTGACTTTCATCATTTTCTTCATATCCCTTGATACCACTTGATTCAAACTTAGAAGCCCCTCCAAATTTTCACTAACATAACATAACTATCACTTGAAACTATTTAAAACATTTTTTTATAAAGATTCTCATAAAAAATGTAAAAAAATATCGCATTATGATTTATCAACATATACTATTTAATAAATCCGACTAATTATATTATCCATCTAATTAAGATATATTTTAAACATTAATTTTAAAGAAGTTTTTAAATTCTCCCAAATATAAATGATCTCCCCAATTGTGGAAACACTATGGAATAATCATCTTGAGATATTTATATTGTATTTCTTCTCATTTGATAATAATATCCAATGAACATGTGAGGTAGAGACCAACCCATTATACCATAACCATTGTTAGAAGATGTCTAATAGTTATTATGTAGAATACATGGTATTTTATTTTTTTCCCATTTTAATAATAGACACATTGATCATTCATGATCTTCTTGAATGCTGATTTTTTATTAGGAGTACACGTTTATTTCTATACTTATGAAGAATTACTTCTTAATGATTCTTATTATTATAATTTAATTATTATTTCTATATATATGAATTGTTTGTCCTAAAATTAATAAAAAAACATATTTTATCAATCATAGAAAAATCATTCTTTAGATATTACGTTTATACGTTTTTAGGAGACATGGTTTGACACTTATTTTTCACTCAATAATTTCCATTAGTGACACAATAAATTTATAATTCAAATTATAATGTTAATTCTTATTTACTATTACTCAAACTATAAATATGTTTCCATGAGTATGACTTCCACTCATCATAACACATGCAAATTTATATTTCCTATAAATAATAGTTACGGAATACCAATTAATTACCAATATAATAAAATTTAGAAATTATTATGAAATTTATTTTCAACACATCAATAACTAATGTGCTCCTAAATTACATCTTACCTTATATAATGATTAATGAAAAAATTATGATATTTTTTATTGACTGATCATTATAAAATGTCTTCAATGGTGTCATTGAATTTTTAACATTATTAAATTGATTCAAATATCATTTATTATTGGATAAGCATTAATGATCTAAAATCACGAGGTGATACCTCCATGATTTTTTGTGTGAAACCTCAAAAACAATAGAATTATAGTTTTATATAAATTTAATTTTATAATAATTTTTGTTATTATGATTCCTAAACAATTTTTTATGTAAAATAGTGATAATTTATTCATCAAAGTTACTCAGATAGTCACATTTCCAAAAAAACACCTTCAAATATTGGAACATGTTCTCATCTTTTACGACACAATTTTTGAATGTTTTTAAACATTTATTCATTGAATATAACAGAATAACCTTAAAACTTATTCCCATAACATTTATATTTATAGTCATGTTTTCAATTACACCATAATCATTTTGATATATTCATAAACCCTCTATATTGGGTCACCAAAAATTCTCTAAAAATGTAATTTATATTTCAAACTTCAACAAGTAAAGTGGATTTTAGGGTCAAAACACATAGAAAGATATATGGTTTTACCCATAATCAATAAAAAAATCCAAAACATAACACGAGAATTTTTTAGGAAGGTGTTAAAATGAAAATATTGGATAAAGTGAGTTATATGGTCCTATATTTCTAAAACCCTTCCCTTGTGAATTTTTCCTGATTAAATGTTTCAAGATTAATATTAAACAATTATTCGTTTTTAATTTTAAAGATAAATTGGTGGAACAAAATTTATTTTTTATTTTTATTTACCCTTACATAACTCATACCCCCCATCTAGGTGTTTCTATGTTCGGTCATGTAAGAATCGTCCTTTTTTTCTTCATTTTGTGTAAAATTACATGAGAGTTTCTAAATCTCTCATAAAGGGATTTTACTACTCTTGTGAATATTAAATTGTTACTCTTAATATTTCATAAATATAAATTGTTATCTATGTATGGGTAGTCAATTTTTCCATAATTGGGTTGTAACATAGTCAGATAATGGTAATGATGCATTTATAAACCTCAAATTATGTTTTTTTGTTCCTCATGTAATGGTAGTTAGTTCCATAATTATATTCTATAAAATGTTCATAATCAAATGTAATGGTTCTCTATAATTTCTAATACTCATTTCAGCATAGATTTTATTAAAAATTTAAAACCATGTAACCATTACGTAACAAGTATATTTCACATTTGGGTAGCGTATTTTTCATAAAATGTTGTTATATCTTTCTAAATCATTCTCTACATAAATTTAAATAAAAAAACTAAAATAAAATGGAAATCAATGGTTTTTTGAATCGATTGATAAGATATTCAATTAGATCATTAACATAAAATATTATTGACATTTAATATGGATAATGCCTGGAAATTAAAAAAGAAAATAAATTTAATGGTAATTTAATAGAATGTTCCGTGATATATTTAATGATTTATAATGAATCTATATTATTTATGAAAATAAGATATATGTATCCCATTAATCTATGAATTCAGTCAATCAATACCATAAAACCAAATATTGTTGATCGCCTCTTGAAAATATTTTACAATTCATCTAATGATTCATATATGTTTATCATATAACATGTATCTCCCCCCCCCTCTAGTTCTTGGCATAAAGGTTTCATGGAGCCTTTTTTCATGTAATTGACCTATTTCCTATACTTTTTTTCTACATTTGTGTTAAACCATTATATATTTTTTTATACAAGATAAATGGAATTAACCATTAGTATGATAAAATCATGGAATATGAAAAAAAATGAGAAGGACTATTATTTTAGGATATGATTTATATTATTAGTTGGAACTAATTACATAATATTAATCATAAATAACTGACTATTATTATTATTTAAATGAAAATATTTTATTTTTAGATAAAATAATGATTGATAATATATCTAACTATGATTAAAATACTTTGATATGACATCATTTTACATGAAGAGTTGTTACATTAAAAATATACATGCCAAGGATTGTAATAGTTTAGTGACTTTGGATACATGGAAAACAATATTCTATCAAGGTGAAAGATCATTAAAATAACCCATAATGATCTACACCTTTAATAATTATACCTAAAACCATTCTTAGTAACCTAGAGAAAGGAAACATTCGAAAGGGGTGAGATAAGATGCACAGTAATAGTAACAAAATGTAGAAGAATAACATGAAAAAATGGTATAGAACTTTAGAAAATCATTAGAAGATCATACATTGGATTTTCGAGATCATATTAAAGGTATGGTATTTGTAAGACATGAATCATAACGAAATAAACAACATAATTCATGAAAGCATATAACATGAATAAAACATTGAATTGTGGAGAACACATAACCATATAATATTTTTAACATGTGAGTGTATAAATAGGTTCACTCATTAGGATGAGGACATGAGATCAGGACATCACACAAACTTATGAAAATGAAACCAAGTCCATGCATAACATTGTGAACATGTATTATAGTACATGAATAGTAGTCATGGAATCACTGCCAAATCCATCATAGTAGTTTGTGTTCACTCCCTATACCATCTTGGTAGTCATGGTTCACTCCAATTGCCATCTTTGTAGCATGATTTCACTCCTCATACCATCATGGTTTTCATGGTTCACTATTATGGTCATCTTATTCGCATGCGTTGACTCCACATACCATCTTGGTTGTCATGTATCACTCCCATGTCCATATTAGTATCATGACTTCACTCCATAGACTATCTTAGTAGACATGGTTCAATCCCATGTCCATCGTTGTAGCTTGAGTTCACTCCTCATACCATCTTGGTAACCAAGTCTCACTTCAAAGACCATCTTAGTTTATCTCATTAGAAATAAATTGATACCAAATGCATTGGAGTGAGATATTGGTCCCACCCATCTCATAGTGAAATCTTACATATTTGTTCCATAGAATCATAAAAAAATAATATCTAAACCCATGAAATGAAATGGGTTTCATTAACATGTAAATGTATCATAACATGTGGAAAATATTCATTATCAACAATCATTTCATCAAAATAATAACTCATGAAAGTGATACATATTTCATAAACATATAAGCTATGAAAGAGAAACTGAATTCATAAAGACCATGCAATTAAGAAAACCCATACATAATAATGTTATTAATGTATCCATTAGATCATTTCCTAGAAGAGAATGACTATCATAAACCAATTTCATCTTTGATTTAATTTTTTAGAGATATCATTCAAGTTATTGGTTGAGGAAAATATCTTTTCTTATTTGAAAAAAAATTACTATATAAAACCATTTGATAATAATTTTCATATAAAATACCATAAAAAATATAAATAAGAATGGAAATCATTTGAAAGCTATTTTCCTTTAAAATATATAAAATATGAATCAAAAAATTTTGAAACCCATTTTCATTTAAAAGTGAATATTTACAATGAAATCTCAAAAACATTTTTAAAATCATTATTATTAATAACTTAAAATAGATGTGTATTTATTTTTGAAGCGATTTTTATTGATACATTTAAAAGAAGATGAAAATATTTTGAAAGCCATTTTCCTTGAAAACAAATAAAATAAGCTTGGAAAAAATTTTAAAACCATTTACTTGGAAATATATAATGAAGAAATATTTATTTAAAAATCAACGTATAAACATGAAATGAAATATTCAATGGTTTTATAGAAGATAAATCATTACAAGTCATATAATGAAAAAGGACATTCCTTTGGGATGGTAAAATTGAATGAAAAATGGTTCATTCATAAAGTGTCAATAATATTCCTTTGAAAACATTGGAAAAATGAAAAAATGGTAATAATTTCTTTTAATTAACTTCTTATATTAGTAAAATATTCTTCTAATACTTTTGAGAAATCATGGTTTTGAAGGTACATAGATTTCTGATCGAAGAGAGGGTATTGTCTGGATTTCACAATAAAAATATATTGACTATAATATTTACATCGAGTAATAAATGGTACAAATAAATTAATATATCATGAATTACAATTTAATAATAAAATTATTGACTTTATTGAGATATTTATCAAATTAATACATCAAAGGGAGAAAAAATGTAAACAATCTATAAAAGTTATGAGATTGTCTCAATAAAATCTTATAACCTGGAAAATTTGGTTAATGTTCTCTATGTAAGAAAATGAAAATTAAATGAAAATTAATATATTATTAAAATTATGATAATAATTATATAACTATTAAAATTTATGTACACTCCCATCAAAAAAGGTTTTTATGTGAATATCAAAACACGAGTCTCGAAGAATGAAAATTGAGGCAAACCATTTTTACCGATTTGGTGACATTTGAAACACAACACCTATGAATGAAATGTAATATATTGGGTTTGATAATACCCATAAATTTAATAATATTATACATATAGTAAAGCCATTGTAATTACATGCACCAAACAAAAATATTGTCTGGCGAACATACCATGTATCTCATGAAAATAAAAAGTGAGTTGAAATTTCATCACCTTGTGTATTGCCTCTCATTGTGCTATTTAATGCCACCTATATAATAAATATAAAAATATTTTACATATTTTACAGTAACATATTATTAAATATAATACCATATATGGTTTTATTATGACTCTATAGTACCTCTTGTTAACCATCCTATAATATGGTTTCACTTTTGGTAATATTCTATTTGTTTTTTGTGTGTGTCTTAATTTTTAATATTTTTGTTACTTAAAATTATATCATGATTAAAAAATTAAAAACATTATATGAATATATATTATATATTTTTAATGTTTTTTATAAAAATCTATATAATATATAAGTATGTAATAGAATACACGGTTCTGGGAGACGGTATGTCGTATGTACACAAGAACGTTATATTTGTTTAATTTTTGTGTTGAGGGAATTAAAGTAAAAGACATATATGTAAATATATATATATATATATATCATTAATAATTTCTCATTATGATATCATATATATCATATATATTCACTAAAATAATTTTTAATACAATCCACATTGTGTTTGAATGTATCATATTGCTTTTAGGGTCGGTAGTGTACACATCCTCAAACGAAATTATTGTAGATACATAAGATGAAAAGCATAAAGATATGTTCCAAATAAAAATTATATAAGAATAAATACATTATAAATATAATATATATCATATATAAATATATTTTCCATCAAATTTTCCACCATGATCGGTGGTAATGGAAAAATAAACATTCATCTTTTCGTGAGGCAGTAGTTCATTGTACATAGAAACAACATTGTCTTTACCCATTAACTGGAGGTGTGTAAATGTGTAGGATGAAAAATTTATATAAAAAATACTTGTAAGTTTTTGATACATGTATTTTTATATAATCAGAGAATAAATAGATTTGTAGGACTGGAGAAGGAAAATATAAGAATGTACTTGACGGAAGATGTTACCTCTTAATTAGGACAATCCTTTTGGCTTGTGCCAAAAGGCTTCCTTGGATTTAACTATGACCAAGGGAAGGATTATAAGAGGAATTTGGCATTACTAGGATGTTTATTGGGAAGTTATGTTTTTTATCTTTTGATGTTTGAGCTTTTTGCAGAAGTTGGAGAGGTGGGGGCTTTTTATAGGAAATGAAAAGGACTCACTTGTAATTTTTGGAAACAAGTTTTTTGTACACATTTCATACCTAAAAATACCATAAGAAACCAAAAAACTCAAAAATGATAGTTCTATGGCCTTAATATGGACTTAAAATTGCTATTTTACAAGTGGATAGATCATTTGGACCTTTAATTTTAACATTTAGACCCTAATTAATCTTAATTTGGCTTTAATCATTGTGATTAATTTTAAACACTTTTACTAATAAATTGTTTCAAAATATAACTTGGTCTTGTTGGGATATAAATATTATACTAAAACCAATTATTTATGTATATTTTTCAAAATTTAAATCACAGAAATGAAAAAATTATGATTAATTCTAATCCTGTAGACTGGAAAAAATATCTGGTTTTTTTTTGTAGAAAAATGTTCAACAATTTGATAAGATTTTGTATTCAATTTTGAAGTGAAAATTATTGTAATTAATTAAATTTTATTAATATATGTTATATTTGTATAATATTAACTTAAAACAAATTTATAATATCCTTTATGGTTAATGATTATTTAAACAAAAAGATTCTTTTAACTAAAAAGTATAATTATTCACTATTCATAAAAAACGATGTTTCTCAGAAAAATCCAAAACATTAACCATATCATTATTTTAATATCATGAATTCATTAATTAAGTTTATTTTAAATACTATTATAAATATTTTTATAAAATTTATTTTAAAATTAAATTAGTTTAATTCAAGAAAATAACATTTTTTACATAAAAATGACATTACAAAAATTCATATATTTCATTATCAATATGTTTTATTTATATAAAAATTTAAATAAAAATAATTAACTAGTAGTTATGACTACTAATATAATAAATTTTAATTTCTATGTTATCATTATATAATTTTAATTATTATATAAAAAATATTATTTTTAGAAACTCAGTGTTTTGTACATCAAACAGGAACTTGATGTTGTTTTTAATATATGAATAGTCTTTATCCATGTTGGTGTTGCATGTAACATATTACAAGTGGGTTATATGTAAAATGAATATTTGACTTAGCGAAATTATATATATAAATGAAAAATTAATTTAATTGGGAAAAATATATTTTTGACCATAATAATATTTTATTTTTTATTCAGTAAGATTTCATATTCATTTATAATGAATTGGTAACCTATGAATTCATATTATATTGTGTAAACCATATATTTTCATAGATTATATAATAATATTCATAACCACTAATTTAATGTTAATTTTTATCTATTTATATTAAATAATCCTGTTTTAATAATATATTATTGTTTGGTAAACCACAATCTTTCATTTTACACAAGTCCAAAAAAATGTCATTGTTGCGTATAACGAAAGCTATCCTCGGTGTTCTTTGTAGAGAAAGACAATTTTTATGTTGTTTGTATTTCACAATTTTATTTTTCTATATTACTGAATAAAACATATTGATTTAATATAAAATATATTATATTTCATTGTTCTATGAAATGTAGAATATCAAATGATTAAATTAATTTGAAAAAATAATTTTCAAAATCATTTGTTGTTACATTGTATGCCCTTAAAATTAAATTCACCCTAGAAATTTTCATGCGTTATCAAAGGATTTATACATGAATGTTTAATTAATAGAATCACACATTGTAAAAATGTATACAAAAACATAAAATAAAAAGGGGATGATGGAACAATAATGGTTTCAAATTCTAGCATATAACTAGGTTTCCATACAAAAATACATCTGTTGGGAGTGATGATTAGACATGTATTAAAAGAGTAAAAATTTATTGGGACTGATTGAGTTCATCAATCATAGAGAATTTAATAATAAACGAAATGTTGAGGGCCTTAAATTCATAAATATGTGATGACTTAAATGGAAATAGGTTCAACAAAAATTATTGTATTGGGACAACACAATCTCACATTTGATCATTATCCATTTATTGAGTAATTCATTTATTTATGAAGAAAAAAAACAATCTTTCATTGTGCTTTTAGATAATCCAAAGGGATAATACAATGTACCACACATAGTTGGTAAATATGGGAGGATATGGTATCCAAATATACATCCTCAATAACCTGGATATTTTGGAAAACCATGATAACGCAAAAAAATTAGTATGTCGGTTAGGTAATCTAACTAATGTTATGTGAATAATGAAATCACAAGGAAATAAATCATAAATATATACCCCACACCAACTCTTCCTATAGGACCTACACCATTAAATCCTTATTATAACCCACAACCATCACCACACTAAAATAACAACACACACCACCACCATATCCATTAATAATGGAATCCAACCCCAAATTTCCATGTTAAAACCCCCCAAAAAATCATTCTGATATTCTCATTTCAACCAATAATTTAACATTTCAAACCTTATTTGTTATCAACCACTATAAGATCATTATGTTGTTCAGTTTTTATGTTTAACTATAGACCACTCATGTAGACACCCACATTAGCTCATTCTATTAGTCATTTAATTTCAAAAATTATTCATTTAATTTTAATAATTATTCATTTATTGTATGGTGCCTAAGTATTTGTCCCATGATCATTCATTATTACCAGTTTAATCGTTTTGAACCCATTCTATAGACATAAGGAATATAAATAAATATCCCCCCAACACACAACCATTCAACCCATCAATCTCTATACCACCCATGAATCAAACCAACACCACACCTCTACTATCACACATCAACACCCATTACATCTCTTCAATAAAAACAAACCAAGAAGTCCCCTATACCTAATTAATAAATCATCCTCAATCAATCAAGACAACACCACACTCTAAATTTAAAATATTCAAACAATAAAACAAATACAACAAATTATAGTAAACACATTAGATTTTTACAAATAATTTATTTAAAATATCCCTTTATACAAATCCTTTATATTCATTGAGAATCACATACATGGGAAGGAATCAAATAATTTTATCTTTACAAATCGGATTCATTGCTATTTAAAATAATTATTCCTTTTATTGAAGGTGATATTTTCATCTCAATTTTTGAAATAAATAATTTTATCATTGCTATAATGAAAATATATTAACAAAATAAACAACCAAATCATCATCATTAAAAAATAATAAGAACCCCACAAAGCCCATGTAAAAAGATTCCCTTTCTTATTTTTCTTGTTTATTCAAGATTATTGTCTTCCATTAAGTCAAATATTTCAATCCAAGTATGAAAATGAAAGACATTGAAACTCTAAAACTATCATAATAAATGTAGAGTTATTAAATCACTTACCTGTATAAGATGTTTTGAAGGAAACACCACAAAAAATGAATGAATTTGGGATCAACCAAAATTGAACTCATTAAAAACTACATTGGGACCAAACCCCAATAGCACCCTTTCAATCAAAAACAAAACCTCAAAAAAATGTGAAAACTCTCCATAGTAAAACCCTTTAAGGATAAATAGTAAAGGAAGATGGATGAGGGGGAATATAATTACCTTAACACAAAACAGTTTAATCTTAAAAAACTATGAGGTTCTAACCGTCAAAATAGATGTATATAGTGTAAGGGGAGTGTATTTGGATAGTAAGGGATCAAAGGAAGAGAATAGAAACTACACCATGGAATTGTGGACGCTCTATTAATAGAAGAAGAAAAATATACCCCCACAATGTTGTTTTGATTTCTAAAATGTTTATAATGTCCTTTAGTAAATGGAGTTCAAATTTTCAAATTTTCAAACCCCAAACATGGTGTATTTTTTATCTATTTTAATATAATTGGATCAACACCAGGCTCTATTCCACAAGGTCGATGATGTTGTTTCAGATCCTTAGAAGTCCAACATATAAATTTCCATAATATTGGTGAAACACCCACTCTATTTCACCACAACATTCCCAATTATATCACTAGAAATATCGTTCTATATATTTACATTCCTCCCTCGGGAAACCCAAATCATCCTTTACTACATTCCTATACACCATTCAGTCTAGACATTTTTTACCTCCCTGTTTTAATTAGGAGAAATCCCTTAGAATTCATTAGTTCTTTATCATTGACAATGTAATTATTCTCATCCACATTTCTTATACAGAATTTCTCAAGATTATACACCCACCACTATGGGAGTTTCAAATCCCATGGTGAACTATAATTAAAAAATGGAATGATCTCTCCAATAAATCTACAAAAAAACCTAGTATACACTTCATAATGATCTAAAAAAGATTCCCCATGGCCAATAAAATTATAATCACCGTGGTGTGGTGACCCACAAGAGAGAAAATACTCAAGTATAAACTTTATAACTTCTCCAAACAACTTACCACCATTTGCAGAAACCAAAAATCATAGAATAAAAATTCAAGAATTTCTAATTAATTACATTAGATTAATATATAATTATTATAATCCTCAATAAAGATAACTAATCCCAAAAGAAAAACTATACATACTACGAAAGACTTATACTGCACTAGATACCTTTCAAATGAGATGACACCATCAACCAAAAAAAATAAAAAAAATGGAAGAAAAACATCTATGAATCATATTCCCTTGAACTCTCTTCAAAACAACCGTACCTCCATAGAACTTAAACCAATGTTATATATCACCCACACATGACCTTTTCCAAATGGTAATTGATCTCAACTAGTTACATGTTGAATATCTCATCATCCTCACTATCGGTATCTCACCAATATATGACTTAACATAATCATAAATATACTGATAATTTTTTTGACATGGTAAATGTGTTAGATCCTTTCCAGGTAAGAAGGGAGATTCCCCCAATATTCCACCTCACCAATATGTTGTGCCTCCACAAAATGGCTGATAAACTGAAGAGAGATCCTAAAATTCTAGTTAAACCCCTACTTAACATTATGATAGAAATCTCAAAAGAACACATGGTCAATGTACATGAATTTTAAATAAAATTAAATTTCATTTAGATACAAAAGATGATAGTCAAAATACGCTACAATACATTATCAAATCATTAGAATATTTAATTTTATTCTATGAACCACATCAAAATCAAAGATCTATAAATGAAAAACCTAAATCCAATGAAATATTGAACTATAATTCAACTCTTATAATTCCATCCATGCCAGTTGATTAGTGAAAAATATTTCTCATAGACAACTCATCCTATGTCATATGACACACCCAAGATCAACCAATAATAAAATATTCTACCATATCCTTCAGCATTTGGATGGTCCACTCTATCTTCCCATATTTATGTGGATGGAAGGCAGTGATATGGTTAAAATGAGATCTAAAAACAATTACTCATATCTAGATTCATGAAATGAAATGAGGATCTTGATCTGAGATGATGACTATATAGTAACTTTGAATCTATACCACCTCATCCACTTACTACTACACTAATAATACCAGTGCAATCAACTACATAGTTTTTTGCATTTTGGTCAACCTAATAAACTGATTAATGATCACCCAAAGAGAATCGCATACTCCATATGCTTATGGTATACTATTTAAAAAATGAATTGAGATGCCCCATTATTTCCACTAGGGAACATCCAATGACTACAACAAACCACATGGGACATGATGCTCCATGTTCACATACTGATAAAATAATATCTATGATATTAAATATTTCAATAACCATTTCATCCAAGAAAACCTTATATAACACCTCAAGTTAGCATAAAACATTTCCAAACACGGATTCACTACCACCACAGAGCTATGGAAGAAATAATGAACCTCCTAAATCCCCCCAATTGGAATAAATTTCTCCCCTGAAACATCATATAATGTCATTCATCATATGAAAACTTCTACAGATAATTGTCATGGATGAAATATGATCATATCACCAGACCTTTGACTCTAATCATTGAGACAACTACAACAATTGTAACAATGTGGATTATAATTCCATCTTAAATATGAAACCACTACCATAAGCATCCTATAAATTTAGTCACATCCTCACAATCATATCTATCTCTCTCCATGAATATATTTACTCCGGAACAACCTATCCCCATTAATTTATACATATCACATCTACAACTACAATCCCCTTACAAATGGTGTTTGAGTTCTCAATATCATAATCCTATAGAAACATCCTCTACACCTATGGTTTCTAATTTTTATCATGAAGAGGGAAAAAATATATAAGGAACATGTAAGCTATATAAATAACAAATCATTCACTTATGAGGTTGTATTTCTACAGATATATAGGAAGAAAAACATCCACAATATTGAGATCATATGTGGAATAGTAAATATCATTGGTAAATTATTTCCTATACCCATATAATATCAAATCTATCTTAATAATTATAACACAACATAGGTTTATATGATAAAGATTATATAACACCTCAAACACCTCTCTCACTTTTGGAAATTAAGCACATGAGTACTGATCAGCCAATCATTTAAGTAGTTCAATGTTTCATCGAACTGATTTGACTATACAAAGGCATGGAACTTCATATTAGAAGATAAAAATAGTCCCATGACCCATGATTATTAATATATGAACCTCTTATAAAATCCCTTTATACTAAGGAAACTATTGACTTATATAATATTATTGGGTGCAACATTAGAAACAACAACCTCAATCATTTATGGACCTACTTCCACTCCCTATTGTGACACCACATACCTCCAAATGCGCACCTCCCCATCCAAAAACTATACATGTACATCTTTTAAAAAATTTTATGGTTTTGATGAACTTGAAGAATGGCCATAATGTGATCACAATAATCATCCTCTTATATAAATTATTTGATGATTTCTTTGAGGAACACCACCTAAAACATAACTTAGAACTCATGGATCCCAAATTTTATGAGTCCAATGATCACGGTTGGAGGATTCATGAATCCTATTGGATTAGAATAAACATGAAGTTCCCATATTAACACCTAAAATATTCCATTTGGAATTATTTTTATTTTACACTCATCTAATGGTATCCAGACCATAGATAAATTTTTTAAAACAAGCTATCACCCTTCAAATGTTCAAACAAATAATTAATCATTATAATAGAGTACTAGTTTTGGATAGTCACATGATTCGAACATTTTTAGTTTATACATAGTAATATAATAACATCCTCTTTCTTGGAAGACAACACACAAGAACCTCTTAACAAAAAAATGGTCCAGATAAAGCCCTTCAACATTTGGTAATCAACTTGAATTCTTAACTCTTATAGCTCATACGGTGGAATGTGATAATTAGATATTTAAATTGAATAACCATAGTGATAAAAATGTCTCTCAAACCTGATATTGTGTTGAGGAGGTTAATAAATAACCACCTCAGGAAAAACATGTGGAAACTCTTTTATAAAGTTATGAACCTCCACCACATTTTCTTCTATGAACCCAATGATAATGTTACAGACTAGGATAACAATGAATTTTAACATATATTAAATATCAAATGCTATCAGATTCCTATGAACACTTCATGTTTTCCCACTTCATTAGATAACTCAAATATCATCATGATGAAATTGATAACATCGCGGGCAATTTATAATAAGTCGAATACATGAAAAATACAATATATTGGTATTTTAGGTATAATAATATGCAAAAATAACTTATGATTCCCCATTATTATCTCTAAATCTTTGTATATATCAAGATGGATCTTCTATACCCCAACTATAATACTCAATGTATAGGGGACCTGAAAGCCTCTCTACAGTATGTCCTACAATGAAGTCCAAGGCAGGTGAAACAATGGAGTTCGATACTCTAGAATAAAAAAGCGTGATTTTTTTTAATAAAATAGAAAAATATAATCTTGGATGATATCATGACCATCTAGTAGTATCACTTCCTTAAAATTATTTTTACACATCCTAAATGGATAACTAGTTTATGATGATTACCTCCATATCTATTTTAATCTTTTTGTCTTTTAGGGTGAGGGGAATAATTTGGATTCCATTTTCTGATTTCATATCCACTCAGAAGATCATAATTTGGTTAATCCTTATGTTTTTATGGCCTTTGTACAATGACTAATATTGTGGCTGATAATGGATATATCCTTCCTACCCATGTTGCTCACCAATAATGGTCAAACATATAGACTAGAGATGTCCATGATCATCAAATGAAAATTAAATATAAGAAAACATCCCAGTGGGGGAATGGGATCTACCTGGAAAATGGTAATGGGGGTATAAAACTATTGATGACCACCCTATGGTACATAAAACCATGACTTTTCTAAAACCTATAATCCACTACCAACGTCCCCTTTCCTGGATGAACCCAAATGGTTCACCTCTCAAGAGTACCCTGGAAGATCATGCATCCTCCAATAACCTATGTATTAATCTTTACCTCTATATATGAATGTAACATAAATGGGTTAATATATATTGAATAACAAGTCACCAACCCACCACCATGAAAAAATATATAGACTCATTCACTAGAAACATATTAGGGGTAATTGGAAGAATCTCCTCAAACCTGATTCCATGATACTACACAGTCAACATCCCATGATGATGTGGGGGAAGCTCTAATTTCATTATTTTCAACATCATTTTTGATCGAAACAACCCTTAGAACTACCTCTGAAAATCATCCATCATGACTTTTACCTCCTTTTTATCCTTGATTTAAATGATTAACCACAAGTGTGCTACTCCCCAAATCTAATTGATTAAAAATGGAAACAAAAAATCCGTAGTATCTTGGATCAAACAAAATTCATTATCAGGATTCCAAATCCATCAATATTACTATCGATTAGATATAATTCACTAATACTAATCCATGCCTTTCTGTTTTAATTGGAACTCTGTCTTACTCCATAGATCATCCTTTACAACTTGATCAACCCTCCTATCACCGACGGGGTCATCTTACTAAACTCCACAAACCCGAATCATATATAAATGATGAAAAATCATCATCTATTTACAAAAGAACTAAATTAATTTTATCAAAATTATTAAATATATATAATCATGTTAATTTCATTATATTCATTGAATTCTCTAAAATCACTTCATATGAAACACATGTGAAACCAAGCATTTTGCAGGTAACAAGCCTAGATCACTAGTCAACATGCACAAAAATTTCACTTGACCATTCATAAAACACCTCATCATCACATCAGATCATAGGGACCCCCAAAATCTAGTTTATAAGATGGTATACGTGGATTATTTTATGCACCATGAACTACTATATCCATTTTCTAACAATTCCATGCAATACTCGCTAGTGACTAACTATAATATGCATATTATCTCTCAACTAAAAGCATTGATATCACATGTTCATTACCCTCCACCACTGGTAACCCATCACTGGATTGAAATTATGATGTGAGTGACCCCTAAGGCCTTCTAATAATAATACACAAGACATAAACTACCACCAATGATATATAAAAAACTAATGTGAAGAATTTATCCCTTATAAATAATAAAAAAAATAAAAAAAAACCATTGTTGAACAATATAATATAAGTAATCCAATATCTATAATATTTCTATAATGAAAAAACAATGTCAGAAAAAATAAAAAACTGATATATAATATAAATAATCCTTGTATGTAGTTGCTCCACACACAAAAACTTGAGCTCCAAGATAGTATTGTCCAACCCAACCACCAAACTTACCTAAAAAACATAAAAATTTGTTGACATATATATGAGGAAATTAGAACATGTATACTCATTATAATCATTCATTTTAACCCTTAGTAAAAGTTGGATGATTCATACTAATTCTCCAGTGAACCAATAGTATAAAAAACCAATACTTGGCAGGTAAGATTCCACCCAGCCTCACTAAGACCCACTGACATAGTATTTCATCAAATAATAATAAATGATTTTAAATAATTCTAAATAAAGTTCCCCACAACCACTTCAACACTGATTTTACTCACTCGCACCCCAATGTAAATTATTTTTTTCTCACTCCCTCCAACAGCTATGGAAATATATGTTGCAACCCTACCAACCCCAACCACATATAGGATATAACATCAAGTTTACTATCATTTCAACCATACCATGACAACAACAATACTATAATAAACAGTACAATATTTCTCATTGTTCCTTATCTACTGCCATATCCCATGTATCTAGTGCAATAGCGTAATATGAAAATGATGAACATAAACCATATTCCCCCCAACGAGCAGGAACGACCCCAACCAGGACTCACCACATCATCCATAAAACTAATCATATGTACCAAACATTTTAAGGAAAATATAAAAATGTGGTATTCAAATATATTTTCTAACCAACATAGTTATTAAGAAAAACACTCAAAACCAATAACATTTGGGAATCATTATGTTTATTAGACCTAACTAGGGTTTCTATTGAAAGTATAAGGAAATCAATTATATATATTCTACTAAAAAGTACAACCTACACTTTCTGAACCATTAAAACCCAATCTAAACCCATAATCACCGCCTCAAAAATATCTCCACGTACCCCACCATTGCTTCCATCTATAATGAAAACCTAGACCAAAAAACCAAATTAAGAAATTTAAAAACCTCTCATTGATTCTTGTTTCAGGACATCAATAAAGCATTATAGACATACAAATTATTAACAACATTAATCTCATTGTGTCATTAAAATTCCATATTTAATGTCAATCCACCAATTTAATCACCCACATTATTTATAATAATTTATCATTTCATTTCATGTATTATTAAATTCATTTCAAAAATTAACAATTTCATTTACAATAAAGACATATTCACTTCCATCCTCATCCTTATTAACATTTTTCTATTCTAAACTAAATCCCCTTGATATCAGAAATCTAAAATACCATCCCCCAATATATGTGTATCCAACACATCAATCCTAATACAAATAATTCCAAAAAACACCACATCCCAACCATTACATGTAAAAAAATAATTTCATCCCATTAACAACAAAGAAAATCTAAAACCCCTTTCCCTAATGCATAACACCTACCTAATCGCATAAAATTATACCACCCACCAAATTCACAAAAGAAACAGAATCACAATAACCAATACAGACATTACAAGAATATACATTCAATTATTACAATCGATTCAGTTTAAAATTATATTTTATCTTTCATTGATATATCACTTTTATGGGAAGTAAATAAATAAATTCATCTTCACACAGCTAATTGATTATTGTCATAAAATGAATAATACTTTTCTAAAATATGATTTAAACCACTCAATTATAGTCTGATACTATTTAATCACAATACCAATCAAAATTACTTAAAAAAAATAAACAACTACTTCATCATCATTAGGAAATAAAAAAACAGAATGCTTATGTGAAAATATATCCATCAATTTTCAATAAATTTAGTATTATTTATTATCATTGATTAATAATAATATTACCATAAATATTAATAAAACATAGTCATGCAACCTTCATAATTTACATAGTTAAGTGATAATTCAAGAATACTCATCCTTGATATGAAATTCAATAGGGAACATTGCATAAGAATTGATGAATCAAAGGTAATCCACAATTAAACTCAAATTATACCATAATAGGGCCAATTGATAACAACCCACCAATTAACAACACTCAAACCTCATACCTAAAAATTAATAAAATTAGAAAATAAAATATAGAAAATTATAAAGAGTATGTGGGAAATAAGAAATAGAAGAGAGTTACCTTGATCCAGGAGACATTAATCCTAATGAATAATTATATTTAAAACATCATGATACATTGTTGGAGGGTAAAGAGATGGTCAATAGTTGTCTTGGGATCCAATGAAGAGATACAAAATTGAACTAATGAATTCCAGACCCTATATTAATATTCCAATCCGAAAATACCTTCCCCATAGAATTGTGTTATCCAAAATTATCTCAATTGACCCAAATCAATGTAGATTTAATTTTAGATATTTTGAACCACGTAACATCCCACTTCTTCAAAAAAAAACATTATCTCTATCATGCCATGCTCGATGATGTAGTATATGTCATTTGAACTCCAAGAAGGATTCTATAGTTTTGTTATGTCATAGGGAAAACATCAACCCAATATCTCTTCACCATAATTTTTTTTATATCACTATGAAATCCATCTCATCGTTTTGATTCATCTATCACACAAATCAAGATTTCAATGATGGATTGAAACCATTCCCTTTACTCCGGGAATTTTACTCCTTCGCATTTTTTGATGGTATTATTCCCTCAGACTAAAACAAAACCATTCACTTAACCTTAGTATTGATTTTATACCTTTTTCTCACTAGGAAATTCTTCTACCAACACACATACCACCAAATTTTTTCAAACCATATAGGGAATCATAATCCAAAACATCAAACTACCCCTATGAAAACCCTAAAATTCATGGTTTAATATAATATAATTCCTAACCCGTAAATTCATGGGAAACCGAGTCCCTAGATCCTTATCTGGAAAACATCCATATGGATAAAACTCAACTCTTTACCTTAGACTATCTCCAAACTCCCTTATTATTCCCCCTCACCTAGATGTCAAAGAAGAATTGGATGATAATTTTTGGGTTATTACATGTCATTTTTCAAATTTAATTACTACCTTACATTTATAGATTTAATAATTTTATTAAATAAATAAATATATTATTCATAACTTTATTTTAATCATGTAAAGACAAATTTGGTTTTATATTAATTATAATAGTAAAGAAGGGCCAAAGTAATTTTAACCATCTAAAACATTCATATTGTGATTCCTTTATGAGTTTTAGTCTATTTTATACCACCCATCAAACATTATAAAAAAATAATTCACGAATAATGAGGAATAAATAATTATACAATTTTAGAGACTATATAATTATTAAAATGTACATCTGAGAATCATAAAAATACCTTATAATTTTTAGGGTAGTTGAATAAACAACCTCGAGTGTCTGATTTGAGAAAAATGTTATGTAATAGATAAATTACATATAAAAATAAAAAACCATATTCTAATAAATACACATGAAAAACATTCTGAAAAATTAATTTAGAAAAATTATTATTTTTTTCAACATGTTATTTATAAGTTCCAAGTTAGTTGACAACTAACATAAGGGAACTTCTAAACCACCAACTTACATTTCATATTATGTTTTTTCTCTCAAGAACATGCTTTATGTATTTATTCTTATAATGTATTTATTTGATATTCTTCATATATATTCATCAAATATATTCAAATTATATCATTACATTCATTTTGAAGGATATACAATATTTAAGGTTCATATATTATTATATATCCATTAATTGTAAATTACATTTCTCATATGGGTCATTTGATGTTTTCTATTCAAATTATATGAAATTGATTAAGTGATTTCATTATCATCAAAGGTAATAACCATGTTCTAAAAAAATATCCATAATTATAATGTTATATTTCATTTAACATTTTAGTTTCCTAAAACATATAAATTTTATATGGGTTGTAAAAAATAAATTCATACATTAAAATGTATCTCGATATGTTTTTTTATGGATGCTAAAAATTACTGAGTCCATTTTTCTTTGTTATATTTTAAATAAAACTAAATATGTGTTTTTATAATATTAATCATTTTATAATTTTTCATTTATTCAATGGACATATTTTTAAATATGGTCATGTAACGAACTAATGGAAACCGAAACACATCATATATAGAGGTGGTAACCCATCTATAATAAGGGAAATGATTTTATTTTAGAATTAAACCGAGGGGTGAGTAAGATAATTGATATTTAATTGATATAATAATGTTTCATTATATATAGATACTGATTTCATTATATTATTCTGGGTTACAATCATTTAAATGAGGTATAAGTAAAAATCATAGAAGGAATCGATTATAGAAAATTATTATTCCTTTGATATCCTCCTCCAGATAACAGATGAAGCCTTATTAGATAAGAATTTTTGTGACCCAAGAACCTCAAGTATGTGAGAATGATGGTTGGGGAGTGTGTCATAGTATATTATAAAATAATTTTTCTATATAATGAAACACAAAAAAAATCTTTATTAATATATGACATTATATTTTGAGAATAAATATGGTCAAAATAGGACCTTTGGATAATAAAATTATTGAGAGTCATCATTATTGGTTATGTAGACCTTGTAAATTTATAGTTATAGTTAGTGAATATCATGGGTAATTATAAGGCCTAATATATATAAGGGATAAATGAGTTCCTTAATTAGTAAGATTATCCCTTTTGAAACTCACTTAGCTTTTCATGGTCGAGATGTCTCATCAACGGGGTTTTTAATTGACTAAGATCAAACATAAATTCAAAAATCATTGTTTAATATAAATCATCTATGGTATAATTTCAAGATATTGAAACTCATCACTAGGTAAACATTTTTTGAACCACCCCATTAAAGTACCATCATTTAATATATTACCTTGTGCACTTATATTGGTGTGACGATGGGTTATGTATCAAGTTGATATATATTATTAATGTATAACTCTCAAATATATGAAATGGTCATTACTCAAATACCACCGTTTTTATTCTAAAAATGAATTTCTTTTTTATTTAGAATCAAGTAGTTGGTATTATTTAAGGGTGAAATTCTAAACTAATAAAGTGGATGAAATAGTAAAATAATATTTACCTGTTATAATTACAAAATTATAGTACTTGATATTAATTTATTAAATATGATAAAAACAATTTTTTACATGAATGAAAGAAAATAATAATTTCATTAAAATGAATATATTATCCAAATTTATTATAAAGACAAATTTAAATAAATTATCATAAAATTTTTGTGAGAAAAAGAATATATTTTGATAAAAATAAAAACATACGTTTTTTAAATAAATAAATAATTTTTAAGCGGGTTGAAAAATTAAACATGTTATAAAATTTAGTTCTTTAATAAATAACGATTACAATTAGAAACTAAATTTCACCATATTGAAGAATAATTTTAATAAAATGGGTCCCATTTGAAGAATCAAAATATTTTAAAAAAATTAATGTTATCTTTTATCTAGAAATTATTAAATGTAAAATTGAATAGTGAAGTATTGTATAAGTACAATATTTTTTAATATTGTGTATCAAAGAAATTATGTTTATTTAATTTATATGAATTAAATATTGTCCTCATCATTATATATTCATTTATATGTACCAATTAAATCAAATATTTGGTGACTGTTTGAGATATAATATTTTATATTAATATTTTATTCTAAAAGACCCATGTCCCGCCCTTATAAATACATCCCTTCACCAACCCATTTCTATAGAAATTATAATCTTATTTGATGATCCAAAATATGCCAAAATATCTTTTCCACCCTCATTTACATGTCCTAGAGGTTCCTGTCTCAATAAAATACCAATTTATTAAATCTTAAGGTGTAGTCAAAAGGAGGATATCCAAGGAAGAGGTAATTGTATTAACTGAGTTCTTTCAAGTTTTATTCTTCATATAAATCATATAAAAATATTATATACATAATGATATATTGAAATAAAAATTCTATGTATACTAAATTTTTATTGTATCAATAGAACATGAATTATACACTCTCCCCACAACATATTCAATAATTAATTCATCACCCATATTATTTTCGGTTCACAACCTCCCTGGAAAATGTGATTCATTTTATATTACCACCTTAGGTGGATGGATTTAAAAAAATATTCCAAGAAAAAATAAATTTTTATAACATTATTATGATTCTGAAATTATAAATTATTATTTCTATTTATGATTATAAAGAATATTGGCATTGTATTGTTACTGAAACTAAACCACCAGGCCGAGATACCTTCCATGGATTGAATATATCCAATACAACCATTGCTGATTTATAAAATTTTCCCTTCTATATTGATAAAAAATCTATAACTCTATAATTCTAGAAATTATGGAACTATTTAAAAATATATTTGACCATTATCAAAACACATAAAAAGTTTTGGAGAAGTTCACCAAACTGTCATTAAAGATTTTGTTTTGAAAAATAATATGAAATAAATAAATAAATAGAATAATGAACTATAGGCACACACAATCTCATTAAAATATTTTAATCCTTTTATATGAATATTCATTACATTTCACAAACAAATACTTGAATATTTTAATGGTTTAGTCTATATGGATACTTGGTAACCTATCTTATTATTTAGTAATAGATAATCAATATCTACCATAAAATCATTCTTCAAAACCTAATAATGGAAACATAAAAATGAGTGATAACAGATTCTCATAAATGGTAAATATAAGAAATAAGTTAAAATAATGTGATCTAAGGGTATGATAACAAAACTATAACATATGAAAACTATACCATGAATATCAAAGATGAATATATGATTTAATTGAATAAATTCTTGTAGTTCATAAGATATTAATTATAATAGAGTAAAAGATAAAAAACCATGAGAACATAAAATTGGATTATGTCATTGAATTATTGTTTACACATATTCATATAACATTGTAAAATTATATAAATAGATACTGGTTCAATCATTATGTTAAGGAAATGAAATCATTCCCTCACATATATTTATAATAAAAACTAAGTCCACTCATAACCTCATAGAAATGAAATCTAGTTCCATACATAATAATGTGAACATGTAATCAGTTTTAATCATAATATTGTGAACAATTCTTTAGATTAATGAAAAATAAATTTAATAACAAGTTATCTATATTTATGAAATGAATTAGAAGATTATATTCATATCACCCCTGGGATAATCCATACATCCACGTGCCATAATATCATAAAAAAATCATCATATAACTACCTAGGAAACTTTTCCACTTCCATAAAAAATTCGTTAGAGTACAAAAGATGGAGAGAAATGGGTTTCATAAACAATTTTTTTATAATATTCCTAAATAATCCATTAGAAGAGAAAATATGGAATCAATGGAAAATCTTTCTAGTAATGTATATTTAACATCAAAGTATTTCATCTTATATGGAACATGATTTTGAAAAAGAACATGGAAATTTTATTGAGAAAGACAACGATTCCACACTGAGAAACAATTATTAAAACATAAAATTTTAAAATCCACTTATTTTAAAATTAAACCTGGACACATAAAATGAAAGAATTAAAACATTTAGTGATCTGGATCATAAAAAATCATACATGTTAAAGAAAAAATTCTATTAACATTTTTGAAGAAAGAAAAATGGGCTTTCGTTTTAAAATGAAAGGAATATTAATTTTAAAAAAAATTATAAAAATAATTCATGGTTAAAATTCATTAAAAAAGTCTTTTTTGGAATTTTAAAACATATTTATAAAACATGTATAATGATGAAAAATATTTTTCAATCGAAGAGAAAAATGGAGTTGGTTTTTCTAAATTTTTTTGAAAACTTGATTATATAAAGAGAGAAAAAAGAAGGCAACATGTTATTATAATAAAAAACAATAAGAGAATAATATTCATGAGTTTCATGAGAGATTAATAAAAATATATCATCATTATAATAATAAATGTAAACAATCCCAATAAATGATGAGATTAAATCATAAAACCATTACCAATTTGGTACATTGAGTTGTAAGCACCGTAAAATATAGTTACTAAAATGGATATGTATATCCCAAAAACCATTATAATAATCAACATAAAAACATTCAAGATATGTATATAGTCCACATAAAAGAATCATGTGGTTAATATGGAATGTGTCTCATAGAAAATAAGAGTGAGACAAAAATCTCTTTTTGCTTTGGTAATTTATTCATTCAGATGACACATATATTTATAATAGAAAATAAAAAATTAAATATAATTGAAGGACTTAAATTTATGATATAACATGTCAAAGGGGTATTATATATGTCATAAAAAATAAACCACTGGTTAATATGGCATAAGTTTCCTATCAGTAAAAGAGAGACTAGATATCCCTTACCGGTTTGGTAATCTATTAAATCATCAACACCATGAAATAAATATCCAATAAAACTAACAATGAATAAGAAGATATATTCATTTATTCTATCCATATTACCATTATTAATGATAAATAAAATGATAAAGACATCACAGAGGTTCGTGAGGTGGTGGTCTGTCGTATATATGAGTGACATTTTTATTTTCCAACAAGTTAGTAGATAAAGAGATATATGTGGTATTATATATCATGAAGAATAAAATTATCATTTATTAAATATATAGATAATAAATCAATAATTATATCTAGATAAGAGAGGTGGTGATGGAAAAAGAATAACATTGGTTTGTGAGGCAGTAATCCACCCAACACGTGAGGGATATTTTTATCCCATTTTGTGAATAAGGAGATGTATTTTTCTTATTAAATTAACATAATAACATATATCTATATATGATATACTGGTTTTATTATTTTATCATACTTTTAAAATATTTTATGGAGTTATATGATGAAGTAAAATAAAAACACATTGATAAAAACATTAGCTAATTATTACACAACCATATTTGGTTTTACCTAATGCCTTTATTGATTTGATTTATGATCACGAAAAAGATATTAGTATGTACGGAATGATTTATTGAACCATTTTTAAAACTATAGGATGGACCAAAGTGTTTTGGATGTGTAAATATTAGAGGATAGGGGTGTCCCTTTATTTTTCACTTTAGTTTCCCACTTGTAGTTTTTGAAATGAAAATGGTGTACCAAAGTTTTTTATATTCCATATGGATCAAAAATAGTCCATTATTGAACCATATAAGTAATAAGGCCCAAATATATACATTAATTGGTATTTTATGTGTTTATATCGAATTTTACCACTTATCTATTTATATTAACCCTTGAAAACCCCATTTTTACATTAACTATGATAATTTATTTTCCCCTTTTACTATTCATAATGGTCTAAACATAATTCTGAACATTTTAGAAAATATAAAATTTTAAATTCACAATATGGGATCCATTATTAAAAATAAAATAATTATAAGTGTCCAAATATAATTTAAATGTAAACACATAGACGTGAAGAGAAAGGGGTAATCTCAAAATAAAAGTCCTATAATATTATAAATTTTTAATATACTAATTCAATATGGAATTTATTCCAAGGAGATAAATTGTATTAATAGATATATATATTGTAAAATTTTAGTTTTTAAAATAAATTATAATTAAAAATATATTCTATTTTCTTTTAATGGAATTGTGTTTTTTTTAAAACCCAATATTTTTAAATTTTCAGTAATGAATTTATCTTTTTAGAAAATTATAAAAAATAATCCCAAGATAATTCACAAATTATTATTTCAATTTTTTATTATTTTGGGAAATAAATTTTATAAAAGTTTAAAAATTAATTTTATAATAAGGGCGCAAAAAGTGATAAATTTAATTTTTATAAAAATTTAGGTTTTAACCGTACATAAAAAGTTATTCTTATCTCTTATATAAAAAATAAAAGATAAATGTTAGGATCTCGGTTGAATATTTAATATATATAAATATATAAAATCATTCACAAATATTTATCTTTTTAATTAATTGAAGTAAAACATTTTTTGGGAATAGAAATAGTTTTTCTGAAAATGATTTTAGTTATTTTCAAATTGTTTTTATATTAAATTATAAATAATATTTCACCACAAGAATTGATTTTTTACAACTATGTAAAACTTATATTTACATAATTTAGTAAATATTATTCATATAAACTATTTCAATGGCTATGTGATAAAAATCACATTAAATAATAATATTTTCATAATATGCCCAGTTTCATTTAAACTCCCTATAGCATGTAATGCAAGATAGACTCTCTGTTGTGTGTAATTGAAAATATCAAATTTTTAAAATTTATTTTTAAAAATATTTCACAAGATATCAAGGTTATACTTCATATACCCCCTTAAAATTAATTTCTTCCTTGAAAATTTTCACTTGGTTACCATGATCCGTGGATACAACTTCCTCATTACATTATAATTCCCATTTAAATTCTTCAAGAAGGTGAATTTTATAAAATACATTGACCAACTGAGTAGTCATGATTAATAAAATATTCTATATAAGATCCATAAGATCCAATGGTTGTTAAATATTATAAATTTCATGATTTTGTTGTATGACTTCTGGAATTAGCATATTTGATCGATCATGTATGTATTCTTTAGGATTAATACATTAAATACAACATGAACCTAATCGATATTTAGTGGAATCTTCATACAATAATCAATCTGCTTGATATGATCTCGAATTTAATGTGGATTTATATATCAAGGACATAGTTTTCCATTCATTCTTATATAGATTAATTCATCAAAAAACATTCTTAACAACTTTAAATTCTAGATCACATTGATGATTATCAACATTAATTTTCTATATACTTTTTGTTTCACTTATGTTTTTAATAGATTTAACCTTCTATATCATATTTGTAGCTAGCTAGGGCCCTATAAGATTTAACTATGTAACTTAATTCTAATACATTGATTTTTTACACTTCATTCCATAAAGGTATTCATAAGAAGTAATTTAAATACTTGATTGGAATCTCAATTTGTATGAAAACTCATCACGAGGAAGGTTTTTATCCCAATGACCTTTGAAATGCATAAAATATTGTAAAATATCATCTATGGATTAAAGTTTTCTCTCTCACTGATAATCTCTTTAATGATGACACAAAATGATGAATCATAGGTCCATTTTTTGGGCCTATGGAAGACTTTTCCAGAACACTGAGGTAAAATTCATATCTTGAGCAGAATAAATAGAATTTTGTATTCCATGGTACCTAAATATGTCTTTAATGTATATCTTGGAGATCCTACACAATGATATTTATTATCTAACTTAGATTTTGTGTGATGACTTTGTATAGAGATCAACTACAAATCATTCCACACTTTTCCAGTTATATTTTTATTGCAGTCTGCAAAAATACATCGTGATAATGTTTTCTCTTTTAATTTTGGTTATAGATAATGGTTCTAGTATCCTTTTATTCCATTTTATCTAAGAATTATCTTTCTTAAATACTATGAATCATTATATAGAGGATGAAATATCTATCTTTTTTCTCCCATCACAAATAATATTTCACATAGGTTAGTGGTAGGTATTACACACATGTCTTCCTTCTATTGGGGGGTTAAAACCACTGACCTTGACTAATATGATAGGTTATCACCCGACATATGTTTTTACTTTTCCAAAATCCATATTAATAATAATTCGTGAAACATCCCCAAATTGTAATAACATAAAATTTTCACAACATTAGAGATAATATTAACCCTAATTGTTACCAATAACATAAATCTTTTTTCCAAAATAATGTAAAGGAGATCCTCCTCTAATAGGTTTTAATACAACATAATCAAAACCTAAGGGTTTCATTTCCCTAAATTTTTCTAATAATGTTGTTGATCTTTATAAACATTGATCACATAATACATTAAAAAGGGTTTTTATGACTTTGAACTTATGATCAAACATAAACTCAAAACCGCATGTCTTTATTTTCAAATCATAAATTAATCGTACATGGAGACATATAAGCTTCCAAAATATAATTCACCCTTTTTTAATTAAGTAAAAATATATTCAATAGAAACTCAGATTCATCCTATGGTAAATAGAATATCAAATTTGATTTCATTATTCCATAATCCATGTTGTTAGATATAATAAATTCTTAGAATCACATCAAATTTCCCTAAAGGATGAACATAATGGTTTTTATAGGGGACATTCATTTATAATAAAACATTATCTTCCCAACTAATGAGTGATATATAAGTATTCCAAAATTTTAATGATTCTATTTATACATTGATATTTCATAAGGTTTCCATTTTACATTTATCATCAACTATTTTTTGGTTTTTCATCCCCATTAACCATCAATTTTCTTCATTTATTATCTTATCTCCCGAAGACATTTCACTTGAAGCACTTGGGTGTTATTGGTGCATTATGTGGATATTTATCTCTATTTTTTTTATTTATCTTCATCCCAAGTTTATGATTTTAGTTGCCTGATGACATTCATTTCTACACATAAAACATTTACAAGTACCATCAAAAGAGTTTCCACCATTTTTCCATCCATAATTCAATCATAATGAAAATATCATCATATTTTCTCTACGGCTTTTACAGTTTCCCTTAAATTCCATCATTCCTTTTTTATTTAAATAATGTGATAGATTGGATATTCCAATATCCATTTCTACCTTCATATCATAACTAAATATTTATTTATATCAATATAAATATATTATGGATTACACCATTAGAAACATGGTTTTAATCGAATGAATATTCAATCGACCTTAATTTCAAGTTGGATGAAAATACTAAAAGTGTACCAAAAAAAGACTTGTAAAAAAATTTAATGGGTAAGAAACTATTGAGCATACTTTTATTTTGTCATAGTGAATTCATTTTCCATTTACATAAAATAATACACATAATGTTTTTTATAATAAATATTTTTAAAACCACCCCATTCCATGGTCTCAATTTCATCTTTTTGGCTCGAATTATTGATAAAATTCCAAAATTGGTATACTTAATCATCTAAAAAATAGACCATTAAAATGAACCTTGCCATAATTGAACACTAGAGAATGGAAAATATCATTTCACTAGTATTCATACACTTCTCAAAAAATAGTAGATCAGCAAAACCACTAAAAGATCGAGGATGTATCCTCATGAAGGAATCAAAAAATTTCAATCACACCTTTTATCGTTTGAATGTTCAGTATGATTCATATCATGAGAATGTATTGTGAGCATAGTAATGAGATTTTTAAATCTAGATAACAAAATTTATTGTTTTAAAGGAAAACATTCCTTTCATTTTTTATTGCACTCCTCATGAAAACATTTCCTTTTTATTTTATCCATTATATAAACAAATAAAATATTGTGAGAAATAATAATTGTAGAATAAAACCACAAATTAATTAAAATTCAATAATACTTTTTCTAAATCATTAAACCTTCATTGCAATATATTTGACACCATTGGATATACTATGTTCATTAATGGTCATTTTTTAAATCCTGCATAATGGTTCGTAATGATTTTGAGAATTTACGATGAATATAAACTGGGTGTGTCAGACTAGGTGTGTATAAAATCCCATTATCAGAAACTAGGTGATGATTGAGTCTATCTCAGTGAGCCTTTTTCAATGATTTTACCCCTATGTAGCATTGTGTAAGAGCAACATTCAGAAGTTGTATCCATAAAGAGATTTAATTTTTTGAGAACCAATTCCTCTATCTTTTAACAAAATTCTAGGACATTTTTAAATATATTAAATTTTCCTTACAATTATACACATAAATATCCATAAAAATATCAATAAATATATCCATATATAACTATATAATGTTGTCACATACTAGTTTCCAATTTATAATTATAACTTTCCTTTGATACTAACTACAGAGACCCCAACTTCTCATATATAGATATTACAATTTTTTATAAATATTCATTACATTACACAAATAGTAATCTAAGGATCTAAATGCATTAGAGGCTTTGGAATCTTGGAAAAGAATATTATTATTTTTTTATAGACCACAAATATCTCTCATTATGATATTCCCCTTTTTTAATATTCATAAACATACCGTACATAAAAACATTCTTCATAACCTTGTAAGGGAAACCAAATAAATGGTGAGCTAATATGACTAATGAGGATAAACATGGGAAATACGTAAAAACACTTTGATTTTAAGGGTATGATAATATGATCAAAACATATGAAAACCATAACCAATATACCAAAAAAAATATTGTATCGTGGAATAAATACTAGTAGATTATAAAACAAGAATATTAATGGATTCAAACAACATGATCCAGGAGTACATAACATTGTAATAAGACATTAATTAGTAGAATATACATAAGACTACAACATTAATAAATTTTTTAAATAAAAACAAGTTCAATCATTATGTTATTAACATGAAAATAGGCCCTCACAAAATCATATGGACATGAAACTCGGTCCATAAATAACTTTATTGGCCTGAAATATCGATTTATACATAACATTTTGAAGATGTCATAATGTTTATGTATAACATATTTACTCATGAGTAATCAATATTAAAATAATTAAGAGGAGTTTGATATAGGTCCCACCAATCACATAATCTATTCATCTATGTGACACTAGATAATAATACATTATTTATATCATAACCCATGAAAAGGTATCTGGTTCAAAAACTTTTTATCAATGTATTACCCATGTAATTAAATAGATTTTATAAACATTTTTTCATCATAATCATAAACCATCTACAGAAAGAATAAATATTTAAACATTGGATCACATCCCTAGTAAATCTTATGTAATATAAAAGGATGTCATCTTAGAAAGAAAATGATTTTGATTAACATCTTTGGAAATTTCATGAGGAAAACATCCATTCTTATTTAAAAATGACTTTTTAGAATATTAAAAATTTCAAAATCATATTCACACCAAATAACTTTACAAGAATATAATGTAAATATATATATATATATAGATCTTAAGATAGTATAAAATTCCGAACATATTTAAATAAATATTCCTTTCATATTTTTTGGTAAAAGAAAAATGATATTTTTTTTGAAAATTACATGAAGATAAATTCTAAATCTATTTTATAAAAATAAAACATATGAAAATCTATTTAATAAATAATTTATTTATTTATACAAAAATTAAATCATTTTTATTAATCATAGATATGGATGAAAATGGGTTTTCGAATCAATAGATAAATAAAGATGGGTTTTCATAAAAATATAATTTTATATACTTAAGAGCATTAATATAACAAAATAAATGGAAATCCTGTGTTCTCATGAAGTAAATACGAGAGAATAAAATTCATGAGATTCTTTAGAGATTGATCAAAATATTTCATCATTAGATGAATAAATATAAAGAATCCTTACCAATGATGAGATTGGATCATAAAACCATTACCACTTTGGTAAAATTCGATCATACACCACAAGAAATATTTACCCAAAATGGTTATGTAAATATAAATATTTTCAGGATAATAATAAAATAATAATTTCATGGGATGTATATACACCACGTAAATGAAACATCTGCTGATTACGGTATATGTCTCATGGAAAATATAATTTAGACGGAAATCACTTACCTATTTGATAATCGTTTGATTATTAATACCAATTTAATATTAAAATAGAATGGGGAATTAAATACTATACTATAATTATATTAATTATATAATATTTCTTGAGTGCATTATATACACCTTACAAAATAAATGACTGGTGAATATGGCATAAGTCTCTCAAAAATAAAAGAGAGACTATAAATCCCTTAACACATTGGTAATATCTCGAGTCATAAAAACCCTAACATAGAGATACTAAAATTGATATTTAAAGACCCATAATTTTAAATATAATATTCATAATATAAATTCACTGGAAATAAATATACAATATATAAAATCATGTGTTGAAAATGAAATATTTCTCAAATAAAATAAAAGTGAAATTGAAATCTCTTACTTTAAGTCTCAATATCCATCATACTTGTTCGCAAACCCATTATAATAAATATATTTTTCTTATAACTAACTTATATTATCATATTTATTTATATCATATGATTTAAAATGGAATATGAACCTCTATTATTAGTTTGTTAATAATTCCATGTTAAAAACAACTTTTGGGTAATAATTGCATTGTTTTTCATCTATGTTTCAATTTTTTAATTATGGTCCTCTTACATGGATTATGGTACCATAATATACATAATTTTTCCATTATATAAATATTTTATATATTCATTATATATGTATATATATGTATCCATAATATATATATATATATAATGAAAGACATTATTCCTAAAGATGGTAGGTTGTACATACGCAAGAAAATTGATTCGTTTCACTTCCAATATTCAAATATATAAAGGAAAATAATATATTATGTTTCCAAAATTAAATTTATTTCATATATAGAAATATTTTAATTATAAATATTTTTATTACATTCAAATAAAATCATATGTGAATAGAGAGTCGCATCACTTTGGGAGGCGGGAGTCTTTTGTACACAAATACAATGTAATCATGTCCCCATAAAATGGAATATTAAAAGGTATAGGAGATATCATAATTAAATAAGTTTAATTAAGTTAAAACTTCAATATTTATTAAATTATTCAATCAATATTAACAACCCGGTAAAACTAAAATAAAAAACACATCAGATCAGTTTGTGAGGTGGTAGTCTGCCGAACACACGAGAAAGGTTATTATATTCCAATGGGTTGGGTTGTAAGAAGGTGGATATGGTATTATAATTATATAGTAATAATATGTTAATAAATAAAATATAAACACTAAATACATCATTATATCTATTATTTATAGGTTGTGATGGAAAATGAATAACATATGTTCATGAGGTGGTAGTTTGTCATACACATGAATATTGATTCTGTATCACATTTGATGGGAGAGGATAAAAATTTATGATATTCCATTTAAATAATAACATCTTACGATATATTAAATAATTTTTTTATTATATCATAGTTCTTAATGATTTTAAGGATTTAGAAAAAGTTTTAAAATAAATATGAATAGTTAAAAACATTACATCTTCGAAAAACCTCTTTAGGTTTAAAAAAAATCCTTCCATGAATGACTTTTTGATCTAGAAATGTCTTATAATATGTGTGGATGGAATTAAATAATAAATTTTTGTATTTCTTGGTATAACCAAGTAGTTTTTTTAATGTTAATAAGATATGCCAGTGGGTGGTCTTTTATAACTGAGTTGAGTGGAATAGTTGTAATTTTTTAAAATAAAAAGTTTTCTTCTATTATTCACATGCCACACTGCTCAAAAACAGTAAATTATCAAAAATTATTGGATATAATGTCTATATATGTACTTAAAATTGTATTTGGACAATTTTATTGGTCATTTAACCCCTTATATTTTTATTTTAACCCCCATTAAACCCATTTTCAACATAAACATGAAAATTAATTTTCACTTCTTTTACTATTCATAATGGTCAAAAATTATGATGGCATTTTCAGAAAATATATATTATGATTATTAAATATATGGTATCATTTTTTCAAATTACATTTACATATTTGGAAAATTTTGATTTCTAATTTAACATGTACACACGACGAAAAAATGATTTTACACATTTGAAAATCCCATATGTATAATTAGATTTAACATCACAATCCATTATTGAATTGATTAAGAAAATAATTAGATTAATGTATATATAATTTAACATATTAAACATTTAAAAACATATTAGAATAAACATTATCATTACAATTCATTGAATGAAAATGGGGTTTTACTAATTAAAACATTTATTTGTCAATTTTCACCTCAAAATATATCTTTTATGAAAATTAAAAAAATCACACAATATTATTCTTATTATAAGGTCCCAAACATAAATGATACATAATCATGAGAAAATTCAATAATTCACATTGAGTATCATTTCAAGATTATTGTTTTTGAGAATTAGTTCAATACTCATATATAACAACTTAAATATTATAAGTAGACACTTCTACTCACTAAACATATATTTAATTAAAAAAATCTTTAAAAAAAGACAAGTTATTATTTCAAGTAGTTATATCATAACATTCCCTTGATCTCATCCTTGACCCCATTATTCATTATGTCCGGTTAAACACATTTCAGAACAAGGTATAATAATAAAATTCTCAATACAAAATTTAAAATAAGGAATATGCCTATTAGTCTATGAATATTTAAAACCCATGAAGAAATTTTCACAAAATAATACTTTTCACCGATAAAATATGAACTACTTATCTTACCTCATGTAGTTATAATATTCTTACTAAACATCATAGAAGCCTAAAACATACAGGTAACGTGTGCATCCATTTCATTCTTACATTATAGCTTTCACAACTATATAAGGAGTAAACTTCGTTCTGACACCCCAAGATTTTATGGAAAATATTATTTTAATTTAATTGATGTCTTGTGTTTTACATTACACCAAAATTATCTTGTGATATATGAGACACTTTATTATCTTATATTATACGCAAACATTATTCTTGGCTTGTGTTACATGCAATCGCGGCCTTCCTCAATAGCGTTTGTAGTATGCAATACCGAGTTTCACTAAACAACGAAATATTGTAATAATATTATTATGGAATAGCCTTTATTAATAGTATTAACTATATAATAAATTTTATAACATTATTATTCATCTTACACATTTTCTAAAACATTGTATCTGAACAAAATAAATTTTTCGGGTAAAATAAGTATTTTTAAAAAAAATGCAGTTTTGCAACATTTTGATGGCGCACCCACTTTATATATATTTTTTGAAATGTTTATAAGTTTAATTTGATATAATTAAATTCTTCATTGGAATCAGGATATAAAAATTTAATTTGAATAAAATTTTCATATTAATCTTATAACTTTCATATTTTAATGAATACTAAAAACACTCGATATTTTAATTAAAAACAACTTTCTTCATCGCAAAAATATATATGGTTAAGTTATATTTTTAATTGATTTTAAAGAGTAATTAGAATATATTTTTACCATTTAATCCAATATTTGTCATTGTAATTAATTTCACATTGAAATTGGAAATAAACAAGTATCGATATTTTGATAGTTATTGTTTCTTAAAAAAACACTATTTGTTTTGATAACGAGAATTAATTTTAATTAATGACACTTATATGTTTTATTTTGGTAAATTAGACATCATTTTTGAATTCGGAATATCAAATATATCTTAGGATGTATTTTTGGTATTTTTTTTGGAAAACTTCAATTTTGGATGAATTGTGAAACCACTTAGTGGTAGTTAAAAAACTGACACTTTCATTTAAATGATCATTTACCACTTCTGTGAATTTAATTTCAAAAATCTGACCTACATTGTTGTTATCATGAAGTAAAATGTGGTTCAGTAAGATGAATATAATTTTTGGTGAATAGTAACTTTTGACTTTTATTTACTCCGGTTAAAGATAAATTGGGTAATTCAAGGATAAAAGAATATTATAATAATTAAAAATAACCTTAACATTTTTCATAAGCATATTGGATGAGTAGTTTCCGACCAATGGCATTCTTGGGTCGATATTGGGACCCCATTGAGCAACTTGGTAGTGATATTGATAATTTGGTTTATTTAATTTTATGTAAAGACAAAATTGACTTTAACAAAAATCATTTAATAATTAATTTTTATAAGGGGTTATATAAATTATCTTTTCTACAATAAATATTCATTAGAAAGATAAAAATATTTACTACATGGTGGAGTTTTTTATTAACAATTTTTAGACATAAATTAAATTAAATTATTTATGAAACAATAATGATGCATTATTTACCTCATTAATAAATGATTTAAATAAATAATATTATAATTATTAAAATATTATCCATGACATGTCCAATTATGGTTGGATTATTTTATTTCCACCATTATTCATATTATATTCATATTTAATGATCTATTGACCTTTTGAAACCGAAGATAAGTTTATAATAAAATAATATTTTCACACTTTCCAAAAGAGCCCCTCCTCCTCCTTATAAAAGGAGACCATTTCTATCCAATTCCTCACACTTCTCAAGCCATTTGGCTCGTCAATACTCTACTCCATTAATCTCCCAACATCCCTCTCCTCCACCTAGAAGCATTACCTTATGCAGAAGGCACATCAAGAAGTCTTTTTGGTTCAAACCAAAGGAAGTTACTCAAATTAAAGGTAAATGTTTCTCTTAAATTGTTTTCTTTTATTATAGTTATCCAACCCTAAACTCATTTTAATCCTTTATTTTGTAAAAAAATCAGTATCCTAAATATACTAGGATTTTTTTATGATAAGGATTCGAACTACACTTACACACACCTTCATCTAACAGATGAAGAAGATAATGCTTCTTGTGGATGGAAAACTAACGCCTTACAAAACAATGATTGTTCGATTTTCTACTACCACCTCTCATGGTGGCCATTGTGATGGAACTGTATTTATATATGATATATATTATGTTTATGATTTCCTTATTCTTCTTTACTGACCAATTATATCAAGCCGTTATGGTTTCCATAGTGGGTAAATACGATAATATCATTAGAGGAAGTGCAGACAACCGCCCCCTCAAAGTGATGTGATTTGTTAATTCCTTATAAGGGATGTATAAATGAAGGATTTAATTATATTATATATGATATTATACTGTAATTATAATATACCTATGTATCATTATGATTTAACTCCATTAAAATAAGAAATAGAAATGAATGTAGCGTTCATGCGTACGTACGACTTACCGTCTCCATGAACCGTGCATTTCATTTATTACCTCCATATGTTATGTACTATTATAAATACATGTATATGCTGGATATATATGATAGATATGATATATAAATCATTAATATCATTCTGGATATAATGAACCTTTGACCACAGGAACAACATGTAATTATAAGAACTCGATTTTTGACTCAAGTACCAAATATCAACAAAACGAATGTTATTGACTTAAATGGCTACATAATATTTATAACATGTAAATAAGTGACATAAAAGGAATAATAAACATTAAAAAGGTTCTTAATCATGCATAAATTATCTTTGGTTTATTATTCATGGGATTAATTAACGATTGAATCAAGTCGGACACGAGGTAAGGGAACTTCTTAACCCAATTTTCGTTATTTGGGTTGATCTTCTCTTTATGATTTATGTCGTTCTTTTATTATGTGAGAAATTTAATTTTATATCTTATCTTGTATATATAATTTCTTACTGTGATGTTACAGTGAATAAACATAAGTGATATATTTTATTTACAAAAAAGATCTTTGTAATGGATAAGTTTTCCAATCTCGTTTTTATCTATGATGGTTTATTTGTACATATTTGGGGTTATTGTTATCATTCATGCCCATGTTTTCTAAAAAAATCATGTATTTTAAATTCCTTTTTACCCATTTTTGAAATTTACCACATGTTATGAAAGGAATCATACTTTTGTTTACCACATGAGTAACTTTTGGACTTTTCTGACAAAAGTACGAGAAGAATGTTATTTTTTAACATATACGGCATGAGTGGATTTTTACGGTTTCATAAAGCCTTATTTACATAAAGAATAATGTACATGATTTCGTGATTATTTTCAAAAAAATATTTTTATTTTAAATTTGAATGGCATTTTTGAAAAGAAAATGATTTTGAATAAGAAAGGATATTTTTTTCCTAAATTTATTTCAAGTGTTTTATCATAACCATTTTCCATCTAAGATGACATTATTTCATATGTGTATGTTTCAAGTATAATGTCTCTATGATTTACATGGTTTCACATTTCTTATGATGAAATGATACACATTTTTTATATGTATTGTGTTATGATGGAATGATGTTTAAGAAACCCATTTTATTCTTTGGGTTATGATGATTGATTTATGTTTTTGTTGTGGAACAAGTAAGAATTATTTAATTATGAGATGGGTGGGACCTATATCTCCCTCCAATGCATTTGGAAAAGATTTATATCACATGAGATAGACATGGCTGGAATAGTTAGTTAATCCAGTTCAGTGATACATGACTGTAACGAGGAGTGAACTCGGTTCAGTAAAATACATTGTACACTAAGATGGTCTGGGAAGTAATGTCTTGGCTACTATGGAAAACATATCATGTGCTTAACTATTTTCCACAATTACATGTTTCCTTTTCCATGATATTTTATCATGATTGATGTTCCATTATGATATATTCCTTACGTACTTCCAAGATGTATGTATTTGCTCAATATTTTGATGTTTAGATATTATGTTCATGTTTTTGCATTCAAATGATTATGGATTGTTTTTTGTTATATAAGATTACCCTTACTGAGCATTTCAGCTCACCCTTTTTATGTTTTCTTTTCCCCAGGATATAAATAATAACTTTAGGTAAGAAAACAAAAGGGTATGATCTATATGGGAGATGTAGAAGATCTTTCACCATGATTAGAATATTATGTTTCACGTTTCCAAAGACACTAAACTATTACGATCCTTTGGTGTCTGTTTTTGTTATGTATTAAGTATTCCGCAAAAGTAATGTAATGTCCATGTACATCATGTTTGGGGTCTCTATAGTTGGTATCAGAGGAAAGGTTTAGTTAAACATTGGAAACTAGAATGAAAAAATATTAGTGAAATCCCTAGTGAAATTTCTAAGGTATGTTTTGGGATGTACATAAGGTTTAAGTATAAGTATAGGTTATAGTTTTAGAATTATGATAATGATATTAGAATTAATCCTAAGATGTTGGATATTGAAGATACTCCCCCTTTATGATGTTGTTTTCCCTATCATGATTTTATCCTCTCACATTATTCTATTTTGTGTTTTAGAAAATGGATGGAAACGTGACGATTCACGATAATGGAGGATATGATGGACAATGGAATGATATTCTTCATGGCCAACCAAATGAAATGGTATTTGGAAGTCAAAACATCATTATTATGCCTAATCAGAAAAATCACAATATGATCAATAATATCCACTTTGATAAGTATCCTGACTCATCTAATAATAGAAAGATGGAGTTTCAAGATGATCATATAGGAAAGAAATTTCAATTTCGCTAATGTAAATCATGTGGGAAGAGGCATCAAGGAGAATGTTTCAAAGGAACTAGAGGACGAATTGGGTGTGGAAAAGAAGGACACACTTTCAGTAAGTGTAATGGAAAAGGTTCAGTTAACACCGTGGATAAGGATAATGGTATTGCTACAACATAAAAAATGATTAAATTTTTTAAATGTTGAATGTATAGGCATTATGAAAACCAATTCCCTAAGGGAAAGTCTCAGGAAGAGAATCACCATGGTCGTATGGGTAGTATTTATGGTGATGATGATGAAGATACTACAAATGATATGTGAGATGAAATAATTGTTAAATCTCGGTCAATGGTTTAAGAAGTTAGTGGAATGATTTTATGTTCATCAAGAATAATGTATGGTACTATAGAATAATGAAAAATATAAGGATTGTTATAATGTTGCCTTTCCTTGAGTTTTTGAAAGTATATGATGAATTGTACTGATAACCATGAATGGATATTCAGATATTTTAGGAAAGTAGATGACATGCGTATAATAATGGTATACGGAGAAAATAATGTGTTTGATAGTATTCATGAGCTCATGATTGAGATAAGGACAAACTAATATCATGGTTTGAGTATAAATAATTTTTGGGATTTTGGAATGTTGAAAGAGTTAACATTTGATAGAATTAATGATTTCACTAAGGTTATATGGTAATACATTTTTCAAAAGAATACATGATTAATGTAATCACATGTTTAGAATATGGCCAAAAAGATATATCTTGTGATATATTGTGGATAAATTATGGTATTCACGTGCTTGTTTTATGATCATTTTAGTAATCATTCTCTTTATACAATGAGTTTGGAAAGAAGTATTTGGGATAAGTTTTAAGGTTGGAATGGATTAAGTTGAACATATTATAGTATTTTTTAAGGGTATAACATTTTTTTGATCTTATTTCTGGAATGTTATAACAGTTTAGTTTATGAAAAGGGAGATCCTACAGAACAGGTGAGAACCCGTCACGTCGGATAAGGCTGTGGGAATCGAACCCACCACTGAAGTCCGACAGGACTTTATCGCCTACCACTGGCCTACAGAAAGTCCCTGGTTAGTATAAAATAGTTTTATATTATTATGCGGTATGATAGATTAAGTATAAGTCCATCTTTTGAACCATATACAATTAATCTCACCATAGAAGGACTTATGTCTATAACATTTGCTAACCTTATGTTTGATACATATATAATGACCTATCATTCTATCGCATGATCTTATAACACTTTACGGAAGACAGATTCAACTTCATTTCTTTAAGAGATGAAGTGAAAATTGGTCAAGGCACAAGCAACAGTAAGATTGTACCAAAATTAAGTAAGTATTTCATTTAATTAAAAAATTATTCAACTTTAGGGAAATGATCTTGAAAATAAAAAAAGGCTTTCCTAGTGCTCTTATATATGATGAATTAGATGGAACCTTAGATCATCACAAATTTATGGCTTTGTGATTGTTGTCTTTTTCATAGCCATTTTCTCTACCACTCTCCATCAGAACTTTATGGTTATATTTATCTTCCATATCCATATTTTCACCTATGTTCTCCTCTGTGGAAACACAGTGATTAGTTAATTTGGGTAACAGTTACGTTTCATAATTTATTTTTTAAAGATCTGTTTTGGTATTCCTTTTTACGATGTGGGATTCTATTAAAGAAACTTTCAAGTAGTAAAACATTTAAAACCCCGAGAAATTTCAAAGGTGAAATTCATTTTAAAGGGGGTAGAATGTAACAGCCTGAAATTTTATGAAAATATTCTTTTAATTTAATTGATGTCTTGTGTTGTAAGTTACACCAAAATTAGCTTCTGTTGTACTTAACACCGTATTATCTTATATTATATGCAAACACTATTCTTGGCTTGCGTTACATGCAATCGCGACCTTCCTCTATAGCGTGTGTAGTACGCAATACCAGGTTTCACTAAACAATGATATATTGTTATAATATTATAATGGACTAGCCATTATGAATAGTATTGACTACATTATTAGTATTATAACATTATTATTCATCTTACACATTTTCTAAAACATGGTATGTGAACAAAATAAATATTTCGGTTAAAATAAGTATTTTAAAAAAATGTAGTTTTTCCGCCTTTTGATGGCACACCAACTTTAAATCTAGTTTCTGATATGTTTATAAGTTTAATTTTAAAAAATTGAATTCATCCTTGAAATCAGGCTATAAAAATTTAATTTGGATAAAATCTTCATATTAATCTGATAACTTTCATATTTTAATGAATTGTAAAAACACGTTGTATTTTAATTAAAAACAAAATTATTCATCGCAAAAATTAATATGGTTAGATTATCTTTTTAATTAGTTTTAAAGTGTACATAGAATATATTTTTACAATTTAATCCAATGTTGGTCATTGGAAATAATTTCACTTTGAAATTGGACATAAACTAGAATCGATCTTTTGATAGTTATTGTTTCTTAAAAACAAGCTATTTGTTTTGATAACAGAAATTAATTTTAATTAATTCCTCTTATATTTTTGAATTTTTAAAAATAGACATTATTATTGAATTTAGAATATCAAATATATCTTAGGCTGAATTTTTGGTATTTTCTGAAAAACATCAATTTTTATGAATAGTGAAACTACTTAGTGGTAGTTAAAAAACCCATTGTTTCATTTAAATGAAATTTTACAACTTTTGTGAATTGAATTTAAAAAATCTCACATACATGGTTGTTATCAAGAAGTAAAATTCGGTTCAACAAGATGAAAATATTTTTTTGGTGAATAGTAACTTTTGACTTTTAATTACTGCGGTTGAAGGTAAATAGGGTAATTCAAGGTTAAAAATATATTATAATAATTCCAAATTACCTTAACACTTGTAATAACCTTTTTGGATGAGTTGTGGACGACCATGGGAATACTTGGGTCAATTTTGGGACCCCAATGAGCCACTTGATAGTGATAATGACAATTTGGATTAATTAATTTAATGTAAAGGAAAAATTGACATTAACAAAAATCTGTTACTAATTAATTTTTAGAAGGGGTTATATAAATTATCTTTTAGACTATAAATATTAATTGGAAAGATAAAAATATTTCCTACATGGTGGAGTATTTTTTATAATTTTTAGACATCAAATAAATTAAATTATCAATGACACAATAATGTTGATGTATTTACCTCATTAATACATGATTTAAATAAATAAGATTATAATGATTTAAATATTATTCAAAACACTTCTAATTCTGATTGGATGATTTTATTTCAACCATTATTAATTTTATATTCATATTTAATTATTTTTTTACCTTTTGAAACCTATGATATGTTTATAATAAAATAATATTTTCACACTTTCCAAAAGAGACCCTCCTCCCCCTTATAAAAGAAGACCATTTCCATCCAATTACTCACACCTCTCAAGCCATTTGGCTTATCCGAACACTACCTAATTAATCTACCTACATCCCTATCCTCCCCCTTGAAGAATTACCTTAGGCAGAAGGCACTTCAAGAGGCCCTTTTGGTTCAAACCAAAGTAAGTTACCCAAATTAAATGTAATAGTTGCTCTTAAATTTTTTTATTTTATTCTACTTCTCCAACCCCTAAAATAATTTTAATCATTTATTTTGTAACAACACCAGTATCCTGAATATACTAGGATGTTGTTATGAGAAGTATTATAACTAAACTTACAGCTCCACTTAATGGATGAAGAACATAATGATTCCTTGGATGGAAAACTAGCGCCCCACGAAATGATGATTGTTCAATATTCTCCTATCGACTCTCATGGTGGCCATTATGATGGAACTATATTTATATATGATATATATTTTTTTATAATTTCCTTATGCTTCTTTACTTCCCAATTATATCAAGCCTTTATGGATTCCATTGTGGGTATATACGATAATCTCATTTGAGGAAATTCGGACTACTGCCCCCTCAAAGTGACGTGATTCATTAATGCCTTTTGTGGTATGTATAAAGGATGGAGTTAATGATATTATATATGATATTATATGGGAATTATAATAGAACTATTTATCATTATTTTTTAACTCCATTAAAAAAATAGAAATGAAAGTAGCATTCATGCGTATGTACGGCTTACCGTCTCCATGAATGGTACATTTCATTTCTTACCTCCATATGTTATGTTCTATTATAAATACATGTGTATTCTGGATATATATGATATATATGATATATAAATCATGAATATAATTTATGGATATAATGAACCTCTGACCACATGAACAACATGTAATTATAATGAGTCCATTACTGACTGAAGTACCAAATATCAACAAAATGAACGTTGTTAACATAAATGGTTACATAATGTTTATAACCTGGTAATAAGTTATATAAAAAGAATAATAAACACGATAAAGGTTCTTAATGAAGTATAAATTATCTTTGGTTTATTATTTAGGAGATTAAAGAATGATCGATTCAAGTCGGACACGAGGTAAGGGAACTTCTTAACCCCATTTCCGTTCTTTGGGTTGATCTTCTCTTTCTTGTTTATACAGTTCTTTGATTATATGAGAAATGAATTTTTATATATTATCACGTATTTATACTTTCTTTATATGACCTTATATTTAATACACAAAAGTGATCGATTTTATTTACAAAAAATATCTTTGTAAGGGATAAGTTTTCCAATCTCATTTTTATCTGAGATTGTTTATTCGTAAATATTTGGGGTTATTGTTATCATTCATGTCCATATTTTCTAAAAATATTTTCATGTTTTTTTTTAATTCCCTTTTACCCATTTTTGAAATTTATCACATTTTATGAAAGGAATCTAACTTTTGTTTACCACATGAGGAACTTTTTGACTTTTCCAACAGAAGTACGAGAAGAATGTTATTTTTTAACTTATACGGCAGGAACGTATTTTTACAGTTTCATGTTTCCTTATTTAAAAAAATCATCCACTGCATGATTTTATGATTATTTTCAAAAAAAATCCTGTTCTTTTAAAATGGAATGGAATTTTCTGAAAAGAAAGTGATTTTCAAGAAGAAAGGATATTTTTCTCAAGAATTTATTTCAAGTGTTTTATGAAAACCAGTTTCCATCTAAGATGACATTATTTCATATTTATATGTTTCAAGTATAATGTATCTATGATTTACATGGTTTTACTTTTATTATGATGAAATTATATCCATTTGTTTTATATGGATTGTGTTATGATGGGATGATATTAATGAAACCCATTTTATTCATTGGGTTATGATGAATGATTTATGTTTATGTTGTAATACAAGTAAGAATGATTTCATTATGAGATGTGTGGGAACTATATCTCCCTCCAATTCATTAGGTAATGACTTATATCTCATGATATAGGCATGTCTGCAAAGAAATTTTAATCCGGTTCAATGATACAGGACTGGAAGGAGGAGTGAATTCAGTTCAGTAAGGGACTTTTTCCACTAAGATGGTCTTGGAAGCAATGCTTTGGTGACTATAGAAATCATATCATGTGATTAATGGTTTTACAAAATTACATGTTATCTTCCCATGATATTTTACCATTAATGATGTTTCATTATGATATATTCCTTACGTACTTCCATGATTTATGTCTTTGCTCAATATTTTGATGTTTAGATTTCATGCTCAAGTTTTTTCATTCAAATGTTTATGGATTGTTTTATGTTATCTATGTTTACCCTTACTAAGCATTTTTGTTCATACTTTTTATGTTTTCTTTTCCCCAAGATATAAATAATGGTTTTAGATAAGAAGAAAAGGGGAATATCTTTATGGGAGATGTTGAAGATCTTTCACCTTGATTAGAAGATTATGTTCTGAGTGTCCAAAGAAACTAAACTATTACGATCCTTTGGTGTCTGTTTTTTATGTATTAAGTACTCAAAAAAATTAATTTAATGTACTTGTATTTCAAGCTTGCGGTCTCTACATTCGTGGTTACATTTCTAATAACCATCATATTATATTTCCTAAATCTATTAAGAGAACCCTTAATATTTACCTCTTTAACATTACCCAATGCTCTGGAGAGCTATCTTGGCCTCACCCGCCAAAATTTTATCATGGAACTACCAACTTAAAAAAAAATTCTTATTAACAATAACATAATCCTAACTCATAAAACAAGAATAATGGAAATATAAAATGTCCACATTGCAATAAAAAAGATATGAGTTCAATATATTGACATAATAAATCTAATTGAAAAGAATCATTTAAAACATTTAAGAAGAATATTTTCGAATAAAAGTGTCTCATAAAAATTTGAATCTATTAAAGGAATTAATATTTTAATAATTAATTGCCTATATAAATAAATCCTTAAAACCATTTTGAAAAAATGTACATTAATGAGAACTCTTTATAAGAATAACTCTTTTAAACATTTAAAACGATGTTTTAGTAAAAAAATACCTTACCAATTGATAAAAATTTTAATAAAAATTATTAAATATTAACCATAAAAACATATAATATCATGAGAATAAGTATATTCATGATATTATTAGTAAAACAGAAGTATATAGGCCATATAAAAGTGAATTTATGCATAACAACAAATAAGTCACAATGGAATGTAAATAGATACTAAATCCCTTACAATGATCATATACATGGATTAACGATATATCAATGACATAATTATGGGTGAAAAAATATAAATACAGTAAATATAAGTTGATATTTAATGTCAAACAATAATATTTTATTTACACAAATTCTTGGAAATACAAAACCATTAACATGGATATTTAACTCAATGAATGGTGATTAAGTTTACATTTCACATAAAAAATTCGTATAAATGATTACATAATTTTAAAATTGGGAGATTATGTGTAGAAACAATATATACACATAAAAATAAGTCTATGTTAAATTAAAAATAAAGAAACACTAATTCCACAAATAATAATGGAATAATATAATTAACCTTGTTTGTATGAATCCCAATGAGTTAAAATTGAGTTATAAATTACCTTATAAGGATAAATTTGTTAAAAAATAGATTGATTATGTGTATTAATTATAAATAAAATTAAAAATTATATATACAATATTTATTCTAAAAATTCATTTCTCACTTCGTAATATCGAACCATAATTAAGAATTATATGATTTACTCAAAGAATGGAAATTTAGTTAAAAAGTTCCCTTACAAAGGTCATATAAATGACGTTATAATTTTACAATGGGTTGATTATTTTTAGAAATATTATATCCACACAAATTGAAGTGGAAATTACAACATTAATAAATATAAAATGATTCCACACATAGTCTAGGCATAATATAATCAGCAATGTATGCGTAAAACCCAATGAGAGAAATTGAGTTTTGAAATTCCATTACTTGAATCTGACTTGCCCAGTTCATTATTTAAATTCCCAAATAATAAAATTATGTTTAGTTATACATTCAATGAATCCATTTTAATGATTATTATTCAGTTTCTATCACTTTTTATAGTGTTATATCAATTTGATAAATATTTTTGTATATATCATATTTTTGTCGATATTCTGTACTAGAGAAGAAAATGAACTTGTTTTGATGTAAATTTTTTATGTGGAAAAAATTAAATCATCTACAGAAAATTTTTAATGAATTTAATTTCATATATATCTAGTATATATTTATTTATAATAGTCCATAACATTTGGATATAATAAAGCAAAATCACCGTCTATGGAGATGATAGGTTGTGTGTACGCATGAACGCTACTTTCATTAATTTTTCATATTAAAAAAATGGAAACTAAATGATAAATAGGTGTATTATAATTCCAATATAATATTATATTTTATATAATTTCATTAATTACATCCTTTATAAGTTCCATTGTGGGAATTAATGAGTCATATCACTATGAGGGTGGTAGTCTATGGTTCGTCAAATTAAATTATCGTATTTACAAACTATGGAATGCATAGGGGAATGATGTAAATAATAAATACTGAAAAATAGAGAAAATATTTATATAATATTTACAATATAAAAATAATGTTCCATCATAATGGACATCATGAGAGGTGGGAGGAGAAAATAAAACAATCATCATTTGGTGAGGCGTCAGTTTTTTGTACACAAAAACAATATGTTCATATCTCTTATAAGGAGGTGTGTGTGTGTGTAGTTTTAATCCACCTCATAAAAAATACTAGTATATTGAAGATACTATTTTTTATTCAATCAATGATTAATAAAATTATAGGGAGTGGATAAGAAAAATAAAGGAAAGAAACTTTATTGAAGACATTACCTCAAAATCGAGTAACATCTTTTGATTTGAGCCAAAAAGATTTCTTGAAATTCTTTCTTCCCCATGTAAGGAATCTAGGATGAAGGGAGGGATTCCCAGAAGAGTATTTGAGGGGTTATTTCAGAACAAAAATTCATTGGAAGTGTGATATAAATAGAATAGTAACTTCCATTGTATATAAGAGGTGAGGGGAACTCTTGGAAATTCATGAAATATTAATTTATTATAAATTGAATTTCATTATAAATAGTCCATAACCCATTAAATTAAAATATAAGATAATTTTGGTTCAAATACACATAATCCATTAATTTTTAGACATGTTTTGAATATTGTATTATCTTTATCTTGTTTATTTAACACATATTTTACCCTTTTAAATATTATAGTTATATCATGCAATTTAAACATTGTGGGTTAATGTAATTATCATATCATGACAAAAGACCCAAAAATTTACATTTATGATATATTTGTACGTATAATAACCTTTTCTCCAAATACTATATTTTTAGGAATATAATATAATTTAATATGATATTTTGTAGTTTCTATTAAGAATAATGTCAATTTTGGTCAGTATTCAAACATTAATTTTGTAAAAATTCATAACAACCTAATTCCTTCAAATTGAAATTACATTAATCATATGACATGGACAATGAAAGGTAGTTAAATTTGATCCTTCTATGTGACTTGATTTAGTTCAAAAAAATTGAATAGAGACTCACTAAATATTTTTCACATGTGTTGGGATAAATTCATTATATTCATTTGATAAAAATATTAATGAGTTTTTAGGAATTTTTTATCCTAGACTAATCCATTTACTATCAGATATATAATATATGATCACAGCATCATGTAATTTACTAACATCCAATTTACCAATTCTAGGAGAGTGATATTCACTTGACATTATGATTTCCTTGTAGGCCATGCCTTATCAACAAAAATTATATGGTGCACACAAAAAGATGGTATCATCCCTGGAATATCAGACAATTTCCATCATATCGGATGTTTACACTCTCCCAAAAGGTTGAGTAGTTTCAATTTTTGATGTGGAGAGAGGATATTGGCAATAATGACTATCTATTGGTAAATACTCTCAAGATATATATATATATATATATATTAAATTATAAAGAAGTGATTTACGTTCCAACCATGGTGGTTTTTGGAAATAGGGAGGGGGTTTAGGGGGAGTTAAGTCCATGAAAATGTCTATCATCTCATTTTTATTCTCAAAGGATATAGATTCTAAGGAAATAATATTTTTTGAATCATCGACGACTATGGGTACAAAATAATGAACACACTAATCATTTAAAGCGCAAAATATACATTTTTCAGAACCCACACAACACATAAACACATTAATCAAATTTCAAATCATCCAATGGTGTGGAAGAGGAAAATGAGTTAGATTTTAGGTTGAGGAGAGAGTTTGTGTGTGTGTGTGTGTCATTAGAGACCACTTCAAATGAATATATATGAAGTGTGGAGTGCTTTTGAATTGGTAGTTTCATTGAATCAAGGATAATAAAACATACCTTTTCTCCAATGAAAACCACAAAAAATTTCCCATTGTGAAAATTTATGATTGTAATTATTACTTTAGGGAATGTACTCCCAAGAATGAGAGGAGCATGTCATAGCGTTTTGATATCTTCCAACTCAAGAATGTAAAAATCAGCGGGGTATATGAGATTATTCACTCTTACAAGTACATCCTCAATCATTCATGTTGGATTCAAAGTACTATGATTGGAATGCTTCATGACAATTCATGTCGATTGACACTCTCAATATTGTCGAGAATTATTCACATAGTGAGGAATTTAATTAATGGAGGCACCTAAATCTGACATAGAATATGAAAATAATGTCTCAGATATGGTACAAGGTATCCTGAAAATTTCCCAACTCCATGCATATGGTAGAAATTGGTAGTTGAATCAAGGTCGAAACATTCCTTCCTATGTTGACGCTCTTATTACCATTCATCCTTTTTCTAGGGTTACAAAAAAGATCATGAAATTTTGAATTTCGAGGGATTTTTGTAACTGCATCCATTAAAATAATGTTAACTTGATCCTTTTTAAATGTGTCTATTATTTCATTATAAACATCAATAAAAAAATTCTTATTTTATTTATAGTGTATTTGGGGGAAATGAAGATCAATAAATTGTTCATTTGAATCATCAATGATAATTCTATTACAATTTTTTTATTTAACATCATTGAAATCATTTATGGGTGAAAAAACTAGTGTTTTTAAGAGGCGAAATACCTGTTGGGTAGAATCATTGGACGTTAAAACATCCTTAACACTAAGAAGTATTATAGAATAAACATAACCTTTGTCTATTTGGTACGTAATAGGATGGTAAGGTAATTTTCTTAAACCATGAATTTTTATCTCACTGATAGTGTTCATCAATTGTTCCACTTGTGTATGTAGGTCTTGAAAAGATGATTAGGAGGTCTGTTTGAATTGGAGGTTCATGGATTCCATTTTATTCACCAAATCCTAGAGGATTTGATAAGATTTTATAGGAGGAGGAAGATTGTATCGAGATGGTTAGGATAAGTAGGTTTCATACCTTAGCCTTGTCGATACCAATTCTTTATGAGGTAGCTAGAGATTCCTCCTTGTCGGTACGGGGGTTATGCTTTCCACCTGGGGTTTGGATTTTGACTGAATGGTTCTTTACTAAAGGGAGGTTCTTATATTAATGGAGGGAACAAGAATCAGGTGAATATTGAAGTTATGGGAAGTGGTCATAAAAATGATTATTATTAGAACAAATAACACAATGTAATGGAACTTTATAAGAGTCTGATTTAACATGTGGTTGTTGTAATTGAGTTAGAAGTGTATGCATCACATCATGTTTTTTATCTACCTGTTGTTTTGGGGAATAATTACTTACCACATGAACTCCTTGGGATGGGGAAATAGCTCATGTACCAAATTGGTGTTCAGTTTGATCCATCTTTTATATTACATCATGAGTAGTGGAGTGAGTTTTATCAACTAGGGACCCACTAGCTAAAACATGAATAATTCCACGATCCATGGGGATAAGGCCCTCATAGATGTATTTGATTATTATTTTCCCCTAATATAGTGTTGGACACAGATTGAGAAATGTGTTTTGAATTTCTCCCTGTATTCAGGAAGGGTATCTCCTTGTCATTTCATAATTCCTCATATTTCATTCATAATCGATATAGTTCGAGAGGTATGAAATAACTTCTACAGAAAGAGTCTTTTCTGGTCATTCTAGGACCCAATTGTGTTAGTTAGAGTGTAAATCTAGTATTTTTATACACCATCAAGTTTAAAAGGGAAGGAACTCAACTTTATTAGGTCCTCAGAACCATTTTGGGATTCCATGGTGGAGCACACCATGTAAAACTCTTTGAGATGATTCTGACGGTCATCACCAAGAAGACCATTAAATTTCGGAAATTGTTTGATGTTACCAGATCTCAGGTCAAGGATGGATACTTCCGCAGGATATTTGATGTACACATGTTGGAACCCCACATCTAGGGAGGCTAGTTCTATTAAGGTTCAATTATTTTCATCCATTATTTTTGGGGTTTGATTTGGTTCAATTTTTGACTGGTTTAATACCGCTTGAGTTTCAGAAATGGCTTCTTATATGTTACTCAATTAACATACATGGGATTTCCTAATTTCTTATTGAAGTGTCTTTTCAATATTTGGGTCTATTTCTAGTTGTTTTTCCATTACATATTGGGTCATGAAAATAAGTTTTGAATTTTGTTTCTTTGGTTTCCTTATGATGGAGGATGGATCAAATAAAATCAAAAAAAGTCTTAAAGGATAAAATAAAAGATAATGTTACAACACATAATAAGTTATTGATATATTAGATATTGGAGATAGATATATAGAGCATAAGAAAAAAAAAATCAAAACCAAAAAAGAAAAATAAAATGTGGGGGATATTTAAAGGAATGAAAAAATAAAATAAAAGAGTTAATGGGAAAATGATCTTGTCTCCCCAGAAATGGAACCAAAATTTACCAAGTTGTTGAGCATGTCAAATTAAATGTTCATTTATATCTACAATTTATATAGTATAGAAGCAAGCCTATGTTTTAACTCAATAGAACCTTATATCATTAATTTTAAAAAAATGGGTTTTTATGAATATAATAGATTTATTGGAATTTATAAAACATGGGGTGTTTTATATTAAAAAATAAATATAATCTATATTACTATTTGAGAGAAATGAGATGGTTAAATCATTATCAACCATGGTAAGTTTCCCTTATGTCTCAATATATCATCGCTCTCAAGGGATTGGGAAGGAATCATTGATTCCTTGATCTATACACAATAAAAATATTATAGTATGTGATTTGAAAATAGGTTACCAACAAGTATTTTATCGATCAACGATATTGATTATTAGTGATCTCTAAAAACAAACCAACATGATTCAATATAAAAATCGAACTCAATCAAGGAATAACATCAACAATGTGATGAGATGACCAGATTTACTTCAATGATAATATATTCCAAAAGACCAGAACATGAATATTCATGGGATCAAGATCCTAGAATTTATCAATAAACATAATCCATTCACACACTCCTGAATGGGAACTGGTGATAAAAGAGGCATCCACCCTCAAATAATTGCAAGATCTAGTTTATACATGGAAGCATGAGTATTCTTGTTTTTTTATTTTTTATCAAACCAAAATAAATAAAATTATGAAGGTATAAATGAAAAAAATATAAAAAAACAAATAAATTATATTACCAAATAATGATTACAAGTGTGGAGCTCGGGATTACAATGATGGACACCCCCCACATTGACCACTAAGATGTTTAGTAGAACATGAGGGATACAAAAACTAACATGGTGAATAAATTACTCAGTATAAACTCAACTTTACCCCTTTTCGTTCAAACTAATAGAATTAAAGAGAAGAGTTGTTTTACATAAAATTATATCAAATCTCTCACAAAATGTGGTAAAGTATCTAAGAGACTATGTGACTATTAATGGAAAAATTTTAACGCGTTATTTATCTGGAGAGTCGGAAGAAACAAATGAGTAAAATGACTTCAAATTATGAGAAACAGTGGTTCATAATGTTACAGGTCCAATGGAGGTTGAATCAACCCAATTAGACTGTCATGTCTCAATTTATGGCCCAAATAACGAAGGGCTATCCAATCTAGCCCGCCCATAATTTCATCACATTTTGGGATGATTTTGGGTATCAAAAGAAATAAATTAGACTCCATTATCTTCTAGAGAAATGTGTAACACACTATTTTTCATTCATAAACCAAATGTGGTTCCCATTAGATTCATTTTATTTTTGTTAAAGTACATATTTATTTAAACATGAAAGCTTGGGTTTCATGAAATTTATCTCTTTTTACATGAATTCCATCACGAGCTCCCAAAATCATCTCATACTATAATGTAAACAAAAAAAATTTAATATATCCTTCTTAAATAGTTATAAACATTAATTCTATTAATGAAACCTGAATAGTGAATCACTATACGATCACATATAAATAATTTATAATGTAAAATTATATTTTAAATTTATTTTAATGTAATAATATCAAATTATACATATATTAATACAATTTATTTCATTGAAATCAATTTTATATTGAAATTTTATATAAAAAATTTTCATTCTTTTAAAAAAATTTACATTAAAAATATGTTGTTTCGTCCCGACTTTGGAATATATTATAAATAAATTTCATTACTTATATGAATTGATTTTTTAAAAATAGATTAAATATTTGGGACTATAAGTTCCAAATTTGGTCTATATTTCCATTTTATTTTTTGATAATATGAATAGTAACCTTGGCAATTTTTGTAACCACAAAAATTTGTAAATCGGTTAAAAATGTGGAATAAAGGGTAAAAAATATGACAAGGAATCTAAAATGTCCCTTACACATGATCCTATTTAATTTAATAATTAAATTTAATTCATAATCACTCATGTTTCTAACATATGATCATTTTTTCCATTTATCTGTTATTATGATATTTATAGTATTTCATTTAAAAAAAAGGAAATGATGTCACAATAATATTATTAATAACTATAATATATCTAAAACAAGGTTATATAGGGGGTATGATCAAATAATAATTTAAATTTGAAATATCAATTATTTATATTTATTATGGTAATTTATTATTAATTTTAATACAAGAAATATTTTTTCTTAAATTCATGCACAACAATGACGCAGTAATTAGATTTTTAATGGTAATAAAAAAGAAATAATATCAAAAAATTAAAATAAGTCTAATATTAAATATTTGATGTGATAAATAAATATTATAACATTATTTAGTATTTTATGGTGGTATTAAATCTTATTCTAGAATTTATATTACTATAAATATATTTTTATAAGTAAATTTAATGAATAGAATCCAAATTAACAGTAATGATATTTTAAAACTAATTATATTTTATAAATGATAGAATATTCCTAAATGTATTATATTCAAAAAAAATTGATCATTATAAGGTTTAAAATATCATAAATGATACATTTATTGAATTTTTTTATTTAAATTGTAACTATAATAACCATTGAATAGTAAAAATCCATGTTGTCGTGGTTAGAATTATGGGCGTGAAATAAGGGTTAAATCTAAATGATATGGGTAAAATTTTAAATATTCTTGTCCAAAAAATATTTATGGAGATAATTTTGACCCATAAGCTTCATAGATTATAAATAACTCACTTTTAATCTAATTTATTATGATTATAAATTTATATTAATTTAATATTTATCAAATTTCCCAATGTCACCCTCCCCTCTCATATAAAGGGACTCTTCTTCCTCTTTTTATTCACAATTAAAACAATTTGGGTTAATAAACTAGGAGAAAAATTCCTCCAAATAATACCTACCAACATTCTAGATTTTTTATTTTAGGTATTACACCGTCATTAGTGGTATTATGGTGTTATGAAAAGAATATTGTTTGAAGAAGATGTAACATTTTTGGTCATGTATTTTTGTTTTATTTCTTCTTAAAAATCCTAAAAATATTATTATATCACGATTAAATAATATACTCAATTTCAGAAATATAAAATGATCTTTTATGTTAATTTTATGACATTCAACTTCATACACATCCATAAAATGGGATAAAAAATCATTATTTGTTGGTAAAATGTAGTACCACCCCGCGAACTGATGTCATGTGTTTATCCATTACAACCTTTCATGATTGAAAACAATAGTTGATTTATTTTTTATATATTATATATATTATTTAAATGATGTTATAAGGATTAATTATTTTTCAACTAACACATATTTTCATGCTTTCTATTTTGTAAGAATATGATTACATAAATCATGTAAATGACAGTCTTCTGCCTCACGAATCAGTGTGATTCATTCACATTATAATTGGAATGTGTTAAAGAAGAGTTTAATATAAATATATGGCATATGTTAGATAAAAATTATTTTATAATGATAATATATATTTATATCATTAACTTTTTTTCTTTCAATAGGAAAAGAAAAATGTAACAATTTTAATGAGTTTGAAGGGCCTACTATCTCCATGAATGTTTTATTTCATTTTTTTCATTTATATATTTTATAGATTATTATAAAATAATTTACACTAAATATATATAATTTTTAATAATTATTTACATTCATTAAATGAAGTAGTCATTATTAAATAAATATGATTAAAAAATAACAAGTCAAAACATTTATGAAAAAATGTAGTTGTTACCTAAAATGTCACTTTGACATTGTATTTTTAATTAATATTTAATAAAAAGTCATAATAAAATAATATATGGTATTATATATATATATATATGAATACAGTTCTTTTATATATTTAAAATAAACATATATTTATTTCTCTTTAGTTTTTATCGCTTATGAAGTATGTAAAAACATAATGTAAAAATATAATTATCCTAACTTTTTTTCTAAATATCATATTTTATATTCATGAATCATGTTTTATGTAGTTTATTAATTAATATTTAGTAATTTAATATCATTTTACTTAAAATTATGAATAAATAAATATCCATTTTATGATCTATTACTTATGAGGTTTACAGTTCAAAAGTTATCAAATCGGTGAGGTTATTCTGTCACAATTTGCCCTCTTTGATACAAATTTTATGATATGAACCTATATTATATTTTGAGTTTAATATACTTCTATTTAATATGTTTTAACATGAATCTCAGTATTTTGATTATATTATAATTTTCATGTAATGTTATCATCTTTGGTGTTAAAAATATGTGTTTCATAAAACAATGTTTTCTAAAAATCTTTTATACGTGTTTTCATTGACCATTTTTGAATTTTTGAGGAATAATTATTTAAAATATACATAAAATGGATTCTAACTATTATTTTAATTGTTTTAAAGGTTGTTTTCAATGAAAAACCTTTCTATCTTTTTATGATATAAAAAGCCTTTTTAAAAGTGGAATGAGTATTTTCCTCAAAAAACATTTTAAAAATATCATTCAAAATTATTTTCAATCATACATGAAACAAATTTAGAGTTACTCATGACTTAATTGTGATATGATATAATAGTTCCATTCATATTATTTCTCTGAATTGATTGTGTTTTGAGCTCAATTGGTTTATGAATCGTATTGATTTTCAATGATATATGCTCAAATGAAATGTTTATGAAATCCATTTATTTTCATGATTTCTAATGTGATAAGGATTTATGACCACATGGAACACTTATGTAAAGTTTAAATTATATTATAGGTGGAACTAGAACAGGAAGTGAAATAGTTTCAGTAAAGTAATTTTTGCACCGTGATAATCTTGATAACAAATCGTCACTACTACAATTTTTCAGGGAGTGAACCTAATTGACTATGTTAGTCTTGAAAAAGATCCTTAACTTTGATGGAAATGTTTTCTATGCCTATATGCTTTCCAAAATTCCTTGTTTTATTCCATGTTATACTTTTATTTGGGTTTAATTAAATTTGGTGATTTATTCTATCACTCAAGATTATGACATTTTATAATCATTTTATAATTTTGAAATGTTTTGTTCATATTCTTATACCCTTATTTTTATTTTATGATTCATTGATTAATTTTCTACCATTACTGAGTATCTGAGCTCACCCTTATCTTATGGTTCATTATCCCTTGGGATATTAAAGAAATTTTTATTTCAAAATGTAAAAATGTTTTCTAGGTCTGAGCAAATAGGTGGGAGAATATGTATACATATTGTGAAGCAGTTTTTTATGTTTTTATGTTTCCAATGTAACTAAACCTATAATATTCTAGGATGGATTCAGTATGAAATGATTTAAATATTTATATATTTAGGTGTAATATCTATTTTTGAAAAGAGTGGTTCTTTATTTTTGGTATTGGATAAATGGTTTTGATAACATTTTTAAATGTAGATTAGAATAACTCTATAATACCTCTATTTGTATGTTTCAGTTAGAGTCCTTGAGATTTGGTAATGATGACAAATAACCTATTTTAAGACTAAGGTGTCATAGATTGAAATTTTATATGTACTTTCCCTTGATTATGTGGAATTATCAGCTTGATTAGTGATACTAGTAATATAATTTTTTTTAGTAAATTTAAATAACCAAGAAGGAACATTGTTTACATTCAATGTGATGAATAAATTTCTGATAGGAAGCCAAATGGAATGATGAATTGGGTGAAGGATGTTACTATTCTTCCTAAAAATATTTCATAGAACATGATTAATAGCATATAACTTAAGAATCTATTACACTCAACAAATAAGATAAGTAAATATTTTATTGAGATTTAAAGTATTAAAGTCCTTGGAGGAAAGAATATTTAGTTCTCTCTATGGTGATAATATGGGATATAATATATTATTGGATTCCATAGTTGAATAGTAATATATTTTCAAAGTGGAAAACAAATACACAAAGACTATAACTGTAAATGAAAAATAAAGTGTTTGGTTAATGAAATATAAGTGAATATTGGTGTCCATAAGGTATTTTCAATAAATAAATTATATAAATGTTTATAGTATGGACATTAAGAAAATTGTTGTCCATAGGTAAATTGTTTTGTAGATAATAATTAAAATGGTATGAGTAATGGTTATATTAAGACTGCTAATGATATGTTTATGGATAGAAGTGTTATGTAATAAGATGACGAATCTTGGTTATTTTATTGGGATGTAAGTGGGAAAATTGAATTATTTTAATATTGTAATTTCAATATTATATTATATGAATCCTAAAATATATACTTATTGTTCATAATAAGTTTTTTTATAAAGAATTTTAAATGAAATGTTGATTGATATTGAAGGACTGAGAATGTGATTTAGTGGAAATGTTTAATTTTTGTAGAACATGTGATTAATGTTAAGGAAATATTTAATATGAGCATGATTTTTTGGTAAAATTTATATAATGAGATGTTTCATTATGATAAAATATGTGGGATGGTATTTATGAACATAGAAGTAAATACTTATACTATGAAATGTTGGTTTATTGATTGAGTTTATAGAATTTTTGGATTTATGGTATGTCTATGGAGTTAATTATTGAAAGAATGCATCTTTTCACTATGGTTTAATAGTAATTAATGTTGTTACCTCATTTTAAAATAAAAAATTATAATGATATTTACATATTTTATGCTTGAAAATTAATAGCAACATCAAGTAGTTTAAGGGATTAATGATAGATTTATTTTAAAAATTCAGAGACCTTCATTCCAATTTATTGTATTTAAATATTTTCAATGCTTTATAAGGGTAACCCTTTTTATGTTTTTTATTTTGAACAATGGACGAGGTTTTACAGATTAATGTATTACCTATCCATATGAATATTTGTGCGTATTGGATAACTTGTGCTCACCATTTCGTTATGATGAAAACTATAGATGGGTGTAATGAATTTTCATCACATTATAGATCTTAGGGTCAACCGTTTCTATAGAAACCTAAAATTCAATATCATTCCTTGGATTAATAATTTAAGTGGATACTGATCAAGGAACAACCAAAGAGTTAGACCATGATAATTAAATTAAATAAAGTAATAATATCTTCTCAAATGATTTTGAAATAAAATGTTATACTATTATCATTAGTTATGAATTTATCAATATCCTTATTAGAACTCTTTGGTCGATGGTTTTTTAGTCATTAAGAAACTAATTTCTTTGTTATAAATAATTATCCATAATAACATGACATATATAATTTTCTTCATATACATATTTTCAATTCCCACTAGTGTCCCCAAAATTGGAATCCTAGTTATTTGGTGGTCATCGCCTTTTACTTTCCATCTATTGAGTGGATTTTTTTGAAAACTTTTTCCAATGTGAATTCCCCAAAAAGTTATTTTTTAAATATCTATATTTTGTTTTCAAATTAACTTTTAACTTATCCTAGATTATTTTTTAGAAAAATCCTTGAATGTAATTGGATTGTAGGTTGTTTCTTGGAGCTTCCACCAAATCTCTCTCAAGTCCACAACGTGTTATATATATATCTCTCAAGGAAGTGCATGTCTAACCCTTTAAATGCTTTGAACTCAATTATCAGACTTCTAGAGCATTATCATTTTTATGTGGAACAAACGATAGTGATTCTGGATCATAGAGACAATGTTTTATGAAATAATACCACTCGCCTAGTTAATGTTTTGTGGTCGAAACTCTATTTTGAGGAAGCTATGTGGAAACCTGAGGATCTAACAAGAAAGATGTATCATCATATTTTTATATCCAATATATGAAATTAGAGGTATAAATAAATTTTAACGGGGTAAGAATTTATATCGTGGGTTTGTAAAATAATTGACTATGTTTGATAGCATAATGATATGCCCCACCTAGCTTAAAAAACAATAGAATATCGTTATTAAATATGAAATATTTCACCAAGTTGTTATATTATTAGTTATTAATAAGACTAAATATATTATTATTTCAAAATTTCATTATTTTTTTTGACATTATAATCATTTATTTAAATATTATATGAATATATCTAGTTTTAATTATAGAAACTGTATTTTTTCAAAAAGTTATTTTACCACATTATGATGGCACAATTATTTTAAAGTAAAATTGGAAATGTTTATAAATAGTTTTTGAGAAAATATATTTCAATTTTGAAATTGAAATATCAACATTCATTTTGGTTGATTTTTCGTTATTTTTCTGAAATGTTTCATTTTTTGATGAATAGTTAAATATACACCATTTTAATTGAAATTGAAATTTTTTATAAATAATTTATAATGTTATATTACATTTAAAATTATATTAAAAGGTGTATTTTATAAATTTTATATCTATTAATCCAAATTATTTCCCTGGAATCAATTTCACATTAAAATTTGATATAAAAATATTTCAATCTGTTGAACATTTTTACTTTAAAAACATGTTGTTTCATCCTTTACATAGGATATATTTTAAATTAATTTAATCAAATTATCTGAATATAATTTTGAAAATGGATTATTTTTTTATAATTAGAATGTAATTATTTATTAAATAAGACCCTTTTAAATTTTTCCAATATGAATAGTAACATCAGTAATTGTTTTTACCATGGTAAAGGGTAAATCATGTAAAAATCAAGATAAAATGGTAAATAAGTGTAAAAATAATATGAAAAAGGACTATAAAATAACCCATAAACATGTAATAGTTTTATTTTATAATACAAAGAAATGACAACGATGTAACAATACTATTCTTAATAAATTTAACATTTATACAATGTGTTATTTGTGATATATGATATACAAAAAATAGTAAATTTAATGTTGAACTATTTAAATTTATCATGGTAATATATTTTTAATATATAAGGAATAAATGATAAACTTAAATGAATTTTCATTGGTGATGCATTAATTATTTTATTAATGAAAATATCAAATAAATGTTATTTAAAATAATAAAATTAATATAAGTTTATATAAATCATTTGATAAAGTATTTACAGTGAATAAGTTTACATTTTAGGGTTCTATTAAAAAAAATTCAATGTTATCTTTCATTTTTATATTTTTAAATTTCATACTAATGAATAGCCCCAAAATTGATATTAATGATATTTAAGAATTAATAATATTTTTTTAAATGATACACATATTTTAAAAACATTATTCTAATCTGAATAAGTGTGATAAGTATTATAATTTGATAAATTATACATTTATTTTTCTTTTGTAATTTTATTCAAACTATAATAACCCCCAATGTTTAAAAAACCATGTCATCATTGTTAGAATTGAGGGGGTTAAATAAGGGTTAAAAACTAAATGACACCGGTAAAAATGTTTCCTTAACAAATTATAAAAATACTCTATCAGATTATTTCAACCCATAAAAATATATATTATAATTAACCCACTTTTGATCCATTTTTAGTTAATTAATTATTTGTATTAGTTTAATATTTTTTGAAATTCCAAGGGTGCCCTGCCCCTCTCCTATAAAAGGTTCATATAATTCAATTTTATTAACACATAAATCCTATTTTATTCGGCCAAAATATTCCCAAATACCTTCCTATAATCCCTACCCACATTATATATCTTTTATTTTAAGCATTACACAACCATGAGTGGTTCTGAGGTGATATGAAAATGAGATTGTCCAAAAAATAAGTATTGTTTTTAATAAAGTATTTATATTTTTTTTATTTTCATAATTCAATAAATTATAATTATATATTTATTATATAATATCCTAATTATCATTAATATTCTGATATGTTGTTATTTTATGAATATTAACTACACCTACAAACACTTCCGTCAATCTTTATATGTCGTCATTGTTCGTGTGTACGGTGAACTACCACCTTATAAACTGAGGTCGATCATTTTTCTACTACCTCCATTAAAGTTGGAAATAATAAAGGATTTATGATTTATATATTATTTATAATTATTATGATGTTGTTATTATGATTCCCTAATTTTCATATAACACATACCTTCATCCTTTCCATTTTGTGAGAATACTATAACATTGTTTGTGTGTGCGACGGAAAACTGCCTCGCGAAGCAATCAAGTTCATTCCTTCAATACATTTATTCTATTTAAAATGATATTAATATTATTATTTGATATAAATTTTATACTAAATATACAGTAATTAATATATATACATCATGTACTTTTTTCTTTCAATCTGATAAAAAAAATTTAAACAGCAATCTTCCATACAAACGAACTACCATCTCCAAGAACTATGTATTTCATTTCATATTTCTATATTTTATTGATTATTATCAATAAATATATACTAAATATAAATAATATTTTTATCATTATTTATATTCAATAAAATATGGAATCATGATAAAATTAATAGACCCCAAAAATAACGAGTTAAAACCCCTATGAAAAATAAATTTGTCATTACCCAAAATGTAAACATAACAAGGGATTTTTAATTAATGGGTAATATATGGTAATATAAAACAAATATATTTTATGATATATATTAATATGTTTATATTATATATTTTTAATTTACATATATTTATTTTTCATTATTTTTTATTCATAAAAACTATGTGAATACACAAGGTAAGGGGATATCTAGTCTCACTTTTATTTCAATGAGACTTATGAAATATTCAACACTCATTTTTTATTTTGGTGTATGTAATGAAAATTAATGTAATCCATTATCCTTATAAAAAAATTATTTGTTTTTATAAACCCATTTTTTGATCTCTCTTTAATGTGTTTTATGGTTCAAAAGTTACAGAATTTGTAATGTGATATTATCTCAATGTTCCTTATTTGAGGCACATGTTATGTTATAAACCTATTTTTAAAACTACTATATAATTATATATTAAATTTTATATTGTAAATATTCTTATTTTTATGATATTATATGTTTTATTTACTATTATTCTCTCTTTAGTCAGAAATATATGTTCTATCAAACAATGTTTTTTAAAAATGTTTTAAATCTATTTTAAATGATATTTTATGAATTTTCATGGAAAATGGAATTCAAGGATTTATAAAATGGATTTAAAATTGTTATTTATAATTTTTTGAGGATATGTTCAATGATTTTTTTTTCAAAATTTTTAATATTTAAAAATAATTTCTTAATGGGGAACATATATTTTCCACAATAATTGTTTTCAAAAGACATTTAAAAATTATTTTCCATCTATAAAGACACCTGTTAGAGTTACTCATGACTTGCTGGGGATATGATCCAACTGTAAAATTCATATTATTTCTCTAAATGGTTTATAGTTTGAGTGAATTATTTTTATGAATCGAATTACTTTTAAATGAGATATACTATGATGGATTGTTTACAAAAACCATTTCTTTTCAGGACGTATGATGTGATGAATGATTTATGATCTTTTCCTATACATATTTATTGTTTAAATTTGGTGATGGGAGAGAAATATATAATCATCCCTCTCCTAGTAGGATGTATCATTTATGTTATAACTTTGTCACAAATCCATGTGTCTTAGTCATGGAATTACTATACCCCTTGTACCAGAACCATTATATCTGATGTATTCCTATGAATGTAGACAAATCAGCCACATGATTTCCATCACCAAATCCTTCATCCCACCACCCTTATTCTATAAAACTCTCAATAACCTATTCCAACTTTGATATGTGTAGGAAGGAAGAAATAGACTATACAATCATTAATGTCTCTATGGAGGCACCTCTCAAAATTTACAACTGAAAAAAACAATTTTTATACATATCGAGTGAGTAATGTGTGAAGTCAGTGAACCTCATGGTGTACTCAAAACCATCATATCACCCTACAACTACTTGAGAATCTATTTTATATATACAGTGAAAAATTACAAATGGTAATACTCATCGTGAAATAGAATATGTAAGTTTGACCATTATAGAATCACCTCATCATGTGTCTAGGATATCAAACTCTATAATTTTCCCACTTCCATATGTAGAAGGTTGGCCATAAGAACAAACTTCTTATATGTTGGTGTACAAACAGTATTGAATACTCTGATCACTGACTCAAGCCAATTATCTAATATATATGGGAATTTCTCACTATGGAACCCCAATAGTCTCTATCACTATAACACACATAGATCTCTAAGACTTTATACATTGTCATACAGACATTTTAGAACTATGAAATGCTCAATTGGAAGTGGCACTACTCCCAACCCACTGATAGTAAACACTACAAGAGATGGTTCATAAACTATGGCCTCACCACTCAATGGATCAACGTCACAATCCTCTATCTATAACTTTTCCATCTATCTTTAGGGAGGAATCCTAAATGTGATCATGATATACAATGTTTAAACGAGAATATATTTGGGAAGATATCTAATAAAGTGTAGAAAATAGACTCAATCCTATATAATGCATGTATCCTTTCTTCCCCACAATAAATGACCTGATATTCTATGTCAAGAATATGGTTTCTTATTTCAATGTTCATGTATACGTCAACCTCCACACCATTACTAGGTTCCTCAGCATAAATAACACACATGAGAAGCTCTCAAAAAATTACTAGGTTTCCAAACCAATACTTACATCAGTTTTGAAGGATCCCAGTCATGATAATTGTATCACTAATTAGGGTAGCAGTGAACCAATTATATTTTTTATTTTATGTTTCCTTTCAAATGAAATAACCTTTTCCACTTTTTAATGATTTCATTACCTACTGAAAATAATTCAAAAACACGTCAATTGAAACCCTATAATTTACATGTTTTCTATTATGTAAAAATATATACTTCTTTGGTATGGTTTGGAAGTTATCCCACACCACACAACACACATGAAAAAAAATCCTTTTATGTGGAATACAATGAGTACGATATTCCCTTACAATCGTGAAGCACGATGTAATCTATCCAATATTGTGTACGCAACCTCTAGAATATATAGGTTAATACAATTTTTTTTGTAACAAAACATGTTACTTGTGATTCCTTTTTAAAAATCCATAATTTTATTTTTTGGAAAAAAAATTCTTTAATTTCATACACAGATGTAGACAACAACAAAAAATACATTGAAATAGAATTCAACCCGATTTGCCCTGTCTGATTCTCCCAATATAGTTCTCACATTCCGAATATTCAAATTTGATGGCCTAAAATGATGAATATGACAGTATCAGAATATGATGGAGGCAATTTATAATATATTCTGTCTCTATTTATAAATACCAATACAAAAACCCATACCAGATTATCCATCATGGGTGGATTACCATCCAAATACGATGACAAGTATAGAATGATAGAAAAACGAATACACTGATAACTAAATATGACGAGAAGCTTAATAACAATATGATCTTGCTTCATCAACATTCACATCAATCTGTCGAAGTATTATCAACACATTATAATACAAAATCATCATTCTCTCCCTTAAACATTAGTATTTCCTCTTTACTCTCATCAATAGTAATTCCATCACAGAAGTACACATTATTGTCAACATTTATAGTTTACCCTTGATATTTTGTTGTGTAAATCCCAAATACATTCCCACGCCACCAAATTCAAAAAATTATCGATTTCCATTTAATTTTAGGTCTATTAATGTCTTCATAAATTCTTATCAATTATTATAAAATCATCTCAAAGACATGAATTTATCTTCAGAATTTATTTACTAATTCTTGTTTGGTTCTGAATTTAATCTTTGATGGTTTATACGATTACGTTGTTATCCACCCAACTCTATTTTTTCAATATGATCAACAAGATGAATCGTTATCAACTCATATACGATGACTCTTAATCCAAAAAGTACATCTATCTATATACTTCAACTATTTTTGATCAATTGGATAATTCTATTTGAAAAAAAAATCAATGTTCATCTATCTATTCCTAAAAAAATCATCTTCAAACTCTTAGATTTTATATATTTTGTATTTTGGTCTGACTAAAATCCAATACCTTCTGTTTCTCACATTTGTCACAAATATCCTCATCCTTCAAAAACCAAACACTTCCTTCAAAAATTAATTCATCCATCTTAAATGGTTGACTATATTGTTCTTAGTTATTTGATAGTATGATTTTTCATGGATTCAAATAAATTACTTTTATAATGGTTTTGTTGAAATAAATTATTTTTTAATACATTGGTATACTGCATTAAATGGACATGTCCAGCAGCTAAAACTCAAGAAAAACATTTATTTCTCAAAAAATATATTGTATCATTATGTAAGGACCCTACCACAGTTTCTCAGAGTTGATGATTTATTACATTATATTGGAATTATTTCAAGAAATACGTATCCCTAATGAATGAATAGTTTAGTATATTTGGATACAAGATACATAAATAAGTTCAACATTATTTCATGAAATTAAAAAAAAAATCACTAAATTATTCCATTATAAATATCCAAGCCTTATAGATTATACGAGAAAGTCACTCATAAATTGGTTCTTCATATCCTGGAAAAAGAAAACACAAGAAATCAGTGATCTCAAATGCACAGTAAGTGTATGAAATACATCATAAGATATCATAAACATAATCATTAGGCATGTTGATTATCTGAGAACACATGCCTTTTAAAAATAAACATTAAAAAATATGGGAGGAATATGAGAAAAGTAATTAATGGAAAAATAAAACATGATCATTGTTATTCAACTAGTCTAATAACCACATGAACTTCAAATACTCTTTTCATAATGATGGAATGCAAAATGAAGGACATCATCGTTATACCAGCAAGTCCTCATCTCAAGACCATAAATAATCATGTTGTCAATGCATTGTGCCAAGACCATAGATTGTATCCTAAGACATATCGATCCACTAAAAGGATATAGTGGGCCCCACCTGAGAGTTACTATGTCCAATGAATTATTCATATGAATTAGGATAAACGTAAAAAACATATACATTCTTATTAAATATAAAATATGAAATTTAAATATCCCTCCACAAACATTAATCATAAACACTAACCATTCGAAGTAAACTGTTTGAAAGGTTTAAAGATAGAACATCAACATGAAAAATGGGAATAAACTATAAAACTAAATATGTTATATGATTAAATGAAATATTATTCACAATAATACATAATAATCAACATGATTCTTGAAATATATGAATATAATCTTATAAAATCATTGAATAATTCTTGAGATAAATACTCTTTTATTTAGAAAAGAACAATTATTTTGAAAAAATCAATGTATAAAACCAGAAGTAATGTAGAATAGTATTTTCATAATATAATTAGTTATTTTATACAGACAATGGTTTCTAAAATTATATTATAGAGTGCCTGTTAAAATAGGTAAGAATTTGAGATCTTCCCTTCGACCGAGCTTGTATTTCAAAATTAATTTTTAATGTTTCTTTTAAATTGTGTAACTATCAATAAAATAAGGAAATATTCAGTTGTTATTATATATATATATATATATAATTAAAGAATAATTTATGAATATTAAATAATAATATAGAATATTTTCATCAAGTTAATTATAAAATTAAAGTATCATAAATGAAAATGGATGTTCGGGTGGAAAACCCCTTACCACATTGTAATAAATCGATTTGTATGGCCCAAAATTAATAATATTAAATTAATATGTTTAATAATATTAAAATAAATATTTTTATGATATGTTACATAAATGGGCAATATACATACTCCATACACAATTATTAGTAGTGAGGATGGAAAATCTCACAAAAATAGAAGTGAAATGAAGAAACCCTTACCTTAAGTAGTAATGTGTTCCACACATTAAATTAAGGTAATAGAATATTATATAAGACTTATTAATAAATTATTTCATAACATATTTGAAAATTATTTGTTTTATCATAATTCTATGTAGTTCCTTGATGACCTTATTAAAACGTTATTATATTGAATATCATCATTCGAGAGTATTTGTTTTCAATATTTTCATAATCGGTTCACTTGTTCTTAAGTAATGGAGTAATGTGGAATGGATGTTAATAACCATAATTTAAATTAAATATTATTTAAGAACATACATATGTTTTAATGGTCATTTCTATAATTTGTTTACATGGAAATATTTTGAATTATTAGATGAAATATTTAGGACGTTGACTTAGATTATTTGAGAGGCATTTTTATAATTAAGAACTTGTTTGGTCATAACATTTAATAATATATACATATAATGGTTCTTTAATATTAATTATGTTATTATGAATATATTAAAGTCTGGTTAAACCATCAAAATGGTTTCATGACCAATAATGAAGGATAAATTATAGAATGAAACATCGTCGTCCACAAAAATTATAAATTGGACCCTCATGGACGTTGATTTTGTTTATAAAATAAAAGAGAGAGTGTAAAGATATTGATGATGGATCTATAATTAACATGATATTTTTCCAGTATATATAAGATACTAGATTTATCATGGTCATTAGGATAGAGGAGGTGTGGAGTGGACAACATATGATGATAAATGAAATGTATCTAACTGAAAATGAAAGGTTCTTTACCTCTTGAAATAACCACTTTGAAAACCGCCTTAAGGGATGGAATATATGTATTTTGGAAAGAATAATAACTTCTTTTATGTGGACAATGAATATGTGAGGTTATTTGAGTCAAACAATCATGATATTCATGTCTTAGAGAAGTGATGAGAAGAGGGAGTGAGGGGTTGTTTTATAGTGGCAGATAGGAGGGTTTTCATAGTTTTTATCCATTAGTTTATTAATTTACCTAAAGAAAATCAATAGTGATGATTCCATGACCAATAATAGTTATAAATGTATTTAGTTTGATCCAGTTTGATTACATCACTTATTTTTTCCAAAAATAGTTTATTTGAAATATAATTTGTATATACGGTATTTTATCGTATTTCACTATTCATAAGTAAAATTTGTTTTCCAAAAAAATAAAAAACCTTCACCATAGCCATTTTTTGACGTGTAGGAATTCATAATGATGTCCATTTATCAAAATTAATTTTATATATGTTTAATTTCTAATTTAATTAAAATCATAATTTAATCTAAAAAATGATTTAAAACATATATTTACTTATTAATAAGCATTGGTATATTGTACATCAACTTTAATATTATTTATATACAGTAATAAGTAAGGTTACTATTCATTAGGTTCTATCACTATTTATATGGTTATGTTACTATTCATAAGGGTGGGTTAATATTCACAAAAAATATATTTTATTCCTATCGGACTGCTAATAACATACTGATCACAATCGTGTATGTCTAATTTTCAGAATTAAAATCATAGAGGTAGAAAAATTATGTTTATGTGACTAGGATATTGAAAAGGGGTGTTTTTTTGAGAATTAGTGTTTCATGCGTTCTATAATAAATATATTTTTTAATTCTTGGGGTGTTACATTATCCCCTCCTAATAACAATTTCGTCCTCAAAATTGGTAATTGATCTTTGATAGTTAATGGTCATTACATGAAAATTCCCATGTGGGAAAACCACATGAAGAATATATTTAAAATATTATATTAATAGGAGGAAATGGAAATTCATCAGTTACTACAAAACAAATCATTCTAATTGGAATATATTGTCAAAATAGTCATGTAGAGACATTAAACTCTAAAACCCATACAATGATTAACATATAGTATTTCGTAAATGGATTAAAAATTCCAAAATATTATTATTCAAAACATTATAATGACGCCATCTATGTTTCCATGATGAACATATCATTAACCCTTAATCAACAAGAAGAAGGTCTAAAATCCACATTCAAATCATGTGAATAACATCATCACATATCATCTTGAAATATGGTAATAATTTGAATTACCATAAAAATGATATTGGAAACATGCATTCTTCTATATTCTTTAAGTAAGATACATGTTATTCGATATATTCCATAAATCCAAATGTGATGTAAACTACATCGATGAGAGTGTAGACCACTTCTCGAAATGTCAATTAGTAGTTACAAGTTAGTCAATACATATCTGAATCAATCATTTATTCATCATTATCTAAACATGAGATATATATTTAGGGTTTTCTATACCTCATTAATGTGTTTTCTAAAAAGTTTAACGTTATACTAAATCACTTTTTCTTTGTGAAATTCACAAAATGACCTCAAATCCTTAATTAAATATTACTGTAGTGAAATACTTATATATCTTGTAATTCTTACAAACAGTACATTACAAAAAAATATTCAAATGATATTATTCTTGAGTTGGAATATTAATCATTCTAGTTTATCTGTCGTTTCATCATAACATTATTATTATCTAAAATCATCATTGGGGTATATATCAATGATTCATGGGACATTGATTGACATACATTCTCATCTCCTTGTAGTTGAAGCATTAAATACAGGAAAAAAATTTCCATTTCTTGAAATTATGATCATGGTGGAATTTTTCACAAAATATATAAAAAACTCATTTTTCTCTCAATAATATACCATGGGGTTTCCTTCCACAATTATAACACGTGGGAAAATACATATTTCTCTTCTTCCCTTTATCCATGTTTTTCCCAACCATCCTCTTCTTTGTTTTCTTCCTTTTGAATCCATATGACTCTGAGAATTCATTACATACCTTGTCAACACATGTTATTATTTTCACATATGATGAGGATACATGGGAGATAGCCATCCTTCAAAATAATGATTTAAGACCATCAGAGATGTGATACATCTTAATCATTGCATATCTTCCATAGGTGAAGTTCTCATTTCATATTTTAGGAACCATTTCTAATCAATTCCATATTTTATATTAGGTGTTAACATTATTTAACCTTATATTACTCCAAACATGGTATGGTACATAGCATAAATTTATGCATCGTAAATACTAGAACCATATAATTTTGTTACATTAGAGGAATAAATACTTCACAATGGTGGGAAAATAAATGTGAATCATCCAAAGCATATCCCCGGGAGTGTCAATACCATGTGTGAGTCATGGCTCGTTGTCGTGTACCAAGATACGTTGGGTCAAGCTCAAAACTCATTTTTCGGAGTTTTCATTCCTAGTTCAATTGTTCTAGATCCACCTCTACATGTTTGTATTAATAAATGGATGTATTTATTAGAAAGATACATTTAATATATTCTTTACCATGATTCCATGACAAGCTTGTATGTTTTTACACAAATACTACCTTAGTGATTACTTCCCGAATCAACATTTTCAAATCATGTTTCCTTGTTTTCTACTAAACTTCCTTTGATGGAAACTGTAAGGCCCCGACCATAGTTTCCTAGAGCTGGTGGAATATTACATTACATTATCATGATTTCAAGAAAGTCGTTTTTTGAAGGAATTAATAGTTTATTAGATTTTGAAACTAGATACATAAATATGTTCTACATTACATCATGAAATGAAAAACAACACTGAATTATTCCATTATAAATAACCAAGACTCCTAGACTATTCCTGCAAGTCACTAAAAATATACTTCTTCACATCCATGGGAAAATGAAACATAAGAATGGGGTGGGCTGAATCAATAATTAAGTGTAATAAATACATGGGAAGATATCATAAACAAAAACATTTGGCATTGGGATAGTTGAGAACACGTGCATTTTAAAAATAACCATGAACACAATATGGAAATAATATGATCTATGTAAATAATTAAATAACAATACAAAATTATGTGTATTGTAACATTCGAATAACAAAATTAAATTTCAATTATATTTTCAAAATGAGGGAATTCATAATGTGGGACATCATCATCATACCGTCAAGGCCTCATGCTAAGACCATAAATAATCATTTTGTCAAGGCCTTGTGGTAAGACAATAGTTTTTCTCATGAGACATACCAATGCACTGAGGGGTTATATTAGGCCCCACATGAAATTTACTATCTCTAATTAATTACTCATATGAATGAGGATATGCATAAACACCTTACACATTCATATTGAAACAAATATAAGAAATGTAAATAGCATTCCTCGAACATTAAGCATAAATACTAACAATTTGAAGTAAATTGGTGAATGGTATTAAGATAGCCCATCCACAACCAAAATAATTTTAAACCATATAATTAAATATCGTGTACGATTCAATGAAATATTAGTCCCAGTAATATATAATAATCAATAAGAGTGTTGAAATAGATGAAGATACTATTATAAAATCATTGATTAATTCTTGAGATTAATACTATTTTACCTTAAAAAAAACGTCCTTTTGTAAAAATCATTGTATAAAACCAGAAGTCATGTAAAATAGTATTTTCATAATAAAATGATTTATTTTATAGAGATAATGTTTTCCAAAGAGAGATTATATATTTCCCTTGAAAATATGTATGAATTTGAGAATATCCCTTGGATTATTCTTGTTTTTCAGAAACAATAATGAATGTTCCTTTGAAAATGAGTAGTTATCAATAAAATTAGGAAATAATATTATTTATGTACATATATCAAAAACTGAAATAGAATTCTTGAGAATTAAATAATAATTCATAGGTATTTCATTGAGGTAATAAAAATTGAATGTAACCAGAATGAAAATTGAACTTCATGTGGAAAACCCCTTACCACTTTGTAATCAATCGATTTGTATACCCCAAAATTAATAATATTCAAATGATACGTTGAAGAATAGGAAGATAAATATATTAATGATATGTTACATCAATGGGAAGTAAACATACATCATACATAAGTATTAGTAGTGAAAACAGAAAATCTCACAAAAATTGAAGTGAGATGAAGAAACTGTTACCTTAAGTCTGAATGTGTGCTGCTCTTGAAATTTAAGTCTAGGAATATGAAATTAGACTTATAAATAACTTATTTAATAACCTATTAGAAAATTATTTAGTTTTTAATAATTATTTATATATCATTTGTCATTTATTTGTATGTTATTATATTGAATTTCATCATTCTAGAGTGTTCATTTTTTTAATTATCATAATCAATTCACTTCTTCTTAAGTATTGGTGTTCATGTGGAATGGATGTAAATCTCTATAATTGAAATTAAATATTTTTTATGAACATCCAGAAGTGTTAAGGTTCATTTATTTCATTTGGATAAATGTAAAGAGAATGAATCAGAATAATAAATATTTATGATATTCACTTATATTATTTAAGCAGTATTTTGATTATTAGGATCTTGTTTGGCCATACGATTTAATAATAAGTATGTACAGTGGTTCCTGGATATTAATTTTGTTATAATACTTATATTATGTTCTGATTAAACCATTGAAATAATTTCATTACCATTAATTAAATATAAAATGAATAATGAAACATTGTAGCTGATGAAGGTTATAAATTGGAACCTCAATGATATTGATTTTTTTTATAAAATTAAACAGAGAGTGAGATAGAGAGTAAGGATATTGATGATTGATCATCCATTAACATGATATAATTATATTATATAGATGATAATAATTCAATCATGGTCATTTGGACAGAGGAAGTGAGGATAGGATAATAAAGGAGGTAAAATTAAATGAAACAAAATAAAAAACAACAGGTCTTTACCTATTAAAATAACCTCTTTGAGAACCTCCTTAAAGGGAAGGATTTTGGCCTTTTGTAAATACCAAGAGCTTCATGAATGTTGGGAGTGATTAAAAATGTTATTTAGAAAGAACATTTTAGAGCATCACGGAAAATATGTGTGGTGTGAAGAGGGTGTGGGGGGTTATAGTGGAGGATATGAGGGTTTTAATTATTTTTTAATCATTAGTTTATTAATTTTCCTCAAGGCCAGAAATATTGATGATTCAATGAAAAATAATTATAATAAATTAATGAGAGTTCTAACCATGTAGGATTACATCACTTATTATTTCTTGATGCATACTAGTGGGGCCCGCGTCGTGACTCCCCATGCCCGCCTCCAATGGGCCAGTGGATGGTGACTAGCACCGAGTAGGCATATCACTAACATGAGAGGAATTGACTAAGTACCTGTACACATGAACACATATCCAAGACCACAGTTTCTATAATTTAAAACTATTCTAAGGAATAAAATTCATGAATAATAATAAACCCAACCAACAGAGTATAATGGAATGTGATATGCAGAAAGTAAAATAGATCAAAATACAAGCCCAACAAAAACAAGAGTTTACAAATTACAATGTCTAACCTATATGAGCAATGATGTAAAGGGACTACTGGTCATAGTTGTAGGAACACATTTGGTTGTAGGGAAATCAGAAAGCTCAGTCCAGTTTTGGTCCGCCATGGACTTCATTAAAAGGGCAGTCGTCTGCACAGGACACAAAACATATAGTGAGATCCCTTCCAGGGGTGATTATAACAATACTCAATAGAGGAACCCAAAAACCTCAAAGAGAATCACAAAGTAAATGTACTATTAGATCTATGACGTATATGTCTATTGAAAATATAACAAGTGAGACACCTCCAGATATACTGAAAAATCAGACCTATAGTCTAGATATAGGTCACACAACTGCATAAACCCGCTAGTGTATCAGTTTGAAAGTACCACGAAGCACATGAATTAGAGATCTCACCCCATGAGTCTGATAACTCTAATGATGTTTGTATGAGATGTTTCATTTTTCTATAAAATCCATGAGATATAGATACACTCATTATGGGAGAACAAACTATTGATTGAGGAAAGATCACAATAAATATAAGATGATTAGTACCAGGGCCTTGTTGGATACAATAACTTATCAGGATTCACCTAATATGTTGATGATCGATGTCCTATAAGATTTGAATCACCCATACCAGACTCTACCTAGGGTCAAAAATGGATAGGGGATCTTGATCCTAGACTCTCAAAGGGATACTGTAACACCCCAAGATTTCATAGGGTGTTATTTAATCAAAATAATTCAATAACTTTCACTACACGCAACACTGAGTTCAAGCGCACCATGACTTACCAAAAAAGATGTTCAAAAGGGGTTATGAATAGTATTAACTAAATTTTAAACTTTATATAATCTTTATAATTTTAGAATCCATATTATGAGTTTCTTAGACATAATGAAAGAAAAAATAAATTTTTAGTATTTCACTTTTACCATCTTTTAGTAGTGAACCCTTTGTAAATACAATATTTTAATATTCTTGAATAAATTGGGACATAAAAAATTTAAAATGAAACACCCCAAACTTCTACGGTACGCTTCTCTTTGAATAATGCGATAGCGTATGTTGTACGGAACATCAAGTTCTAACACACCACAACCAATCAAACTAGCCGTTATGAATAGTGTTACCTACTTTTTGAAATAATATATATTCTATATTTCAAAATGGACTTCATTTTCGGTTTCAGAATATTGAAATTATCCTAAGATGAATTTTTGGTATTTTTCTGAGAACTTCCAATTTTATGAATAATGAAAAATACTTAAAAACAAATTTTTTAAACAAAATAATTTATAGTGAAAAATTATATTATTGAGTGGTTTTGAAGTATAATTAGAATATATTTTTACCATTTTATCCAATGGTGTTCATTAGAATTAATTTCACTTTGAAATTGGACCTAAACAATTGCCAATCTTTTTGTATTTATTGTTTCTTAAAAACACGCTATTTGTCATGACAGCGGGAATTTACTATAAAATTAATCAATGCAACTAATATGTTAGGAATTTTTTAAAAGAGACATCATTTTTGAATTCAGAATATCAAATATAGCTTAGGGTGAAATTTTGGCATTGGTCTGAAAAATATCAATTTTTGATGAATAGTGAAACCACTAAGTGGTAGTTAAAAAACTGAATTTTTCATAAAACATAATTTTATAGCTTCTGTGAATGAAATTTCGAAAATCCGAGAGACACCGTTAATATCAAGAAGTAAAATGTGGTTCAATGAGATGAAAATAATTTTTGGTGAATAGTGTCTTTTTACTTTTATTTACCACGGTTAAAAGTAATAGGGTAATTAAGGGTAAAAATGATATTAATATTACCCTAACACATGTCCTAATTCTATTGGACAAGTATATCTCGACCAAAAACAACCTTAGGAATAAAATATTATCATTTAGGTCCACTTGGATTAGATTTGGACATTTATTATTATTTATTTCAAAGAAGAGTTAAAAGAGTTGAAATCAATGTTTATTTACTAAAACATTTTTAATATAAGGTTATACATAAGATAAATTTGATTGTAAATATTCATTAGAAATATAAAACTATTTACTACATAATGATATTTTATTTATAATTTTTAGACATTAAATAAGTTAATTTATTTATGACACAATGATGATGCTGTAATTACCATAATAGTGAAAAATTAAAATAATTGATATTATAAATACCCAAATAAATATAATTTGAGACTTTTAATGAATTACACTAATTTTCTAGGATAATATGACATATTAGGATTTATTTAATTTACTTTTTTCTAAGTAATCATTCTGTTATAAGTTTCACAAAAATCAACAATTGAATAGTATCAAAATTGACATAAAATAGTTTTTAAAACAAATATTATATATTTTAATTGATATTAAATTCCTAAAAATATAAGGATAGGCCAACAGACTTATGTCATGATATTGTTATGATTAATGGACCACTTGGGGGTCTCTTGGATGTATATAGTATTTTTATTAACTATATAATAAATAAAATACAAAGTGACATCGTAAATGTGAAACTAATTAACTAAGAGTTAAAACTAAAAGATAAGGTTAATATAGTAACCCAAACCTGTCTAAATTCTATTGGTTGAATGGTTTTAGACCTATACCCACCTTAACATTTGAATAATCAACTTTTGAGCCATTAGAAACCGAATATTAATTTATTATAAATTAATATTTCTAGATTTTCCAAAGGTGCCCCTCACCCCTCTTATAAAAGGGAACTCCCCATTCTCATTACTTCACACTTTCAAAGCATTTTTGTTCGGACAAACTCTACCCAAATACTCTCTAAACTTCCCTAACTACAACCTAGAGGCCTTATTTTGATCTGAATGCCAACCTAATGAGCCTTTTTGATCAAATCAAAAGGAAGAACCCGAAGAAGAGGTAATGATTTCACCACCCTTTTTCAAGTTCCTTTCTTCTTCCACTTCTTCTTCCTTTGTTATTACCATTCTAAAATAATAACTCCAGTATAATATATATACTTTGATGTTATTATAGATATGGTACAACCATATTCATTATTCCATCCATCCTTTGAATAACATGTCACCATACGTGCGTACGTACGGCTTACCGTCTCCACGTCGTGGTGTAATTGTTATTCAATATATTATTATTTGGATGGGTATAATAATGATGCGTAACTCATGACAATAATAAATATAACATGATAATGATTCTGTATTTATGATATAATATCCAATTATATATTATTTTAATATCAAAAGAATGATATTGTCGCTCGTGCGTACGTACGGACTACCATCTCCACGAACGTGATGAGATTCATTCTCCATCATATCCATTCAAGTATAATTCTAATTTGATGATTAATAATAATATCTAAGGACTTGATATCATTCTGGATATGATGAAGATACATCCTATCCATGAAAAACATGGATTACGTAACAAAACATATAAAATAAAATGAGTAAGTTAACACCCGAAACAATAATAATACTATGATATTATTAACAAATCTATGTTAAAAGATCATATATGATATCATATTAATATATATGATTCTTGTATAATTTAATAACAATTATTTCACCATTATACAGAAGGTTAACCTACCCTCAACCAAGGAAAATTGCAAGGTATGGGTTATTTCATAATCTCTTCATTATCCGAGGTTGTTTATACGTAATAATCTACTGGGATTTCTTTATCATCCACATCCATGTTTTTTCGAAATGTATTTCAAAACATTTTTACTATTTACAAATAATATGGGTTCAAGTCATTTATACCTTTATGTGTTTTTAAAGGAATATTTCCGTCGTTTTCCAAACAAGGAACTTTTTTACCTTTCGACAAATTTAAGGTAAGAATGTTTTTTTAACTTATATGGCGGGTGCGGCTATTTACCGCCATTATAAAAGCGTCAAAGCTTCCCTTACAAGCTTATAAGAATATTTCGAAAGTAAATGTTTTATTTTATAATTATGTGACTTTTAAATAATTTCAAAATTAATATTTTCAGAATTTTTGAAAGGTACTCTTTATCAAGATCATAATTTTAAATGTTTTAATGATTTATCTTTCTAAATATTTTTAATTAATGTCCATGTTTTCAAAATTATTTTAAGGACTTATTTATATGGACATGAAAGTTTTGAAATGATATTTATTTTGAAAAGTTTCAAAGTGGTATGGGACACTTTGATTCAAAAATCTCTTTTAAATTACTTCTTTTATAAATGTGTGCCTTTTCAATGATTTCGAGAAAAGAGATATTTCTCTCAAATAGTTGTTATTTCATCTATGTCAACATCCTTTGATAGATTTTAAGCTTATTTGAATTCGATTTATTATGATTCAAAACTTATATATTGTATTTAAGGTTTTGTGATATGTTTAACTATGGATGTGCTATTTTTAAACCATTCATGGTTTATGGTGAATGTATTGACATTTCGTATGCTAGTTTTAATATGAATGTTTATGTTATGTTTAATCCTTTTCATATGGGAATGCATTCGACTTAATATGTGACGGGTGGAGCCCGCTATAGCTCCTCGATGCATCGGTAGGTCTCAGGAGACAAACTAGTGTCTTGGCACAAGGCCTTGGCAAAATCTTATTTGTAGTCTTGGCACGAGGCCTTGGTTATGTGGTTATGATAGTCTGGCATTATGCATTCCATCATTATGAAAGTGGTTATTGATACTTCATGTGACTATTCGATTAGTAGAATATCCATGTGAATAAGTAAATGGAATTATTTCATTTTACCTTTGCCATACTATGTTGAAGTTCAAGTTTAAAAAGCTTTTGTTTTAGTTATACATTGCCTTAAATATTTATTCTTATTTATGAAAGTTTCTGCTATATTGTTTTCCTTACTAGGAATTTGAGCTCACCCCTTTTCTATGTATCATTTTTTCCAGGATGTGAAGAAGTAATTTATGAATGACCTGCAGGGATAGTGTGAGGGGATAAGAGTGTGGACTATGGAGACTATGTTGTTGTAGTTTTCATTTTATGATATAATGTAAACCTTATGAATATGTCTAGTGTTTCCAAGGCTACTAAACCAATCGGTCTTTCGAGATTTGATCATTCTTGTGATCATGCCAATGTTATGTAATAATGCACCGACTCTGGGTAACTGGGGTCGGGGCATTATAGTTGGTATCAGAGGAAGTTTAGTACAAACCTTGGAAGCTAGATTTAGATAAACTCTGATTAGATCACATAGATTTAAGATGGGCTTTGAGGATTAGTATAGAATAACTTCCTAGAATTTTGGTATTGTAGAGATTTTGTGAGTTTTCTGAGCAATACATCCCTGTCTGGATACGAGCAGGTAGAGGCGGCTCTGGCACAGATGTACCTAGGGGTAAAACCCAAAAACACTGCTTTGAGCTAGACTCGAACGGGAACTGGTGCACAACAACGGGCCTTGCTGCCCTCTTGGTTACGACACTCCTGGGGGATATGCTTAGGATAACTCTCATTTTCTTTACAAATAATTATGAAGGTTTTATAAGTATATACTTCCTAAAAGTAGAAATTTTAATGATTATGGATTATATCCATAAACTATTCAATTTATGTTATGTTTCTTAAAAGTTTGGGATTAGGTATTGTTTTTCATAAACTAATCTAGTGTATTCCATTGTTTAGAAATGGCGCCCAGAAGAAGGAATGAGAACTCCAGCAATGCACATGATACAAAGAGAAAGAAGGATCATATATTTCATGGTCTTAAGCCAGAATTTATAAGAGAAATACTCTCCAATGTATTATCATCATATGAAGAAATAAGATCATGTGTTGATAAGATAAGTAAAGATTTTACTGAGTCCTATGGCTTTGAAGGGAAGCAAGAGAAAGAAAGGATGGAAGAGAGATAGATGGATAAAGGGAAGAGGGAAAAGAAGAATTTTCCCAAATGTGATAACTGTGGAAAGAAACACCGTGGAACATCCCTAAAAGGAATGGGAGTTTGTTATAAGTGTGTAGGAAAAGGACACAAGGTACGTGACTGCAAGCGTAAGAAAATGGTTTCAAATGTACAATGCTTAATTTGCAAGGAGTTTGGACACTACGTGAACCTATGTCCCAGTCATTAGACTATGGTGCAAATGATGCTATTGGATAATAATCAAGTTATGATACTACCACAGATGAAAATGAATGATTAGAGTTCTTATGTTGATTATGTCATTTGAGTATTGTATCAACAATGTACTTGTTATAATAATTATGGAGTATATAAGGATTGTACTGCAGTACTATTTCATTAAGGACTTGGGATTCTGTGGAACAGAGAAAAGTGACTCAATAGCAGGATAAATTTTTGGAAAATATATGGTTGAGAGAATGATAAACCATAATATAATTCTGATACCGAGGTAGTGATTTTGGAATAATACATGTTTGATTTGGATAAATTATATTGGATATTCTTGAGTACCTTGAAGCTAATTAATGATTTGTATATTCCATCATTGTTGGGGTTTAAACCATTTTTGGATTGGAGGAGTATATCTATTATTCTTTAAGGAATACGGGATCATGAATTTAATCAATAAGGTTTTATGGTAATTCAGGATGTTGCAGTGTTTTAAAAGAATACATCCTGAAGATGTTCACATGTTATTATGCGGAAAAAAGGATATTTATTGTGATTACCTTCCTTATAAATTTTGGACTGAAGTATTTTGGATATTTCTAGTTTGGATTATTTTGGATTTCCATAAAAGGACAACCCAGAGGTCGACCGACAACCCGTCTCGTCCGGCAAGGCCGTGAGACATAAACCCACAACCGAAGGGCGACAAGGGTGTATCACCTACAACTGACCCACATGATGTCCGAGATTAAATAATGTTGTTTTTTAAGATCTGGTAGATTAATTATAAAATCGTTTTTTAACCTATACTAATAGGATAAATTGAATATATTTTTTTACGTTCTATTATCTTTTAGAGTGAAAGATGAGTTTGTGGTAGAAATTAGTTAAAGGATGGAACTCTACTTTTCAAGAATATATTTTTCTTCTTCTCTTATTCTATGATGAAATTAATTCTTATACTTTATTTAAGGAATCCTAAAACCAAAAATGTGTTATCGTAATACCCTATGTTTTGTTGAACCAATGGTATTTCAAATCATCATAGATTGATGAATTTAAGGACCTCAATTTTACACTTGTTTGTGATTGATGACCTCAATCACTACCTATAAATATTTACGTTTTTCCTCCAATTATATGTCTCTAATTGCCATCAATGTTCTCCTAATCGAGATCATAATTTCGTGGTGACCCTTTCATTTCTCTATTCCTCATATTAAGACTAAATTTTAGTAACCCAATTTCTGATATGGGTTTTCCCACAATTATATTTTCTATTTTCAACCTGTTATTTTCGAAGAACAATTCCAAATTGCGAGGACGCAATTTATTTAATGAGGGGAGAATGTAACACCCCAAGATTTCATAGGGTGTTATTTCTTCAAAATAATTCAATAAATTGCACTACACGCAACACCGAGTTCAAGCGCACCATGACTTACCAGAAAAGCTGTTCAAAAGAGGTTATGAATAGTATTAACTAAATTTTAATCTTTATATAATCTTTATAATTTTAGAATCCATATTATGAGTTTCTTAGACATAATGAAAGAAAAAATTCATTTTCAGTATTGCACTTTTACCAACTTTTAGTTGTGAACCCTTTATAAATACAATATTTTAAACTTTTTGAATAAATGGGGACATCAAAAATTTAAAATGAAACACCCCAAGATTCTACGGTACGCTTCTCTTTGAATAATGCGATAGCGTATGTTTTACGCAACATCGAGTTCTAACACACCACAACCAATCAAACTAGCCGTTATGAATAGTAATACCTACTTTTTGAAATTATATATATTTTATATTTCAAAATGGACTTCATTTTCAGTTTCAGAATATTGAAATTATCCTACGATGAATTTTTGGTATTTTTCTGAGAACTTCCAATTTTTATGAATATTGAAAAATACTTAAAAAAAACTTTTTTAATCAAAATAATTTATAGTGATAAATTATATTATTTAGTGGTTTTAAAGTATAATTAAAATATATTTTTACAATTTTATCCAATGGTGTTCATTAGAATTAATTTCACATTGAAATTGGACCTAAACAATTGCCAATCTTTTGGTATATATTGTTTCTTAAAAACAAGCTATTTGTTGTGACAGTGGGAATTAATAATAAAATTAATTAATGAAAATTCTATGTTTGGAATTTTTTAAAATATACATCATTTTTGAATTCGGAATATCAATTATATTTTAGGGTGAAATTTTGGCATTGTTCTGAAAAACATCAATTTTTGATGAATAGTGAAACTACTAAGTGGTAGTTAAAAAAACTGAATTTTTCATAAAACATAATTTTACCACTTCTATGAATAGAATTTAGAATATCCAAGAGACACGGTTAATATCAAGAAGTAAAATTTGGTTCAATGAGATGAAAATAATTTTCGGTGAATAGTAACTTTTTACTTTTATTTACCATAGTTAAAAGTAAATAGGGTAATTAAGGGTAAAAATGATATTAATATTACCCTAAAACATGTCCTAATTCTATTGGACAAGTATATATCGACCAAAAACAACCTTAGGAATAAAATATTATCATTTAGGTCCACATGGATTAGATTAGGACATTTATTATTATTTAATTCAAAGAAGAGTTAAAAGAGTTGAAATCAATGTTTATTTAATAAAACATTTTTAATATAGGGTTATACAAAAGATAAATTCGATTGTAAATATTATTTAGAAATATAAAAACATTTCATACATAATGATATTTTATTTATAATTTTTAGACATTAAATAAGTTAATTGTTTTATGGCACAATGATGATGCAGTAATTACCATAATAGTGAAAAATTAAAATAATTGATATTATAAATACCCAAATAAATATAATTTGAGACTTTTAATGAATTACACTAATTTTCTAGTATATTATGACATATTAGAATTGATTTAATTGACTTTTTTCGAAGTAATCATTCTGTTATAAGTTTCAAAAAAATCAACAATTGAATAGTTTCAAAATTGACATAAAAGTGTTTTTAAAACAAATATTATATTATTAATTGATATTAAATTCCTAAAAATATAAGGTTCGTCCAAAAGACTTATAAAATGATATTTGTATCATTAATCGACCACTTGGAGGTCTCTTGGATGTATATAGTAAGTTTATTAATTATATAATATAAAAATACAAAGTGACATGGTAAATGTCAAACTAATTAACTAAGAGTTAAAACTAAAAGATAAGGTTAATATAGTAACACAAACCTTTCTAAATTATATTGGTTGAATGGGTTTCAACCTATCCCCACCTTAAACTTTTAATAATCAACTTTTTAGCCATTAGAAACCGAATATGAATTTATTATAAATTAATATTTCTAGCTTTTCCAAAGGTGCCCCTCACCCCTCTTATAAAAGGGCACTCCCACTTCACATTACTTCACACCATAAAAGCCTTTTTGTTCGGACAAACTCTGCCCAAATACTCTCTCAACTTCCCTAACTACTACCTAGAGGCCTTAGTTTGATCAGAATGCCAACCGATGGAGCCCTTTTGATCAAATCAAAAGGAAGAACCCGAAGAAGAGGTAATGATTTCACCACCTTTTTCCAAGTTCCTTTCTTCTTCCACTTCTTCTTCCTTTGTTGTTACCATTCTAAAATAATAACTCCAGTATAATATATATACTGTGATGTTATTATAAATATGGTACAACCCTATTCAGTATTCTATCCATCCTTTGAATAACATGTCACCATACGTGGGTACGTACGGCTTACCGTCTCCACATCGTGGTGTAATTTTTATTCAATATATTATTATTTGGATTGGTATAATAATGATGTGTAACTCATGTAAATAATAAATATAACATGATAATGATTCTTTATATATGATATACTATCCAATTATATATTATTTTGTTAACAAAAGAATGATATTGTCGCTCGTGCGTACGTACGGACTACCGTCTCCACGAACGTGATGAGATTCATTCTCCATCATATCCATTCAAGTATAATTCTCATTTGACGATTAATAATAGTATCTAAGGACTTTATATCATTATGGATATGTTTAGGATACAACCTATCCATTAAAAACATTTCTTACGTAACAAAACATATAAAAAAATGAGTAAGTTGACACCCGAAACAATAATAATACTAAGATATTATTAACAAATCACTGTTAAAAGATCATATATGATATCATATTAATATATATGAATCTTGTATAATTTAATAACAATTATTTCACCATTATACAGGAGTTTAACCTACCCTCAACCAAGGAAATGTTCAAGGTAAGGGTTATTTAACAATCTCTTCATTATCTGAGGTTGTTTATACGTAATAATCTACTGGGGTTTCTTTATCATCCACATCCATGTTTCTTCAAAATGTATTTCTGAAATTTTTTACTATTTACAAAGAATATGGGTTAAATTCATTTATACCCTTATTTGTTTTTAAAGGATTTTTTCTGTCGTTTTCCAAACAAGGAACTTTTTTACCTTTCGACAAATTTAAGGTAAGAATGTTTTTTTAAATTATACGGTGGGTGGGGCTATTTACCGCCATTATAAAATAGTCAAAGCTTTCCTTACAATCTTATAAGAATATTTCGAAAGTAAATGTTTTATTTTATAATTATGTGACTTTTAAATGATTTCAAAATGAATATTTTAAGAATTTTTGAAAGGTACTCTTTATCAAGATCATAATTTTAAATGTTTTAAAGATTTATCTTTCTAAATATTTTTAATTAATGTCCATGTTTTAAAAATGATTTTAAGGACTTATTTATATGGACATGAAAGTTTTTAAATGATATTTATTTTCAAAAGTTTCAAAGTGGTATGGGACACTTTGATTCAAAAATCTCTTCTAAATTACTTCCTTTATAAATGTTTGACTTTTCAATGATTTCAAGAAAAGAGATATTTCTCTTAAATAGTTTTGATTTCATCTATGTCAACATCCATTGATGGATTTTAAGCTTATTTGAAGTCGATTTATTATGATACAAAACTTCTATATTGTATTGAAGGTTTTGTGATATGTTTGACTATGGATGTGCTATTTTTATACCATTCATGGTTTATGGTGAAAGTATTGACATTTCGTATGCTAGTTTTAATACGAATGTTTATGTTATGTTTAAACCTTTTCATATGGGAATTCATTGGACTTAATATGTGACGGGTGGAGGCCGCTATATCTCCTCGATGCATCAGTAGGTCTCATTTGACAAACTAGTGTCTTGGCACAAGGCTTTGGAAAAATCTTATTTGTCGTCTTGGCACGAGGCCTTGGCTATGTGGTTATGATAGTCTGGCATTATGCATTCCATCATTATGAAAGTGGTTATTGATACTGCATGTTATTATTCGATTAGTAGAATATCCATGTGAATAAGTAAATGGCATTATTTCATTTTACATTTTCCATACTATGTTGATTTTCAAGTTTAAAAGGATTTTGTTTTAGTTATACATTGCCTTAAATGTTTATTCTTATTTATGAATGTTTCTTCTATATTTTTATCCTTAATGGGCATTTGATCTCACCCCTTTTCTATGTTTTATTTTTCCCAGGATGTGAAGAAGTAATTTATGAATAACTTGCAGGGATAGTGTGAGGGGATAAGAGTGTGGACTATGAAGACTATGTTGTTGTAGTTTTCATTTTTTGATGTAATGTAAACCTTATGAATATATCTAGTGTTTCCAAGGCTACTAAACCAATCGGTTTTTCGAGATTCGATCTTTCTTGTGATCATGCCGATGTTATGTAATAATTCACTGACTCTGGGTAACTGGGGTGGGGGCGTTACAGATACCTGACTCTATCATGGAATGTTCTGCAGAAGGGATCACACTCATATGGATGGAAACGATACATGACCATTAGGGGAACAAGAATAAAGATAATTAACCCAAACGAAACATGTCCATGGAATGGAGAAAAATAGTATCAATCCATGGTCTAGGATATAATCATCTTGTAGAAGGGGTTACAGTTTGTGTCTCACAATTCTGGGTATTTACAGTGTCTGACGGACCGTGTCAAAGTGGACAAGGTGTGTAGAAAGGTATGTACACAATGTGTAGAATAGAACACACATCGTGTCTATGTAATCGGGGTTCCCTCAGTGTATGTAGCTTTGTGCCCGAACATGGATTAAACCCCTGTGTGTCATTCCCTGTAACCAATACATGGGGTAACCCATGAAACCATCATAGTCTAGCCATGTGGTGGAGTACATGGCTGTGTGATCCACCCTGTGTCCATGTATCACCAGAGATACACGTCAAGTCTCACATAATGACCCACATGTTGTGTTCTGGGGAGAACATGCTGGGTCATTGCTTCATTTACCACGGAAATATAGCTTCCATTGAGTCGGTCCCAAACATCATGTCTTCCTTGGAGCATGACGTGTTCTTCACCATGTAAAGTGTAGAAGCCCTAGCCGCCGCCAGGAAAACCCTATATGGCGTGTTCTTCAAGATACATGATGTGTTGATCGGAATTTTCTAGGAACATTGTTCATCAGTGTCGCGCCACGGGGCTCCTCTGATCCCTAATCTAGCCATCTTATCATCGTGATACTCTTGATCTGAGGTTTCCGTACTATTCTGTCGTCGTTTTGGGATGGTTTTGGAGTTAGATAGGCCCTGAAAACTCGATTATATATTTCTCATGATAAACAATCAAATAAAAATTTCTTCTAAACTGTGTCAATTCGTTTACTACTATTTCTGTCGCACCTGCGTTGAGTCGTCACGTTGTCAAATATAGAATTTGGGATCGTTGTGCTGCGAAAAGAACGTTCAACGATCCATTGTTCATAACAATGTGAAGAACCTGAAAAATCAGGGTTAAAAGGAGGATGAAATCAAAAAAAAGGAATGCACCTCCTCCGTCATTCGTCATAGTATTGATTCACCCCCATTAAAAGGATTAAATAAGTTCAATCAAATGATAATTTGAACATTATCGAAATCAATTTCCCTAAAAAATCCCCAAAATAAACCGAAATTAATTCCCTCCCACAAGAACGCATGATCTGCAGATCAACCTATTAGTTTTTTGATCCGCGATCATCGTTTAATCAAAGAATGGGGAAGAAATAAATCACAATATCAAAACCCAACCTCAATCGCCGATGAAGAGGATCAGAATAATCAATTTGAATTAAATCTCAATACACAACGATCGACGCGTTGTTATTCACTATCGTTCGTCAATAATCATCCAAGGCTGCCTCATCTCCAAAGCTCCAGAGGATTCTACGGAGTTTTACTAGATTAATATCCATTCTCTTGGATCCTTCTTGTTTAAAATGAAAAATAAAAATCACTACGTTTTGAAAATATTTATAACATAATAAATTATTAATTTATTTTATTGTTGTTAAGATTTCCAAAATCTATCTTTTCTATTCGACCTGAGTTGGTCGATGTTAGGACCCACCTAAGTTAAATTCATTACTTTGAACACAATGGTGCCCCCATATATTGGATCCAATCACCCGTTTAAAAGTTATTCCACTTTTTTAGGAAAACCACTCCCATGTGTGGTTTAAAAGCATAAATTTCTTTCAAAATTTTATTATGGTCACTTCAGTTCTCGAAATTGCATGACATAAAAAACTTGGTATCATATTAATTATATATAATTTTTAAAAATAATACATGGAAAATTTGGGACATTATATTCCCCCCACCTTAGGGTTTTAGGTCATGTATAGCCAAAACAAAATGCTACTCCAAAACAAGTGGGTATTGGGCACAGATCTGAGTATCCCACTCCCACCTTCTCTCTTGAAAGATCCAATGCTTCCACCAGAAACACATCAAGGGAATCAATCACCCAATAATTTTCCTCTCCTGCCGATCCTTAATCTCACCGGTTACTCAGCCATGGTCTCTCTGGCCTCGAAATCTAGCTTTCCCCAGTTGATAATGTTCGATGGGTAATGCACGTACCTCTTCAATTGTGACACATGAAAGACATCATGTACCCATTTCAACTATGGTGTTAGATATAAGGAGTATGTCTCCTATCCAACGCTACATAGTATCTAGAATGGTCAGATGAAACTCAGAGATAGCTAGCTGCCCCAACCAAATCTATGAAAACCTCATCTTGGTGAGACATGATTGAAGACATGGTTTCCCTACTCGATCTTCATTGTTCTCTCTCACCTATTAACATAAGACATAATCCATCTATGTGAAGTATTCATCTAGTCATGGATGATTTACACCTTCTCGGTGGTAGCTCGCACCAACTATGGACCTATGATTGCTGATTGATATGGGCCATCCCAAAAAATAGGTGACTGAAATGGTATCCTATATAATTCCTTGAATGGTGAAATACCAATGGTGGAGTGAAAAAATTTATTGATCACAAACTCCACCAGTAGTAGGTGGTCCTCCCAAATGTGTCCAAATTCCATGATAGAGTCTCGCAACATATCATCCAGAACCTGAATGGTTCCCTCCATCTAACCATCTTTTTGGCGATGGAATGGTGTTCTCAAGCATAGTTGAGTCCCAAAATCATCCTGCAATCCATTTCAGAATTGGGAAGTGAAGCAGATGTCTCGATCCAAGACTACTGTCGATGGTACATTATAATGCAGAACTCTCTCCAGCACATAATGGATTTCCAACCACTCTACTAAACTCTTCTCTCTAATAGATAGTAAGTGGCATGACTTGGTGAGTCGGTCAATGATCACCCAGACGGAATTGAGTCCTTTGGGTATTCTTTTAAGCCCATCAAGAAGTGCATTGATATTCTGTCTCACATCCACTATGGCACTTACAGGGGGTGAACTAACCCTATAGGAACCTAGTGTCCAGCCTTCATCTGTGGGCATGTATGGAATCGATAAATGAACTCTCATACTGCCTTCTTTATTCCTGGCTACCTGAACTCCCTTAGGAGATCCTGGTACATTTTCTCCACGCCATGGTGTAAAACCCAATAGAATGCCTGAAACTCCCTCAGTACCTCCTCTTGCAAAGCCACTGGTACAACCGTGGGTCCCCTGAAAAGATAAACATGCTCCCCACCCAGCGAATATCAATCAGCATCATGTCATGTGGATAACTGAGCACGTAAAACCACATTTTAGACATCCTCATGTTGTGCCTTCCTATCTCCATGTAAGTGTGGAGGGGTGACACCCATCGACTAATGGTAAGATGAATCATCTCTTCCCACGAAGGATAACAATAATGAAGCCAACTTATTCATCACCTCACTCTCAAGATGCAAGTACGGTCTCCTACTAGTTGTATCGGTCACCATGTTCCCATTCCCAGGAGTATAGATGATCTTAAAATTGTTGTCCCGGAAGAACTCTATTCATCGCCTCTACCTTAGATATATATCCTTTTGTGAGAAGATATAAATGATTCTCTTTTGGTTAGAGTAGATGATAAAATGATTTCCCATAAGGTAATGTCGCCACATCTTCAATGTGAATACTACAACTTCCGACACAATATCATGGGTCACATAGTTCTACTCGTGTAGTCTATGCTAGTGTGAACCATAAGCAATCATTTCCTACTTCTGTATCAGTACACAACCAATCCCAATCCCTAATGCATCATAGAAAACTATATACTCAACAACCTCTTCTGGAAATGTCATGATCAGGGTGGTCATCAAAATTTTCATTAGCTGATATAAAGGCTACTGGCACTCCTTCATCCAGACGAAATGATGCCCCTTCTAGGTCAAGGCTATCATCGATGTTGATATCCGGGATAAATCAGGAATAAATCTCTATTACTATCATTCCAACCTAAGGAAGATCTGTACCTCTGTCACACTCCGAGGTTTCTCCCATGCTAACACGTCCTCCACCATGGTTTCGTCCATAGTTAATCCATATGCTAACGTGACATGTCCCAGAAATTGGACCTCCGGAATCCAGAATAGGAACATTGGGGGCTTCTAATGAAGCAGGTTCTCTCAAAGTATGTCTAGAACCATCCAATAGTGTATCACATGCTCCTCATCTGATGTGAGTACACAAGGATGTTGCCGATAAAGTCCACTACAAACCCGTCAAAGTACGGCTGGAAGAGTTGGTTCAAAAGTCCCATGAACCCTACGGGGGTGTTCATCATGCCAAAAGGCATAAATACATACTCATAATGACCGTAGAAGAATCCAAAAAATATATTTGGTATATTCTCATCCCATTCTCATAACTGGCGGTATCCAGACAGAATGTAATTCTTTTTGAACCATTGTACCCCTATTTTCTTACTGAAGAGGTCATCGATACTCTGCATTGGATACTTGTTATTCATCATTTACTGATTCAGGAACCTATAATCCAAGAAAAACCTCAAAAATCTATTTTCCTCCTTGGAAAATAAAACTAGGGTGGCCTAAGGTGAAACAATGGGTCTTACGAATCCCTTGCACTGCAAATACTACAACTACACATTCTTATCGCAAAGCTATATAGTTGCCATCTGATACGCTGGTGAGGATATCTGTGTCGTCCCAGGGTGTAAGTGGATGTATAAGTCGATCACCCGGTGAGGAGGTAGTCCTCGAACATTATTCAGAAATGCATCCTTGAACTCTGCTACAACAACTGGGATCTAGAAGCCCACAACATTTACTTCTCCAAGGGTATGTCTAGCCATCACATGAGTGATCAGATGCACCATTCTATGTATGATCCCATCTTGTGCTTCTTCGGTCTTATTTTCACTCACAAATGAAAACCTTGTCTCATTGTTACAGACACACCAAAATCTTCACAAAAAGTATTCAATCTATGTATGGGCCAATGTTAACCAATTCAAACTAAGAATGACGTCATAAGTCATCATTGCTACAACCAAGAGGATCCAACCAAAATTCGCATCTCCATGTGTAAGATCACATTTCCTACAATGTAGAGTAATCATCGAGTCTCCTCTAGTAGGTGTCTCTAATTGCAAGGATCGTGTCAACATCTATACCAAAATATCAAGGTTTCACAAAAGTCATGGGTAGAGAATGTAATTACTGGTACCTATGTCAATAATTATTAAATATAAGGTTGAAAAGTCACAGATAGTACCATGGAGCATCCCAGGAGTCCCTAGTTCATATTCCTCGACCATTTGTATCTATCCTCGCCCCTATGATCCTTCTCCTGGAGCCTGCTGCGAAACTTCTAGGGGTGGTGGTGGGGTAGATCAAATCATCTTCCCCTACATGAAGCTCTACCTAATCCTATGCCACATCATTCACCTGGTGGGACTATTTTTTCCACTGTGTGCCTCTGTCTTTGTGGTCCACCCCCCATTTCCCTGCAGCCGCTCGACAGGTTGGACCGTATCTAGTGAGATGTCCTTTTATGTCGCACAAGGTCCATCACCTCTCTCTAGGATGGATGGACCCATAAAGAGATCATTGGTGTGGAAATCCCCAATATTGGGTCCTCCAATAACGTCTCCCACATCCTGAACCCTGTTCCTGGCATCGAGTCCCAACTATAGAGGTCTTTGCACCTGTTTGCCTGCTGCTGACTTTCGTCGGCTATCTCTGCTCTTCCAAGATACTCTCGACCACTATGACCCACTCAAGAACTCCATCATAAGTCAAAATTCATAAAGGCACGACAGTAGAATGGAAATCCCATCATAGACCTAGCTAGAAGGTATGATCTCTAAATAACTTGTCGCAGACCATATCCATCGGGTGCCCGAAAAGGTTAGTGAAACTTGATGAATAGTCAGCTACCGTCCAAAAACCCTGCTAAAGATGAAGATTCTCTAATATATGTATTACTCTCAACGTAAATGGGGAGAACTCCACCCTAAAGAGACTCTCAAACTCTACCCATGAATGACCATCTTTGTCATGAGTCTATGTTGTTAGACTCGACCATTGTCCCGCTGAACCCGGAAGAAGGCTTGCTCCTAGGATCACAATCTGGTCTGTTGGTGACCTCACTATGTGGAAAAATCTAGTCACCGCCTCATGCATGTCCTCAGCTGCCTGAGGGTAGGTCTTGTTGTAGAACATGAGGGGCCTCTATCTCAGAAACTCATCTAGAAAGCTTAGCCTACACAACTCATCTGTCGATATTGCAGGTACCACGAGCTACTCTGATGGTGGTGGTATAGTAGGTTCACAACATGCAGGTAACTCTAGGGGAAATGGTAAATGTATCGAAGCATCTTTACCGAGTGGGTCATCCTCATGATCAAGATGCTGAATCCTAGTGGTTATGCATCATGGAGGCATCCTGTATGGAAAAAAGATGTACCATGGAAAAAGAGTATATCTAGATAGTTTACACAAAGTATATGGAAAACAAATCCCATATATATATATATTTCATATAACATCATTTACTATACCGCAACTAGTTTTTACACATACCATGTCGAAAAGCATGTTAATAGGGTCATGCTTTATGGATACGTTGGTTTCCCGCACCAACACAGGAGTCCGTAGCCTAAATGCTGAAAACTAAAAACATAAAATTTCTACCCCAATAAAATCTCACAATCTCATGGTCCTACGGTAGAATAGAACACCTATGATACCACTATATCACGACCCGTCCCAGTGGTTCCCACTAAGCGACTACCCAATCCCACCTTCTATATGTCAGGGGCTGGTGACTAGCATCGAGTATGTATATAACTCATATGGGAGGCATTTAATTAGTACATGGAAACACACACACACATCTCCAATACCACAAAGGTTGTAATGTAAAAAGACTCTAACGAAAAAAATGAATGCATATAACTCAACCCATCAAACAGAGTACAATGGAATGTAATGTAAGGGATGTAAACTGGGATAGAATAAAATCCCACCAAAAAAAAAGTCTGAAAACCACAAAGTCGAACCAAATTTCACAAAGAGGTACTGGGATTATAGCTCAAAGCAGTAGAAACACCTCTGATTGTATGGAACTTAGAATGATCGGTCATGTTATGTTCCACCCTTATCTTCGTTAAAAGGGTGCACATCTGCACAAGACATGAACCGTGTGGGAAAATCTTGTGTAGGGGTGAGTATAACAATATAGAGTAGAGAATTCTAAAAAAGAAAAGGAAAAAACACAAAGTAAAGGTGTAGTAAGATCAACAGAGTATATTTCTAATGAACGTATAATATGAGAAACTCATCCATATATACTCAAAACTCAGACCTGTGGTCTAGAGATAGGTTACACTACCGCATACCCCCGCAAGTGATTTAGTTTGAAGGTCCCTCGAGTCACTCGACCGGGTGAACTCACACCACGATTCTTATAGATATGATGAATTTAGTCAGAGAAGTAACATTTTTTTAAAAAAATCCTTAAGAGATAGATACACTGTTTTGGGGAGAACATAATCCTAAGAGGGGAAAGGTCACAGTACATATATTAGGATCATTTCAAGGGCCTTGGAAGATACTAATACTCATCTGAATTCACCTTCTTAAATAGAGGATCAGCACCATGTATGATTAGTCATGTCGATACCTGACTCTACCTAGGGTCAATAATGGAATGAGGGTGTCACTCCGAGCCTCTCGAAGAGATACCTTACTTTATCTCAGAAAGTCCGGTTGAAGGGGTCATACTCTTGTGGATGGAAATGATACCGGACCTTCAAGGGAACAAACAAAATGGGAACTAACTAAAATGAAACATATCCAAGGAATGGTTGAAAAGATGATCAATCCATGTTTAAGAATATAAACAGCGTGTAAAAGGGGATACATGTTGCATCTCGCAACTTCGGGTACTCGCTATTTGTAATGACCTAAGTCATAGGGGAAATTCCATGTAGAAAGGTAAGTACATGGTGTGTAGGACAGACCACATGTCGTGTCCATGTAATCCGGGTTCCCTCTATTTAAGCGGTCGTGTGCCAGTACACAGCTTCAATCACTGTGTGCCATCCCGTGTAACCAGTAAATAGGGTAACCCATGCATTTATCCTGTTCTAGCCATGTGGTGGCGTTGACAGCCATGTTCTCCACCCTGTGTCCTTGTATCGACTGAGATATAAGCTGAGTCCCATGTAAGGACCCATATGTTGTGTTGTAGGGAGAACACATCGTCTCAATGTGGAACCCTATCTGAAACTGATCTATCCCACACATTATGTCCTCCTAGGAGCATGTCGTGTTCTTCGTCGTGTGTAGGGAAAATCCCTAACTTCCACCAGTCTAAACATACATGGTGTCTTCTTCGTTATACATGCCATGATGATGAGAATTTTCTAGAATCATCATTATTCGTCTCTATGCCTTAGGGATCCTCTGTTCCTCATTCTTTCCATCTGATTTTCATGATACTCAATATACAAGGTGTCCCTACTATACCATCAATGTTTCGGGAGGTTTTAATGGTTCAATCGGCCTCAAAAACGTGATTCGATCATCAGCACGAAGAATTGTCAAAGAACGATTTATTCTTAACCACGTTGATTCATCTTCTGCTATTGCCATCACACCTCCAATGAGTAATCATGATGTCAGATCTAAAATTGGGAATCATTGTGTTGTGAAATGAATGTGAAATGATTTTTTGTTCATAACCCCATGAATAACATGAAGAACACAATGTTAAAATGAAGAAAAAATCATTAAAAAAAGAGGAACACACCTATGTCATCATTCGTCGTGGCTTTGATTCAATCTTGTTTGAAGGATTAAATATTATAAATCAAAAGACAATCCAAAAATTATAACAATCAATTTCCTGAATCAAAACCCAAAAGAAATGGAAAATAATTCCCTCCCGCAAGAACACATGATACGCTGGTCAACCAGTTCGTAGGTTGATCTGCGTTGGTCGTTTAATTGATGAATGGGGAATAACTAAAACAAAATTACAAATCCCTACCTAAATAATAGATGAAGAAGAAGAGCGGTCATCATCCTTGATTTGGTCTTGGTGCAAAATGATCCATGCATCGTCATTCACCTATTTTCGTCAAGAATCCTCCAAGGTTGGCTTATGTCCAAACCTCTAGATGTTTCTAGGGAGTTTTCCGAGGTTATGATTCTAGCCCTGGGCTCCTACATAATAAAAAGGAAAATAATCATCACTCTATTTTGAAAACATTTAATATAAAATAAATTATTAATTTTTTTATTATATTTAAAATGGAAAAAAACCGTCATATGCAGTCGACCCGATTCGGTCGTTGTTAGGACCCGCCTAAGGTAAAGTCACTACTATGAACACAAAAATGCCCTATGATTTATGATATGAAAAGTTGTTTAGATTTTATTCGACTTTTTTAGGAAAACCACTCGCATGACCTGTTTAAAAGCATTAATTTCATTCAGTCATTAATTCTAGGCACTTCAGGACTCAGAATCGCATGCCGTCGAAAATCCTGGTCTCGTATAAATTTCATATAATATTTAAAAAATAGACGGAAAATCTGAGATATTACATATTATAGCATAAAGAGTATATATAACTGATAATTTTTATATATGGTATTTTAACATATTTCACCATTCATAAAAAATTTGAGTATTTCAAAAAAATACAAAAAATTCACCTAACCATTTTTCGATATTTAGAATCGAAAAATGTCCATTTTTAATTTTTTTTCTAAATATGATTAATTTAATATTTAATAAAAATCATTATTTATTCTAAAAAACAATTTTAACACATTTTTTTACTTATTCCAAAACATAGGTATATCATAAATCCAGTTGAATATTATTTATACACTACCCCAGGTAAGGTTAATATTCATTATAGTATATAAAAATTAGTAAGGGTATGTTAATATTCATAAGGGTGGGTTACTATTCACTAAAAATTAATTTTATCTTATTGGACTCGATGTAACTTACAGATTGAAACTATGTTTGTCTAATTTTCAATATTCAAATCACATAGGTGAAAAAAATTAATTTTACATGACTAGGTAACTACAATGTTGTGTTTTGTAGAGACTAAAGGTTTCATGATTTCTATAATAAATCATTGGGTAAATTATTATGGTGTTACACAAGACTTCGTTCATGATTCTCAATACATTAATTATTGGTTTTAGCATCATTTGATTTTCAATAGAAACTATTGTAACTTGCCATCTATTCCACAAACCACCATTCTCTTATAACTCAGCCTCGATACGTTCATTATGAATGCTATTTGCCTATATATGATTGTCCAAAATAAAATCAGGCTTAATATGATATCCAGTCCCTGCACACAGTCTTTATATTTCTTTTCCACTCATTATTTTAATAAATCTTGTGTCACAATTATTTTGATTTATGAGAAATCCATGATTTAAATGCATCATCACATTAAAATTGAATTCATGGAGACTCTGATTCTTCTCCAATAAGATCAATCCTTACATACCAGACTGAAAGTGAATATTATAATCCTTTACAAACATCTATATTCTTTCCTAGTATAATAAACTGTTTTATGCTTTGTGATTTTGATTTCTCTAATATGATTGTCAGTCTGAATTTCACCAAAATACAAAGTGAGGTGATTTTTGTTCTTCAATATCTTTTATTTAAAAACAAATTATTCACTTAAAAACATTCACCTTCCTCGTTAATTATTCAAAAAAATATCCCCATTTGTATGTTTTTCAAACATGTTTTATAAATTACTAAACATTGTATCATAATGCAATGAATTATTTATAAAAAATTCTAAGCCTTTGTGAGCTAACACATTATAGGAAATTTGAATCATAAAACGAAAAACCATTTTGTCCATAACAAAGTGGTTATTAAAAACATCCTCAGTTTTTATTTTATTCAACATATGTTCCTCAAATTCTCAGCTTTCCCGGAATAAAAAGCAATTTCTACAACAACTCAATTAAATAGTTAGAATAGTTCAGATAGTTAAAATTTTGGTTTCATAGCTTATCCATAACCCCCACTTTGTATATGAATTAAAAAGTTTACATTTATGAAACAATTGATATCACATACTTTATAACACTATCCAAATTGAAGATGATATATGTGAAAAAAATGTTACCTTAAAATTGATGTGAACTTGGTTGGACGCCCCAAGTCAACCTCATTTTAAAAAGGACACATACAATAATATCTTTATGAAATATTCAATAACATGTTACACTGTAGGAATATAATGTAGATTTAGTTTAGTGTTCTCCACATTTTTTTGATAAAATGATAGTATATATAAATATGTTTTGAATTACAATATTGAACTAGATTCTTAGTGAGATTGATTTTACAATTATTATCACAACCCAATAGCAAGGGAAACTACTCTTCAACAAGTAAATATTCTAATTGAGATTCCATCCACATAATTTGAGTAGTGGATTAAGTGACAACAACATACTCAGCTTCAGCTATACTAAGAGTTATTAAATAAATTCGAATGAAAACTAATCAAATTATATCCATGAAAGAATATGTGCCTAGATTTGGATCTTATATCATCATAATTTTTTTTCAATCAATATTCGAATACATTAACAAATCATTAATTTTTGAGTTTTCATGTCTAATTATGAATTTTTTTGTTCCTTTTATATATCGACGAATTATTTTCCATATATTTAATGTAATTCATTCTGATTATGAAGAAATAATTAACATAAAGTAATATCATAAACAATGTCAGTTCATGAGGCATTCAAATAAAAAAAGATCCAATATTCTTCAGAAATTCCCTTTGATGAACTTATTTTCCTTCTCCAAATTTTTGTCAAATTTTGTCCCACTGAAGTTAGTATGGTGATAGGTTGTGATTTTTCCATTCCTAAACTATTGATAAGTTCCATAAAATACTCTTGAGAAATAAAAATTTATTTCTTATACATTAAAATTTGTATACCAAGAAATTATTTTATTTCCCCATAAAAGAAATTTTGAAATACCTTTTTCATTTCTATATATAATATTTCAAAAATTCTTTCATCATTACTGACAATAATAATATCATCAACATAACCAATTACAATGAGGTAATAATATTGGAATTCACAGATATAAATATTGATTCCAACTCTTCCTTCTTGAAACTCATATTCTTTAAGCACGTATACAATTTGGAATACAATGATCTCAAAGAATATTTTAGCCCATTCAAAGACTTATTCAATATACACACATAATCATCATCTTTCCATTCAGAAAGACACAAGGTGTTTGAATGTAAATCTCTTCATCAAAATAAAAATTTCAGGAATGTGTATTTAGCATCCATTTGAATGATCTTGTATCCGCAATTTTCAGCAATAGCATGAGAAATTATTATAGTTTCTAATTATTAAATTGAGGAAATATTTTCTCAAAATCAATACCTTAAATTTTTGAATACGATATACACAATAATCTTGCAAATTTTTACATCAATTCACATTCTTCATTCAGATTGTTTTGGAAAACACAATTTATAACAATAATGTTTTGATTTTCTGTCTTTGTCATGAGTTCCCATGTATCATTGTTTTTCAATTTGATCCAACTCTCCATTAATGTTCTAAAACCATTTTGACCACTCAAAATCTTATTTTACATCATTGAGCTCAACTTTTTAGTACAAAGTAGTATCTATAATAGCATTTTTTTTTATTTTTGAATGAACCTTCTGATATTTATCACCAATAATGTATTGATATTCCACTTGTTTCATCATCCTAGACTATGATTTTCCAATATCGTCCTCATCACTTGAAATAGTTAACTTTGATTCATCTTCTTGAGCAGGATATCAATTGTCTATATCCTTATATGAATTTGTTTCCTTATCCTTCTCATCTTCATTATCTTCTTAAGTATTTTTATCTTTATTCGACCATTCAATAACTTTCACATCAATAGAATAAAAAAATAATCATTTTTCATTGATAAAATATTTAAATCATATTATTTATAGATTATATCAATAAAATATTCTATTTTCACCTTTCTTCTCAAACTATTCATCATTTAAACTTTTCTTCATTACAATACATAGACTTCGAAAAACACATAACTGTTTCAAACATTTAGTCTTCCCATATAAAAATTCATATGATGTATTATCTGAATAAGGACTTTCGAAATAACAATTTTGATTTTAAATAGAGGTGTTTATTGGATTCCACCAATATTAATGAAAAATATCATGTTCAAGTAACATAGTTATCCCCCTTTCCATCGATATTATATTATTTCTTTCTAGAAACCCCATTTTTTGGGAGTATATGGAGAACAATATTCAGGAAAAATTCCAAGTATCTCAATATAAAATTCAAATTGTATCCATCTATATTCACCACCATTACAATTTATCAACTTTTTCACATATTACACACATTCCTTCTCATCTTTAATTCTGAATCGTTTAAACATTTTCAAATAATATGACTTACCTTTCATATACATAACACAAGTAATGTGTGTAAAATAATCAATTAATGTAATGATGTACTTATCTCTATTTTTTGATTGTTTTTTCATTTGAATTCACTTAATTGAATGATTAATCTCCAAGGGTTGTTTTGAACAAATCATAACAATCTAGTGCACCACATTTGTAATCTTTAATTTCAGAAAAATTTCTAATCACCAATATATTATTCTTGGACAATCTTGAATATCTTAGACACTGTTTCTTTAAAATAAGTTGGTTATGTTTCTTTGAACCTTCTTTCCCAACTTATTATGCCACAACTAATTATTTTATACCATTCTCATGTAATAAGTGTTTTGTATTTCACAATCCAAAAACATGTTTCTATTGGTACGCTGGACTCTTGTAATAATTATTCCATATTATTCACTTTTCACAACAATCCCATATTTTCAAAAGATAAATTTGTTACCAACGAAAAAGAATTATGAAAAAAATACCATATTATTTATCATTACATAAACATACAAAGATATATTGGATTTCATATTTTCCTTACATTGATGGTTGTTCTGACATTTTTTGTGCTCAAATAATAATCACTTCCAAATGTCACTATTCCATCCATAAAATTATTTACATTCTTGAAAAATTTAAAATCTACTGTCATATGAGAATAACATTGAATATTAATAATCTAATTTTTTCTCCTTTTATAGCTTTCAGATCATTTTCAACAATTAGAACATTTTACCCTTCCTTTTCATTCTCCACCTTCGGCTTTTGAGAATTATTATGAAACAAGTGTTGTGCCAATAAAAAAAAGATCACATTTATAATGGTGTCTTGGTTGTTCAAATATTTCCCAAATAGTTATTAATGATTTTAATATATTTCTAACTCGTACTCTATCCTTCTTAGGATTATTTAAAACAATCTTCTCATAATTATTCTTTTGAGGGTATTTACTTCCCCTCAAACTTTTCCTTCCCAAACCTATGGAATAAGGGTAATGTTATTATTTGAACCAACACATGTTTTCTATATGTCTGAATCCACCACTATACTAGTAATATATATATAAGGAGTATTTTCTATTGATACATCCATAATGACTATAATTGTAAATGTGTTCCTCATCAACCTTCTTGTGTTTCTTTTCTGAACCAACATCCTTTCTATTATCAACTAGAATATTATTATTTTTCATCCATAATTGTATCATAAATATTTGAAATGATTTTGGATCTAGAGAAAATATTTTCAGAATTAGGGGTTTGTAAAACTTCTATATTCGTTACTTTTTCAATCTAATACACATACATAACATTCCCAACATTTTTCTTCACCAAAACCATTCAATCCATCATTTCTAACTTCGAAGGTACCTTTTGATGAATCACTTTTGTTTTATCAAAACCTAAAATTTGACCAACTTCATAGACAGTTTTTTTGAAACTTGTACCTTTCTCATTAACATTAAAATGATTTCATTGGATAAGTTACAACTCATATTATTTTTCATTCTACTTATCATATAAATTCACATTATAATTATTTTCTTCCTCAAGATTTTACTTCAAATAAACAATTTATTTTACCAGTTTCACCTTCTCTTCGGAAAAATATTCCTGATTTCTCATTGAAGAAAAATTATCTCCAAAATATTTCTTTTTCTCTTTAATCCTTCAGATATTTTTTATAAATTATTTCAACTATTATTTCAAAAGAAAATAAATTTTAGTTTTTTCTTCTTTGGAACTAATGCTTTTGAATTCTTTATCTTCCACCATTAAAATAAATATATTATTGATATCATACTAAACATATTTTTTAAATTCAGCAGTAGTACATTTTTCATCCCCGTCTTATGATAATAATCTTCTTCTTTTGTATTTGAATAATTTTCTATCTTTCCTAGTGAAATATAATTTTCTTTTATCTCTTTTTTTTAAAGTTTATCTCAACAATGGTTCTTCTTCATTTTAATTCTATTATTTCATCCTTTGAGAAAAAATATCCATAAAATTCGTAACAAATCCACATATAAGACATTCTAAGGGATGTTACTGATTTTATTTCCATGTACCTATTTTCCAATTTTTATAAAAAAAGGATAAAATATCCATAAAAAATTTACATACCCCATTTTTAAAATCAGATTCACCAGATTCATCTTAAATAAGAATATTCCATGATGTTTCTTTCTTGTAATCCATGAATGAAATTTCTACATCAAAATTTGTTTTGCTTCTAAATTCATTCTCCCTTATCATTTCATAAGTAATGAGAGTGCAATGAATCTCAATTAGAAAAAAATTTCCTGATCTCCCTTTCAGTGAATAAAATTTAGCAAATTATTTTTTGAGAAGGATTTTGCAAATATTTTTAATAACTATATAATCATATAAAATTTCCCCAAGACATCTGATAGAGCTGAAAATTTCATTCTCCCTAGTATAGAAGTCTGAAATAGATTCGTATCCACCAATCATCAAATGTTTATACTTAAATCTTCATATTCTTATTTTCCCATTCTTCAATTTTATATTTCATTCGTATATGTTTTTTAAATTGATCCCACTAAATTTTTATGTGGAAACACCATTAAACATTAGAAATTAAATTTCAGATAATAAAGATAATAAAGTGTCCTGTACCCTTCCATCATTGTGAAGATTCTTTTTATCAATATATGTAAGAAGAAAAATTTAATCTGTAGGAAAAAACACATCCTTTGATGCTTCATGAATATCATATCTAATAGACACAAGATAATGAACCATTATATATTTCTAAATATGATAAATTTTCCATTGAAAAATATAATACAATTAATGTTCATGCAATTAAAATTCTCCATCAGCAATGAATAAGTGAATGGAACATATCATCTTGTACTAGTTGAATGTACTTAGTTAGTATAATTTTATCACTGAAGGGTGGGGAGGGGTTAATCAGTGATTCTTTTTCATTTGTGATTACTTGAAAATAAAATAATCATCAAATACTATAAAATATATCTTTCCCTGCTTAAACAAAAATCAAACAGACATCCAAAAAACACAAGTATTTACAGGGTTCACTGTTCTATATGATGAGTTACATCCTTAGTATGGTTTGGATGTGATCCAATACCACACTATCCTCTAGAAAAAATAATATTTTATGTGAAATAAAAGGCATATGATATGCCCTTGCACTTATGTAGCATTATGTAAACTATACAATAGTGCATTTGCAACAACTAGCACAAATGGGGTAATACAATGTTTTTAAGAAAATGAAACATTTGAATTATTTTTCAACTATGACTAATAAATTATTTGGAAAAAAATTCTTCTATTTCTTACCCAAACAATTATAAAATAACAAGGACTATGATATAGAATTAAACCTAATTTCCCAGCCTGATTCTCTTAATACGATTCACCTAGTCCGATTCGTCAAATATGATTCCCAATAAGATGAATGTGACTATGTCAGAATATGATTGATAAAAATTATAAATACTTATTCCTCAGTCTTGAAATTCCATTATAGAAATCATGATCTATTTAATAAGCCTCATACAAAGACCATCTGAATAATACGAAAAACATAAAATGATAGACTATTTAATACAATGATGACTGAAGAAGATTATCACCTGAATAACATTGGGATTTTTTCTCTTCTTCTTTCACTTATCTTCAACCAAAATTATTCAAAACGACACAATACGTAAATTTAAATATATCCCTTATACATTAGAGCTTATCTCTCTACTCGTGCGAATAGTATTTCCCTTAGATAAAGTATATAGTAAGTTCAATTTTTATAGGTAACACAGGAGTGGTTTTGGTGGGAATCCAGAAATCATTCTCGCTCAACAAAATTCACCAAAGTCTTGATTTCCCTTGAATTTCTAGTTCATTTATGACTTTTTTTATTCATCTCAATTCTGCTCAAATATTCTTCAAAAAAACAACATGAATTAAGAATTTATTTTCATGTTCTAGTCCAATTCAAATTCCACACTCTGATTGCTGATACGATTATGTTGTGATCTACCCATTAATATGATTTCAATTTGTTCTTTATGATTAATCATTATCAACAAAGATATTATGAGTCTTTATCAACAAAACAATACATCCAACCATATCACTCAACTCATCTATACATTCAACTAATAAAATCATTTTAAAACAAATCAGAGATCATATCTCTATTCTAAAACACATAATCTTCAATCCCTAAGTTTTTATACCTTTTTCCTTTTGGTGTGACTAGAAACTAGTACCTTTGGTTTCTCACATTTTTCACACATATCCAAAACCTTCAAAAACCAAACATTTCCTTCAAAAATTATATCAACAATATTATATGGATGACTACATTTTTTTCAGTCTCTATCATTATGATTTTCATTAGGTTAATCTCAATTCAATTTCCAACTAATTTTTTAAAATAATTTTTCCTCAATAAAATGGTATTCCAAATATGATACATTGTTTTAGAATCTTCATACCTAGAAACAGTTTTCTTTTATAATCATCATCATGTATCTTGAAATACCTCATGATTTTTCATAAATTAAATATTGGTTTAGCACTGTCTTATTTTTAATGGAATTTATTGTATCTTCCCATCATTTCAAGAAACTATTATTCTTTTATATCTCAGCAATAATATGATTGTTCTGAATATGATTGGCCTTGATATGACTGGTCTTATAAATCAGGCTAAATACGATCTTCATTTCTAGAATTAAATCTTCAACATTCTTTTATCAACCTTTATTTCATCAATATTTCCTCAAATATTTTCATTATTTCTTTGAACACCATGATCTGAAAAACGTCATCACATTAAAATCATAGTTATGTAGGCTCCAATTATCCTTTATTACCATTAGACCTTCTATAACAAATGTATAGTGAATTTTATAACCCTTTACATTAATTAAGATTCATCCTAATTTTGATCGACCATTTTATGTAGCGTGATTCTGATTTCCAAAATAAAATAGTTAGTCTGAATTTCACCAAAATACAAAGTGATGTGATTATATATCTTAAAAACATATCTTGACATCAAATTATAGTACCTAGAAACAATCACATTTCTTATCGTTTTGGTCCTATAATGTCCCACTATAATACTAATATTAAGATGAACTACACTGATACCACTCTGGAATAACCTGACCCATCAGGTCCATCCAAGCATTCAGCCTACCATGTGTGAAAACCCAATTCCCCCTTCTAATAGACTATAGAATTATGAAAATAATAGATAAGTTCGAAATTCATATTGGAGTCTTTATCATAATGTACAAGTATGAATAGACACAATAGTCTCCACAGAAAAGTATTGAGGAATAAATAATGCCACAACTTCTCGATTATAACAATACATGGAAAAACCTATAGGGAATACATCAGAGTACAACAAAAGAAACAACAGTGTAATGGGGAATAATATTTTACCAAACAAAAATGATGTCACACCATGAATATAATAATAATATAGGATATTTGAAGAGTGTAAATCTCTTGAACATCATATATGAACCCCAAATGTGGTCAATGTACCCATATATCACTAAGCTCCATTGAGTTTACCCATGATGTATCCTTCGTCCGTGTAATACACAACATAAGTGAGAAAATATAATAAATGGGTGAGTATATAGATGCCTATTAGGTTCCCTAGGAAAATATAATTTAATAATAGAATGATAGATAAAGAGTCAACTAAACACAAGCATGTACCCTAGTGGTTCAGGCTCCTGCTTGGCATCCAAAAGACCCAGGATCAAACCCAGGATCAAATCCGGGAAAGGGAAAATTACAGAGTTACTGTAGTAGAGGCGAACTATAGCGGCGGCGGTACTATAGCAGGTAGTGGAGATGTGCGGGTACTGTAGCAGTACTGTTCACTGAGGGGTCCTTTGGGCCAAAAAATGGGCTTTCTAGCCCTGTTTATAGGCCACTTGGCCTTCGGGCTATGTAATGGGTTACCCTTTACCCAGTCTAAAGAGGACTTTTCATTAATAATAAATTGAGTCTTCGGCCCCATCCTTTAGTAAAAAGAGTCGACTCAACTCATTAAAATAATGAATCGAAAACAAATATGTATTTATGATCATAAAGAAATCCAGTTGAGAGAGAAAGGGGACCCCCATCTCCACAACCCAACTAAGTGAAATGATTCTTCCTTTATATCTAATAGTATAACTCAAATTCATATCTTCACTTGAAACCTCATAAGAAGCTATGTATAGGGGCCCTCACCTTTCCGCTACTCTCCACAGTAGAGGGATCCACAACTATTGTGGAGTACCCACTCCCCGAAAAAGGTCAAATATAGGGGAGTTACCCTCTATAGCTAAAGGACCCACACACTTATTTAGTAGGTTGTGGTACAAAATCTACCTATAAAAATAATAATGGTTATCATTCCACAATGTGATAGGGGTGTACCGACCTTGTAATATGTCATATGAACTCAGCTAATCACTTACATTGGTCATGAAATTCCTAAAGGAACATCATGCTAAGAGCACATAACACCATGTCTATTATGAAAAAACTATGTCTACCATCACATTATAAATAAAATAAAATTAGTATAGGATACTCACATGTAAAAAAAATGTTAAGGATGGAGATACATATGTTGGAAGTTCATGGAAGATGTACATGATGTGTACATTAGGCCACAATGTTCCGTGACCTCACCTCATGAACAGGGTGTATTCCCCGTTGAATATTGTTTAGAAATACATGTCATACTAATGGACATTTATAGGTGGAACACAATTTATCTCAGCCATATCGAGCCTTCTGATTCCCACATGACCCATGAATATGTACACTGTTTGATTCTGTTTAACCTTGTCATCTCTGAGTACATAATCATGACTATGTACTCTTGTTGTGCTCACGTTCCCAACTATGTGCCTTTTCGTGTTCCCATAGATTACATTATAATACACTATCACTAGTTCATAGAATATTTATGGTTCATATACAACATTTGATATTTATCTCCATATGAAACCCTAGTCACCTCAACTATGGGAAAACATGTCGAGGGTTCTTCTATAATACACATCATGTAATTGGGATTTTCATATACAACAATTCTTGTTCATTACATAGTTTTTCTTTCCATCCTCACCACTTAAAATCACCCCATTTCACTAACTAACATATAATGTGAATTCCACCATCAATTAACTCCAAACCTCAGGTTAGCATAAAATGGAATTTTATCTCTTGTGTAGGAGTCCGTAGAGAATCTTCCACCATTCGGGGTATGGAAACCCATAGACATTACATGAAACCCATGATCCCCTGACAATTCATCCCCAAATAATAAATCATTACATCATTCAAGAAAACTCTATAAAACTGATGGTTATATTATTTTTTAACACACCTAACAATTTCATACCACACCCTTGTGGGTCATTGAAAAATAATGTGAAGAACATGTGGGAGAAATGGACATAAAAAATGTGATGTTATCATATAGATGACGTGATCATTCACGAGGATCATAAAATTTGGAATCAAGGGTGATATCATGGAAAAATAAATATAAATTAATTTAGACAATTCAACTAATAAAATGTTCTTAGGTAAAGGGTGGGTAATTTCTAATTAATAAAAATCAGATATGAAAAATCGCACTCCTCGATCAAATAGGGTGTAAATTAAAAATATCAATTCCTACATAGATTAGGGATAAAAATTTGGTGAAGTGATAATTCCATATATATGAATTATTTATGATACATTATCATTATTCCTCTCAGTTCATAATGATATTATCATCGATCTTCTTCCTCATGTATTCCAACCCCAATGAAGAACACTCCGCCTCTCAAATCCTCTAATGGTTATGTGTCAAACCCAAATGATTTTGTATAGAATCATATTTATAAATTAATTTAATATTATGGTTATTGAATAAAAATAAATAAATAATTTATTAATTTTATTACATACAAGTTATAAAGGTCACCTCCCATGAAACATCTGATATTGATCATATTTTTGTCATGCCTACGGTAAACCCCACATTTTGGAATCAACTATGGTATTAGATTTCTTATATGAGGTCCTAATCAATGGGGAACCATTTAAACTAAAATTATGTGTGCACATTGATTAAAATATATTAATATATTTGTTAAATTTATATATGGGGTCTTGAGACACCCAATAAAATTCCAACTCTGTGGAAAAATCTAGTTATTTGAATATAAATATTAAAACAGCAAGTTCAATAGAACCAAATTCACTACATTGAACCTTATAAGTTTCTTGAATTATATTTGAATACAATTACTTGAAATGTTTCTACAAAGAATGTGAAAAATTATAAATTAATGAATTTACATTTTTGTTCTTTATATAGAAACATTCTTAGTCACATTTCATCATGAATATATGATTATAATAACATTACTGATATGTACAACTGATTTACCAAATCATGAATGGGAATAAAATCCTCACAGGGATAATGAATAAAGATGTACTAATTGAGAGTTTAATTTGATAATTATTTATCAAATGGAATAAAAAGAAGGTTCCTTTTGAACAAATAAAGGATTTCACCAAATATATTTTGCATAAATTCATTGATCCATTAGTAAATAAAATCATTAATTAATGTAAAATGATAGGTATTCTTTTGAAATAAAATAACATATGAAATTTACATATCATAATATTATTTTTGTTAACCCTACTAATATAGATTCATATTAAAATGATTTGGATAAGTATTAAAAAATAATATATGTTATCTAAATATTGATTAAAAGTAATCATGTATTTATGAGATGATCCAAAAAGGACCACAAGAAGGAGGAATGAAAGCGAATGAAAGGTAGCTCTAGATTGAAATATAGTGTCTCTCAATAAAAAATAATTTACGTATTAAAAATATTCATATAAAATTCCAATGTCAAAAACTAAAACAAGAAATAAAATGTAATCAATAATATAAGAAATTAATGAAACAATATCATGTCGGATGGAGTTATACTATGGTTTAAATATCAAGAAGTGAATTTTAATGAGATGGATATACATACAAACTTTTTCTAATGGATACATAATAAGATGAGGAAAGTTGTAAATATGATTCTTATCTTATTTATGAAACTTATTTTAAAATTATTGGTCATGATCAAATGACTAAAGGAAATGATATATTATAAAATTATATTTTTTTAGTTATATAACAGTTTGATTGCATAAAATAAATACCTAAGAATAAAAAAGGAGAAAAAGAATCTTATTTGATATAATTAAAATGTTTCCAAAATAAACACATTTTAAAATGAAAAACATAGTAAATAAGTTGAAATAATTCAATAAGGATATGAAAATTTAAATGATGATAATGGAAGAATGAAAATATTTCTTTCAATAAATAATGGGGATCAACAAAGAAGAGTTGATCAAATTATGGCTGAATTGACTAAATGGGGAATTGAATGTAATAAGTTTAAGCTAAAAAATAATAAACTAAGTAATTCACCATCTTTTTCAAATAATTAGAAATAGGTAGACATGGAAAATTATCAAAAAGTGAATGAAATGATTGAAGACAATATGTCATATTTCGATTAAATACATTAAACTTTTTGGAAAGGATACGAGATGTTTGACTTGATCATTAAAATGAATTAACTAAATAAGGAAAATATGATAACCATTATATAAATAAAATATAAAAAAATATAATAAATTTTTATCAAAATTATCATTGTAATGACATCTAATTCTTCATGTTTTAAGTGTTGTGTGAATGGTAATTATCAATATGATTATTCACATCTATCTAAAAAATATTTGTGGTTTACCAGAATATTGTAAACCAAATGTCTTAACTTTGTATGGGTAAAAAAAATTTCTAGTAGTAATATAATTAGGCCCAAAATAACATGGGTTCTAAAATAAATATATTTTTGATTCCATTAAATTCAATTTTTATTTTCATAAAATAACATTTAATGTGTAAGGGAAAACCTGAGAAACATCCCTACATGAAATTTATAATCCATTATAAGAATAAACATCAACTAATAAATTCACAGTAAGATAATAATTAAAACTTGAATCCCAATCAATGAATAACACAATTTAACACATCTGTCTGCATTAGAATGTGATCTTCTACCCAAAAGTCATCAAAATACTAAATCCACCACAGAGTTAACTAGTTTTTGGATTTTCCCAAAATAAAAAAATGTGTTCCCATCCCAATGCAATATTAGGTTATTAGAAACAAGTAATCAGTGATGGATATATATTATAGGTAATTTATCCCACATAGGATCCAAATATATCATATCCTAATATAAATAAGCCATCATATCCCAACAATAAATGAACTCTTCCATGTTGATCATCCTTTCATTAAATCCCCAAGGTAAAATGTGGACATAAGTATTATTCCATGTCATTTGGGTATTTATGAATGTTTTTAAAAATAATGCCTTCAACCATATTATTTCATCCTTGGGATCATTCATAGAGAAGTCCACATCCAATATTTTAACCTTATATCGCATAAGGAGGATCTTGGAAAGAGGTTTGGAAACGACCTAATATTTTGAAGGTCCAAATTGATTTCTACTATCAGTATTTCCAACAATGTGGCATTTCATTATTATTTATGAATCTTGGTTAAAGAAATTTATATCATCTCATGCTGTAATACTTTTTCTAGAATCCATGGTATGTTTTTTAAATCAAACACCCTTACCATCGGATCTGGTAACCATCAGTTTAGGAAGATACGAATAAAATTTTCGTTCATTAATTTTCATCAACATCTTAGTTGGGTGATAACCAACATAAATATCCCTTTTAATCCCTGTATTTATTCCATTTTGGAAGACAATTATCGGTTCCTCAACCACCTTATACTATGATGGGATCTTAAAATTATGGGATAGTTTGATTGTCCCTTCATGAAACTATAAAAATGGTTCTTTTTATAATTTATAGCATTCTTTGACATTTCTTCCAACCCTTTTCCATAACATTAAATCATCAACATCTATTGGACCATATACATAATCTGTGAAACTATTTTTATGGAAAATTACCTTAGATAACATAATGTTTAAAGTGGAGTAAAATACTCTCCTCATAAAAGTACGATCACCCTTTTTAGGTGAACCAGCTGCTAATAGTTGGAGAGTGGCCAGCATCATGTGTGAAACCAAAACCTATATGGAGTCCTCAAAATAACATGGTAGGGGAGAAAAAATATCCTAGATTCTATACCACTTATATTTTATTTTGTACCCTACGAAATGATCAATCTTCAAGACTCCCTAAGTTATAAGGCAAAACATTATCATAAGATATGTTTCAATGAAAAGAGCGGCCAGGGAAAGGCGTAATTTGATGACTTGTGTATGTGGGCAATTAAATTGTTACAATGGATCTGTCAACATATCTCATTGATGTTGCCCCCAATTATTCTATGACTGTTGTACATCTATATAAATTTTTATGGTGGACAAGATCATTTCAACTAGATAATAAGTCTACCGAATTTTCAAATACCAAGACCTTATTGATGTCAACCATTTGTTTGATATCATTCCTCACAAAATAAATATGAGGAATCCAAACATATATATCAATGAAAATTATGGGAGAAATATTATGAAATAGGGATCAAGATCATTTATAAAAAAAATTAAAATTTGTATACTATATTTCTTGAGATCATGAGTATAGAAGGATTTTGAAATGACATAGGGAGTCTTGGAAGGCATACCTTAATCAGATTAGTGGGAGGGGAACACTTCCAAAAATATATATAGGCCCATAGAAAGTGGTTGAACCAAATGATTCTTAAGGAACGCTTGTTTAAGGATCATGCAAGGATCAGATCTTCTTCTGACAAGAAGAAAATAAAGAGATGGTGAGGACCAAAGTGACTGGTGATCACATTATCTTTTATATAACATGAATCCTAGATAAACTGTCAAAGATGGAAATGACCAAAATATTCCCCTGGATAGAGTTTGAGATAGTCTAACATCTCTGTGAACTCTTCAAGGGAAATAGGTAGATAGGGGAAACCATTATTGAAAGATGGCTCCTTCAAACTATTATTGATTCATGGTATGGGGGAGGAGAGGATGGGGTGGTAGAGGAGAAAAGTTTTGAGGGACATAAGAACACCTATCACTCTCTATAGTGGGATGAACAATGAAAAAATTCACCTTCATCAGAGCATGAGAGACCATGGGGAGAAGAAATTATCAATTGAAAACATTTGGTGCATGATGATTAGATCCCCCTATTTAAGAGATAATTCATAAAATAATTTCAATATAAGATTGATAAAATTATCTATAGATGATTCATTATGCACAATAATGTATCTTGTTAATAAAATCTCTATTTTATTGGAATTTTTGAATCCATCCCTAAATTTCACAAGGGAATATGTTTTATGTAAAACTTTTGATCACAACATATGAATGGGGATCTATCAGTATTTTAATCTTTCAATAAGTTTGATGGGGGATTCTAAACTTTTGGAGACAATATTAAGGGAAAGGTTAAAGGGTATATCGAAGTAGGTATTTATGAATAAATTATGATATATAATGTTTTATGAAATATATGTTATATTTAAATATAAATATATTTATTTAATGCAAAAATAATAGATAAAATTTTTACAATTATGTTTTTTTATTAATCAATGAAAAATATAAAGAGTTAAAATGTTGTATAAAATGATGAAATTATCTAGAATAAGGGACTTCATAAACCACATTTTCAGCTACAACATATATTATCTAAATATGGATAGGTTCAAGATCTACCTAATTTAAAGATTGAAAATATATTCTATGTGATTCATGTATAAAATATAAGAATCCAAAAGTAAAATTTGGACATATTAATAATGTTATTACTTATAGGAAATTGGATATATTACATCATTATCTATATGGATCTAGGAGTGATACTAGTTTTTCCGAGAAAAATAACTTTTTTTATTATTTTATAACTATATTTAGTTTACCATGATTTTATTTAAACCTCACAAGCATGAATAAGTTTCTCAGTTTATTTAATATTGTAAATTAATTCAAATGAAAAAAAGATTTTTCATTATTTTAATTAAAAGTGATAATGTTGTGATATTTTAAATACTTATTTTGAAATATTTTGTGATGAAATGGATTCTCTTATAATTTTTTCTCATAGAAAACCACAGTAAAATATTTTCCAGTACAAAAGAATATTATTTTTTTGGAATGGCTTAAACAAGGATAAATGAATATAATACACAAACATAATGGAATAAATCTTTTTAAATTTTATTTTATATTCATAATAGTGTATTTATTATTCCATTGATGAATAAAACCCTATATGAATTTATTAATGAAATATATACCAATGTATGTTGCTTTAAGCTGTTTGGGTGTAATGTTTTCTTTTTAAATACGAAATATAAATTAGATTAATTTGATGATAATAGTTTTGAAAAAAAATCTATGATAATCTAAAAAAATAAACTCATATATATATTTTTAATTTTATAATAATTACTTTAGATAAATATTTTCATGTAATGTTTTATTAAGATGAAGTTAAACAATGTGAAGATTGTGAAAATATTGAATAATTATTTAGAAAATTATACTTCGTTATAGATGAATCTAATGATAATATTACAATAATTTAGTAAAATAATATACATAGTCAACATTTTTAAAAACAAAAGGGGACTCATAAGGATCATCCATATTAGAAAATTGTTGTAAATTTTAATACTGGATTCCAAACTAAAACAACTGTATAAAATTTGTACTCAAAATAGGATTTTTTATGTAAAATAGATTCTATTAAAAATGATAAGGATTTGAAATATATTGATTGGATTATGGAAATTAAAGAATAAATTAATCAATTTTTTATGAATAATGTATGTAATCTAGTCCTACCTCCTAAAAAGAATAAATTCATATGCATTAAATGGATTTTCTAGAATAATTTTCAATAATAAGTTAATCTATTTTTTAATTAATATAATTAAAAAATATATATTCTTTAATCTAAATGTTATTTATAAGAATATGGAATATATAACAAGTATTCCTTTTCACTAGTATCAATAATTAATTATATTCACATTTTTTATCTTATTCTTGTTCTCAATATTTTAAATTAATCCAAATTGATTAATAATATGAATTATTTTATAGTGTTCCTTCTAAGGATGTATATGTAGTTCAACCCCTTTGATTTCAAAATAAAAAAATTTCAAATCAGGTGTATAAACATAATAATTCATTTTATTTTCTCCCAAATAATCCAAGATATTGGTGATATATAACATGTATGGATTTTATTGAAAATGATTTTAATAAATGAAACTTTTGTATTGTATTTTTATTAAAAAACATTTCAAAGATTTATTAATTTTCCTATTAGTTTTTTATGTTATAGTATTTATATATTTAATTTAATACATATATAATTATTTTTCATGATTTATGAATAATGAGTTTGATATGAGATTAATGGTAGAGTTAATGTTTTATATAGATATTCAAATTCTCCAAACCAAAAACGGGATATTTCATAATGAATAAATATATAATAGAGAAATAGTTGATAGTTTTGATTGGGATTCTAGAAATGGTATGGGAACCCCCATTATTTATAATTCAAAATTAGATATCAAATATTCAATAAAATCAATTGGGGTTAAATTATATAGTGGAAAGAATTGTATCTTTCTTTGTATATCATCATCTAATCCTGATTTAATTTTTGGTGTGTGTCAATGCACAATGTATCAATATAATATTAAAAATATTCCCATTAAATATGTTAAAAGAATTATAATATATATAAATTAACTATTAATTATGGTCTATTTTATTCTAAAAAAATGTAGTTTCGTTTGATTAGTTACATAAATTATAACATTGGAGGTTCCATTATTGATAGGAAAAGGTACATTAGTTATGTGTCTTTACCATGATTAATATTAAATTTCATGGAGTTTAAAAAAAAAATTTAGGATTGTTATCTACATATAAGTTCATTTATATAGATGATGGAATTTATTATTCTTAGTGTTTTTGCATTAAATAAAGAGTGTGTCATTGAATTTTTTTTGATCAAATTTCATTTTTTTTATAATAAATTCAATATTTCAAATTAGAATTTTTTATAAAATTTTTGGAAACAATGTATATATGTTAAACTAATTTTAATTTAATATCATTTTAAAAAATGTATTTTTTCTTATAATTTTTCCCATTAAAAATAAATTAGATTGATTATTTACTAAACTATTTAATGAAACAATTTATCAGATAATAATGTTTAAAAATCAAAATTCGGATGCATAAATTTCTACTTTTTTTCATTAAATGTTTTTAATGGTAATTTATTTTATAATGTATAAGTTAATTATATTATAAATTTTGTTATATAAGAATAAATTCAAGGTTATGATTTTTTATTATATTCGTTACGGTTTATATAACTATTTTTTTCCTTTTTCTTACTTTTAAACTTGGGGAGAGAAATAATGAAATGTTATATGATAAAATATTTTGAATCTATAAAATGGAAATTTATTATTATTAAAAATGACATTTTTCTGGTGTTTGAACTTGGTTTATAATTTTTTAAATTATAATCCCTATCATTTATTTCTTTTTTGAGTTTTTGTATATTTTCTTCTATATAATTACATTATATTTGATACCATACTTATCATTAATTTGATTCATTCTTTATGATTTCCAATTCCTCAAATGATTTATTGTTTTATTTATTATAATATTTTTATGAATTTAATTTTTTCAGTTATTCATCATTTATTCATAATATTATTTTACATAATAATTATAATTTTGTTTGTTTGAAAAAACAATTTATATAGTTTATCATTACCCTTATGTAATACTTTTATGATTCTATTTATGCTTAGATGATGTTGTATATTTTCCTAATTTTTTTTGAACCCTTATTATTACCTTCAAATAGAATTGAAAATACAATTAAAAAATGTTATAATGTAATGTTTTACCCTTATGTAACATATTTCAGTTTTTCATTACCCTTAAACATGTTTTACAAGTTAATTTGTTCTGTAACATAATATTAGAGGCACCATTACACAATGTATTGAAATTAGATATTACTCATATAAGTGAAAGAAATATTTACATAAAAATAAATTTAATTATATTTACCTTTATAAACATTTTCATTACATTTTTGTGGTGTTGTAGCTTAGATTATGCAACCTATGTAATCTCATGGTTAACCATACAAAAGCATTGGATGTTTTGTCTTACATATGCATTCAATGTTGAATTAATTGTATCTCGTTTCATCGAATTCTATGAAACCTTTACATAACACATGAACATTTCAATTTCCCATTATTTAGCTATGGAGATTACCTTTATGTAATAGGGTTTACCTTTATATGACACATGTATTTTTTACCCTCACAAAACATTTTTTGTACCTTTACAATTTTTAAATATTACTGGGCTTACCCTTATATGATCTATATGAGTATATTTATGATTATTACACACAATTGTTTTATATGTGTATATTTACATAATATACCCTTATATGAGTTATATGCGTACCGTTATGTAGATTGCACTTATGTGAGCTATATGAGTGCCATTACCAAGCTTCACCTTACGAGATCTATATAAGTACCTATCTCCAGCAAACATATTACCCATACAAAGCATATGGAAATAATATTAAATCATTTATAGGGTATAAAATATCCCATCTACATTTATGGATAATGGGACATCTATGGGATCTGAACTATGTTACTTTCTGTGATAAATTATGTGACCCGCTGTGATTTCATAAACTGTGCCATCAACATGGTACCAATATCAAGAATTAATCAAGGAAATTAAAAACCTAAATTGACAATGATAATTCATAATATAGGTCATGGTAATGTGTTTACATTTTTTAAGAACCTGGTTTTACTTTTGAGGTACAATTTTATTCTTTTCTCTTTTCCTTAAGTGTTTTTGAGAAACTATGGAAAATGTGGGGAAATCCCAAATTTTGGAAGTACATGCTATGTACTTTTCCACATGCCATGTACTTTTGGCCGTGTGGGATGAGTACACAGGGTGTGTGGCCATGTCGGCGATGAAGGGTGTAATAACTAACTACACGCCGTGTAGTGGTCCCATACACGTCGTGTAGTCAGTTGGCAGGCGAATAATAACGCAGTGGCCAGCTGTGCGACATCACATTCCATGTACTCATGAAGACATGCCATGTAGTCATGTCGGCAGGTGAACAGTGCCGCACTGGCAAGAAGCCGCCTGCGGAATAGTTTAAAAATGGTATGTGCACGCCGTGTACTTTGTTTTTTTGCTTAAAATGGGCAGTCAACTCCCCTGTTCACATGGAAGGCTTAGAACGGGAAGAGGGAGCTTGGGAGAGAAGACTGAAGCTTGAAAGATCTGCCGAGCGCACGTCTGGAATCTGTTTCTGCATCAGATGATTTCGTGGGAACCACGCAGGTAAAACCTCTCTTCCCCTTAAGCAGTCCTTCCAATTCTTCCCCTAACATGATTTATTTAAGTTTAAACGGAGTTTCTTCTACTTCAGATCTATGTCGTTCATGGGCGTTTCGGGAATCGACGTTCATGTATAAAGTTCATTGGCGTTAAAGGTAGGTGGCTTGGTGTTTATTCCCAACTGTCGGGCGTTTTTGTGTGTTGTTGAGCTACGAACCCATATTTGGGGTGTCCTGTGGCTGAGTCCGTGGCTATTTTATATACCTATATTTTTATAGGTAATTAATTGTGATATTAAAATGCTGTTTGGGATCGCTGCTTGGATCTGGGACCACCCCGGGGGTGCGTTCCTCAGTTTATCCATTTCACCAGGATACCCGACGATATGCATTGTTTATATTATGAATTTAAAGTGATGATTTTATAATTTCCTTTAGAGAAATTTCGTGTATATTGTATCTTACATGTTGAGCATGGACCGGTTACCTGTTTAGCCTGAGGGCAATGTTGTGATTAGCCTGTGGTCATTGTACTACTTAGCCTGTGGGAATCTTCTTCGGTGCCTGTGGGCTGCTGATTCTGTGCCCGTGGGTGACACTTCTTACAATTGTGGAAAATATCTGTATGTCTGTGGGTAGATTCTTGTGTTTGGATTACTCTTTACCTGAGGGTAAGAGTTTACGTGTCTGAGGACAATGGCTATTTACTTAGAATATTAACTATGGTGATATTTTAAATTAAATGATTAAATGGATATTAAAATGGCAATATAACTGGTTAAGTTAGTTAATTTCAGTACTGCTTAATTTATTGCATTTTACTGCTTCATACTGTTGTTGTATACTTACACATAGTTAGGCACGGGCCTTTGGTTGGTGCATACTAAGAATTTATTTCTCACACCCTATTTGGGTCATGCTTTTAGGCCCAAATAGATTACGTTTCTGCAGGTGTAGATAAGGGAAAGGGTCTCTATACAGCTACTTGATTACTGCTGGGGTGTAGGAGAGCATGGGACCAAGCATTGTCTCATGATGCCGCTGGCTGTTTTGTTTTTCTTTTATGTACTTGTACTCTGTATTGTATTGATCGTGTATCATGTTCTAGATATTTTATAGAATAGTGACATGAGATATCTTCATATATATATGACTGATGGTTTCTCTTTGTGTTATCAGTTATCCACTTCAGATATATATATTATTGTTGCTTTCATTGTTCTTGTATGTTTATATTCCGCTGCGGTATAGTTGACAAATGAGGGCATAGTTTCCCCACTATCAAACATGTGACCTCGCTACTAGTCTGTAGCCTTTGGCGTTTGGGGAAATGCACTTAAGGTCACGTGGCGAACTGGGTTCGGGGCACCCGTTGCATGGCACCCGAATCTGGGATGTTACAATGTGATATCAAAGGGATTCTTTTCTGCGACATACTATTTGGAGCCTTAGTCAGGGATAGGACAAGAACGGTAGTTGGTAATATGATATGCCTGGGCGTAGCTATCCCGTGTACAAGGAAAAGCCAATTTAACACATTTTTCAATTTTACTGATTTTGCAATTTACAGTTGATATGATTTCACCATTGGGTGACACACTTGTGATTGTGCTATTATATTTTATCCTTGGGTTCTATTTAGTTGCAACCCGATGTGATGTGGGTATGCCATCTCATGCATCATGAAGGGACATGCTACAAATCACATGCCATGAATAGTTCCATGCCATGTAGGTGCATTAGAAATTGCATGTTGTTGTGATAGTTGTTGTGCTAGAAAAGCATGCTGTTGTGATAGCTGCATGATAAATAACTGCTATGTGATAGGGTACTGTTGTGTGAGCCTGTTTATAGAATGAAAACCAAACTTTGGTTTCTGGGGAGTATGGGCCCCCATTGACCAGGATTTGGTGGATCATTAGTTGTTTATTTTGTTATAACATTGATAAGATGTCGGACTTTGATTCCTGGGGATTATGGGCCCTCACAGATCGGAATTTGGCACTTAGGTGTTGTTTTCAGTGTGTTTTGGGTTTCGGGGTAGTTTATGAGGCATACTGTCTAGAAACCCAGTATACATTCCATGTAGTACATTAAGCACAATGTGTATGGTCTTCTATTCGGGAAGAAAAATAAACTTTTTGAGTACACGCCATGTACCCAGAGTACACGCCCTGTAGTCTCTTCCCATGTCACAAACCGTGTGGGCAGCGACACGGGGAAGGGAAAAGCTTGGGGCGAACATGCCATGTAGTGTTGACCTGGTGTCTGCCGTGTAACTAATATCAGGGGCGGAGGAATCCATAAGACATACCCGCCGTGTCCATTGTGGAACACGCCATGTGGTCTGACCTAGGGACCCGACCGTGTAATTAACAACACGGGTCAATGTAATCCCTTAGAGTACACACCGTGTGTATATCGCACACGCCATTTAGTGTGAGCCGTGTATCTGGCCGTGCAACTAACAACATGGGCCGGCTATTCTCGTCTAGCACACTCAGTGTACCTGTGGGACACACCGTGTAGTCTTTTCCGAGGATAGACCATGTGTAATTAGCCGTGTGGCTGTGGAACGAGGTAGTGTACATGCCTTGTGCGGGTGTAACTCGCCATGTAGTGTCAAGAAAAGTAGTCAGTCGTGTCACAGACGACATGGGAAGTTTGAAATAACAACAATTCACGCCGTGTAGATGATATACACACCGTCTAGTTTTTTTTTCAAATGGGATCCGTGTGGCTTAGCCACGTCAAAGGACCCGGGCAGGGGAAGGGAAGTCAAGTACACGTCGTGTAGTCTTGTTTTTTAAATCATGAAATGCTTTCTTCTTCTTGTTCCATTTTGGTTCCTTCGCTTTCATCCTTGATAAAATTGAATCTAAGGTGTTCATTTGACCTTGTAGTGTCATGCCACCGAGATGACCGTGCGTTGTTCGCCAGTAGAGCGGCAAAGACTATACTCCATAGATGGTGGTACATGGGCTACAAGTGGATCCTCCTGTAGAGCCAGATGCGGAACCATATGCTATATTGGACACAGGCGTGGAGGCACAGTTCCGTGAAGGCTTTATGCGGTTCATGCGGACCTTTCAGGGAGTCCCGAAGGCTGCCACATCTATGGATGAGCATACACGTATATTCCACTAGCAGCATCTGCCAACGTTTTCAGGGGATGGCAGACCACAGGCTACAGAGCCTTGGCTAGGATCGATACAGACTATTTTCGAGCATCTTGAGATGCCTCTAGGGTGGAGGGTCAATCTCGTGACATACATGCTGTGTGATTCCGCCAAGAGGTGTTGGGACGTCACCACCCAGTCAGATCATCATAGAGACATGGCGTGGGATGATTTTCGGGAAGTCTTCTATGACTTCTTCTTCCCGGAGATGCTGAGGGCAGATTGAGCTCGAGAGTTCATGAATCTACAGTAGGGCTCTATGTCGGTGATGGATGATTCTGCTCGTTTCACCGAGCTTCAGCGTTTTGCACTCGTTCTGGTGGGCGATGAGATGATGAGAGCCAGGCGTTTTGAGGATGGTCTTCGATATGACATCTGAGCACATGTAAATGTTTTAAGGTTTTCTTTAGTACATGTTATTGTGAATCAGGCACTGATTACATAGAGGAACCTGTAAGAATCTAGTGGTGTGGGCCAGGGCGGTTCAGCACTAGTTACTGGTACTATTTCTGCTGGCAAGAGGAAGAGACATATAGAATTCTCTCAGGGTGGCAGTACCAGTAAGAAGAATGCTTAAGGTGTCCAGGTCATGTGCTACAAGTGTGGTAGAGAGGAGAAAAAGAGGCCATAGTGTCCACGAGACCTAGTGGAGTGCCGAGCTTGTGGCAGGATGGGTCATCTGCAGCGCTTTTGTAGGGTGTTTCCATCGATGGCTAGTGAGAGTGGTTCTGTGTAGACTCCGCGTGCGGGAACATGACCAGTGGCTTCTTACCAGTTGGGGAACTGGAATACTTCAGGGCGTGCAAGCATGGATGGTGGTCGTGGTCGTGGTAGCCAGATACCAGGATCACAGAGGTAGCAGGGCGGGATAGCTCAAGGTAGCCAGGCTATGTCGCTGGGTCGCGGCACTGGGCAAGAATATGCTGTGCAATAGACCGAGCAAGAGCAGGATCCCAGACCTTCTACAGTCAGAGGTACTATTCTAGTAGCTTCTATTTTATCTTCAATTCTTTTTGATAAGGGTGATACACATAGTTTCATGTCTTTACCCATTGTGGAGAGCGTTGGGCTCTGTGTTTCTAGTTCTTCGGATATCATAACGCTAGACACTCCGTTGGGGACTAGAACGGCTACTGTGCACTAGTGCAAGGAGTTCCCCCTTGAGGTTTGTGGGTGTCACTTCCTTTGGAACCTCTATGTCATAGAGATGGAAGCTTATGACATCATTATCAGGATGGAATGGTTGGTTCCCTTTCAAGACATTGTAGACTTCTATCGCCGCAGGGTGCGTTTCAGGTCACCAGAGGGCGAAGAGTTTCTATACAAGGGAGAATAGGATGTTTAGGCGAGTCTAGATGGACCAGAGCATCATGGGTGAGGTGGAGTCATAGCCCATATTGTGAGCTTATATCTGGATGATCATGGGACTTTTCAGATATAATTATCTCCAGTAGTTGATCGTTTCATGGATGTCTTCTTGGACGACTTTTCAGGTCTTCCTCTAGAGCGTGAGGTGGAATTCTCTATTGCGCATGTGCCAAGGGCAGCACCGGTGTCCATTCCCCATTATAGGATGGCTACACCAAAGTTGCATAAGCTCCAGAGGTAGTTAGAGGAGTAATGGGAAATGGGTTTCATCTGACCCAATACTTCTCCTTGGGGTTCGCCGATTCTCTTTGTGAAGAAGGCGGACGGTACCCTCAGACTCTATGTGAATTATTGGAAGCTGAACCAGTTGAAAGTTATGAACCGATGTCCCCTACCAAGGATTGATGATATTTTTGATCAACTTCGTGGAGCACGAGTATTCTCGAAGATTGAATTGAGATTCAGATATCATCATCTTCCCATGAGACAATCGAATATACCTCTTACAACTTTTTGGAGAAGATATGGTTTGTACGAGTACTTGGATATACCGTTCGAACTCACGAATGTGCCAGTAGTTTTCATGGATCTGGTGAATCGTGTATTACATCCTTATCTTGACTCTTTCGTGGTAGTATTCATGGATGACATATTGGTGTACTCTCACACTCGACACGACCATGCCACCCATCTTCATATCGTATTGAGTAGACTAAGTGAGCATCATCTATATGCTATGCTCTCAACGTGTGACTTTTGGATGGACCAGATTCACTTCCCGGGTTATATCATCTCTGAGGCAGGAGTTTCATTAGACCCAGGGAAGGTGAGAGCAGCAGTTTCCTGGGAGCAGCCTAGAAATGTGTTTGAGATATGGAGTTTCTTAGGTCTGGTTGGTTACTACAGATGTTTCATCCAGGTCTTATCCCGCTTAGTAGCGCCGTAGACAGGTTTGACTAAGAAGGTTGTGATGTTTTTTTGGACAGAAGCTTGTGAGACAGCCTTTAAAGACCCAAAGGGAAGGATGACATCAGCACCAATCCTGATACTCCCAGAGCAGGGGAAGAGATATACGGTTTACTGTCATGAATCGGGGATTTGGGTGGGAGTAGTGTTGATGCAGGGTGATCGAGTTGTTGCGTACGGGTCTCGACAGTTGAGGCCACATGAGAGGAATTACCCGACGCATGACCTCGAGTTGGCCGCAGTAGTGCATGCGTTGTGCTGTTGGAGACATTATATATTGGGAGAACGTTTTATGGTTTTCACCGACCACAAAAGACTCAAGTACATCATTAATCAGCGTGACTTGAATATCAGACAATGAAGGTAGGTTGAATACCTTTAGTACTTCGACTTCGAGCTTACCTACACCCCTGGAAAAGGTGATGCAGTAGTTGATGCACCGAGCAAGAAGATTCAGATACAGGCAGTGCAGGAAGCCAGTGGTGAGTGGAAGATTATGACTTTGTTCTCTGAGATGCATTTGGAGGTGCACGATAGTAAGGATCAAACATATCTTTCAACATTAGCTACCCTCCTTGATAGAGTAAGGATGAGACAACTATCTGTTTTAGAAGGCCTAGTTCTATGGGAGTCGGTGGCAAGTTAGGACCCTCCTCCTGGTTGGACGATAGGAAATGATGAAGTTTTGTGTTTCCATGGACGAGTGTGGGTCCCAGGGGATATACGTGAGGAGATGATGTGGGAGTTTCGTGATTCAGATTGGATAGTTCATCCCAAGGTTACCAAGATGTACCATGACTTGAGACGTCAGTACTGGTCGCCAGGTATGAAGAGAGATATAGATGGTTTTGATACAAGGTGTTCCACCTGTCAGCAGGTGAAGGCGGAGCATCAGAGGCTATTCCTACTATTACAGCAGTTATCCATTCCGGAGTGGAAATGGGATGATGTCACGATGGACTTCCTGACTTGGTTTCCGAGGTCACCTCGAGGAAATTATTCTTTGTGGGTTGTTGTGGACAGACTCACGAAGGTAGATCACGTTTTGCCGATCAAGGAGACCTTCGGTGTTGACGAGATCTAAATTTTGTATATCTGAGAGATCGTACATCTTCATGGGGTCCCTCATTCTATCATTTTGGATATGGATTCCTGCATTATGTCTCGTTTCTGGAAGAGTTTTTAAAGGGCACTAGGTACACAGGTGCTTCTGAGAACAACTTACCACCCTTAGACCGATGGCCATTCAGAGCGTACGATACAGGTGCGAGAGGACATGTTGTGTGCATGCATCCTAGACTTTGGGGGATCTTGGGAGAAGCACATACCCCTAGTCGAGTTTTCCTATAATAATTGTTCTTAGGAAACTATTGAGATGGCACCATACGAGGCTTTATATGGCATGTTATGTCGATCACCTTTTTGCTAGTTAAAGGCAGGTGAGGTAGCTTTACTAGGACCGTGTCTCGTGCAGGAGACTTATGAGCAGGTCCAGTTGATTCAGAAGCAGATGGCTACTGCACAGTCCTGTCAAAAGTCTTAAGCTGATCATCGTAGATGACCCTTGGAGTTCGTGGTCGGAGATCAGTTTTTCTTACGTGTTTCTCCGTGGCTGGGCCACAAGCGGATCAGGAGATAGTGTAAACATCCACCGAGGTATGTGGGTCCATTTGAGATTCTGGGAAAAGTTGGGTCGGTTGCCTATCTATTGAAGTTTCCTCAGAGGTACTGGGCCATGCACGATGTCTTCCATGTATCTCAGTTGTGCCGCTGTCATTCAGAACTATCTCACGTCTTTCAGCATGAGGAGGTTGAGCTTCAGGTAGATGCGTCCTTTTGAGGATTATCCAATTCGTATCGTTGACAGGAGCATGAAGGTTCTCCGAGGCTGGTCAGTTCCTCTCATATGGCTGATATGGCAGCATGGCCGAGTGTAGGACGACACCTGGGAGAGGGAGACCGATGTACGTGCTCAGTGGCCGAAGTTTTTCATGATATTATCTTCTCCACCCTTGGAAGGGAAATTCAGGGACGAATTGCTTTTAGGGGGAAGTTGGTAAGAAACCGGTTCTTACTTTTGAGTTATATGTTTCTTCATTTATCTTTTCCTTAAGTTTTTTTGAGAAACAATGGAAAATGAGGAAAAATCCCAAATTTTGGAAGTACACGCTATGTACTTTTCCACACACTGTGTACTTTTGGCCATGTGGGATGAGTACACAGGGTGTGTGGCCATGTCGGTGATGAAGGGTATAAAGACCGACTACACGCCATGTAGTGGTCCCTTACACGCCGTGTAGTCAGTCGGCAGGCGAATAATAAGGCGGTGGCCTGCTGTGCGATAGCACATGCCGTGTACTCATGAAGACATGTCGTGTAGTCATGTCGGCAAGTGAACAGTGTCGCGCTAGCAGGAAGCCGCCAGAAGAACAATTTAAAAATTGGAATTACACATCGTGTACTCGGAAGTACATGCCATGTACTCTGAAGTACACGCCGTGTAATTTGTTTTTTTCAAATAAAATGGGAAGTAGCCTCCCCTGTTTACAGGGAAGGATTAGAACTGGAAGACGGAGCTCAGGATAAGAGGCCAAAGCATAGAAGATCTGCTGAGCGCATGTCTGGAATCCATTTCCGCCTCAGACGATCTTGTTGGAACCATGCGGATAATCCCTTTCTTCTCTTTAAGCAGTTATTGCCAATTCTTCCCCTAACAGGGGTTATTTAAGATTAAACTAAGTTTATTATACGTCAGATATAGGTCGTTCTTGGTCATTTCTAGAATTGAAGTTCACGTATAACGTTCGTTGGCATTAAAGGTATGTGTCTTGGTGTTTATTTCCAACTGTCGTGCGTTTTTGTGTGTTTTTGAGCTACGAACCCATATTTGGGGTGTCATGTGGCTGAGTTCATGGCTATTTTAAATACCTAGAATTGTATAGGTAATTAATTTTGATATTAAAATGTTGTTTGGTATCACTGCATGGATCCAGGACCACCCTGGGGGTGCGTTCCTCTGTATAGCTGTTTGTCCAGGATACCCGAGGGTATGCCTTGTTTATATTATTCCATTAAATTGATGATTATAGTATTTACTTGAGAGTAATTGCTTTTATATAGCTGCTTACATGGTGGGAATGTCCTGGTTACCTGTTTATCCTCAGGACAAGGATGTGATTATCTTGTGGGCATTGTACTACTTAGCCTGTGGGAAACTTCTTCCATGCCTATGGGCAGCTGATTCTATGTATGTGGGCGACAATTCTTATGCCTGTGGGAAATATTCGTATGCCTACGGGCAGATTCTTGTGTTTGGATTTTTCTTTATATGAGGTTAGGAGTTTACGTGTCTGAGGACAATGGCTATTTACTTAGAATATTCACTATGGTGATATTTTAAATTAAATTATTAAATGGATATTAAAATGGAAATATAACTGGTTAAGTTAGTTACGTTCCGTACTATTTACTTTATTGCATTTTACTACTGCACACTGTTGTTTCATGCTTACACACAGCTGGGCACGAGCCTTTGGTGGGTGCCTATTGGGAATTTATTTCTCACACCATGTTTGGCTCATGCTTTTCGGCCCAAAACAGATTACATTTATGTAGGAGTAGATAAGGGAAGGGGTCCCTATACAGGTTTTTGATTGCTGGTGGGGTGTAAGAGAGCATGGTACCGAGCATTGGCTCACAATGCTGCTGGCTATTTTTTTCTGTTTTGTACTTGTGATTTGTATTGTTTTGATCATGTAACATATTCTGGCAGTTTTTCAGAATAGTGACATGCTACATCTTCATATATATATATGTCTCCTAGTTTCTCTTTTTGTTATCAGTTATCCACTTCATTTATATATATTTTTGATGCTTCTGCTATTTTTTTATGATTATATTCCACTACGCTATATTTGACAAATGAGGGAATAGTTTTCCCACTATTAGAACAGGGCCCTCACTACTAGTCGGTAGCCTCTGGCGTGTGGGGAAATGCGCTTGATGTCACATGGAAAACCGGGTTCGGGGCACCCATTGTGTGGAACCCGGATCCGGGACGTTACACATTTCAATTTTTCTGACCATTTACATTAATTGTAGGTTGAATATTTATAAAACACCAACATTTTGAAGATGCATAATATTTCCTTATAATAATGTTATGTGTTCATGTTAAATATATAAATTAATTATAAGGTTATAAATAAGGATAAAAAGAAAAAAAAATTGAATTGTTTAATTAAATTTTATTAAATTACGGAAGAACTGATGGTTTCCCAATGATTCCATATTATGTGTCAATTTGAGAAGTGATGAAGATCATTTCTCTACAACATCCTTCTTCATCATCATCTTCCATTTTTATAGTCATATTTAATATTATTTAGAAGTGTCTATCATTAATATTTTACTCATTATTACACCTGCATTCAAAAGTTAGTTTTCAGGTTATTCACATATAATAAAAATTTAATCACATATGTTTCTCTTGACCTATAAAAAATATTGTAAATTTTATATATCTGTAAACATCTATGTGATGGGTTAAGGATAATCATTAGAAAATCATGAGTTTTTACTTGAAATGGAAAAATTAAAAGGTTTGGTCTATCCTATAATATACTATATTTTTTCTAAACCTAAAATATACCACATAATTCTTTTAGTATATACAAATCCTCTTGCTATGTTAGATAGGATTAAAGAGTAGATTTAGTTTAAATCGTAATCGAACAACTATAAAAATAATGGAGTTCTTGTTTCATTATATTTTTATTCCATTACTTATCTATTTGAAAAAAATTTCTCGCATTCATATATTTTTTTTTGAATCATCTATAATCCTATAATTCCAAGATTAATTTTACAATGTTTAAAATTACTATCCACCCCTCCTCTATTCCATCATACCATCGATAACTCTAAAAAATTCTAATGATAAGGTGAATTTGAAACCCATGAATTTTTTTACTCTATTTTATTATGTATTTTTTATGTTAGTAGGTGTAATAATTTTTGTGATGTTTTGGAAAGAAATTTTGTTCGATAAGGGAGTCATGGTCCACTAGGATTGACCATGATTTTATGGAATCAATAATTGTCTCCAAGATCTTACATGTGATTTTTTCATTAGGACTATGTATATCTATTTCGTTTTATTTGAACCATGTGGTGTGAAACAACAGGTCCTTCAGCCATATTCATGGAGGTGTCAACCTATGAAAAATAGACACAACTCCATGGTTGTAGGTGTGGTCATAGTGGTGTTTGGGTATTATAAGTTATAGGTGTATAAGAATTATGGAAACATAAACCATGGGTTCCCCACACTATGGTAGATTGATTTTTTATTAGTGGGATTAACCTATGAAAAATGGCGACATCTCCTTGGTATAAGCATTGTTCATGGTTATTATTAAACATAAATGGTTAAGTGTAGTTAGTGATCTGGAAATTGGGATCATGCCTTCCCCATTCTATGAGGAATGTCATGGCATGATTAACCCCCTTTTAGGGGGAATTGTGATCCAAGAAGAAACCAACATGTCATATTGGAGGGGGGGGTCTTAACTCAGTCTTAACATTATTACCTTAAAAAAACTCCCTCAATTCTATCTATACAAGAAATCTCAGAATGTAAGATTTTTTGAGTCATATATGGGATATTTTATTCCTTCAACAACACTTTTCTTATACTATCTAATGGAAAATCATGGTCATGTTAGGTGGATTCACAATAGAACTTATTATGCTTATAGATTTGTTGATAGTGTGATTTATTGTTCTAATACTTGTCTTTATTAGTGGTCATTGTTTTATGATAAAATATTATAGAATATATTCTTATGAATAATAGGTTTATAAAAAATAAATTGATGGTACTGTGACTGTGTGTGTTCGATCTATATTTCATGGGATTCAAATTTTGAAAAGTTGTTTTGTAAGGAATGTTTTTTATGTATGTTTAGGATACATATGGAAAGTGCCTAGTTTATTTTTACATTAATTCCATTATAAATTTTGGACAGACATTATTTCATGGTATTAGTGTATATTAAAATTTAATTGGAAGAGGAATTGTATATTCATTCTTCAATGGCATTTTCTCTTGGAAACATTGGGTTACTCCAGCAAGTAACGACTTCAATTATTGGAATAGTGGGTCCACTCATGAATTTGGTCTATTCTAGGAGATCAAAATTGGTAGGTGCTTCATGATTTGGATGTGTTGTTTAGGTTGGTGGCATAGATTAAACTACATTGTACATTATTAATTAATATACACCTCATGACATCTTGATTGTTCTTCTATGTGACAATGAATGTGATAATGTTTTACGGATAGTTGTTGAATTAAAGGGTCATAGAAGATCCCTATTGTGATGAGAACCTTGATGTCCCATTACAATTTTCAGGAATATATTTTATATGGTCGGATGATGTTATTTAAGGGACACAAATAATATAGGCCACTAGGGGTGCGGACTCATAAAACACTGAGGCACCTTATCCAGGTGTGTGCCCTTTGTAATATCCTGGATGACATTATGAGAATGATACCAGCTAGTAGGAAATCCAGATTTCATAGTGTCATTGGATGTTCCTATCTATATACATTTGTATTGGTCCATTGAATTTATAATTAGTATTAATGGGTATTAAAACTCTCACACTTATATTTATTTATGAAAATTAGGACGACACACTGATCGCGGTGAGATAGGATATATTTGGTGTGTCACAAGTAATACTGAATTAATAGAAAATGCATGAAAGGATTTGTCTCATCTGTTTCATAACAAAAGTAGACATCTTCGACCCTTTGAAAGAATTTATATAGACTAAATAAATCAATTTCAATGTTAAGCAGTGGGTGAGTTCAATTATGGAAATTAAAAGAAAGAATAATCGCGATCATGGGCTGACAACACTTTCATGAAACCCTCTATATTTGATGTTTCAAAAAAAGGGATTACATTACACTATAAATATACATAGGAGTTTCCACGTCATCTCAGTGTTAACTTATTTCTCTATGGGTTTCTTGTCATTTTTCTAGATGTTAACCTTCGACATTAGGCTGGCACTGCCTAATTCCACTGAGAAAGTGGCCTACAGTGTCACAAAGTAAGTGTGTCCGCGTATATCTAATAAAAATTAATTTAAGAAATTAAATAATGATTATTCCTGATTATGGTTTAATAATTATTCAAGGATTCTTGATAGCATTTATTTCAACACTAGTTATTAAAGAGAATATATTGTGGGAGATATAATTTTTTTATTATATAGTAATGTAGTGATATTTATTTGAGAAATAAATAGGAATTATTCAAGGTCTAATAAATGTGGTGGAGGAAATAAACAAATTGAAAAAAAATACATGTCATGTATATTAATATACAAGACGTGTAATAGTAATATGGGTTTCTTGAGAAATAATATTATATATTTAATTAAATAAAATTATGAGTAATTCAGTGGGTGAATTTCATTTAATAATAATAGTCACCTATTATTATTAGACATGGGGTCTTACTAAGAAATAAATTAAATGAATAAATTCTTACGGGTAATTACTTCATTTTATTATCTGGGTAATTAAAATACCAATGATATAATTCTCACAAGACCGTCCATTTTTTGGGGTTTTGCACAATGGATCTAGAGAAATCTCTCATTACATGAGATAATTCATTCCATACAAGTATGCTTACAAGCTATGAGAGAGATCTTTCCCCACTGAATCAAGGAGATCACTGTGTAAGAGGCTCTTTAAGCGTTTTAAGGTGAACATCACAAGAGAACGATATTTCGAGCTAGCACCCGTAGATCCAATCAGATATTTCCAGAGATACATAGAGCATGTGTGGATCAACACTAGAGGAATTCTACACTTGGATTCTAGGATGCAACAATGAATCACATCGGATCGTAACCCGAAACATCAATGGGGAGAGAATTCCATCAAGGTAATTCTTGTCTTCTAATTAAATTTATTATAACCAACAGAATATGATCATATCTATAGTTCTATGTATCCCTTTAATTATATCATTCTTTATTATATACTAAAGATACAATGTTTTATTATCCTGATAGATCTCATATTGATCGTTGTTATCAGACACATTCATGGTTGGTACACCCAGCAATGTTCATCCGCTACGCTCGGAACCTACATTTGGTATCGGAGGGGTCATATCGTTGATTCTAATTATTTATTTTATTCATTGGTGATTTATGAATTTAATAATTTAGTTTTTTCATTCAATGTAAATTGATATTCAAATCTTAATCTTGAGATCTATTCAACCTCTTTCATTTCTCATTCACCTTACAGAAAATATTTTTTCATTAAATTTGTATTAATATAGAAGAGTGGATCTCATTTGGAGGCACCAATTTTTCTTGTCCGTACAACACTATTACACAAGACATGTATTCGGTAGTACATGTCATGTAGTATAGGTTCCATGCACCTAGATGGTCCGCTACACTAGGTTGTGTCATTAGATTTTATCTAAGTCATTAAGACTCCATGTGTTGCCTAGGAATAGGTGGCACATGGTTTCTAAATTACACATTGTGTGGCCCACTGAACACGGCGTGTAGTTCCTTTGGGTTAGGGTTGGACCATGTACCCCATACCCACCTTTCCTAGCATGAAACTGATTAATGTGGAAACTGCACTGAGTGTGTCCCATTGAACACGCCATGTACTCAGATTAATTCTAAAGTGCATCTATATGCCATGTCCCCAGGAAGGTACTTCGAATGGATGGTGACCGAAAGTAAACACCCTATAATCAGAACATCACACCATGTACTCATCCAAATTATGCATATTATTTAACTTTTTTATATTCTTCAAACCCTTGAGGAATGTTCCATAGAGCGGACGTAATATTGAGGCACAACACATGATGCATGATTCATTATATAAGTGTTTAATTTATCATCTGTGTAATGTTCATTTCTACTCATTGGGTAGTTATTAATCGGAATTTACCATATTTCCTACAACACACACGTTACATACAATGATAATTTTATATGAATTTATTAGTTTAAAATTATGATGGATGAGAATCTCAAGGAAATTTAGAAAAAATTTCAAGACAAAATGATACATTGATTATAGATAATTAATTTATATGAGTGTGATTTATCTTAAACAAGAACCATTAAATAAATGAATGCCAATTTTATTTATGCATAAATATCATTTCAATTATGGATTACCAAGATCTAGACCAAGACCATTGTGTGTGAATGGTTTCATTTTATTTATATATTTAAATTAAATTTGCTAACATGGGAGCCTTATCCTCATTAAAATTTAGGGCCTTCATGCCCAAGGATTCTATTATGTAAAACCCAATTTTACCCCTCAACTCTGAGTGGGATAAAATCATATTTAATTTAAAGAGATAAATTTATTGTGGAGGTCGCACAAGTTAGGATCCAAGGTGAAACAAATACAAGGAGATACCAAGGTTGATAGGTGGAAAGTAGTAAACACGAACCCAAAAGGTTCAAGGTGTTTCTCCTCTAGGTCATGGGTTACATTATCAACTTCTAGATAAACATAAAAATAGATCAATATCATGATCGTACAATTTATTTTACGTTTTCCAGTTTCATGGATTATTTTTATTGGGTGTATTTTCACAATCACACAATTAATGAATAAAACAATCATGCAAGATGAAACTAAAATAATACCGGCTTATGCCTGTATATTTTCATAGATGGGGTTAATAACATAAGTATATCCCATTTAATATCAAAAATCATTTAATCCAAGATTATAAAATGAAAACTAACGTATAAGGATAAAATCCCACGAATAAAATATTAAATCAGTATTGCCTTCCATAATCTTGGTTAGAATCCAACCGTAGTTCAATGGTATTGTATAACCCTAGTTGGGATGTTTTCAATTATCAGGTAATTATAATTCAAGGTTTTTGGATGACAATACTTGGTTCACATCAAGGGTTGGCTACCACATAAGGACTTGGTGTGATCAATAAGCAAAGGTAGAGGAAATCCAAAATAAAAGGATTTTAGTATTGGGGAGTCCACTCAACAAATCAAGGAGCTGTAAGTTAATGTAGTTGGAATTTGGAATTCCTAAAAAAACTCTTGAATTTGCTTGAAAACCCATAATTGGGGTAATTTGAAGGGAAATATGGATCATTTCCACTAGAATATTTAAGCAACAGAATATTATGAAGTCAATGATGAGAGATATTGGATTTTGATAAAATATTAGTAGATAAATAAGTAATATATTATTTACCTGTCTCGGTTTTATCATGATAATTTACTAAAACATTTATCATATTAATTTTTATAAATTTAAAGAAAAATGAATTAAAACATATCATTCAAAACCATACTCGAGAAGGAAAACCTCCTCACATGCACCAATTTCAAATAATGGGAGAGGAGTTTACGCATCATCAATCACCATGAGAATAAATTGTATGTGTGGGATGAGATTATTCTAGTTTCTCATGGAAAAGAGGCTAGTGACGAGGATGTATATCTCTATATGAAAAATATGGATGATTCCATAGATGTATAAAGTTTCATGCTATTAACCATGTGTAATGAGCTCTTGAAGTGACATAAAAACATGGATGCATATAGCATGATGTCTCATCATAAATATCTCTCTCATGTGAAGGCGAGACAGGTGTGATATGAGATTTCCAAATCATTTTTTACAACTAAGATTGAAGACCCTAAACTAGCTAGGCCTCTTATAGTCAACATTATTTGCTAATTTGAATGCCTAGACATCTTAAGGATTAAGTTCTCAGATGAGTTGCATACAAATCTCATCCTATCAACACTGCCCAAGAACTTCTCTAGCTTTATTGTAAATTAATACTTGAAAAAAAAATTAGAAGATTCTATCGAAACATATGACCTTAATTTTCCACATTGATATAAACATGGGTCCTGAAAAACCCACAGTTTTTATGGATAATAATAAAAGGAAGGACAAGTCAAAGGTTCCAAGGATTCATAAACAATTTGAAGCCTCAGAACACCTTCCCTCAAAAAAGGGGAATATCCAGAGGTAGGTCATGGAATGTGAGGTAGTATCTTTTTCATGTAGTAAGAAAGGCCACTACAAGTGTAACTGTACCCAAAATCATGTGGATGATAAAGGTAAATTCGTTTTCAAGTGCAATCTTTCCATTTCGACAAATTGTGTATTATATACAGCTTGTGTGTCTCACACCTATATTTCAATTCACGAACCAAGTAAATTTTGAATGATTTCTTGAGGAGAGGTAGATCTTCAAGATTCCAATGACATGAGGCTCGCTGTTTTGACAATTTTACATTTCCTTCTCTCATTTCCAACTAGAAATCTTTTGGTTTTACGTAACTATTATTAGGTTTCTAGTGTTACCAAGAACATAATTTCCGTATCTTTTTTGGATATAGATGGATTTAGTTTTAAATTTTGAAATAATTATTGGTTTTTAAGATGAACATATTTTTTGGTTTGGTGCATTTAAATAATTTTTTTTATTTATTAAATTACGAAAACCAATTTTGGAGATCGATAATGAAACAAACTCACATGACTCATACATCCCCTAGATGTGGAATCACCATCTCAGTCACTTAAACGATATGTTCTTTAAAAGGATATAACAGGATGCTTATTTAGTCTCTACTAAGTTAAAACCACTTGATATATATCACACTTGTTTACAAGGAAAAATCACCAAGCCACCTTTTTGTGGAAAGGGTGAAAGGGCCACATAGTTACATGATTGGTGTACACAGATGTGTGTGGACTATTTAAAGTAAAAGATAGAGGTCTATATTATTACATAATTACTTTTACTGATGATTTCCATAGATATTTTTGTTTCTACTTAAGGAGGTATATTTTAGGATACTTTGATAAATTTAAGGAATTCCTTAATAATTTATAGTATCATCTTGATATAAAGATAAATAAATGTTGATCGGATTGAGGTGGAGAATATCTATACCAATAGTTCATCGACCTTCTATGAGTGTTTTGGATGTTATCTCAACTCATTCATATTTAAACACCATAGTGGAATGGTGTTTGTTAATATAGAAAATGAACCTTGATGGATATGATGATGTCGATGATGAGTCATGAAGGTCATCCATTATCCTTTTGGGAATACACACTACAAACTAAATAATGCACATTAAACTGAGTAGCAACTAAAAAGGAAAATGGAATTCCCTCCGAGATATGGAAAGGAAACAAACCCATTTTGTTTCACACACATGTATGGGGATGTGAGGAATTTTTTATGGACTTCTAATCAAACAAACATGAACCTCAGGGCACAATGTGTATCATTATAAGATAACCCACGATACGAATGGATATTTCATATATAACACATCAAACAAAGAAAGTCGATGTCTCCAGACAAGCTTCCGTTCATGAGAGGGAGAACATCCTTAAAAAGTATAGTGGGAGTAATGTTGATTTCTACGAAGTTGATGCTCAAGATACACAAGAGTTGGTACAAGAATAATTCCATAGGTCCTCGTGGAAGAGGTTCCAAAATCACATGTACGGTTAATGACCTCAAGACAGTTATGGGATCCAAAGATATTTTTATTCCTAGTCACCAAGGATGGTGAATAATTATTCTTGGACAATGATGAACCTCTATCCTTCAAAAAAGTAGTATAAATCTCAAAAGATGCCTCATGGTTCTATGCAATGAATTCTAAGATGGATTCAATGTATGAAAACCATGTCTAGGTTTTGGTCAATGAGACAATGATGTAAATCCTGTTGGATAAAAATGCGTATCAAAGAAAAAACAAGACAAGGAAGGTCAAGACAAAACCTAAAATGTAAGGATACTAGCTAAAGGATTCAGATGGCATCAAGGAATTCACTCTAATGAAACCTTCTCACTAGTTTCCAAGTTTAAATCCATAAAAATAATTCATTCCCTAACACCTTACCATGACTACGAGATTTGGCAGATGGATGTCAAAACAATATTCCATAATGAGAACATTCAAGAATATATATCTAAGACACATCAAGAAGGGTTTGTGATACTAGGTAAATCCAAACGGGATTCCATGTTCCATAAACCCTTTTATGGATTAATAAAAGAATCGAGGTCATTGAACATTCGATTTGATGAATCCATAATGCAATTTAGTTTCATTATAAATGAATGTGAGCCTTCTATTTATAAGTAGTTTAATGGGAATGCGGTCATTATCCTAGTAGTATATGTCGATGACATATTACATATTGTAAAATTATGTACCGGCCTTACAGTCAGTTATGGACTGGTAGAACATTAGTTTCTCCATTAAAGACTTAGGTGAATCATCATACATTTTAGGGATAGAGATCATTATCAATAGATCCAAGAGGTTTCTTGGACTATGTCAGAGTACATACAATGACTAGAGACTATAGATATTATGTATAGAACAATCCACGAGGGGGCTGGTTCCAGTTTTACATGGTATGCATCATTCTATGAAAATGTGGCATCAGACATGATAGGAGAAAGATTGAATGAGTAAGATCACACAGGATTTGGCTATTGGATCCAATAGGTATTATATGTTATGTACCAGACATGATGTCCCCAATGCACTAGTCATGGTAGAATGATATCAAGAATATCCAGGAAACCATCATTGTATTACTGTTAATAATATCATTAAGTATTCGAGTAGAAACAAAGGATATTTTTTTGGTTTATGGAGGATATGAGGATCTTGTCATCAGAGTGTTTTCTGATGCTGGTTTTTAAACAGATGAGAATGATATAAAGCCACAATCTAGATATGTTTTCTGTCTCAATGGAGGAGTTGTGATTCGGAAGAGTTCAATATAGCCAGTTTTCGTTGATTCTATAGCGATGTCAGAATATATAGTGGCTTCTGATGTAGCCAAGGAATCCATTTGGTTTTGGAACATTATCCATGATCTTGATTTGGTGCCATGAAACAATGATATTATCACATTGTATTGTGATAATATTGAAGCGATGGCTCTTGAAAATGAACCATATTCACCACAACAGACAGAACACATTCTCAAGAAGTATCACCTCATTGGGGATTTCTATCAAATGGGTGATGTTGAAGTGAGAAGAGTGTCCATGGAAGAGAATGTGGTGGACCCCATGACTAAAGTACTATCTTAGCAGAAGCGTGAATATCATGTGAGATCTTTCAAGTTAAAGGTTGTTAGTAGTTTACTCTAATCTATGTAAGATGTTGTTAGAGTTGGTGGCCTAGAACCAACTAAATTGAACATTTATTATTAATAAATACCTTATTATATCTTGATTGTTCTTATATGTGACAATGAATGTAATAATGTCCTATGGATATCTGTTGCATTAAAGGTTCCTAAGAGATCTCGGCTATGATGGGAACCCAGATGTGCCATAGAAATATTCTTGAATAAATGCTCTATGGCCAGATGATGTAATTTAAGGGGAAACAATAATACATACCACTAGGGTAATGACTCATAAAACATTAATGAACCTTATCATGGTGTGCACCCTTGGTAATATCCATGAGGATATTATGAGAATGAGACACGCGATAAAGAAAACCACATTTCATAGTGTCACTGGTGGTTCCTATATGCAAATGTCTATATTGGTCCTCAGACCATAGCATTATTATTAATGTGTATTAGAACATGTTCACATAGATTTATTGATGAAAACTATGTTGACACACATTTCATAGTGAGGTAGGATATATTGGGTGCGTCATGAGTAATACTAAATTAATTGATAATACAAGAACAAATTTTTCCCTTCTATTCCATAAAGAAAGTAGATATCTCAAACCCATTGATGGAATTTATATAGCCTAAATAAATCCATGTCCATGGTAAGTAATTGGTGAGTCCAATTTTGGAAAGTCAAAAAAAGAATAATCAATCACATGGGTTGAAGGTACATGAATGAAACCCACTTGATTATAGATATCGAGACAAAGGGATTACGTTACCCGGTAAGCATTTGTAGAAGGTGTCATATTATTATGGAGTTAAATTTATTTTCTATGGGTTCTTTGGATTTTTTCTAAATGCAATCATTGGACTTTAGGCAGGCTCTACAAAATGTCCCTGATAAAGAGACGTAGAGGGTCACACACTATGTGTGTCCAATTATCTCAATTAAACATTAATTTAACAAGTTGAATAATGATTATCCCCAATTGTGGTTTAATAATAATTCAAGTATTCTTGATTTCATTTATTTCAGAAATAATTATTCATGAGAATATATTGTGGGAGAAATAATATATTTATTAGGGAGTAATTCTGTGATATTTATTTGAGAAACAAATAGCATTTATTCAAGAACAAATAAATGTTGCAGATTAAATAATGAAAATGGAATAACCCAATTACACACCGTGTATATTAATATGCATATTGTTTAATTTTTCTATGTATTTTTTGAGAAATTATATTATTTATTTAATTAAATAATATTAGGTTTTATTCGGTGGGTTCATGTCAAGTAATAATAATAGTCAATTGTTATAATTATACATGGGGTCTTGCTAAAAATTAAATGAAAAGAATAAATGATTTCGAGTAATTAATACCTTTTATTATTATTTGTAATTAAAATCCCAATTTTATATTTCTCCTTAGCCTAATCATTTTTTGGGGTTGTGCAGAACATATCTTGAGAAAGATAACATGCCAAGAGATAATTCGTTTCTTCCAAGAGTGCTCTCTAACAATGAGGGAGACCCTCCTCCGCTGGATCAAGGAGATCGATTTTCAAGCGGCTCTCACGCTGATATAAGGTGGGCATCGCATGTGATGGATCTTCTATGAATACACCCAATTATCCCTTCGGAGACCCATGGAGATACGTGGAGCATGTGTGGATCACCACTAATGGAATCCTACACTTGTATTCTACGATGCAACGACAGATCACAACAGATTGTAAACAGAAATATCAAAGGAGATATAATTCCCTCATGGTAATTCTTGTATTCTAAATATAATTATTATAACAAACATATGAGGATCCTATATATGGTTCTGATATTCGCTTCCTTTATTTCATTCTTCATTATATTCTGATGATCTAGAATTTTATTATCATGACAGATCTCTGATTGATCATTGTTAAATGAATAATTAATTTCGGGTAAACCCACCAACTCACTTCTGTTGTACCTTTAACCTATATATGTGAGTTCATTTAATCAATGTGTATGTTACAATGTTGTTAATTCAATGAAATAATGTTTTTAAAGGGAAATTTAGAATTTTTTGTGAGTTTCTCTTATGGTTTTACTAGATAATATAGTGTAATTTTTTTCTCTCCACTTTTAAATAAAATATAAGCTAACTTATTCTTATATAAGTGGGTTGTGTGGGAATTAATTTATGGATTTCATGTTGGGATGGGATACTCACCCCTTTCATATTCATCTTGATACATATGTAGTATTTATTCAATGTGATGCAGGTAGGTGGAGACTACTAACATCTTTAGAGGGGTGAATTTTTGTCGTTTTCCTTAGGGTTGGAGTTGGGATGTTGGATTCTACTGTATGGTTGGACCAGAAAGTGTTATAGGTTATCAATTTTTCCTTCCATTGAATCTTGTTCCTATAGTCATTTTTATAAAAAAAATTATTTCTATGATAGTTTTTATTGTATATTATTTATTTGAATTGTTCATATGTTGGTTCATGCATCACATATAAGTTTTCATGGAAATTTATCTCAAATATTTCCATGTATATAATGGAAAATAATTCCACTTTATTTGATTATTCCCTAGGAATTTATTTCTAACCTTTTGTGTTTGTGGGATTCAAATATAGTTAATGGAATTTAGGTCATCCCCAAGATAATGAGGTAGGGTCATAATGTTTCAAAATTTTCTTATATTGAAATTATTATTAGATTAAATTAGATATAATATTATTATTTAATTACAAAAGAATAATTACAAGTCATTCAATCCATCTTATATATTTATTAAGTATTTATGTTCTTGGAGATTAAATATATTTGTTTCTACAGTATGTAAGTGGAGATGTTTTGTGTTGTTATTAACATATTTAAATTTTTTTATATATAATTTATTTAGGGGGTCTAATAACCTAGGATTTATCATATTTTATCAATTATATATGTAATATTTCTGTCATATTATATTCTTCAATTCGAATATATCTTTTTCATAATATAAAAAATGAATATTAACATATTAATTTAATTTTACGCATCAATGTTGAATAAATTCCAAAAGTGAAAAAACATATTCAGTATTATAATAATAAAAAAGTGTATAAAAGGTGAGTAAGGTTTAAATATTAATTTTTATGATCTCATAAGAAGATTATACTGACATATATATTTATAAAAATAATAAAAATAAGTAGAAACTGACACTATAAAAAGTCACCATTTTGTGACAGATTATTTGTGATGGGTTTCCATAAAAAAATTCTGTTGTACTTAATTATTTAGCATATATTAATATTTTTGATGGATTCATTATTACTGTGACTAATGGTAAAAAAAGTAAATAATAAATAAAAAAATAAAAAAACCATACATTAAAAAATTCAAACTACATGACTATATAAAAATAATATCTCATAAATTACATAATAAAATGTCACTAAGGTGATGGGAGATCAGGTCTAGTAGGGTGTGGGAAATCATGACAAGCTAGTTATGGGAACATAATCCATTCAACATAGGTGTTCCACTACTTATAATTCATCTTCTCCTCATGTTATTGATCTTTCCATCATCACTTTTTTTCCCAATAAGGATTCTCTATATGATTTCATAACGATATTGAATCCTCTTCAGATAATTTGAGGTAGTATTTGATTATGAAAATGATGATCCCTTTAAACTATATAAGGACATCAATCATGTACTCTAAAAACTATAAATTGTGGTTTTTAAACCAAGACCAATTACCCAGCCTTTAAGAAGGCCACTCATCATCACCCATATCCAATCCACCTCTAAAAAAAGTTACACACACAAGCCCTTTTCCCTACAATCATTCTAAATCCATCTATCTCATGTATGAGAGACCTATTAATCATATGTATCATTAAATCCATATAAATATATGATAAGAAGATATAAAAATATTATGTTCATTGAAAAAGAAAAAAAATACTAACCACAATCTGTTGTTGTCCCTCACCAATAATTTGTCCAATACTATAACTGTATATCTTTATATACACATCAAACATATTAATGTATGGATCAATTGGAGAATAATAAATTTATCTAATAAATTTATAACAAAATATATATAAAAATAACTATTATATAGTGTTACTTACTATATGGTGATGATTTATAAGGAATTTATGACTCCCTACACATTTTGTGACATTCTTCCTGCCTTTATTCTAGCGACTAGAAGTTGATATCCTTTTGAAAATATCTCAAATCATTTTATTGTGTAGAAACGCCCAAGAATTTGAATAGACATAATCTGGTTAATGAGGCCTACAGGAATGAAATTTATGTCTTTAAATTTTAACCATTTTCTATTATCTTATAGTAGTTTTAATACTTATACTATTTTCTATTTTATTATATTAATTTATACTAATATTAAGTTATTTAAATTAATTTATAAAAATTGAATTTAATTTAATCTAATTTATAATCACTTTATGAATATTTATTATATTTATTAAATTAATACCATTTATTATTAAATTTTTATATTTTTTATTTATTTATTTTTCATTAATGTATTCTGATTTGTGATAATATTTTTAATTTATCATATTTTATAAAAATATAATCCATTTTTGTTATGAATAGTATTTTCTAATAAATACTATTTCATTTATTTATACTAATTATAAGAAATTTATTAAAATATAAAAGAATAGAAAAAAATATTAACTAATTTATAAGTGTTTTAATTCATTTAAATTAGTTTTACCAAATTTATAAAGATTTTAACTAAAATATACTAATTTAAAATAATTTATAGTTTTCATATTTTTAACTAATTTATATTAAATTATCTTATTTTAAATATTTTTTAAAAAAATATTATTGTTTATAATGTTATATTAATTTAAATTATTTTTATTAATCATTTAATTTTATTTGTTATTATAAACTTATATTATTAATTTTTATTACTTTATAAATATTATACATATATAAATTAACTTATTTTATTTCTTGATAATTTCACCTATTTTATATAAAATTATATTATTATTTTTATTTATCAGAATTTATAATTATTTATCCTAATATTTATTTATTTTAAAAAATTTTAAATAATGTAAACAATTTTACACTTATATAAATAATCTTTTATTAATTTAAATTAATTTATTTTTTTTACTAATATTCATTAATTTAAAAAAATTTGTTCAAATTTTATGGAAAATAATGTGACTTTACGAAATATATATTTATTTTTATGAATTTATTTTAAATTTTATCAATTTATAGTAAATTTCGTAATGCCCCAACCCAAGTTACACAGAGCCGGTGCATTATTTTAATACATTTTCATGATTACAAAGAATCAAGTCCTGAAGGACTGATCAGTTTAGCATTCGTTGAAAATAGATTACATACATTAACTATACATTACAATTTCAAACATAAAACACATCATAGATAGTTCTTTGAGAATTACATTATTCCCTTGACCTTAACCATGCATATCAATCATAATACATTTAATGGAATCCTGAGAAAATAAAACATAAGAAAGGGGTGAACTCAGATGCCCAATAAGGGAAAATAATTTAGTGGAAGCTGTATACTTTTAAGGATAGATGTGTGGTAAAAACAACTGCCTTTTTAAACATAAACTTTAACATAATATAGAAAAAATAAATCAAACATTTCCACATAAACATGCACATGGATATTCTACTAGTCGAATAATCACATGTAATAACTAATTTCATAATGGGGGAATGCCTAACGCCGGACAACATTACCACATAGTCAAGGAATTGTGCCAAGACTACAAATAAACGTTTGTCAAGGCCCTATTCCTAGATAGTAGATTTCCTTTGAGACCTACTGATGCATCGAGGAGTTATTTCTGGCTCCACCCGTCACTTACTAAGTCCACTACATTCCTCATATAAAACAGATGAAACATAACATAAACATTCGTATTAAAACTAGCATACAAAATGTCAATACATTAACCATAAACCGTGAATGGTATAAAAATAGAACATCCATAGTCAAACATATCATAACTCATTCAATACAATATGGAAGATTTTATTATATTAAATCAACCTCAATCAAAAATAACATCCAGTAATGGATGCTTACATAGTTGAAAATGATGAGTAATACTTTTTGAGAGAAATATGATTTTAGTAAAATCATTTAAAAGTCACACATTTATAAAGGAAGTAATTTAAAAGATATTTATGAATAAAATTTTCCCATACCACACTGTAAATTTTGAAATTAATTATCATTTAAACACATTCATATCCATATAAATAAATCAATAAAATCATTTCGGAAACATGGACATTAATTAAAATGATCTAGAAAGATAAATATTTAAAACATTTAAAATTAAGATCTTGATAATGAGTACCTTTCAAAAATCCCTAAAATATTCATTTTGAAATCATTTTTGTGAAAAATTGACATGGATGATAAAAATGTCCGAGTAAATACTTACACATTAGCAATCTTAGATAATAATGAGATTGAAGAATTAACCCTTACCTTGCACATTCCTTTAGTTGAGGGTACGTTTAACCTCCTGTATGAAGATCATAGTATATTATTAAATTATACCAGAACCATATTAATATTTACAATATCATACATGATTCATTTATGACATTATACTACCCATTAAATAATAATTTCCATGATCAATTGACATTTCGGGTAATAATCGCTTTCATTATCATACGTGTTTTTTCATGTTACTCTTGATTGAATCACTTAGATCAATATTTAAATACTTCTATAATATGAAACATTATTTATATATCATATATATTTAGAATATAATATTTATAATAGACATAAATATGAAATGAAAAACTACGTTTATGGAGACGGTAGTCCGTACGTACGCATAAACGTTGTTTCCGTTTTCTTATCACATTGAACAGAACTAAGTGAATAAGATATATGTAAGTACATTCATATATATAAATATATATATCTCTAGTAGAATTATTATATCATATATTACATAATTAATAGTAATATATATTTTTATAATCGTCGATGAATGGTGAACACGGAAATGAATCTCATCAGGTCGTCGAGATGGTAATCCGTACGTACACACGAGTGAAAATATCATTTACTTAATGGTGTGGAATTTAATGGTATATTAATTTTACATAGACATTACCATGTTATTTTCATTATTTATATACATATTACTCATCATTATATCAATCCAAATAACAAAGTGTTAAATAAAAAATTACACCGCAGGGTAGATACATTAATCTGCACGTACGCATGTATTGTGTCATTATCAATCATAAGATGGATAGAATAATGAATATTTCTGTGCCATATTTATAATAACATCACAGTCATATAAAACAGATGAAACATAACATAAAAATTCGTATTAAAACTATCATTCAAAATGTCAATACATTAACCATAAACCATGAATGGTATAAAAATAGAACATCCATAGTCAAACATATCCTAACTCATTAAATACAATATGGATGATTTTATTATATTAAATCAACCTCAATCAAAAATAACATTCAGTAATGGATGCTGAAATAGTTGAAAATGATATGTAATACTTTTTGAGAGAAATTTGATTTTCGTAAAATCATTTAAAAGTCACACATTTATAAAGGAAGTAATTTCAAAGATATTTATGAATAAAATTTTCCCTTACCACATTGAAGCTTTTGAAATTAATTATCATTTAAAAACATTCATATCCATATAAATAAATCCATAAAATCATTTTGGAAACATGGACATTAATTAAAAAGATCTAGAAAGATAAATATTTAAAACATTTAAAATTAAGATCATGATAATGAGTACCTTTCAAAAATCCCTAAAATAATCATTTTGAAATCATTTTTGTGAAAAATTTACATGGATGATTAAAATGTCTGAGTAAATACATACACATAAACAATCTCAGATAATAATGAGAATGAAGAATCAACCCTTACCCTGAACATTCCTTTAGTTGAGGGTACATTTAACCTCCTGTATGATGATCATATTATGTTATTAAATTATACCAGAACCATATTAATATTTATGATATCATACATGATTCATTTATGACATTATACTGCCCATTCAATAATAATTTCCATGATCAATTGACATTTCGGGTAATAATCGCTTTCATTACCATACGTGTTTTTTCTTGTTACTATTGATTTAATCACTTAGATCAATATTTAAATACTTCTAGAATATGAAAAATTATTTATATATCATATATATTTATAATATAATATTTATAATATACATAAATATGAAATGAAAAACTACGTTTATGGAGAAGGTAGTCCGTACGTACGCATAAACGTTGTTTCCGTTTTCATATCGCATTGAACAGAACTATGTGAATAAGATATAAGTAATTACATACATATATATAAATATATAAATATCTAGTAGCATTATTATATCATATATTACAAACTTATTAGTAATATATATTTTTATAATCGTTGTTGAATGTTGAACGTGGAAATGAAACTCATCACGTCGTGGAGATGGTAATCCGTACGTACACACGAGTGACAATATCATTTACTTAAAGGTGTGGAATTTGATGGTATATTAATTTTACATAGACATTACCATGTAATTTTAATTATTTATATACATATTACTCATCATTATATCAATCCAAATAACATAGTGTTAACTAAAAAATTACACCGCGGTGTGGAGACGTTAAGCCGCACGTACGCATGCATGGTGTCATTATCAATCATAATATGGATAGAATAATGAATATTTTTGTGCCATATTTATAATAACATCACAGTATATAGAAGATACTGGTGTTATTATTTTAGAATGGAAAAAACAAAAAAAGAGTAAGTGGAAGAATAATTGAACTTGAAAGAGTGTGGTGAAATCATTACCTCTTCTTCGAGTTTTTCCTTTTGATTCGAACAAAAGGGATTCTTATGGTGGCTTTCTGACCAAATTAAGGCCTCTAAGATGAAGGTAGGATAGTTGGGAGGATATTTGGGCAGACTTTGTCCGAGCCAAATGGCTTTGGAGGTGTGAATTTGAGAGAAGGGGAAGTGCCTTATTATAAGAGGGGTGAGGGGCACCTTAGGGAAAACATAAAATATTATTTTATAATAAATTAATTTTTGGTTTCTAATGCCTCCAAAAATATATTATTTAAAATATAAGGTGGGTATTGGTTGAAAAAAATTTAAATAATATGTTTTAGACAGGTTTATTTCACCATATTATCCTTGACGTTTAGATTTAACTCTTAGTTAAATAGTTTTACAATTACATTGTCTCTTTCTATTTTAATATTATATGGTTAACAAACATAGTATAAAATACCAATCAAACCTAAATTGGTTCATTAATGTTATATATATTCTTATATAAGCCTTTTGCCTGAACCATATATTTTTAAGACTATTATATCAATTAATAATATAATATTTGTTTTAAAAACTATTTTATGTCAATTTTGACACTATTTGGTATTTGTTTTTTTTTCTAAAATCATAACAACATGATTACTTCAAATAAAATTGATATAAACAACCCTAACATGTCATAATAAGCTAAAACATTAGTTGAATTTATAAAAATTCTCAAATAACATTTATTTGGATATTTATAATGTCAATTATTTTAATCATTCATTAATACAGTAATTACTGCCTCATCATTGTGTCACAAATAAATTTAATTATTTAATGTATAAAATTATAAATAAAATACCATTATGTAGAAAATATTTTTATGTTTCTAATTAATATTTATAGACTCATTTATTTTATTCATAACCCCATATGATAAATGTTTCAGTTATTAAACTTTGGTTGTAACTCCTTTAACTCTTCTTTGAATTAAATAATAATAAATGCCCTAATCTAATCCAACTGGACCTAAAGGTTCATATTTTATTCCTCAGGATGTTTTTGGTCGAATTAAACTTATCCAATAGAATTAGGACATGTGTTAGTGTAAGTACAGTATCAGTTTACCCTTAATTAACAGATTTACTTTTAACCATGGTAAATAATAGTAAAAATTTATTATTCACCAAAAATTATTTTAATCTTATTGAACCAAATTTTTCTTACTGATATAAACTTTTTCTCTCAGATTATTTAAATTCCACTCATAGGAGCGGTAAAAATATGTTTTATGTGAATTTGCAATTTCTCCTAGGAGGTGGGTAAAAGACGGATGAAAAGTTCAATAAAATTTCATATATCTAATATTATTAAAAAATGACTCCAATTAATTACATTGATCATATATATGTTTTATGTGTCTATTTTTACCTAAAATAAATTTAAATAAAATAAATAATTATTTATATAAAAAGTCAGTTTTAATCAATAACTCAGTGCTTTCACTATTCATCAAAAAAATTAAAATTTTTAGAAAAATTCCAAAAATTTACCCGAAGCTAATTTTGATATTCCAAATTTAAAAATGAATTATATTTTACCATATTCAAAACATTTAATATGCATTTATTAATTGAAAATTATTTCTCATTGTCAAAACCAAAAGCTGTATTTTTAAGAAACAATAACTTTCAAAAGATTGAGATATGTTTATGTCCATTTTCAAAGTGAAATTATTTACAATGACAAGAATTAGATTAAATGGAAAAAATAAAATCTATTTATAATTCCAATCCATTAAAATGTATAATTTTACACTATAAATTATTTTTATTAAAACGTTGTTTTTAGTTAAAATATAGTAATTTTCAATATTCGTCCAAATATGAAAGTTATCAGAAAAACACCAAAAATTTTTTGATACTAAATTCTTCTGTCCCGATTCTAAAGAAGAAGTTTATTTGGTATAATTTAATATATAAAAGCTTCAAATATTGGATTTAAAAAGGGTTCACCATTAAAAGGCGGTAAAAGAGCATTTTTTGAAATATACTTCATTTATCTAAAAAAATGAATTAGTTCTTACATTATGACTTAGAAACTAATAATATGGATTATAAAATTATAAGGATTATATATAGGTCAAAATTCAGTTAATAATATTCATAACCGCATTTGAATGGCTAGTTTGGTAAGTCTTGGTGCCATTGAACTCGACGTTGTGTGTAGTGCAAGTTATTGAATTACATTGAAAAAATAACGTACTACGAAATCTTGGGGTGTTACATTATTTCATCCTTCAATAAATTGTGTCTTCTCAATTTGAAATTGTTCTTTGAAAATAAAAGGTTTAAAATAGAAACTAACTTTGTGGAGAACTCATATCGGAAATTGGGTTAATAAAATTTAGACTTAATAAGAGTGAATATATATATATATATATACTTGAGAAGTAGAGTTACATTCATTAACTAATTCCTGCCACAAACTCATCTTTCACTTCAAAATATTTCAAAAAAATATTCTATTTATCTTAATCGTATAGGGTTCCAAAAATAAGGAATTTTTAATTCACCTATCAGACCCTTTATAAAATCAAGATTATACCATTTAGATACTTCATGTAGTCTAGTGGTAGGAGACAAATATCAATCACACTGTGGTTGTGGGTTCAATTCCCGCAGCTTTGTTTGACGTGACAGATTGTCACACGGTCTACATGTTGTCGTTTTTATAACAATCCAAAAATAACCTAAACAATAATATCCAATTTCAAACTTAATATATTCCAACCTTTAAAATTTTCCAAAATAATTCAATCCAAACTCACAGTCCAAAATTTATAAGGAAGTAAAACACAATGAAGAACCTTTTTTCCATGTAATAACATATGAACACCTTCACCATGTATTATTTTAAAACATGGTAACACTCTGAATTACAATAAGACCTTACTGATTACATTCATTTGCCGTTATCCTTTATATAAGACTAGATATATTCCTTATGTCAAATTTTTTGAATATTCTCACAATCATGAAATAAACAAACCATTAATCAGTTCCATGATAGTCAAGAATATCAAAAATAATTTATCCAAATCAACCATCTCTTATTCAAAAATTAATACCTTAGTATTAGGACCATATAATCTAAAATTCTCAGTGAAAAAATACTGCATTACCATCATTATTTATTTCCATAATTCATATATCCAGAAAATCGTTAATACAAAACTCAATTGAGATAATACTTTAATAACAACATAAGAACTCTTAATCACTCCTCTTCATCTTTGGTAATATCATAAGAGGATTCTTATCCAATAGCAGCATTTGGGGAATACGCTGATTATTTGGACATTGATTCGCGTAGTTTCCCAACTCCTTGCAGATGAAGCATTGTACATTTGAAACTTTTTTTGTACCCTTGAAATCACGTACTTTGTGTCCTTTTTCTCCACACTTATAACAGACTCTCATTCACTTCAAGCATTTACCAAGGTGATTATTTCCACAGTTATCACATATTGGAAAATACTTATTTTCCCTCTTCCCTTTATCCATATTTCTCTCTTCCATCCTTTTCTTCTCTCCCTTCACTTCAAAGCCATATAAATCATAGAATTATTTACTTTCCTTATTAACCCATGATATTATTTCCTTATATGTTGAGAATACATGGGAGACTATTTTCCTTCTAAATGTTTGCTTACTAACATGAATGATATGATACTTATTACTTATTGAATCATATATATTTCTAGAGTCCGCATTCCTTCTACTTGGCGTCATTTCTATACAATGGAATACACTAGGTTAGTTTATGAATCGCAATGAATAATTCCCAACTTGTAAAATACTTGAGGTAAATTGAACAGTTTTTGGATATAAACTGTAATCATATAAATATTTTCATTGAGGATATATATACTCATAAATCATTCTTAATTATTTGTAATAAAAATGAGAATTATCCTATGAATTTCCCCCGGGAGTGTCGTAACAAATAGTGTAGCAAGGCACGATGTCGTGCACATGTTCCCGTACGAGTCTAGATCAAAGCGGTGTTTTCGGGTTTTACCCCTAGGTACATCTGTGCTAGAGCTGCCTATACCTGCATTTATCCATACAAGGATGTATTTTCCTGGAAAACACACAAAATATCTACATTACCAAAATTATAGTAATTTCATCAATACTAATCCTCAATGTCTATCTTAGGGTAATGTGATCAAATTAGAGTTTATCTAAATCTAGTTTCTAAGGATATGGATAAACTTTTCTTATACCAACTATAAAGCCCCAACCCCAGTTACCTAGAGCCGGTGCATTATTTTAATACATTTCAATGATTACAATGAATCATGTCCCGAAGGGCCGATCATTTTAACAGTCTTAGAAAATAGATTACATACATTAACTTTACATTACAATTTCAAACATAAAATATATCATAGACAGTTCATTGAGAATTACATTATTCCCTTTATCTTAACCCTATATATCAATCATAATACAATTCTTGGAATCCTTGAAAAATAAAACATATGAATGGGGTGAGCTCAGATGCCCAGTAAGGGTAAATAATTTAGCGAAAGCAATAAACTTTTAAGGCAGGATGTGTGATAAAAACAACGGCCTTTTTAAACATAAACATTAAAATAATATTGAAAAAATAAATCAAGAATTACCATATAAACATGCACATGGATATTCAACTAGTTGAATAATCACATGTAATAACTAATTTCATAATGAGGGAATGCCTAACATCAGACATCATTACCACATAGACACGGCCTTGTGCCAAGACTAAAAATCAAATTTCTGTCAAGTCCTTATCCCAACACACTAGTTTGTCTCATGAGACCTACTTATGCATAGAGAAGCTATAACGGGCTCCTCCCTTCACTTACTAATTCCACTGCATTCCTCATATGAAAAAGTTGAAACATAACATAAAAATTTGTATTAAACCTAGAATATGAAATGTCAATACATTAACCATAAACCATGAATGGTATAAAAATATAACATCCACAATCAAAAATATCATAACTAATTCAATACATTATGTGTGATTGTATTATAAAAAATCAACCTCAATCGAAAATAATACCCAGTAATGGATGCTGGCATATGTGAAAATGATGAGTAAAACATTTTGAGAGAAATATTCTTTTTGTAAAATCATTTAAAATTTACACATTTATAAAGGAAGTAATTCAAAATATATTTTTTAATCAATTTTTCCCATACCACATTGATAATTTTGAAAATAATTATCATTTCAAATCATTCATTTCCATATAAATAAATCCTTAAAATCATTCTGAAAACGTGGACATTACATAAAAAGATATAGAATGATAAATATTTAAAACATTTAAAATTCTGATATTGATAAAGAGTATAATTCAAAAATCCATAAAACATTCATTTTGAAATCGATTTTATGAAAGATTTACATGGATGATAAAAATGTCCCACTAAATACTTACACATAAACAATCTCGTGTAATAATGAGATTGAAGAATGAACCCTTACCTTGCACATTACTTTAGTCGAGGGTATGTTTAACCACCTGTATGAAGATCATATTATGATATTAAATTATACTAGAACCATATTAATATTTATGATATCATACATGATTCATTTATGACTTTATAATACCCATTTAATAATAATTTCCATGCTAAATTAACATTTTGGGTAATAATAGCTTTCTTTATCGTACGTGTTTTAACTTGTTACACTTGATTGTATCAGTAAGATCAATATTTAAATACTTCCAAAAAATCAAACATGATTTATTTATCATATTTATTTAGAATATTATATGTATAATAGACATATATATGAAATGAAAAACACCGTTTATGGAGATGGTAGTCTATACGTAAGCATAAACGATGTTTCTGTTTTCATATCGTATTGAAAAGAACTAAGTGAATAAGATATAGGTATGTACATATATATATATATATATATATCAATATCTCTAATAGAATTATTATGTCATATATTACGTAATTATTAGAAATATATATTTTTATATTCATCGACGAATGTTAAACATGGAAATGAATCTCATCGCGTTGTGGAAACAAAAATCTGTACGTATGCACGACCGACAATATCATTTAATTAATAGTATAGAATTTGATGGTCTATTAATATTACAGAGACATTATCATTTTTTTTTCATTATTTATATAAATATTACTCATCATTATATCCATCCACATAACATAGTGTTAAATAACAAATTACACCACGGCGTAGAGATGGTAAGCCGTACGTACTCACGCATAGTGACATTATCATTCATAAGATGGATTGAATAAAGAATATAGTTTTTTCATATTTATAATAACATTATTGTATATAGAATATACTAGAGTAATTATTTTAGAATGGAATCAACAAAGAAAGAGTAAGTGGAAGAATAAGAGAACATGAATGAGGGTGGTGAAATCATTACCTCTCCTTCGGGTTATTCCTTTTGATTAGATCAAAAGGGCTTCCTAGGTTGGATTTATGGCTAAAAAAGTACTATATGATGAATTTAGGATAGTTGGGAGGATATTTGGGCAGAGTTTGGCCGAGCCAAATGGCTTTGGAGGTGTGAATTTGAGAGAAGGGGGAGTTCCCTTTTATAAGAGGGTTTAGGGGCACCTTAGAAAAAACATAAAATATTATTTTATAATAAATACATTTTCTGTTTATAATGGCTCAAAAATGATTTATTTAAAATATAAGCTGGGGATTGGTCGAAAAAAACTCAAACAATAGGTTTTATACATGTTTAGGTCACCATATTAGCCGTAACATTTATATTTAACTCTTAGTTAAATAGTTTGACATTTACTATGCCTTTTGGTATTTTTATATTATATGTTTAATAAACATACTAGAAAATGTCAATATAACCCCAATTGGTTAATTCATATCATATATATTATTATATAAGTCTTTTTTGCGAACCTTAGATTTTTACAACTATTATATCAATTATTAATTAAATATTTGTTTTAAAAATTATTTATTGTCGATTTTGACACTATTTGGTATTTTGTTTTTTTGTTTAAATCATAATAGCATGTTTATATAAAAAAAATTATCTAACCAACCCTAACATGTCATAATAACCTAAAAAATTATTTTAATTTATAAAAAGTCTCAAATTACATTTATTTGGATATTTATAATGTCAATTATTTTAACAATTCATTAATATGGTAATTACTCCATAATCATTATGTCATAAATAAATTTAATTATTTAATGCCTAAAAATTATAAATAAAATTCCATTATATATTAAATATTATTATATTTCTAATTAATATTTATAGTTTAATTTAGCTTCTGTATTACCCTATATTAAAAATGTTTTAGTTATTAATCTTTGATTTTATTTCTTTTAATTCTTCTTGGAATTAAATAATAATAAATGTCCTAATCTAATCAAACTGGACAAAAGGGTCATATTTTATTTATAAGGTAGTTTTTTTGTCGAATTACACTTATGCAATATAATTAGGGAATGTGTTAGGGTAATAATAATATCATTTTTACCCTTAATTACCCAATTTACTTTTAACCATGGTAATAAAAAGTAAAATGTTAAAATTCACCAAAAATTATTTTAATATTTTTGAAACACATTTTTATTACTGATATCAACTGTGGCTCTTGAATTTTTGAAATTACACTCACAAAAGAGGTGAATTTATGTTTTATGTGAATTTGTAAATTCTTCTAGGAGGTGGGTAAAAGAAGGTAAAAAGTTCAATAAAATTTTATATATCTAATATTTTTTACAAAATGAATCCAATTAATTACATTGATAATATATAGGTATTATGTATCTATTTTAAACTAAAATAAATTTATATAAAATAAATAATTATTTATATAAAAAGTCGGGTTTAATCAATAACTCATTGGTTTTCACTATTCATCAAAAAATGAATGTTTTCAGAGAAATCCAAAAAGTCAACCTAAGATAATTTTGATATTCCAAATTCAAAAATTAAGTCTATTTTACCAAATTCAAAACATATAAGTTGCATTTATTTATTTAATATTAATTCCCGTTGTCAAAACCAAAAGGCATTTTATTAGGAAATAATAACTATCAAAAGATTGGCACTTTTTTATGTCATATTTCATAGTAAAATTACTTAGAATGAACTGCATTAGATTAAATTGTAAAAAAATAATATATTTATACTTCTATAAAATTAAATTTTATAATTTAACAATATAAATTATTTTAATTAAAAAATTTGTTTTCAGTTAAAATATATTAGTTTTCACTATTCACCCAAATATGAATGTTATCAGAAAAACACCAAAAATTAATTGAAACTAAATTATTAAGTCCTGATTCTAAAGAAGAGGTTTATTTTGTAAAATTGAATATATAAAAGTTTCAAATATTGGATTAAAAAGGGTTCACCATTAAAAGGTGGTAAAAGTGTATTTTTGGAATAATACTTATTTTACCTGAAAAAATAAATTAGTTCTTACATTAGGTCTACAAAAAAAATAATATAGATTCTTAAATTATAAATATTATATATAGTTCAAAATTCCGTTAAAACTAATCATAACCGCTTTTTAACGGCTAGTTTATTAAGTCATGGTGCACTTGAACTCAGTGTTGCATGTAGTGCAAGTTAATGAATTACTTTGAAGAAATAACGTACAATTAAATCATAAAGAGTTACAATTTTAGTTAATATATAATGTTATTTAGTAATTAATACTCATTTTTAAAATTTTATTATTAATTATTCTAATCAATGATATTTTTAAAATGTTTTAATGATTTAGATTAATTTTTTGTAATTTATATCAATATTTTTTTAAAAAAATTTGATCAAATTATAAAAATATAATGTTATTATCTTATAATTTATACTAAATTATGAATTTTTTATAATAATTTATATAAATATATACTAATATTTATATGGTAATACTAATTTACAGAAATGTAAATATTTTCATACTGATTAATAACATTTTTTTAATTTATACAAATTTTTTATAAAAATAATTCATATATTCTCATATTTATAAATATTTTTTTTTAATTTAAATTAGTTTCATTAAATATTTTCTAATTTTAAATGATTTGTATTCATTTTATTTATTTCTAGTATTTTTAATTAGTTCATAACAATTCATATAAATATCTATTACTATATCATATTTTCTAAAAAAATAAAACTATTTTTATAAAATTATATTGTTTTATAGTAATTTATTATAATTTATAATAAATAGAAATATTTTAATATTTATTCAAATGTTTATAAATTTAAACTATTTTTAATTTATATATATTTTTTTATTAATTTTATAAAATTTTTAGTCATTTATATTAATTTTTATAAATTGAAACTCATTTATAATAATTTTAAAAATTCTATTCAAGAACTTATAATATTTTTTATTATTTTATATAAATTTATAATAATATTAATAAATTTATACTTATTATTATTCTACTATATAAATTTTTTATTAATTTATATTGATTTATAATAATTGTGTAACAATTATGTTAAATGATGGACATATCAAAATCAATTTATATTAGTTTTTATTATTTATTTTAATAATTATTAATTAATATTATTCGTAACATTTTAAATCAATTGAAAATTTATATAAAAAATATTATAATAAATACAAAAAACAAAAAAATCAACAATTAAACACACAAAACAAGAACAAATTAACTAAAATAATTAAGTAATTTATATTTTTTATCTTGAAAATACGTTGGTTGGAAGACACCCTAAGAGAATTACAAATTAAGTGAGTGTGGGATAGAACATGATATTGAGATAGGGTGGGGGTATATTTATAATTAGTTTATTTTGAGATTGATTTTCCATAAAAAAATGTACATTTTTATAGATATTTATGAAATGTAGTGTATTTGAGACAGATTTTTGTGACGAATTAATGTTCCATTGCAAAAATATTTCTTCAAAAAAAATATTTCCCACCTGTCCAAAAATATTTTCAGATGGACCGACCATTAAGAAAAAACATCCACCAATCTATTTGAAACTTATCTTTGATGAATAATTTTTTTGGTAATAGACCAATCAGAAAAATAATATCTATGACAACTATTCATGGTGGATTCAAAACTTCATCGTAGATAGTTTATTTCATACCATAGCATGGTTATCCATTAAAAAATTAATCAATGGACTAGGGAGATCATTGTAACAAGTAACCGAAAAGAAAAATTGGGATGGAATTCGTTATCCATCGCAAAAAAAGTTATTTCCCGGGACTATTTATGAATAAATTTCAGTCTATCACAAATATCCCATCACAAATAAATGACTCTTCTTATAGTGATATACGTTGTTTTGAGGATGATAAGAGTGAATTAAATGTGTGGTTATTAATATGAGAAAATCATACTCTTGCAAGTACACGTTATATGTCCAATAATGTAAACATTGGGGTAATTTTTTTTGAGATATTGCAATGAAATAATATTAGATAAAATTACATTATTATTAACTTTTTTAAAATTAATTTTGATAAATATATGTTTAATAGTGTATATATGTTTATTTTATGTTATATAGTATGTTTTATTTTAATGTTACAATATTTACTATCTACATAAGGATTTTTTGTTATAGAATATATATTTTGAGATTCTTATATTCTTGGATCATGGGGTTTTTTATGTAATGTATCTTATGTTTGAAGTGGATAATTAACTTATTTTTTGTATATATTTTCAAATAACTCCATATGTTTATAATTCTTATGAAATATAATTTATTACGTAACTATTTCATTTTTCAATGGGAAATGTATGTCTAATAATTTAATAGCTTGTGAGTTAATATTTAATCAAATATATATTATTCACACATGAGTGTGGATTTAATCACAGATAAGTTATGGAGAAGTATCCATGAATTAGTATAGAATTCACTTCACATGAACTACATAATATAATCTGCATAATAAATATCCATACATATTGATCTAATGTGAATGCATATGTTACATGACCAGATAAAAAATATAATATGATGAGATCAGAGTATTCATTTACGTAATGTAATTCTTGTATTTAATTTTATTTAATATAGTATTTTTGGGTTTTGTTCTCACATGGGATATCTAAAATTGGCCAATTTTATTCACAACCGAGAATCCGGTTAAGTGAATTCAACCTCGTCACACCATCTTGTTCACACACAAGTCAGTTCTTGACAAAATAATTCCTAAAAAAGTCAACTTTTGACTAGATGACTCTTATGTGTGTTAAAATTATTCTTATTACTCAGCTTACAACTACTTACATTTCTTGAAATTATTGAGTTTCTCTATTTTTTTCTTCTTTTATATTTTAAAATCCATACATCACCTTAAAAACATGTTTGTTCGCATCAATTATTCTTACCTAAGCAGTCAATATATTCTAATATTGAAAAAACTCCGTAATATTTTATTCCTACATACCTAATATTTCAATTGGATTATTCTTATTCAACTTGGAGCTCTTTTTTTACTATGAAAGATAGCCTCTATGAATTTATTTTATATTTAACTTGAAATTTTAAAAAAAATATTTATTAAGTAATTCAATCTATTTAATGATTAATAAAATAATATTAGGGAAAAATTAATATTAGAATTAAAAAATTAAAACTTATTCAAATATAAAAATATAATCGTATTTCTTGTTGTAATTTTATTTCCCAAAATTATAATATTATATTATATGATTGAATTTTATTGGTAAGAAGTATAAAATCATACGAAATCTGTAACGATATGAATATTTTTAAATGTTAGGATGACATATTCCAACTATAAGGTGTTTTTAAAATTTATTTGAGTACGATGTGAGTTTGTTTATATTATTTAAAATTAAAAAACAATAGGTATCAAATTCGATGATAATTTGTTTTGATAATCAATAAGATCTTATGATGTATATAATAATGGTTTCAAACCCATATAAAATTAATATATATGACTAAACTAATATATTTTTAAATATCATATTTAATCATTGTGATATAATCAAATAAGTGAAAGTTAAACCCACTCTATGCATGTATTCTACGATCAACATGCTCTTAGAAAAATACATACATATCCATTTTGAAATATTTATTTATATAAAATCAATTGTGTTTTTATATAAATTGGAACCTAGTCAACCCTTTTTTGAAATAAAAATATATGTTTTTTTATTGTTATTATACCCATATCTCTTTATATGTATTTTATATGTTCTTTAATTAGGTTTTGTTATCAATAAGAAACTATTAGGTTCTCATTTCAACTATGATGCTTAAGGGATGATTTAATTTTTTTATGTAATCATCATCAATTTCATAGTTTATTTTCTTAATTTTCCATCTCTTCTTCTTCATTAAACATATTTTTGATCATAATAAATATAAATTTGATTCAATCTAATGAGGTTTTGATAATAGAGATGGTTTTCTATCAATCTTTCATTATTGAAAGTCTATTGTTGGCTCGGTTCGACAACCAATATCTACAATTCTACTCTTGTACTCTTAATAATTGTTATTGAGGAAAATAGGAATGAATATTGAAGATTTATGCTATAATAAATTTGTTATGATACTTAATTTAAATAATTAAAGAATAACCATATACTGAGACAAAGAGTTCCTTTCATTCTGAAACCTATAGTACCATGGAACAAGTATATTTGATCAATAATGTTATAAAAATGTTGATTTGGAACTATGCACTAGACATCCTCCAAATGACCATTGAAATAAAAATTAATCCATTAAATAAATGAAGCATTAATTAAAAAGAATTAAAAATGATAAGGGTTATTATGTAAGAAGTTAATTGACATTATTTTGAAAGTCATGAATTTTGTAATGAATGAAATGAATCAAGGCTCAATATAAGGGTATTTATTCAAAACATTTACTTTAAATATTCAAATTATTTTTATTAATAATGGTTCCCATGTATTTTATTCTCTTATCTAGAATATACATCAATTTTCTATGTTTATATTATGGGTTAATTAAAAAATCCCATACATGTGGTATGAAATGCATGAATTTTGAGTTTCATTGATGAAATGGTGAGATACAAACCGGATTTTCTGTAGTCGTGTTATGGTTTTGGGGAATTATAAATATTTATGGGTGAGACTGAAATTATATATCTTCTAAATCAATATGGTTACATTTAATAGCTCATAATTCCATAATATTTTGTCAAGGTGAAGTTAGCCACATCCATTTTTTAATGCATATGCCAATTGTTTTATCCTTATTCATAATGTGTGATCTTGGTGCTCATATCCTCATCCATAATTCATGGGTTATGTGTTATGTAACACATCCATATAATATTGGCGAGGTTTAGTTAAACTCTTCTATAATGAGATGTAAATTTAATGTCCCATGTTTACATCATAGACCATTAAAAATTTTAGCTAAAAACATTAAATTTATGAGATAAGAAGTTGAGTTCATAATTTAAGGAAGTTTTATGACCGATTAATGGTTAAAAGATTATTTTTGATGTGAAATATTTTTCAGAAGTTATTAATTTTTTAAGGAACATTAGTGAGATTTTTATTTCCTTTATGATTTATGAAGAGAATTTTTATGAACATTTTTATTCAATGAATTAGGTTACATGATTGAAAAAAAATTTATATACTTGTTTGAGGTAAAATTTATTTATTTAAAAGAATTTTTTTCTGAAGGTTTTCAAGTACATGAATGGTATATGTTTTTGTATATCCTCTAATGAGATTTGTATACTCTCTATATTTTTTAAAATTAATTCTATAGGGATTAAGGATGAGTATATAAGAATATAATTTTAGAGTTAAAGCGGTAACCGACTAATATTTTGTAAAATAAAACTATATTCGATTGTGTATTCAACACACAACATTTTGATTATATGACCCACGATATATAAAACTATTATATCTGAGACAATAAATTCACGAGTGTATATAGTATTGATAAAATGATAAAATATATATACACATATATAATTTTACTACTCAATATAATTTATTAAAAAAATTCTTATTAAATAATAAATCAATTTTTAGTAAAGTAATTTTATTATTCAAAAATATTTTTTCTTAAAAAATGATTTTTATTTATTTTCATAAGACAAATATATTAATTAGATTATGGGACATTCAGAATTTTTTTGATAAAATGAACTTCATTTTTTAAATTTTAATATTAAATATTAATTTTAGTGAAATGTTTTTTATTTTTTGGGAAAGATAATTGATTTTTCAATGAATCATGAAAATAATATTTTTTTAAAAATATATCAATTATTTTCAATAAATTAAGTAATTTAAATGACCAATTATTTTTTTAATATTATTTATAGTAAAATTATTGTAATATAATTATATTCATTTTATATAATTCCTTTTCAATAAAATATATTTTGTAATTTATTATATGTTTATCCTTCAGTTTAAAAGTTGGATATGTCTGAAAACTATTTTAATGTGCATTATGTATCGCTTTTTCAATTTATTTAAATATACCCTGATGATGAAGTATTTAATAAAATTTATAAACTATATATATATTAATAGTAAATTTATTTTCAAATAATACTTATTATTTTTCAAATATAAAATATAAAATCATTTTTTCCATTAAAAATACAGTTCCAGAAAACCATCATTTTGTCTTGCTTGTGAATCTAATTTGAAATTAAAATTTTCCACCTATTTTAATAGAATACCATAAAATGGATTCCATTATTTAAATATGAATTATTTATATTACAAAATTTGGTAAAATTATATTTTCAACATAATGAAAACTAAAAAAAATAAATAAATAATTTACATAGTTAAGGAAAATCATCTTTACCGAGGGTTGAGATAAAATGATAAGGGTCAAAATGACATAAATATCTATCTACAAACAACTATATTGACATATTTATACCTAATAATTTCTAATTCTTGGTAATAATCCATTTTTTCCATTTTCTAATGTTATAAATATAGGTACATATTTTTCTTTTATAAGCATACACGTGTTACACTCTCCTCACTTATAAAAATCCACCACTTGCCACTATTTTTCAAACAACAAAATTGATTTGGGCCAGCCAATACATGAAAAAATTCCTTCCCAAAATTCATCCCCTAATCATGGAATCCTTTTTTGGTCAAAAATATATTATTCAAATCATTTAGGTATATTTCTAAAGAGGTGGTCTAAGATGAGGTAAAATTCCTAACAATTTGTTTTTGTTTTATTTTTTCATTCACCTCCTTCGAATTTTATCCAATTATTATCATATTATAAAAAATCATATCTTATATACTGAGATTTTGTAATATTAATGAAATAACCTAAATCCACATCCTGTTGCATCAAATTGGTTATTAAATTATTCTTCGTGTATACGGTGGACTGCCACCTTACGACAAATGTCATTCATTATATATCATCACCTCTAAAATATAATTTTAATAATGGATTTAATATATATATATATAATATTTTTAATATATTTTTAATTATTGAGTTATTATATGAAATATAATTTTTTACTTTCCATTCCATGTGGGATACAATAACATCGTTCGTGTGAATGGAAAACTACCGACTCCCGAAGCAATGTAACTCATTTTTCTGGATCACTTTACATAGAAGGTAATAATGATAATTTCGATGAATATATTTGATATATATGAAATAGTAATGATATTCAAGAAATATTTATCATTCTAAAATGATAATATATCATCTTATATTTTACGCTGAAAATTGATAATGTAGTTCGTGCACGTGTGGACTACCGCCTCCATGTAAAGGTTGTATTATTTTTCATTACAATATAATGAAAATGATATGTATAAGATTATTTTAAAAATTAGTATATTATTTATTAAGTTATTTTTATTATTTAATGATAAAATAATAAATACTTTGTTTCCATAACAATCATTGAAATATAAAAACGTTACTCATGCGTATGTACGACATACTATCTCAATGATTATAACATAGTTCATTTTTGAAAAATAATTTCATGACTGGGTTTAAAAGTATAATTGATGAAAAATATTTGATAATTATTTAATTAATTTTATTCATTATATTTTAAAATAATGACCACTTTGACCATGGTTAGCATAATCAAGACCCATTTAAACAATGAACCGAAAATCATCAAAACACCCTATTTAATGTTAACTGATTTAATATTTCAATATAAAATTTATAAAAATAATAAAATTATTTATTTAGAAGCTATTAAACTTGTAAATATTTATTAATAAATTAAATAATTGCTCTAAGATTATTATATATAAGTTAAAGAACATTAATTTAATGTATAGACTTGAGGTAAAAAAATTTCATCTCTCGGTTTTATTTCAATAAGAAATATTACATATTCACAAATTACTTTTTGATGTTTGGCTTAAATAATTCCAGTGTAACCTGTAATATAATGTATAATTCATAAATCCTAGTATTTTTTTATTTTTAATTAATGTATCCCAGGGGATTAACTAAAAGATACGAAGGGGAAAAGAATTTTATAATTCAGTTTATTTTCATTGGGTTATATTATTTATTCATTGTATTTGAAAATATATGATTATGTGTGTAATGAATATTCATTATATTAGGTTTTATTTCCACCTCATTATTCGAATTTATGTTTAATACACATAATATATTAATTTATTAATTCTTGCCTCAATGTTATTATTTTTCTAATGCTTTCTCATCTGAAATTGTATTCCTTGGGTAATTTGTTTATGATATGCACCTATATTCTAAATGAGGGTCATATACTTCCATTTTAACATTTAATATAATGTATGTCACATTGATATTAATATGAAAATTTTCTTTTGATGGTTATGTTTCATGGGGTTTACAATTTTAGATTTACTATATTGATAAAGGCATTATGTTACAATCTTCATTCTTTAATGATTATTTATTTTTCCGGTAATATTGGTATATATAATGTTATATTATTTTCATGAACCATGTGTCCTTTATTATCCTATTGTTATGAATGTGTTTAACATGATTAATTTCCATTTCATTTGTCAATGATTGTAGAAAAATCATGAAATTTATTTACAAGTGATATGAATCTTTTATTTATCTTTGTTATCGGGTATCATTTTATTCCATATCCATTTTTTCTAAAATGTTTTCAAAATATTTATTTCCTAAAAATAAATTAATTCATTAAATAATTATACAAGATCATTTACCTTAATTTTAAATGGTTATAATAGAAATTTCCTAACATTTACCAAATATGTCAGTTTTGACTCATTTATTCAAAATATTATGAAATTATTATATTTTCCATGTATTTTATTCCCACTATCATTTCCATTACATTCATCTATGTTTAAATTATATTTTTCGTAGTTTTATTTAGAAAAAAAGTTATTTTCACAACATTTTTTTTATTTTTTGTTATTAGAAATTATTTTCAAACGTCAAATTTTATTTGACATAAAATTGTGTTTAATAATATTTTTATTGTATTTTTAATCATAAAAAATAATAAACATTATTGAAACATTTTCTATTTGGGGGATATTTGGTAATGATACCATCCTAATTCTTTCTCTGGATAAATTGTGATTGTTTCAAATAGATTTTAATAGAACCCATTTTCATTCCACAGGTAAATCATGTCTTTAAAATATTGTTATAACATATTTATTTTACACTGGTTAATCAAATTTCAAAGAGATTGTCAATGAAATCTATTCTCTTCAACAATTCAATAATGTTTTCAAAGGATCATTGATATTTTATGGGATTTAAGATAAAATTCAAGTTATATATACATTATTTGTGGTTCTTAGAAACTATTATATAATGGGTTTTCCTATATTGTGTTGTGTTATCATGTTATAACATATATGATGGGAGCATCCTAATAACATTTGGTGAGCCTGATATAGCTTATATTATGGTTGCACATAGATAATGTTCGAATTCATTGGGTAATGATTGTGTTCTCCTAATAATTATATTCGAATTCAGCCATACAATTAATCTAATTATAACGGTTATTTAAGGGTTTATGAAGATAATGTCCCAAGATAACAAAAAAATTATACATATATTAGTTATAAATGATTACTCTATTCAAAATTGATATCACATGGCTCAAGATAATTGATTCATGTGATTATTTACCTTTTTAAAATCTTTATTCCAGATTTTTATGTAAGATGATACATATATTAATACAAATGAATATTTTATTTTTATTCTCATGGACATTGATTATTAGGTCCTACCATTATTTTCACCATATTCTCACTGATTACATACAATTTTTGATGTTTAATGTTACCCTTACTGAGTATTTGATATCTCCCATCCTATTTTTTATTTTTCACATATTATTAATAGTGATTTTGATTGAATTGAGTCTAGAGGTGATTCATATGGATGGAGTTGGTGACCAAATATAGAATAAGAAAATCTATCTATAGTGGTAATGAAAATATCTTGAATTCTTGGGTATTTTATATGTATTATTATATATTAATTATATAAAACTGATAATATAAAAGGTCATTGAGAACGTAAATTATTTAATTTTTTTTGATGTGGAATGGTTTGGATAGAAAAAATTGGGTCACCGTCTTTGGTATAAAATCTAAAAATGTAATGTTTACATTTTAATCCCTAGAACTGAAAGTGTGTGTTTTAGGATGTTATACGAGATATAAGTAATTTTCATGAAAATTAATAGGATTATAATTTTAGAGTTTTTTTTAGTGTAGAAAATATATGTTTTGTGGGAAAAGTGTGAGTTTTTTATATAACACATTTTCTTAATTCTATAAAAACATTAAACATTAATGGATAAGTGTATTTATGTAATGAAATATATGTTATTAATATTTTACTTATGTTATGGTTATATATAGGTTTTAATATTATGTATAATATAAATGTTTTGAATAATTTTGAGGTCATTGATTGAGGATTTTGGTTCCTAATTTTTTGGTTGATCCTAAATTTGAAGGCAAAATTTCCCATTTATGTTCTTATGGGATTGGATTTTAAAAAGATAAATTTTATTACTGAAAAAAATTATTTTGGATTTATTAATGATACATGATTGATTCATAGGTAACCCTTTTGGTTGTTATATGATTTGTTGTTGTATACATTATCATTGTTTTAGAATCTAATGATGAATGATATAGATGACATTAGGGATGTGAAAATTGATTTGATGAAAATATGGTTTAGTTTATTTTGTGAAAATATAAAAAAATATTTATAATAATATATGATAATGTTTTGTATTTAATGGTATGTAATTTTAGGTTAATGATTTTAATTAAGGATAATGGATAAGTTCATTTTGGGAGAATGTGTGATCAATGATTACCTGATTTTTAGGTTTCGTTTATTTTTTTTGGGTTTTTTATAAAGGTTTCTTAATAGATAATGTTTAAAGGAACCTATGATAAACCTTTCATATTAATATTGTTATTGAATCTTTTAAAGGTTAATGAGATACGTTTTCATAATATGGTTTATCATTATTTTATTCAGTATTATCAATTCCAAATGTTATTTAGTTGATGGACAAATGTAGGGAGAACCAAGTTAGAATAAGTAAGAAAAAGTTAACATATTTCATTACAAAAATATAATTAACAATGATATTTAATTCAGTTATTTAATTGTTTTGTTTAAACCGATGACACATCATGTATCAAAAATAGATGTAGAAATTCCCTCATGATATTCTGATCTCCCACAAAAAATTAAATTGTGATCAATATTGAGTAATATAATTCATGTTATCTGAATACATTTTACAACATCCTTATCACATAAAAATATTTAATCAATATATCAATTACCCCTTTAATTACCAAAAATTTCAATGGATCATGTATTTTTTAAGATTAAAATTTAAAATCTCAAATATGTTATCTATCTAATGTATTTTTAATGGATTTTTACATTTTTCATACTATTAGTGAAAGATAAAGAATGTAATGATTTTAATGAGGCTTTTGATGAGAGAAATTTTCAAAAATATATATATATATGTTTTATATTTTGATATATATTTAAAAATACTTATTATGTTTTAGATATAATATATTTCTTAAATTTTTAATAAAATTACCAAATGATTTCACAACACACAGGTTCATTTAGGGTTTTTAAAAATATTTGTCCAAAATGAATATTTTTTAAAATTATTTCATTGATTTTTTAGAATTCATTACAAACATAGACCACCAGAAGTTTGTTGAATGGAAGACCAGTAACATGAAAATTTGATCAACATAAAGAACTCTCCAAAAATGAATGATCAAGAAACTTGAATAATCTATTCATCTAAATAATTTTACTAATTATCCCTTACTCGAGCATGTTTAATACAAACTCAACAAAACATTTCCATGACAAAAATGAAGGAAAAATAATGTAAATATGATAAGAAGTTTTTCATGTTTATTAATTTCTTCTTATTTCTATGGGAGAACCATTTGACACATTCATTTTATAAAAAGTAAAAAATTTATAAAAAATTAAACTTGGAAGGCACGTATATAACTAACTCAAATTATCATATGACTCATAATCATGAGTTCCCAACCCCATATTATAGAGGGTACCATCTAGTCATCAAATTCCATAAAAATACAACATTAGAGGGTGTCCATTTTTCTGATATATGAAATGGTAGATTCCATATATCTTCCCTCAGTATGACCTCCAACCACTTCAATGCTAATACTAATCCTATTATTTTGTATATTCCTATAAAATCAATTATTAGAGTGATTCAAATATTGAAAAAATATTCCATTATAATTATCTGAACATCATTAAATCATATTTTGGTCTTTATATTATTCCTTGTATTTATTGGAATATGACGCCTTATGAGAAACTCATTCTTGACTACTAAAAATCTATTATCGCAATTCATACAAGACCAATGGAGTCCCTATATTTTCTCTTTTTTCTAAACATATCCCAACACATTAAGAGTTATTATAATCCCAAAAATATCCCACATGAATACAAATTCAATGATTCCCATGAATTCATATAAACTTTTTCCAAAAAACAACTTCCAACTTGTACTACAAGAAACACCTATCAATTTACTTCATATTCACCCATGTATAATAGATAAAAAATATGTCCACAATATTTCCTATGCGAAACAAATTGTTTAAGTATGTTATAGTCTCTATAATTCATTTATCCTTTCATTGAAAATAATAAATTTAAAAAATTGTGTTTCACTCTAACAATCATAAGAGAGAAAATCAGTTTCCCAACTGCATATGAGATCCTCAATCAGGTGTCTCAACTATATAATTTTCTTAAGTACGAAACCGGCATTTTTTTTAGAGAATACTCTATCATGATTTCATGTACCCTTTCCCCTTGTTCTGAGAATATCTTTTTTGGGTTTTACCTTGGGGAGTTTTTTTTTGTGAAATTTGAGAAAATTTGAAGAAGGAGAGGTTATGCACTGTTGTCACACGGTTTTCCCAAATTGGTCTCCCTACTAGAAATCCATGAAAATAAAAATAGAGTGAATTCACTCGGTTGTAACATTTTTTTTGAAAATGTGTACCCACATAGAAGTATCCATGACACCCCCACCCCAAGGATAGGTATGATGTTTAGGTGCATTGTTTGGATAACAGTGTTCCCCTGCCCATAAAACCATGCACGAAATTTTAATTAATTCAATAATTGGTTTAAAAATTTTATGAACCCATGTATTATATCTCTAAACCCCTTAACATGATCCTAATCGATTCCACTCATTTTTGAGACTCCACAATGAATTACATGGACTTCAATCATCCATTCAAGATGATTTAATGCCCAAATTATTGATTTTCACCACACCCGATAAGAGAATATCATCCCATGTAGTTTCCTACAAATCTCCCATCATTCTCCAATAATTCTATGTAATGATTTTCTTTTATTGTTGTGGTTGTAGAGATATGTTTTGGAAGTTCCAATCTATTACATTTTGTATCTAGATTTTGGATCTATATCTCATTCTTTATTGTGAAATTGAACATTCCACATCAATTTGAGGATTTATGTTGGTGAGGGTTCACTGTTGATCTTGAGGTATGTGGACTATTATTCAAATACCAAAGTTCTTATTTGAACTACATTTATTTACATGTATAACTGATATTGAAAAATTAGTAATTCATTTTCGTAAATTTATATTTAATTATTTAGTGGACTCAATATCCAAATACTCATATGTGATTATTATTGTATGGGGTCAAGACCAAGGATCCAAATAAATATGTGTGCTAAATGAGTGTGGGATAGGGACTCATGCTTACAATACCATATGCGATATGATTATGGGTCATGGACTAAGGCTCCAAATACCCATATTTGACAAATGAATTTGGGATAGGTGTTGAGGATAAAAATACCCTTTTGTGATTATTATTGAGTGGGATAGCTACTGAGGCTTCAAATTCCCATGTGTGACAGATGATTGTGGGATAAGGGCGGATTATCAAATTACCCATATGAGACATATATATGGGACAGGGAATGAGGCTCCAAATACCCATTTTTCATAAACGTGTGTGGGTGGGGACTGATGGTCCAAATGCCCATATGAGATACAAGTAAGGGATAAGGAATGATCCTCCACATACCCATGTGACATTGAGGTGTGGGACAGGGAATGATCCTCTAAATACCCAAAGTGGGTTAGAAACGATTCTCTACACCCATGATTTGGCATTGGGAAATTGTTTTAATTTTTTATGATAGTGATTGTATTGTTATGTGTGATATCCCATGGGGATAGATTAGACTCCAAAATGGGATGAAGTAGGTATGAAGGGTTCAGGTGTCCTCAGGATCCTGGGAGATTATGTGGTTAATTTATGAATGATGAAAAGTTATAACTATTTATTTATGCATTATAATTTATTCTTTATACAACCACATACACTTTCATTGATACGATATTGTATTAGATATAATTTTTGGTGGCCTAGTTAGTTATACTAACAACTGACTTGGACATCCTAATGAGTACCCAAATAGACTTCATGTTTTCTAAGCAGGATAAGGGAACAAGTCCTATTATAGAGGGATATATGGGATGGATCATTGATGAGGGAACAAGACATGATTCATGACCCTCTTGGGAGATTTTAGTGTATTTATTTAATAATTATTTTTCATATTGAAACATGTGATGATAATTGGTTAAAATATCTATTATTCAGTTATGGATAGTGTATTTCATGTTTTGGTCGTCATGTGATACTTGTTTCATTGGATATCATTATATCATTTGGTTATTGAATATTTCTTTTCAACTGTTGTGAAATTTTGATAAAGTGGGAATAATCTCCCCGTTATTGATATTAGCCCCTAGTTTCTAGTCAATATACTCTTTCATATGCGGAGGTTCACCTGAGGTAATGTGACTGACCAATTCATGGCAACATTGTGTTGTACCCAGGTCAGGATATTACAATGTGGTATTAGAAAAGTTTTCTTTTCATTCTTTTGACTTACTATTTGGGAAAGGTAGATATGAGAATTTTACGAGTTGTTACTTGGTTAAGAGATCATGCATGGGAGTATATAACCCATGTATAATAATAAAATACTAGTACCCAGGTGGAATTATTGTCATTGATGTGTGTTTTTACTATTGATTCTATTTCACCTCGAGTGATGCACTTGTTGTGTTATGTGATTATTATTTCTAATTTTTTCCTATGATTTAAATAATTTCTCATAATTTCATGATATTTGAGTATACAGACATAATTATAGGAACATAGGATTATTTTTGGCACATGAATCATTTTATGTGTGCACGGGTAAATGTGTTTAGGGTATTATTTTGAAATAGAAAGGATTTTCCATGCATGTTTAATTGAAATGAAAAAATGATCCGAATATGAATTGAAAATTGAAAAATGATGCAATAAGCGAGTAAATGTGTGTCTAATATGACTTGAACAGAGAGGATGATTTTACCATTTTGCTAACCATGGACTAGATTTGGGATGATTATGGGTAGTGATAGGGCCTCTTTTTTGACAATGTGGTGGGAAATAGACGAATTACTTATTATGGATTATATGAATCCATTTTTGTAATTATGTTATGTTTTATTATGTGTCCTAAAATTTGTTTTGGAATTGTAGAGATATTCTTCCAGGAGGGATCTGGATGAGAAGATTATAGGAGGATATGGAATGAGATGATCTTACAATAGGAGAACTTGAGTTACTGATAGTGTTGTGTGAAGAAGTATGAGAGATGTTTTGTTAGAAATTTTCCCAATTTGTGCTGTTTGTAGAATGATACCTAGTTCAGGTTATGAAATCCATATCTGTCCTAACATAGTAGTTTTAGATTCATCACCCTCCATTGTTTAGCAGGGAGGAAGGTCTTGAGGAATATTATTTATGGGTTGAGTACACCCAAACTTTACATGAATATTTAGACACTCTAGTTTATAATAGTGTTAAGTTAGATTCTTTTATTTTAGGTGGTTACGTAATGAGTTGGGGGGAAATCAGACTCGGGATGGAAAACTGAAAAATATGCAGTAGAAGAACATTCATGATAGGATCTTTGAGAACATTTAACTTGAGATTCTTAGGAATTATAGAGTTTTTGAATTTATGAGGTTGGCTACAGGGAGCAAGATTGTGATTGAATATGTTGGTCTCTTCTTTAATACAGTTCTACCATGCGATGATACAACTACAATAATAATCTTCCAAGATGGGCTTAATTGTGAGATTATGTCTCTAGTTAACATATTTGTAATAATGATGTTTGATGAGGTACTGGATCAATCACTAATATTTAAGGGGAACCTAATGGAGGCTTCTAGTGGAGGATAAGTGGTTTCTAATTAAAAATTCATGGGTACATAATATGATTAACGGAATCTTATTTAAGGTAATTTAAACCATTTTTTTAGAAGATGAGTGGCCAGGGGGATCAGTTACTAATGTTCTTACCTGAGTTCTTTTCCACCATTGCAGTATGTTAGGTCATTATCATAGACATTATTCCCAACCATATGTATAGTGTTGATATTATGGAATGATGAAACATCTACAATGGTTTTTCTTAAACCTATGACATATGGGTAATGCTGGATATTCTAGGAAGAATTGTATTGTGGTAAGGAGATCTTGTACAGCATATCAGTCTGGCAGTTGGAGTAATACTGGTCACGGTAGTCGAGGTAGTGGATGAGGTGATTCTAGGAAATAAAATCCATATTTTTTCAATGGTTCAACTCAGGGGACTTAGGAAGTGTCTCATGGAATAGGGGTATGAATGTATAATGCTATTCATCCTACCCCTAGGGATCGTAATGCTAGACCATCGATAGTTTGAGGTAATATTCTTATATATTCTATAATTTATTGTTCCTTATTTGATATTGGTGCATGTCATTCTTTTATATCTACAAAAATTGTTAATGGGTGAGTTTGATAGTTCATTTTGTGAGTGGGTGATGATGATTGTTGTGATTAAAATCAACAGACATATGTTTGTGATAACCATTATCTCTCATGGTTGGGGAGTATCATTTCCTTTGGTATCACAACATTATAAATTGTTCAAGAATTCACCTTATTATTGATATGGACTATTTGTTAGTATTCCACTCCCAAATTGATTATTACCAAAGGAGAGTTACCATTATGTCTCTTGTGGGTGAAAAATATATTAACTATGTTGAATGGGATATCTAGACAGGCTGTTCATGGGAAGTTCATTCCAAACTGAGGGATCCTACTGCCCATGTTTCTAGTCTCTTTTTGGATGATGGGGTGAAAATAATGATGTATTTCCACATAGAGTGCACCTATTTCAGGATTTTTTTTCCTGAGTACTTCTTTAGGAAGACACCTGAGAGATATGTTTGACTCACAATTGAGATGAGGGATGGGGAGGAGCCCGTTTATATTATACAAAACAAAATGATACCTATAGAGATTCATGAACTCAATAATCATCTAGAATAGTCGGTTGATATGAAGTTTATCCATCCATGTACATCACCTTGGGGTTATCCTATTTAATTTACCAGGAATGTTGGAGGGACTTTTTACTTTTGTGTTGGTTATAATTCATATATCACAATGAATGTGAAGTTCCAGTATCAACTTTTGGGTATTGATGATATGATTGACTACTTGAGTTAAGCATATCTTTTATTCAATATTTACTAGATATTGGGATATTGTTAGTTTAGAGTTCAATATTTTAATATACCTGGGAGTTATTATAGACTATATGAGTTTTTCGTAATATTTTATGGGTGGATGAATGAATGAGTTGTGTTTATGACCTTGATGAATAGAATATTTCACCCATACCTGGATCTATTTTTTGTTTTTTGGTTTTCAATTGGTTTACTCCAAGACTCATGTCGATCATGTGAATGAAATTGATATTAACCTAAGTACACTAAGAGAGAATCTAATATATTCCAAACTATATAAGTGTTATCTTAGGTTTTATTATGTATACTTCATGGGTCACATCTTCTAAGAGTATTGTGTGTTAATGGACCCCTGGAAGGAGAAACCAGTTATTTCATGGTGGAATCCAAATAATTTTTTCAATATCCGTAGTTTTCGGGGTATAGTGGGCTATTATTTGATACTTATCAAATAATTTACCTATTTGAAAGAACCTCTTTCTGGATAGAAAATGAAGGGACTAATTTTTTTTCTACATAATGTGTTTTCAGGAGCTAAATAATCATTTGACATTGGTACCAATATTAATACTTCCTTATCTAAATGAAAAGTATATGATAATTTTTGATAATTATGGAATCTGTCTTGGATCATTGTTAATAAAGAGATTCAAATTTGTGGCATATGGATCTCAATAGATGAGTCCCATGAAAATAACTACCCTAAACATGACCCTGAGTTAGTATAAGTTTGTTATGATTTATTTATTTTTAATCAATGTCTATTGGGAGAATAATTTACTATATAAAATTTTCAAATGATCTTAAACTATATCATTTCAAAAAGTGATTTTAGTCTCCATCAATGGAGATGGGTTTAGTATATGTAGTCATTAAAAATTTATCTACCATATACACATGGGAAGGAAAAAAATATTATCGATTCATTAAGTAGAAAAACATATACTCAGGGAGTTAAGAAGTGTATAGATGAGAGGATGTTGGTGACATTTCATGTTGAGATGCTTGTTGTGGTTTAGGAGAGTCATTATAAGATTAATCTCATATCATTCTAAATGGAGTATGAACTTTTGAGCCATATTACAAACAAATAGTATGATGATAATCAATGTATGTCCTTGAGGGAAAGCATTGATGGTTGGGAGTCACCTTTTTATTGAACCATAGATGTGTGTGAGATCATTTATTTCAAGAATCGGGTTGTTGTGCGTATGAGTATTTTGGTGGATCTGATGTGTCAGTTTCATGACCCGATGTGGGAGGTTCATCCCATTGTGAAAAAAAAGTATCATTACTTACATTGGTAATATTTGTGTTCGGGCATGAAAATGGAGATTTCAGGGTTCATGACACGATGCTACACATGTCAACAAGTAAAGGCTGAGCAGAAATGACCAGAGGGTTTACTACTGTTGTTACCCATTGTGGAATAGAATTGGGATGAGTATACGATGGAATTTATTTTTTTACCTCCTGAGTACACCACATAAGAATTCTTCTATTTGGGTGATTGTGGACTGGTTGACTAAGGCAGTTCATTTAATTCATATACATGAGACATTATTAGTAGAGAAGTTGAGAGATTTGTAAGTTCAGAAGGTAATACATGTATATAGGGTTTTACAGAGTATTGATTCAGACCATGACTCACACTTTACTTTGGTATTCTTGAGGGGTTTAGAGAGGAATCAAGGAACATATTTTTTACTAAGTTTATATTTTCACCCACAAACATATGGTATGTTGGAACATTATTTATAGGTGTTTGAGGACACGATTCGTGTGGGTTTCTTGGATTTTTTTGGTGTTGCAATAATTACCACGATTTGGTGGATTTTTCCTTGAAAACCACTTTATTATAAAACTATATAGATGGAATCATATGAGGAACTTTATGTAAGTCCATTTATATCACCTATATTCTATATGGAGGTCGGTGAGTTATAGTTGTTTGGACCGAGTGTCGTCAATGAGACATCAAAGTAGGATCTTCCGATTCAGAAGTTTGTAGATAAGACTCAACATAGAAAGGAGTAATATGCTGATTGTCTCCAATGACCCCGGGAGTTTATAGAGGGTTAATAGGTATTCTTTCAGGTGTCTCCTAGATTTTTTCATTAATTGATATGAAGATAGGACATGCTGGTGCCTAGGATTGTTGTATCAGTTGAGGTTATCGGGGGAATCGAGTCAGTGACATACAGATTGAATCATCCACCAAGGTACAGTGATATGAATAATTGTTTCTTATATCATTTATTTTCTAGTACCATCCTAAGACTTGTCAAGTTATCAATGCGGTTGATGTTATTTAAAATCCTAATACTTCATTTTAGGATCATCTAATAAGTGTGTTGGATCACAATGATAAAGAGTTACAGGGAATGATCGTGGCCATAATTCATGTATATGGAAACATGATAATTATTAGTAGTAAACATGAGAAAAATAATATTCTATGTGGAATCAATGGACTGATAATTTTGTCTCAGAATCCTAGAGAATATTTATAGTGTAGCTCGAGGATAAGTTGTTATTAGGCAGAGAGATTTTAGAATCCTGACATTTTCTGGAGATTTATAGAGATTTTTTCAGGAACTCTTCACTTTTTTATTATATTATGTTTGGGTTTTACCTTAGGTATATTTTGGAAAAAAATTGATAAAATTGGATAGAGGAGAGGATGTGCACGTTAAGCGCACAATTTTCCTTAATCGTGTGCCCAAACCAACAAACCATCTGAATCCAAATATAGGGGATTCACATAGCTGGTGCATGGTTCTTCAAACCATGAACACTCATATGAGTAACCATACAACCACCCCCAGATGAGGCAAATTCTTTTGGCACATTGAATGGAAAAACATGTCTACTTCCCAGATAATGGTGAATGTGGTTTTAATTAATCCGAAAATTTTGTTTAAAAATTTCGGGGCCCCTATCTTATATCCCTAAAATCCTAACTCCACACCAATAGCACATTGTAATATTTAGAGGATAACAAATTAATTTATAGGGCTTAAGACTTCCGTTCATAATTATATAATTCCTGTATTGATAACCTCCACCTCTCCTAGTAACAGAATCTAATCATGTTTTGTTTATTCCCACTCTCTCATCTTTATCTCATCCTTTAAGGGATGTTTTAATCAATTCTTGTAGATATAGATATATTTTTTTTGGAATATCTAATCAAAAATTATTTTGGATCTAGGATTTTGATTTGTATACAATTATTCATTGCGAAATTGAATGTTCCACCATAATTTGGGGACTTATTTTAGTAAACCTTACTCACTAATCTTGAGGTTGGTGGTCTATTATTCAAATCCCAAAGTCTGGATTTCAATTACATGAATGTAATTGTTGAATTTCGATTGAATCATTTGAAATTTATTATTTTTAATTGAATTACATAATTTTGAAAATTAATTAAGGGAATGAGGCTCCAAATACCCATATGTGATTATTATTGTGTGAGACAGGGACGGAGGCGGCCAATACCCATGTGTGAGAAAGGTGTGTGGGATTTGGACTAATGCTCCAACTACCCATATGAGATATTAGTATGGGACATGGACTAAGGATCCAAATACCCATGAGTGATGAATGACTGTGGGACATGAACTGAGGCTCCAAATACCTATATGTGATTATTATTCAATAGGATAAGAACTAGGGCTCTAAATACCCATGTGTGATAAATAAGTGTGGAAGAGGGACTGATTCTCCAAATTCCCATATAAGATACAAGAATGGGATAGAGACTGGGCTCCAAATACCCATGTTTGATAACTAATTGAGATATATTTCATGATAATCCAAATACTCATATAATATATGTGTCTGAGATAGTGACTGAGGCCCCAAATACCCATTTCTCATTGAGGTGTTGTATATGGATTGAGGCTCTGATGATCCATGGGGTGTTAAACACGGTGATCTACACCCATGAGATGGAATTGGATGACAGTTCCAACTGTTTCTGATATGATTTAGATGAAATGAAAATTGATAACCATTTAATTGTGATGTTTGATATTGAAAACACTAATGTTATATATATTTTCTATAACTTTTCCATTATTTTTCATTCATTTACTGGATAATGTACATGGTGGAAGTACAATATTGCAGGAAATAGATCTTTATAAGATTCCAAATATGAAAGGAAGAAAAGATACAAAAATGGACAGGTACACATCATGATGGCCAAGAACATGTCATGCACTTGATTATCACAACCTATATCAATCTATAGAAATTTCCAATTCCTGTCCGGATGCCCTCTTACACATAATGACTCATGACAAAGCAGAATCAGTGAAATCTATTAGGATTTAATTCCAAAAATCTAGGTGGCCATGGGGTTCACATCATGAAAAATCTATGCATGATGTGACAATGGTCAAACTTCATTAGTATAAAAAATATTTTCATGTCATGAAAGAGATAATGGTCGAAGTAATAAGGATGAAGGGTTCACGACATGACGATTAAGTAAATGTCATGACCATTTTCTTCTATATAAGTAGAATCTCGGCATCACATTCGAAAGATGCTGGGATTAGCTCTCTCTCCCTGTAACACCACATGATTTTATGAGAATAATTCTTATTAAAATCTTTGAAGTCTTTTTTTGTACGCTTCACCAAGATTATCTTGTGTTATACGCAACAACCTATTAGATTGTAGAATACACAGCACTATTCTTGGCTTGTGATGCATAAAATTTCATGTTTTTCGAATAAAATTCATTTTACACAACACCAAGTATAGATTTTGATCAATTTATAACTGAACTATATTTTGAGTATTTTATACGAAACATCATAGGAAGCTTTCCCTACATGCAACTCTAACTTGTCTTGTATTACACACAAGAGCGACCTTCCTTGATATCTTGCGTTGTGCGTAATACCATGTTTCACTAAACAACAATATATTATTATAATATTATGAACTTGCGGTTATGGACAAAAATAACCAAATTTTAAATTTAATAACATTATAATTAATCATACACATTTTCTAGAATGAGATATGAGAACAAAATCAATTTTTCGATAAAAAAAGTATTTTTTTCAAAACAATGCAGTTTTACCGCCTTTGGATGGAACACCCACTTTAAATCTAGTTTTTGACACATTTATAAGTTCAATTAGACAAAATAAACTTATTCATTGAAATAAGGATATAAAAATCTACTTTGGGTAATTTTTTTTATAATTTTCTGTTAACTTTCATATTTTGATGAATAGTTAAAATACGCTAAATTTTAATTAAAATCAACATTTTTCATCAAGATACTTTATATGGATAAATTATAATATTTAATGGTTTTAAAGTATAAATAGAATATATTTTTACCATTTAATATAATTAATGTAATTTCCATTAATTTTACTTTGAATTCATAGGTAAAAACATTACAATCTTTGAAAATGTTTTAACTTTTAAAACCCGTTTTCTTAACAACATAATTAATTTTATATTAATTAATGCAACTTCTGTGTTTTGAATATTGAAAAATGGATTCCATATTTGTATTAATTAGGTACAAATTATGTTAATATTATTCTTTATATATTTATACAATATGAATAGTAACTACGGTAATTTTAATTTAATATAGTTAAAGTTAAATTAGGTAATTAAGGGTAAAAATAATGTTATAAAATTACCCTAACACATGTATTAATTTAGGTGTATGATTATATTTTGTCCTAAAATATAATTGGGACGAAATGGTATCTATTATATCCCACTTGTAAGTGATTAAGACCTTTAATTTATTTTTTTAAATGAAAGTGAAATATGTTTCACTCAAACTTTAATAATTTAATTGTTATTAATATATGGTTATACAAAATATAAATTAGGTTATAAATACTTATTTGAAATCTAAATTTTTTTTCTTTATCATGGTAATTTATTTGTAATTTTTATGAAATATATTATGTTTTTAATAGCTTAAAAATTAATGATGCAGAAATTATTTATTTAGTGAAAAATAAATAATATAGTTTTTATTAATCTAATAATACCCATAGAAGGCCCATATACCAGACCAAAACTTATTGGTAGGGTATATATAAAACATGATCATCCAAAGGTCGTATTGTGGACATTTTGAACCTTATAAAAGCTATTATGAAACTTATATTATTTTATTATAAATAATGTCAAAGTTGTAACCTTCATAATTTAAAAAACATAACTTTTTAAAAGTTGGGTGGTTTAGAAGATAAATTATATTAAAAGTATTCTTATGAAATATATTATTTTTATCTTCATCATGGTATTTTATTTTTAATTTTTATGCAACAAATAAGTATATTAAATAATTATACAAAATTATTGTAGTTATTATTTTTTAAGAGAAATATCAAATAAATAGTTATACAAATATTAAAAAATATATTATAAGAAATAATTAATAGTATACACGAATTTTATAGAAAAATATGATATGTTAGGAACCTATTAAATATTTTGGTTTGAATATATTCTCTTTTTGTATTTTATTTAATTTCAAATAAATGAATATTGTCAAAATTGACACTATTGTTATTTTACAAAAATGACATATTATTAAATTGATTAAAAATCACAAAAAATTTAAAAAAAATAAATTAAAATTTATCTGGTCTAAAATTTTATAAAATATCCAATTATAGAAAGTTCACAACACATATGTAATTATTTATAACAATTTAAAATTTAGAATAATATTACCACAAATATAATTAAATAGATTAAATAAGGTTAAATCAAGATGATAAGGTTTAAAATAAATTTCCAACATGTCTAAGTTTTATTGGATGATGAGATTAAAAACCTATCTCATATAATATTTTAATTTTAGTAATTTTTGGAGGTTTTTAAGTGAGTTTTGAGTTTATTATAAATTAATATTTTAGAGGTTTCAAAAAGTTCCCCACTCCTCCCTTATAAAAGGGCACATCCTCCCTCTCATCCTCACACCACATTGAGCATTAAATCTCATCAAAACCCTTACAATTTATTTTCTCAACTTCCCTAGAAACATACTAGTGGCCCTAGTCTTCTTTAAATACCATCTTTAGTGCCCTAAGAGGATTTTTAGAAGAGGTGCGTCAAAGAAGAGGTTATATCCTTTACCGATTCTTTCAAATTCATTTCTTATTCTACTTCCTCTTATTTTGTTGTTTCATAATAAAGTAATAACATAAATTTCACTCATATACTTATATGTTATTATAAATATAAACTAACACCATTTCACCTTCTATCCATCCTATGGAAAACGAAATCACCGCGCGTGCGTAGGTACAGAATACCCTCTCCACGCAGTGGTGTAATCTGGTTTTACACCACCACCTTACATGGGTTGGTATAATGGTGTAAATAATAACTAAATATGATTATTATAATAAGATACCATTTTTTAGATATTTTTTCATCCTTTCCAATACCATTCATTAATTATGGGAATGATATTATCGCTCGTGCATACGTACGGATTACCGTCTCCACGACGTGATGAGATTCACTCTCCATGTTAACCATTCAAGAATGATTATAAAGTATATACATAATAAATAATCGTAAAATATATTACATAATAATTCTACTGGATATATTTATATATATACATATATGTCATCTACTTAATTCCATTCAATTCAATAAATAAATAAAAACATCATTCATGTGTACGTACGGTCTTCCGTCTCCATGAACAGTGTATTTCGTTTCATTTATCTTTATATTATATATATATACTGAATATATATGATATATAAATACTTTTTTACATTCATGATGTATGTAAATCATCATATATTTAATAATAATATCAAGAACAACAAGTCCAAAAATTTACGATAAATTATACGATTATTACAAAAAATGATTCTTTAACATGGGATTGACAAAAGAATGGGTAATATAAAGTCATAAGTGAATCATATATGATATAATAATTATTATTATAGTTCTGTTATATGTTAATATTCTGTTTAAACCCACTATACCGGTATTTTGGAAACATACAGAAGAAATTGGAGATAAAGTAAGGGTTAATTTTGCAATCTCATTTTTATACGAGATTTCTTATTTGTAAGTATTTACTGGGGTATATTTTTCATACATGTCCATAAAATGTTTTCCATAATGTTTTTAAAATTATTCCATGTATTTTTAATTTCATGTTTAACCCTCTTTGAATTTTACTTTCTGTTATAGAAGGAATTTTTCTTTTGTTCACTATACGTGGTACTTTTTTACTTTTCCCTTAAAAGTTAAAGGAGAATGTTTTTTAACTTATACGGCATGAAGGGATTTTTATGGTTTCGTAATGCATTATTTTCATGAAGCTTACTATAAAATATTTCATGATTATTTTCAAAAAAATTCTTTTCTTTTAAAATTTCAAGGCATTTTGTTAAAAGAAAATGATTTTGAAGAAGAAAGGATATTTTCCTCAAGAATTCATTTCAACTATTTTATCAGAACTATTTTCCATCTAAGATGTGATTATATATCATGATTATGTTTCAAGTATAATGCCCCAAATATTTACATGGTTTTATTTTTATTATGATGAAATGATATCCATTTTTTTATATGGATTATGTCACGATGGGATGATGTTTATGAAACCCATTTTATTCTTTGGGTTATGATGAATGATTTATGATTGTTTTGTGGAACACATAAGAATGATTATATATGAGATGGGTGGGAACTATATGTCCTCCAACGAAATGGGTAAATAGTTATATCTCATGAGATAGACATGGCCATAACGGCAAGTGAATTCGGTTTAGTAATACAATGTTGAAACAGCAAGTAAACCCGATTCATTAATGAACTTTGTCCACTATGATGGTCTTGGCAGCAATGCCTTGGCTACTATGGAAATCATAGCATGGGATTAGTGGTTTCCAAATTACATGTTTTATTCCCATGCTATTTTATCATGGTTAATGTTCCATTATGATCTAGTCCTGATGCACTTCCAAGATTTATGTCATTAATCATGATTTTGATGTTTTTTGTTCAAGTTCTTATGTTCAAATGTTTAGGGATTGTTTTATGTTCTCCATGTTCACCCTTACTGATAATTTTAGGTCACCCTTTATATGTTTTCATTTCCACATTATTTAAAGAAAGTTTTTAGGTAAGAATAAAAAAGTGGAAGATCTTTATTCGAGATATTGAAGATCTTTCACTATGATTAGAAGATTATGTTCCAAGTTTCCAAAGACACTAAGCAATTACAGTCCTTGGGTGTCTGTTTTTTATATATAATAAGCATTACTCAAAAGTAATGTAATGTCAATGTACGTCAAGATTTGTGTCTCTACACTCCCTTTTAGACACCCTTGTAAATTTTCGTCTCCTTTCGCTCTTAAAACACTTTAGTTCTTTGTGATTTCTTTATGTTTTAAACAAAATAGTTGTGGATTCATTTTTTCAATGCCTTCAATTCCCACATCATTTCATTTCCCTTTCATTCCATTAAATTATTGTTATATTAAATAGTATTATTGGATGTTTATTTCATATTGTTATATGTTTTTTCAAATAAATCTCATTATCATAGTTATTATGATTTCCTTTATCCCTTTTATTGCTTTAATTACCATCATGTGTAGCTAAATGCATTAGGTGGCAGGGATCAAAATTTGATGTGTCTATCTGATTAATTAGACATCTAGATATAAAAATTGAAAAACTAATTGGATTAGTAATTAAGATACAAACATACATTCAAACACCATTTGTGAAAATTTACCATGAAAATTGGACAACAAAAACAACAACCCAGTCCTATATATACTAACCAAATACTATGACCCTTAGCTTAGGGAACTTTCTATAATATAAGCAGAACATAATGAAACTATGACTATAACTATTCTCTTGACCATGTAGTAGTTAAATCCTAGGTACAACTAGATGCTTGGATAAAGGATGACTAGTGACTATTTTTTTCTTCAATGAATATGTAGTTATGACCTTTCCAATATTTTAATTTGGATCACATTTATAGAGATACTCAGAGTTTATCCCAACTCCTATTTAACCTATTGATGTTAAACCCAAAAATAGTTAGAAAAATAAAAAACATTAATTAAACTCGTAAGTAATCCCGCAATGGATTCAAAACCATATTTCTTCTCCCTAAAAAATAGTGTCTTCCTTGTGGGATTGACCCCAGACATTTAATATACTATTACGTAGTCATTTCTAACGTTACAGAGACATATAAATTTCTAATCTGATGAACCCATGTGAAAAAAATGACTATTGCGGCACATTACTATCAAATTTTGGCACCTTTTTTGGGGAGGCAGTGCTATTTCGTTATGTTATGACTCTGGTCTTGATCTAGGATTACCTTTCTCGGACCCCTTTTCCTTCATTTTTAGATGATATTTCATATCTTCTATTTTTCATGTGCATGTACCAAGGTCCCCTGACTCTTTCAAGGAATCTTGAAGCACACTCACCATTGGCCCTCAATTACAATATTTAACAGAATCTACATTCACTTCGCCGATCAATGATGAATTATAAATTCCACCCTATGGGACCAAACCTTCCAAATCCCAACGATCATGTCAATCTGGGAGAACAACCGATAATTAACCAAGAAAAGATGATCATGGATTATGGCTTACAATAAATCCATGGTACGGTTCCTGTCATTGTTTGACCACCTATCTAAGCCCATAATTTATAAATAAAACATAGAATCATTCATTTGATCTAGAACATGGGACAATTCATATGTCTTTAGAGTGAAGATCTACATGAACATATTACCCACATAGTGGAGGTTTGTGATACCATTTGAAACTAGGGAGTTTCTTCTGATTCAATAAGACTCTACATCTTCCCATTACTATTACGAGACATATACTTGGACTGGATAAAGAGTCAAGCTCTTGAGTTAGTTATGACTTGGGATGAACTCGCCATGATGTTTCAAGACAAGTACTTCCCAGACATTCGAACCTGGAAGCTCTATATGGACATTCAATACTTCATCCAAATTGTTGGAGAGTCTTCTTGGAAATCATGGGACCACATTATAGAATAAATGAGTTTGTTTCAACATCATGGATTTGATATGTGGATACCACTCCAAACCTTCTATCGATTACTCTATCATGTGACATGTAATGTTGTCGATGCAACCGATGATGTAGGTCTCATATTCAAGACACCTAGAGCTCTAAGAGACATTCTCAATGAGGTCTATAATAATACCAGTCCATAGTAGAGTGACTGTGGACCAACATGACATAGAAACCACCAGATTGGTGAGACCAAAAGGCTATGAGTGCTAGTGGAAGCGCTCACTAAAAATTTAGAAACATATCAGATACCAACAACTCAACCCTCCTCCAACTATAATGAAATTGCAATATTGGGAGTTGTGTGGTGGCCCACATCTATTTAATGACTCTAAATATGGATATGAGGAACATAAAAAGATTATAATCATGTAAATTACAATCAGTAAAACCCAACATTCCCATTGGAACACTATTATCATTAGAGTCATGCTTAGCAACAACATCATAAAAACTGGAGTTATTTTCAACCGAAATGTGGAAAGAACCAATTAATAGCTCAAGGACCACCAGGGTATCCTCCGATTAACCCCATATCAAGACCAAAAGATCATAAACAACCCATCCATCAAAGAGAACTACCTTTTTAGTCACCTAAGAAAAGACCTCAGTAAGAATCATCGCAAAGCAATATGGAAAACCTCCTTGTGTCAATTGTGAAAAAGTTTGATTAATCAATGATGAACCATGATACATATATGAAAAATTAGAGAGCTGCTATGAGAAACATGGAGCTAATAATTGTTCAAATATCAAAGATCTTATCTGATAGATTTCCAAGTACTCTACCTATTAAAACTAAGACATACCCACAAGAGGAAGCTAAGGCATTAGTGCTTAGGAGAGGAATGATTCTAGACCACCGTCAACATATATAGGAAAGGTCTCAAGAATAAAAGACAAGAAAACAACCCAAAACTGATTTAAAATCTAATGACTTCACTCCCATTTTAAATCATGAATAAGTACCGTCTTGGAATGATCATAAACCTAAGAAACATAAGAAAACTATGCTTGTTTCCCCTCTTCCATTCTAGCAAACTCTTCCATATCTGGAAAGAGAGAGAAAATTTAAGCATGAGGCATAATACAAGAAGTTCATAAATATGTTCATGAAATGACATATCAACATCCCTTTTATTGAATCTATTTCCCAATTTCCTATTTATGCCATTTTCATAAAGACATAATTTCAAAAAAAGTAAAATATAATAAATTGGAATCATCTTCCAGAATTATGAATTCTATGCTATGAAACAGTAGATAATTCCACCGATGATGAGAGTCCCTGGAATTTTTTCAGTCTCTTGGGTGATAGGAAATTAAAAATTTGGTAGATCACTCTATGATCTTGATGTGAGTATTAACCTTATATAAATGAGTAATTTTCAAATACTCGGACTCAAAGAGCTCAAAGAAACAAGGGTAGCTTTATAATTAGATGATTTCCTATTATTAGACTTGGAAGAAGAAGTTGACATGACTATTAAACTTGGAATACCATTCCTAGAGACAAGAAAGTGACTAATTGATGTGAATCAAAGACATATCGTATTCAGAGTTGAAGAAGAGCATGTTATGTTCAATATGATTATGGAATTGCAACACTCAGATGACACTATGAACTGTCACACCATTTCTCTCACACAAAATGGAGAAGATTACCAAGATATCAAGGAAGAATGTTTTGAATATTTTACGTAAAAATATCGACATATTGCCTTCAAGAAGTAAATAATATTGAACCACTCACCAAAGATGTTGTGCCATCATATACTCCATCCATCATTCACCCCCCCCCGATTAGACATGAAACCACTACACAATACATTAAATTACTCATATCTTAGGGGATCTTCATACTTACCCTTTTTCATTAACAACAAACTATCCTAGAATCATGATGACAAGTAGGTTGATTTCTTCATATGACACAAGCAATCTATTACCAATGGAGTGGCAGACATTATAAGAATCAATCCCACTAAATGTAGTCACAAAATCATACTATCAGAGAATGAAAAGACAAAATGACAACCTCTTAGATGGCTCATGCCACCCATGAAAGTTGTTATTAAGAAAGAGGTGATGACACTCATGGATGTGGGAAATTATTTATACTCTTTCCTAGATGGTAATTCATGATTCAATAAAATTGTAGATGACCCCACTGACTAAAAAATATAAAACCTTCACATTCTATTTTGGTATATTTGTGTAAATACACATGTCATTCAGAATGTGTAACACTACAGTGACTTTCCAATGATGTATGACACACATCATTCATGATATTTCTGAATAATTTATCAAAATTTTAATGGGTGCTTTATTAGTTTATGTGAGATCATTCAATTTCTGTTTCAGTAGTCTAGAAAATTTTCATCAATCCTATAATGAAAATTTCATGGTGCTGAATTGGAAAAAATGTCACTTAAAGGTTCAAGGAGGGATCTTACTCTGCTACAATAACTCCAAATAAGGCATGTAAGTAGATCCATAAATGATCAAAGTTATCAATGATTTACCTTATCCATCCACTATTAAGGTATACAATGTTTCCTTGGGCATGAGAGATTTTACAAAACCATCTTAAAAGATTTTTATAAAGTTGCACATCCATTGACACACGCGATGTCAAATTACATTCAATTAGAATTCTATCAGCACTTCAAAAAAGATTTCAATTTGTTGAAAAACAATCTAATAAAAATTTTAGTTATCATTGAACCAAACTAGGAAAAATATTTGCAGCTTATGTGTGATGCCAGTGACCTTTCTGTTGGATTTTTTCTAGGACCACATATGAATAATATTTTCAACCCAATTTATTATGCATGTAATACCTTAAATTAATCTCGGATTAATTATATGACCCTGATGAAGGATCTCCTCGATGTCATGTATGCCTATGAAAAATTCTGTTTTTACCTTGTACTATCAAAAGTTATTAGTCATATCAATCTTATTAACCTCCAATAAATGAAGAACAAGAAAGATTAAAAATCATGGTTAATATGCTGGATTATATTGAAACAATAATTCGACATAATAATCAATGATATTAAGGGAACATAAATTGTCGGTATAGACCACCTCTCCAGACTACCTCTTACTATCAACAAAGACACAAAGGCTAATATTGATATATATTTTCCTTTTGAGACTTTATTTAATATAATGTCCCAACCCTGGTTCTCCAACATAACAAATATTATTTCAATAGGATTCCTCCATCAAGAGTTATCTTATCAGTTGTGTAAAAAAAATCAGATGATAAGCACTATTTTAGGGATGAACCTATACTTTTCAAGTGATGTGTTGATTTCCAATTAAGACACTACATTACAGAAGAATTGGTGTAGAATGAAATTGAAATGTACAAAAAATTTCCAACTGGAGGAAATCTTGTGCATGAGTACACTGTGCATAAAATCCATCAATTTGGATTTTTATGTCTATCATTTCATCAAGACTACAAGAGATTCTGGCACCACTATGACAAATTCCAAAAGACTGGGAATATCAGTAAAAGAAATGAGATTCCATAGAACCCCATGCCAGATGTCTTTGTTTTCAATGTCAGGTGCATCGACATTATGGGACCCTTCCCCACATCACATGGAATGAAATACATTCTAGTTGTAGTGGACTATGTATCTAAATGGGTCAAAGATGAAGCAACAGATCATGAAAATACCAACATAGTAATACATTTCCCTCGAAGAAATAATTTCGCTCATTTTGGATTTCCATGACTGCTCATTATTAATTGTAGAACACATTTCTCCAATCAACCAGTGAGAAGCATTTTTCAATGATGTGGTGTCCACTTCAACACTAAGTCCCCCTATCAACTACAATCGATTCAAAAAGTCAAACAATAAAATAGAGTAGTAATTCAAATCCTAGAAAAAAGAATTCAATACGAGAATAAATGATTGGGGTCAGAATCTAGAATATTCATTATGGGCATATAAAATGGATAATAAAACACCCATTGACACAACCATATTTTGACTAGTTTATGGGAAACCATTTCATCTTCTGGTGAATCTTGAGAACATATCATTTTGGGCCATAGGATACTGAATTTGGATTAAGACAAGGTTTGAAAGGTGTTGTTATTTCAATTAACTTCATTGGATGAATAAATGAAATATGTGTACGAGAATGCTAGAATTTATATGGAAAAAACAAAATATTTTCATGTTCGATGGATTTCAAGGCGCACCTTCATCCGAGGGAATAAATTTATTCTATTTATCTCAAGATTGAAACTTTTCCCATGAAACCTGAAATCAAGATGGTTTGGTCCTTGTGATGTTATCAATGTTTTTCAAAATGGAGTAATATAAATTAAAAAATATGGGGAGCCACCATTCAAAGTATATTTTTACTTGTTGAAAATTTTTATAGAACCATTACATGAGGGATATGTCTTCAACCTAATGTTCAACTAGGATCTAATGAAGTCAAGCTCTCGAATTTAATGGAATCTATTTATGGGAGAAAATTAGATATGGGAGACAACCCATAGAGGTTTATTGTTATTGTTTTGAGTATTGGATTATTTAGTGTTTCATTACAGTACTCTGTAAAAACAATCATTCAATAAATAAAATGAGTATTGTTATCCCTTACTTTTGCACTGACCAATTTTTTAGCAATTCAATTATTTACACCAATGATTTAATGTTTTTTGATAGTGTAATATTTTTCTAATAACATATTTTACAGGAGCATAATCGATTTTAAGATAGATCAGAGACCACCACGGTAGACCACTAAATCATAGGGATCTCTTGATTCTCTATTTTTAAGTTCTTTCATCAGTTCCATGTCAATTGAATTACAAATAATCAGTACCATATCAACCCCACCCATTATTTCATTACCCCTAGAGACACTATCTCTATTTATGTGTGTGGGGGGGGAGTTCTCATTATCTCACTAGTGATAATGTTTATTTTCTTCCTGTTCTCACTGTTCTAGGAGACATTTTACAAATTGATAATCATCCTAAAAATTTCAAAATTATTATGCCTATGAAAATTAAAGATAAAGTTAAAAATGAAATTGGATAGTACCATATTTCACACCTACATAGAATTTTAGAATGATTGCTGGGTTTAGAAGTTTTTTTCACATATTAAATCATTGAAATAATGATTAATTAACTCACAATATTTAATTTATTCCCTTTTAATTTCTAGTTCTCTTTGTGAATCCCTCATACATGTCATGACTCATGTCAAACCAAAACCGCAGAAAGCCTCATGGTTTTGACAGAAAAAGTTAGCTAGCCAAGGGGTACACATCATGAACCTCGTGTACACAACAAGACCATATTCAAACTTCATTAAACCACTGAATATCATCATTCTGCACTAGATATCCTAGTTGAAGTAACTTTGATCAAGGGGTCATTCCATGACGATTAAGTACATGTCGTGACCATTTTTTTTTATTTAAGGAAAGGCTCAACAGCACATTGGAAGAAAGATAAGATTATATCTCTCTCACATATAGAATCCTTTCAAAATCTATGTATCTTTTCTCTCTAAAAAAACATTAGTTCTGTGTAATTCCTTTATATTTTCAATCAAGTAGTCGTCGATTTATTTTCCTCAATGCCACCAATTCCCACATCATTTCGTTTCCATTTCATTATATTCATGTGTAGTTTTATTTAAAAGAATTATTTCATGTTTATTTCATATTGTAATAGGTTTATTCAATTCAATACCATTATCATAGTTATTATTATTTCCATTATCCAATTCATTTATTTAATTACTATCATGAGTAGCTAAATGCACCCAGGTTTAGGGATCAAGATTTGATGTATCTACACACATAATTATACATATATTCATAAACATGGAAAACCTAATTTGATTTGTATGTAGTATATAAACCAATGGTCAACACCCATTTTTGTGACTATATATTGACCATCAGATAGTCAAACAAATCACCAAATAATAATTAGTGTAATATAAGACTATGAATATTATCTTAGGGAACATTCTGCAATAGATGATGAACATAATGAATATATAACTATATCTCGCCTCCTGACCATTGAATAGTTAAATCCTAGGTTTAAATAGAAGACTGGGCCCAGGTTAACAAGAGACTACCAATTGCTTCAGAGACATAGCAATTTAGACCTTTCCAATATTTGATTAGGATCACCAGTTTCTAGATACTTGAACTTGATCAAAAAACCACTTTAATCATTAGATAGAACCCCCAAAAATATTTAGATAACTCCCAAACATTATTCAATGTATTAGGGACTCCAACAAAAGATTCAAGTCCAGATTTCTACTCCCCACAGAACAACGTCCTCGTCATGGGATCATCTGCAAACATCTGTGATACAACGCCATAGTTGATATTAACATTTAAGACACATATAAATTTTTAATCCTATGCACCCATGTAGAAAAAAATATCCAGTGTGGCCCAAGCCTATTATATATGCCTTGTGGATAGTTCACACTCCGACATTGGAAAAAGAAGGTAATGAGGGTCCAGATGACCTCAGGAAGCCATTTGTTTATGTGGTTAATTAAATAATGTTTATGTATGAAAAATGTATACTTTTTCATTGTACATTGTAACACCCCGAGATTTTATGAAAAATATTATTTTTAATTTCATTAATTTAATGTGTTATACGCTACACCAACAGGAGCTTTCACAACAAACATCTCTGACCTGGCTTGAATTACATGCAATCGTGACCTTCCACGATAGCGTGTGTTGTACACAAGATCAAGTTTCGCTAAACAACGATATGCTATTAAAATATTATTAAAACTAGCCGTTATGAATAGTAATAACCACTTTTTGAAATTTTGTAAATTTTATTTTTTAAAATGAACATCATTTTTGGATTCGGAATATCTAAATTAGCTTAGGGTGAAATTTTGGTAATTTTCGGATAACTTTCATATTTTTATGAATAGTGGAAATTACTAAATTTTAATTAAAAACAACTTTTTCAATCAAAATAATTAATAGTGATAAATTATTAATTTTAGTGGTTTTAATGTATATTTAGAATATATTTTTACAATTTAATACAATGATGGCCATTGGATGTAATTTCACATTTAAACTAGTTATAAACAAGTTTCAATCTTTTGATAGTTATTATCTCTTAAAAACACGTTATTTGTTTTGACGACGGGAATTAATTTTTAAATTAGTTAATGAAACTGATATGTTTTCAATTTGGTAAAATAGACATCATTTTTGAGTTCATAATATCAAATATAGCTTAGGCATAATTTTTGGTATTTTTCTGAAAACTTTCAATTTTTGATTAATAGTGAAACCACTAAGTGGTAGTTTAAAAAAGCTGAATTGTTCATAAAACTTAATTTTACCACTTCTGTGAGTGGAATTTCAAAAATCCGAGAGACACGGTTGATGTCAGTAAGTAAAATGTGTTTCAATGAGATGAAAATAATTTCTTGGTGAATAGTAACTTTTTACTTTTTTTTACCACGGTGAAAAGTAAATAGGGTAATTAAGGGTAGAAATGATATTATTATTACCCTAACACATGTCGTAATTCTATTTTACAAGTGTAATTAGAAAAAAAACAAACTTCGGAATAAAATATGACCATTTAGGCCCACATGGATTAGATTAGGACATTTATTATTAATTTATTTAAAGAAGGGTTAAAAGAGTTGAAATCAAAGTTTATTTACTAAAACATTTTTAATATGGGGTTATACATAAGATAAATTCGACTATAAATATTCATTAGAAAGCTAAAAAATATTTCCTACATAATGGTATTTTATTTTTAATTTTTAGACATTAAATAATTTAATTTATTTATGACACAACGATGATACAATAATTATCTTATTAATGAAATATTGACATAATTGATGTTATAAATACCCAAATAAATATAATTTAAGACTTTTTATGAATTCCACTATTTTTCTATGTTAATATGACATGTTAGTATTGATTTAATTATGTTTTTTCGAAATTATAATTCTGTTATGATTTTCACAAAAATCAATTACTAAATAGTGTCAAAATTGACATAAAATAGTTTATAAAACAAATATTATATTATTAATTGTTATTTTATTCATAAAAAAATAAGGTTCGGCCAAATGACTTAGATAAGGTTATATATATTAATAATAAACAACTTGGGGTTCGTTTGAATTCTTATAGTAAGATTATTAACCTTATAGTGTAAGAACACAAGAAGACACGGTAAAAGTAAAATTATTTTACTTAATGTTAAATCTAAATGATAAGTTTGAAATAGGAACCTAAACTTGTCTAAATTATATTGGATGAGAGTATTACGACCCATCCCCACCTTATCCTCGAAATAAATCAATTTGGAGCTATTTAAAAATGAAGTTGACTTTATAATAAAATAATATTTTTAGTTTTTCCAAAGGAGCCCCTCTCCTCCCTTATAAAAGGGCACCTCCTCCCTATCCTCCTCACACAACTTTGAGCCTTCATGCTCGGCCAACTCCTGCCAAATTCTCTTCTCCACTTCACTAGAAACATCCTAGAGGTTCTGGTCTTCCTAAAAGACCAATTTTAGTGCCCTAAGAGGAGGTCTCAAAGAGGCGCTTCAAAGAAAAGGTAATTTCCGTTACCGATTCTTTCACCATTATTTATTCTTCCACTTCTACTTCTTAGGTTGTTTCATTATTAAGTAATAACATCAGTATCACTCATATAATGATATGTTATTATAAGTATTAAACAACCCTATTTCACCATCTATCCATCCTACGGAAAACGAAATCACCGCGCGTGCGTACTTACAGAATATCGTCTCCACGCCGTGGTGTAATCTATTTTTCCACCAACACCTTACATGGATGGGTATTATGGTGTAAATAATAACTATACATAGTAATTATAACATAATAATGATTCTGATATATTTTATCATCCACTCAAATTCAATTCAATAATAATGGAAATGATATCATCGCTCATGCGTACGTACGGACTACCGTCTCCACGACGCGATGAGATTCATTCTCCATGTTAACCATTTAAGAATGATTATAAAGTATATATGATGAATAATAATGAAATATATGACATTTTAAATCTACTTCATTTATGTGTATATATATATGTATGTCATCTACTTACTTCCATTCAAGACAATAAGGAAAGGAAAATAGCGTTCATGCGTACGTACGGACTACCGTCTCCATGAACAGGTTTGTTTTATTTCATTTCTCTATCTAATATATATATATATATACTGAATATATATGATATATAAATCATGTTTTATATTCTGGAAGTAATTAAATCATGATATAACTAATAATAATGTCAAGAACAACAAGTCCAAACACCTACGATAAATGAAACGATTTTATCCAAAACGCTTCTTTAATATGGAATTTACAAAAGAAAGGGTAATATAAAGTCATAAGTGAACCATATATTATATCATAACAATGCATATGATTCATTAATAAGTTAATGACATTATTTAAATCATTATACAGGAGGTTCGGATACGTACAAAGCATATCGGACATAAGGTAAGGGAAATATCACAATCTCATTTTTATCCGAGATTGTTTATACTTTGGTATTTACTAGGGTGTATTTTATCATCCACATCCATGTTTCCTCAATATGTAATATTTATATCCTTATACAATAGTTTATATCCAATTTTACCCTTCGGTGTGTTTTTAGTAAAAGATATGAAAGGAATCTTTTGCCGTTTTTCATATGAGTTACTTTTTGACTTTTCCGACAAAAGTACGAGAAGAATGTTTTTTTAACTTAAACGACACGAACGGATTTTTACGGTTTTATAAAGCCTTATTTTCATTAAGCTTCCTCCAAAAGATTTCATGAATATTTTCAATAAAATCTCTTTATTTTAAAATTGCATGATGTTTTGTGAAAAGAAATTGATTTTGAAGAAGAAAGGATATTTTCCTCAAGAATTCATTTCAAGTGTTTTATCAAAATTATTTTCCATCTATGATAATAAATGGTTCTGTTTTTATCCATATTTTTACATTGATTTGACTATGTTGTGATGGAATTATGTTTATGAATTCCTTTATCTTATATGAATGGTTTTATGATGTCATGTTGTTTAAGAATCCCATTTTTATTACATGGGTTATGAAATGATGTATGATTTATGATTTTGTGGCACACATAAGAATGGTATCATTATGAAATGGGTGGGACCTATATATCCCTCCAATGAATTGGGTAAAGATTTTATATCTCATGAGATAGACAAGGCTGGAATGGTAGGTTATACCGGTTCAGTGAAACAGGACTGAAACGAGGGTGACTCGGTTCAGAAAGGGACTTTGTCCACTAAGATAGTCTTGGAAATGAGTCTTGACTAACAAGAAATGATTCTCTATGATTATGTGTGTATGCCACAAAGTTTAATGTTTTAAGTTATGATTATTGTGATTACATTTCACTGCCATGAGTTATCCCAGGTTATGAAATTATGATCTCTTTTACAGGTTAAGATTTCCAAAAGTTATGTTCTTATGTATATGATGTGATTGATATTTCTTTAGTTTACCCTTACTGAGAATTTGAGCTCACCCTTTTATGTTTACTTTTCCCTAGGATATAAAGAAAGGTTTAGGTATAAAAAAAGAAGATCTTTATGGGAGATGTTGAAGATCTTTCACCAGGATTAGAAGATTATATTCCGAGTTTCCAAAGACACTAAACTATTACGATCCTTGTGTGCGTGTTTTTGTTATGTACTAAGTATTCCGCAAATGTAATGTAATGTCTATGTACATCAAGCTCCGGGTCTCTAATGTTGGTATCAGAGGAATGGTTTAGTCAACCTTTGGAAACTAGGATGCGAAAATGTTAGTGAGATCCCTAGAGATATTTCTAAGGTATGTCTAAGGATGTCCCTAAGGATAAGTATACGTATAGGATATAGTCCTAGAACTATGGTAACGATATTAGATTAAACCAAAGATGTTAGATATTGAAGTTACTCCCCCTTTATTATGATTTTTGCCTCTCACACTATTCTTTTAGGGTTTTAGAAAATTGCTGGAAACAAGATGATTCACGATATTGGTGGATATGATGGACAATGGAATGATATTATTCATGAGCAACCAAATGAAATGGGATTTGGAAGTCCAAACATCATTATTATGACGAATCAGCAATCTCATAATATGATCAATAAAGTAAAATTTGGTAAGTTTCCTAACTCGGCTAATAAGAGAAAGATGGAGTTTCATGATGATCATAGAGGAAAGAAAGTTCAAATTCCCCTATGTAAATCATGTGGGAAGAGGCATCAAAGAGAATGTTTCAAAGGAACTGGAAGATGCTTTGGGTGTGGAAAAGAAGGACACAAAGCCAGTAAGTGAAAAGGAAAAGGTTCAGTTAACACCAGGGATGAGGATAATGGTATTTCTACGACATCAACAATGGTTAAATGTTTTAAATGTGGAATGTACGGGCATTATGCCAACCAATGCCCTAAGGGAAAGTCTCATGAAGAGAATCAGTATTGTCGTATGGGTAGTATTTATGTGGATGATGATGAAGAGAATACAAATGATATGTGAGATGAAATAATTTTTGAAGCTCGGTCAATGGTTTAAGAATGTAGTGGAGTGATGACATGTTTATCATGTGTAATGTTGTATAAGTAATCTCATGGTACTATGGAATAAAGAGACATCTAAGGATTGTTACACTGTTGTCTTTCCTTATGTTTTGAAAGTGTATGATTAATGGTACCAGTATCCCTGAAAGGTTATTCATATATTTTTGGAATGTTGATGATATGCGCATAATGAAGGGGTAAGAAGAAAATTAAATGTTTGATAGTATTCATGAGCTCATGACTGATATAAGGAAATAGTTATATCATGTTTTGAGTATATAGAATTTTGGGTTTTTGATATGTGGAAAGAGTTAACTTTTGACAGCATTCATGTTTTCACTAAGGTTTAATGGGTATTCATTTTTCAAGAGAATACATAATTAAGGTATTCACATGATTGGAATGTGACCAACAAGATATATGAGGGATAAATGATAGTATTCACATTCTTGGTTGACGACATTTCAAGTTATCATTTTCTTTATACTATGAGCTTGGACCGAAGTATTTTAGATAAGCCTAATGATTGGAATGGATTATGTTAACCATAAGTTAGTATTTTCTAAGGATAGAATTTTTTTTGATATTATTTATGTGATGTTATAGTAATGTAGTTTTAGAAAAAGGACAACCTGCAGGACGGGCGACAACCCATCGCGTCGGACAAGGCTGTGGGAATCGAACCCACAAACGAAGTGCGACTGGCCTTTATCGCCTACCATTGGCCTACTAGAAGTCCTTGTTTAGTAGAAACTAGTTTTATTTTATTAAGCGGTATGATATATGAAGTATAAGTTCATTTTTGGAACCATATACGATTAACCATAAGATGGACTTATAACTTTTGCTATCCTTTTGTTTGAAAGAGATGGAATGACCCATCATTCTATCACATGATCTGCTAACACATCACGAATGAAAAATTCAACTTCATTTCTTTAAGAGATGAAGTGGAAATTGTCCAAAGAACGACAAACGGTGAGACAATACCAAAATCACGAAAGTATTTCTTCTAATTCCAATTTCATCAACTTTAGGGAAATGATCTTGAAAACCAAAAATGTTGTCTTAGTGCTCTTATATCTGATGAATCAGATGGTACCTTAGATCATCACAAATTTTTGTCTTTGTGATTTCTAGCTTTTCCATAGCCATGTTCTCTACCACTCTCCATCAGAACATGATGGTTAGATTTCTCTTCCATATCCATATTTTCACCTATGTGGAAACCCAGTGATTAGTTTATTTGGGTAACCATTACGTTTCATACATTTGTTTTTAAAGATTGGTTTTGGTATTCCTTTTTACGATGTGGATTTTTATTAAAGAAACTTTCGAATAGTAAACCTTTTATAACCCCGACGAATTTCGAGGGAGAAATTCATTTTAAGGGGGGTAGAATTTAACACCCCGAGATTTTATGAAAAATATTCTTTTTAATTTCATTAATGTCTTGTGTTGTACGCTACACCAAAAGGAGCTTTCACAACACACATCTCTGGCCTGGCTTGAATTACAGGCAATCGCGACCTTCCACGATAGCGTGTGTTGTACGCAACACCATGTTTCGCTAAACAACGATATGCTATTAAAATATTATTAAAACTAGCCGTTATGAATAGTAATAACCACTTTTTGAAATTTTGTACATTTTATTTTTCAAAATGGACTTCATTTTTGGATTCGGAATTTCGAAATTAGCTTAGGGTGAAATTTTGGTAATTTTCGGATAACTTTCATATTTTGATGAATAGTGGAAATTACTAAATTTTAATTAAAAACAACATTTTCAATCGAAATAATTAATAGTGATAAATTATTAATTTTAGTGGTTTTAAAGTATATTTAGAATATATTTTTACAATTTAATACAATTATGGTCATTAGATGTAATTTCACATTTAAACTAGTTATAGACAAGTTTCAATCTTTTGATAGTTATTATCTCTTAAAAACACGCTATTTGTTTTGACGACGGGAATTAATTTTTAAATTAGTTAATGCAACTGATATGTTTTTAATTTGGTAAAATAGACATCATTTTTGAGTTCATAATATCAAATATAGCTTAGGCCTAATTTTTGGTATTTTTCTGAAAACTTTCAATTTTTGATGAATAGTGAAACCACTAAGTGGTAGTTAAAAAAACTGAATTGTTCATAAAACATATTTTTAGCACTTCTGTGAGTGGAATTTCAAAAATCCGAGACACACGGTTGATGTCAGTAAGTAAAATGTGGTTCAATGAGATGAAAATAATTTTTTGGTGAATAGTAACTTTTTACTTTTTTTACCACGGTTAAAAGTAAATAGGGTAATTAAGGGTAGAAATGATATTATTATAACCCTAACACATGTCCTAATTCTATTGGACAAGTGTAATTCGACCAAAAAAAAACTTAGGAATAATATATGACCATTTAGGCCCACTTGGATTAGATTAGGACATTTATTATTAATTTATTTAAAGAACGGTTAAAAGAGTTAAAATCAAAGTTTATTTACTAAAACATTTTTAATATGGGGTTATACATAAGATAAATTCGACTATAAATATTAATTAGAAAGATAAAAATATTCTCTACATAATGGTATTTTATTTGGAATTTTTATACATTAAATAATTTAATTTATTTGTGACACAACGATTATACAGTAATTATCTTATTAATGAAATATTGACATAATTGAAGTTATAAATACCCAAATAAATATAATTTGAGACGTTTAATGAATTCCACTAATTTTATAGGTTAATATGACATGTTATTATTGATTTAATTAACTTTGTTCGAACTTATCATTCTGTTATGATTTTCAATAAAATAAATTACTAAATAGTGTCAAAATTGACATAAAATGGTTTTTAAAACAAATATTATATTATTAATTGTTATTTTATTCCTAAAAAAATAAGGTTCGTCCAAATGTCTTAGATAAGGTTATATATATTAATAATAAACAACTTGGGGTTATTTTGGATTCTTATAGTAAGATTATTAACCTTATCGTGTAAGAACACAAGAAGACACGGTAAAAGTAAAATTATTTAACTTAATGTTAAATCTAAATGATAAGGTTAAAATAGGAACCTAAACTTGTCTAAATTATATTGGATGAGAAGATTTAGACCCATACCCACCTTATCCTAGAAATAATTAAATTTGGATCTATTTTAAAACGAACTTGACTTTATAATAAAATAATATTTTTAGTTTTTCCAAAGGAGCACCTCTCCTCCCTTATAAAAGGGCACCTCCTCCCTCTCCTCCTCACACAACTTTGAGCCTTCAATCTCGGCCAACCCCTGAAAAATTCTCTTCTCCACTTCCCTAGAAACATCCTAGATGTTCAGGTCTTCCTAAAAGACCAATTTTAGTTCCCTAATAGGAGGTCTGAAAGAGGCACTTCAAAGAAGAGGTAATTTCCGTTAATGATTCTTTCACCTTTATTTCTTCTTCCACTTCTTCTTCTTAGGTTGTTTCATTATGAAGTAATAACATCGGTATCACTCATATACTGATATGTTATTATATGTATGAAAAAACCGTATTTCACCATCTATCCATCCTACGGAAAATGAAATCACCGCGCGTGTGTACGTACGGAATATCGTCTCCACGCCGTGGTGTAATCTGTTTTTCCACCAACACCTTACATGGATGGGTATTACAGTGTAAAGAATAACTATAAATAGTTATTATAATATCATAATGATTCTGATATATTGTATCATCCACTCCAATTCAATTCAATAATTATGGAAATGATATCATCACTCGTGCGTACGTACGGACTACCGTCCCCACGACGCGATGAGATTCATTATCCATGTTAACCATTTAAGAATGATTATAATGTATATATGATGTATAATAATGAAATATATGACATGTTAAATCTACTGGATTTATGTATATATATATATGTATGTCATCTACTTACTTCCATTCGATACAATAAGGAATGGAAAACAGCGTTCATGCGTACGTACGGACTACCGTCTCCATGAACGGTGTGTTTCATTTCATTTTTCTATATATTATATATATATATATATACTGAATATATATGATATATAAATCATTTTTTATATTCTGGAAGTAAGTAAATCATGATATAAGTAATAATAATGTCAAGAACAACAAGTCCAAACACCTACGATAAATGAAACGATTTTACCCAAAACGCTTCTTTAACATGGAATTTACAAAAGAACGGGTAATATAAAGTCATAAGTGAACCATATATGATATAATAACAATGAATATGATTCTTTAATAAGTTAATGACATTATTTAAATCATTATAGAGTAGGTTCGGATACGTACAAAGCATATCGTACATAAGGTAAGGGAAATATCACAATCTCATTTTTATCCGAAATTGTTTATACTTTGGTATTTACTGGGGTGTATTTTATCATCCACATCCATGTTTCCTCAATATGTAATATTTATATCCTTATACAATAGTTTATATCCAATTTTAACCTTCGGTGTGTTTTTAGTAAAAGATATGAAAGAATCTTTTCTCGTTTTTCGTACGAGGTACTTTTTGACTTTTCCGACAAAAGTACGAGAAGAATGTTTTTTTAACTTAAACGGCACGAACGGATTTTTACGGTTTTATAAAGCCTTATTTTCATGAAGCTTCCTCCAAAATATTTCATGACTATTTTCAATAAAATCTCTTTATTTTAAAATTTCATGATGTTTTGTGAAAAGAAATTGATTTTGAAGAAGAAAGGATATTTTCCTCAAGAATTCATTTCAAGTGTTTTATCAAAATTATTTTCCATCTACGATAATAAAGGGTTATGTTTTTATCCATATTTTTACATTTATTTGACTATGTTGTGATGGAATTATGTTTATTAATTCCTTTATCTTATATGAATGGTTTTATGATGTCATGTTGTTTAAGAATCCAATTTTTATTACATGGGATATGCAATGATGTATGCTTTTTGATTTTGTGGAACACATAAGAATGGTATCATTATGAGATGGGTGGGACCTATATATCCCTCCAATGAATTTGGTAAAGATTTTATATCTCATGAGATAGACATGGCTGGAATGGTAGGTTATACCGGTTTAGTGAAACAGGACTGAAATGAGGGTGACTCAGTTCAGAAAGGGACTTTGTCCACTAAGATAGACTTGGAAATGAGTCTTGACTAAAAAGAAATGATTCTCTATGATTATGTGTGTATGCCACAAAGTTTAATGTTTTAAGGTATGATTATTGTGATTAAATTTCACTACCATGAGTTATCCCAGGTTATGAAATTATGATCTCTTTTACAGGTTAAGATTTTCAAAAGTTATGTTCTTATGTATATGATGTGATTGATATTTATTTTGTTTACCCTTAATGAGCATTAGAGCTCACCCTTTTATGTTTAATTTTTCCCAGGATATATAGAAAGGTTTATGTATAAAAAAATAAGATCTTTATGGGAGATTTTGAAGATCTTTCACCGGGATTAGAAGATTATATTCCGAGTCTCCAAAGACACTAAACTATTACGATCCTTGTGTGTGTGTTTTTGTTATGTAATAAGTATTCCGCAAATGTTATGTAATGTCTATGTACGTCATGCTTCGGGTCTCTACATACATTGTGCCTTATAAAACTACAAAAACAGTTATTGACAAGATATTGTTTTAGACACTGTTGGTGGTGACCTACTGAGACGTAATCACACCCAACTTGGACTTCTTGGTTGATACCTGAATAGACTTCATGTTTGCAGGATATGATATGAGAAATATTATTATGATAGATGGATGATTGGGATGGAGCATGGATTAATGATCTATAAATGATTTAAACCTGAATGGAAATTTTCAATTCCTTTATATATTTTTTATTGGTTATATCAACACTTTACACTAATTGGGAATTAAATATATACTCATTAGTTTTGGATATTTTATTTTTTGGTTTGGTCATCCTGTAAAATAGGATTGGTTGGATTTGGTTATATCATATGGTTGTTGTTTATTTTTTTCATTTATTGAGAAACATTGATAAAGAGTGTATAGTATCCCCATGATCGATATTAGACCCCAGCTCCATGTATGAAGCCACTGACACATAGGGAGGTGCGCCTAAGGTTATGTGATCGACTGATTTGGGGTACCAGTTTGTGGATCCGGGGTCGGGATGTCACACCAATCCTACATTAATTTTAAAAAATATTATACATATGTATTGGTTACAATAACCACTAACTGTAGCATTGACATCTAACAAATCGTGGTTATTTCAAAAGTAAATACTTGACCAATCGTTTTCGTTAAGGAATATGAGTCTTTCCTAAAGTTTGTGTCAACATAACCAACCAAAATATCATATTATCTGAATAAAATATCAGTATCTACATTTTATTTTATGATATATTAGGACCCTCTTCACATATTCATAATTCTATTTACTCAAATTTTATATTATTCATATAAAAAATCCTATGACATGGTTAATATATTTTCAGGTGCACACCATTAAATATATGAGACTTCCTATAACTAAATCTTAATTTAATATTTCAATTTTATATCATTCTTACTATATTCATGTATAATATTCCATTAAGAGTTTAATGTGTTCTAAAAGAGTTTTTGGAATATCATTACATTTTTTCATCATAATGTTTTAATGACTATCTTGATATACACTTTTTGAATTGTTCTAAAAAAATTCTTTTATATATTTCTCATTCCCGATTCCCAAAATCTTATTTACATAACCAATCTATTTTTTATAAAATATTTTTGATTTATTTTTTCATTTACATGATCCATTGAAGTATTTAACTCATCTAAATCATGGAATCCACTAACAATTTTAATATGAGAAAATTCCCATCATTGTACTCCTTTTGATAGAAACAATTATTTGGTTTACTCTAAATGAAATCATTATATTCAATTAATGACGTAAACATCTAGTACAATTACCATCGTACCTATTTTAATCCATAAATACTTCATTTGCGTTTTCTCAAGAAGAACTGATTTTTTTTATGAAATTATTACTTTTCTTAAAAAATATTTCTTTATCTACATCCCCAAGATGAAAACCCATCTTAATGTAAATTCATTATAGATATAAACATATTGAATAAAATAAAAATTGAATGGTCATAAAAGAATTATGTTTTACTTTAGAAGAAAATATTTCATATATATATATATATATCAATGTCCTTAATCTAAATAAACCCATGACTTCTATCCATGATTTAATCCTTCTACTTTCTTCAGCATTATCATGTAACTAGAAAACCCACTTCATTTTTAGAGCCTACATTATGAGTGGTAAACCAATAAGCTTCGATGATTTATTATCATTAATATAATAAAAATCACATTTCATGGAAAAATATTACTTGCCATAAAGAATCCTCACTATATATTTCATGCACTCTAATTAATGATTATCCCTTAAAAGATAGATTTTTTAGTCTAGTCCATACCATTATAATATCCAACTAAATCCTATAAATATTTTTAATGTTTCATAAAACACTAATCTATCATGAACTTAATAGTCTATTTTTTCATTGGAACTCTATACTAATCCACAATAGTTCTTATGATTTAAGTTATATATTCTACACACCATAATATTTAACCTTCTATGATACCCAATGATCTTTCCTTTAGAATTTTACATTTCTGGGTAGAATCAGAGTTATCAAAATTGTCATGTCCTTTTAAAATTATAACACATATAATCATATCTACATATATTGGAATATATTTTGTGTATTGAACATTATTTACCTCCAAAATGCATACCTTCCACATGAACTTCTCAATAACAAACGCATTTTTACTTCTAATGGAATGCCACTTTCCATCATCCTAATCCAAAAACCATAATTTTTTCCTACATAGACTATTAATAGTAATTAGTTTTAAATATATAATATATTATCTCCAAGTTTGGGATCCATATGAAAATTTTCCATTTGATACCCTGATATTATATAATGACACTATATTTTATAGTGTATATAACACACAAAAACGATATTTATAAAAAATGAAATATAATTATTTTAACATGATCACTATAACCTATACATTTTATTTGAGGATATGAAAATGAGAAACCTCTAACAAACCAGTGTGGGTTAGAAAAAAAATTTCATCCAAGATGGTTTTCCACATAGTGATGTATAACGAAGAGGAAGCAACATAAATCATAAAAATCGTAAAACAAGAAAACAATAGGGTATAATGAGGAAGTAAGAGAACATACTTATGAGACATATAAATTAAATCCTTTCAAGGAAATAATGAATGAAAAAACAATACAATTCGAAAAAATTCCCTATGTTACCATCCATCTCCACTAAGCTATCGCAATAGGAATCCAACGATAAGAAGATGAACTGGCATACTAGACAATGCATTTCACACTACCACAGGCCTTCAAACAAACATATAAAACCTCCCAATGAAAAAATTTGGGTGTGAGAAAAATTATTCATATGATACAACTAACAAAATTATTAATATTTTAATATAAATAATTAATTAGTTCTGTCGTAAAAAAATCCATTTACAAAGATTTCTCATTATCTAAAACCCTTTAATAAATCATAACTTTTGTTTTAAGAAAATCATACAATATTTACCATGTATGGGAATATGTCAAGTATAAATGAAAATAGTAAAGAAACCATCATTACACTATATTATAACAATGTGAGAAATTTACCTTGATATACACCATCATGTGATAAAACAATCATAAATGAAAAATCACGCCATTTGGCCTCTATCCTAAATCTATACATTCAAGAAATGAAACAAAATTCCATATCGATGTCTAATGTAGATCCAACAAATATAACTTCTATTGTAAATACCTGCACTATAGTGATATAAATCTTCTTAATGGAATTGTACACACAATGAGAAACAACATAGATAAAGTTACCCAACGTGCTATGTTTTAAAAAGTCCACCTAAAATAATACTCATATTTAATTAAAAAAATTTACATTGAATTCATTCCATTTACAGGCTTGAATACTCATTTCAAAACAAAACCACCCATTTAATAACAATTATCAAAAAAATTGTGTGAAAAATATTTTTTTAATGGAACCCCCTTTAAAAATATGAATCTCTTCCAAAAAAACAATTAAAGTGTCGAATCATTCCTCTTAATTTTATAAATGGTATGAATTGGAATATACATATAGTAGTTCTAGAATTTAACAGTTGTATGGTGACACCAACATAAAAGGTAGATAAAACATAATTTACCTCAATAATGGATATTGAAAACAAACAAATAGTTATCCAATTGACTAGTTGTGATGGAAAACCCTAATGGATCGATATATAACAAAAACCGATCACAATATAATTAATAAATGCAAAAAATTATACTTCGGCAACAAATGAAAATTAAGAAGAAGATGAAAGTCCACATACAATAGAGATTTGACATAAATTTCAAGGGGGGAAATGCTAAATGGAGCTATTAAGAAGTAGGGAGATCACCCAAAATCACCCAAAAATGTCCAAGGGTTTGAGAGGAAGGAATTAAAGTCAAATAGAAAAAGTGTCGATTCTAGAATTTGATAAAAATTTCATGATTCAATAAATTGACTTGATGAATCCCTTTCACATCCTGAATTCCACCAAGTGTCATATATGCTAAATCCTCACCTCAGATATGAATATCCCAATCACAACTGGTTCATGTCATAAAAAGGTTTCATGTATTGTAACTATTGATTCTTTGAACTGGACTCATAGGATCTACCCTATAACGAAATCACATCATTTAACTAATTAAGGATGTGAACATGTTCGGTAGAAAGTCCAGTATCCAGATTATAAAGAAAACCCCAAAACGGAATCCAAATAAATCCAAGCAAGAAGTGATATCTCTAAAAAATTTCCAAATTTATAGGCAGAATCCATTATTTCAAAAAATATTTATACACAAACAATACGTCATCCAAATTGAAAAATTTTCAATATTCCCTAATGGCGTGAAATGCACCCAAATGAAAAGTGAAATAAGGAATGGGTAATGAAGTACCAGAAACAAGGGAAAATGATTTTATAAACCACACATAATAACCACTTTCTATCCCCATAATTCTCTCATGATCTTGGACTCTCAAAAATTGAATGTTGCTACTCCCTCATCAAAAATTATATACCACACATCTCTTGATTTTCCCATCTCTAGTGACATAGTCAATGGATCAAGGGAATTGTTTACCAGATAAAAACATTTATCAGAGATCCATGATATAAACTGATTATTTACTGTAATGCTATCAAAAATAATACCAACATCCATCCATCCAATCATAGAAGAAAAATCTAGTCGATATATTATCTTATAAGAAACATGAAACACATGGTGTATGAAAGTTAAATGATATGTAAATTAAAACCAATATTAAATCCTTATAAAAATTTCACAAACCAAAAGGAGCATAAAAACCTATTTTCAAACATTCCATATCTAACCTACTGAAGATGTCCCAATCAAGGTGAAAATCTAAGAAAATCCTGATCACCAACCTCAATCTTCAGCAGCCAACAACAATGGTCCTCATAGGATTTATGATGAATCTGTGTCATGAAGAAACACGTCTAGATAAAATTCACCTTTCTATCATTTTCTAAACAAGACATAGAACATCCAAGGACTACTCTCCCACATCATCCCAGCTTTAGGAGGGTCTATATGGCTTCTCGTATAATGCCTCAAAAGGGGCGATCTTAATCGAGGAATGATAACTATTGTTAAAGGTAAACATGAATAGAGGAAAAAATAATATGATCCACTAAAATCAATAAAAAAATGCCCAAATTAGATAATTAAGAACCTGGATAGACTTATCTACATATCCATTTGTCTGTAGATTATATATTTTTTTCAATTTCATCTATGAACCCATATACTAGTGAAAAACATTCCAAAACCTGGTTGTGACCCTACGGTCCATATTAGATACAATTATAAATGATAACCTATGTTGTATCACAACCTATTAGACAAACACATACACATGACGCTCACCTTTCATCATCTCACAGATATGTAAAATCTGTTGACTTCATGAGTCAATCAAGAATAACATAAATCATATTCTTCCTGCAAGGATTTTGTGGTGAACTAGTGATGAATTCTAGGAAAATATCATTCCTCATACATACCATATTTTCTAAGGGTTAAAAAACAATTATAGGCCTCTGGTGATCCAAAATAATTATTTTATAATAATTCACCATGATACAAAATCCGCATTTGAATATCTCATCCAGACCACTCATACTGAAGTATATGGTAATGATACATCTTGGTAATCCCATGGTGCACAAACCAATATGAATTGTATTAATTGTTCATTAAATCATTTATCAGATAAATATAAATAAATAGCCAACTTGGGAACACAAAGTGCCACAGAGAGATCAAGAACATTCATATGGGGATTCCCCAACATTTAGTATTTCACTAAGGTGTGGGAAATCTGTGTCACATGCACACTCGATCCAAACCATATCTTCAATGATTATTTAGACAAAATTCATGAACTGTACATAATCCCACAGGATTAATACACTCCCACGATCATCTCAGTAGAGAAAATTATCATTGGTTCCAATGATTCCTTCAAGTACTGTTGTCATTAATTTCATACTCAATTAATCAGTGAATACATTCCAATTCTTGATACTATAATCAATTTCAAAATCAAAAGTCTTAAGATACTAAACTCAAATTCTATGTCCCATGATTAGATACATCTGAGTGATAATATACTTCATGATTTTATGATTATAAGATATAGTAAATTGATCCCTAAATAGGTAGTGACACCACATTTTGAGTGCATGCACAGCTATTTCCATATCAAGATTGTGAGTAGGGTACTCATTCCAATGAAGGAATAAACAGTCATATTCATAGGTCACGATCTATTTCTCATACAAAAATAAACATCCCCAACTCATACCAAAAGCTTCAATGAAAAAAACATGTCCAAAAATTGATTTTATAAGAATCAAAACTGGATCTAAATTCAACCTCAACTTATGTTTCCAAATATAAATTTTACATCATCAATTCCACTAAAATTTCACACCATTAAGATTTATAGCTATCATCAAAGATGAAAACATGGATAAATCATGAATAAAATACCTATAATAAAAATCCAACCCCTTGAATCATATAATTTGAAAAAAAAAATTATAAGATGATACAAGGACATAAATACATGTTACAATTTAGAATCCACTAAGACAACCCTAAAAAATATAACATGCCCCAAAAACATTACATATTGAATCGAGATCTCACATTTAGATATCTTAACTATAATAAATGTTCCCTCTAGGTAATGGGACTGATCCTGAAATTTTCCATGTGACCCTCCACTGACTTTGAGGTCAACAAAATTTCATCAACGAACACAACAACATATGATTCCATTTATTTATGAAAGATCCATTCCATCAAATCCAGAAGTACTACAGAAGAATTATTGATACTGAATGGAATGAACATAAATTCTAAATGGTCTTATCGGCTCCTAAACATTTTCATAGGTACAACTTTTATTAGTCTCTGAACTGGTGGTATCATAACAATATGATAATCTTGGATAACAAACGATCTCCTATAATTTGATCAAAGAGATCATCAATCTTGTGTAAGGGTTATATACTCATAACTAACAACTAATTTAAAATTTTATAATCTATATAATGTCTATGGATATCATATTAGATCCTAGAAATTTTGTCTAGTGAATCTTATAATGACATGATATGGAGAATAAATCCCTTACCCTTGAGGTCCACAAGAAAAACCTTAATTCTACAAACACTGATGGTTTGATATGAAATTATGGAATATAAATGGAAATCATACTCGGTAGTCGTTCAATGGTAAACATGACCTTAATTCATTGCGTTAAACCTGAAACCCATCCAGAACATCCTCAGGGTACATATACACCATAACATAAGGTGGAATTCGCCATCAATAACAATAACATCTAGTAATATATCTGATAACGTACATGATATCTTCATAGTGTAAAGAACAACAAGCCATACTCTTCTCCTTATAGAATCCCACACACCATAAACTAAATGAGTGACTCGATAGGGAGATAAATAACTAAACATTATAACACAACCATTGATCTAGGATAGAAAACTGATAATCCAATCCATTATATTTATTAGGATGAATATATCAAGATCATGCACCAAGAAGTCCCACTCCACCGCATGTTTTACTATCATCACTAGTCATGATAGATACTTGAAACATCATTCATACCTACTTCTCAAAGGCATTGAATAATTCAACAAGAATGGTATAAACTCATAACACAGGACCAAGACATCCAATAACACTGAAAATATAAACAAATGAGTAAAAAATGTATCATACAAATCCATAATAATAGAAGATGAAATGAAAACAATACCATTTATAGTAGTTATACCTACTTTAAGTTCCTCTAATGCGTACTCCACTATATAAACACGTCAAATTAATGCTCCCCTGATATTTTTTATCCAAATTATAACACCCTTTTCTTCTATGGTATGTTTCCCTTTAAATAATACAATATCTTGTGTTGTACGGAAATTTGATTTCAAACACAACACAACCAATCAAACTACTCGTTATGAATAGTAATACCCACTTTTTGAAATTTCATATATTTTTTATTTCAAAATGGACTTCATTTTTGGATTTTGAATATTTAAATTAGCTTAGAGTAAAGTCTTGTTATTTTTATGATACCTTGTAATTTTTGATGAATAGTGAAAAACATTGTGTTATTGGTTAAAATAAAATTTTTTATTTAAATAAATATTTATATTATATAAATTTATTTTAGGTCAAAATAGAAACATAATACCTATATAAGTTCAATGTAATTTATTGAAGTCATTTTATAATATGTTTAGATATATAAAAATCTTATTGAACTTTTTACCGTCTTTTACCCACCTCTTTGGAGCATTTAAAAAATTTGAATAAAACATAATTTTTCTGCACCTATGAGTTGAACTTAAAAAACCTGAGAGACATGGTTAATATGAGTATGTAAATGTGGTTCAATATGATGAAAATAATTTTTGGTGAATAATAACTTTTGACTTGTATTTACCACTGTTAAAAGTAAATAGGGTAATTAAAAATAAAAATGATATCATAATTACCGTAACATAGGTCCTAATTCTATTGGATATTAATAATTAGAACAAAAATACCTTAGGAATAAAATATGATCCTCTTTGGTCCTCTTGGATTATATTTGGACATTTATTATTATTTTATTTAAAGAATAGTTAAAAGAGTTAAAATCAATGTTTAATAACTAAACTAATTTTAATATAATGTTATACAAAAGATATATTCAACTATAAATATTTATTATAAATATAAGTATATATTCTATATTATTGTATTTTATTTATAATTTTTAGACATTATATAATTAAAATTATTTACAACACTATGATGATGCAGTAATTACCTTATTAATAAATGATTAAAATAATTGAATTTATAGTTATCCAAATAAATCTAATTTGAGACTTTTAATTAATTACACCAGTTTTCTAGTTTAACATGACATTTTAGGGATTAATAAATGAATTTTTTATAGTAATAATTATGTTATGAATTTATCGAAAACAAAATACAAAATAGTGTCAACATTTTCATAAATGAGTTTTTAAAAAAAAATTATATTATTAATGGATATTCAATTCCTAAAAGTCTAAGGTTTAGAAAAAGGGATTAAATAATATTATATATGTCATTAATTAACCATTTTAGGTTTTATTGGATTTTTATAGAATGTTTATTAACAATATAATTTAAAAATACAAAGAGACATGGTAAATATCAATCCATTTTACTAAGAGGTAAATCTAAGTGATAAGTTTAATATGATGACATAAACCTCTATAAAACCAATTGGTTAAGTGGTTTTATACCCATAATAACCTTATACTTTATATAATTCATTTTGGAGCCATTAGAAACCTAAAATTATTTTATTATAAAATAATATTTCAAACTTTTCTTAAAGTGACCCTCTCCTCTCTTAAAAAATGGAACATCCCCTTCTCTCAAATTAATGCCTTCAAAGCCATTTGTATTGGCCAGACCATGCCCAAATATCCTCTAAATTTTCCTCTCATCATCCAAGTGGACTTAATTTAGTCAGAAATCATACTTAATGATCCCTTTTGATCAAATCCAATGGAAGAACCCGAAGAAGTGGTAAATATTTCATCACCTCTTTCCAGTTCTTTTCTTCTTCCACTTCCTCATTCATTGTTGTTTCCATTATTAAATAATAACTCCTGTATTTTAAATATAATTTTATGTTATTATTAAAATTCTACAACCGTAATCATTATTCTATCCATCCTATAAATGAAAAAGTCACCATACGTGCGTACATACATATTACCATCTTCACTTCATGGTGAAATTTGTTATTCAAACACATCATCATTTGGATGGGTATAATAATGAGTATAAATGATGTAAATAATAAATATAAAATGATAATTATTCTGTATAAATGATATACCATCCAATTATATAAGATTTTAATATCAAAAGAATGATATTTTCACTCGTTCGTACGTACGAATTAAAGTCTCCACGAACGTGATGAGATTCATTCCCCGTCGTATCCATTCAAGACTAATTTTCATTTGATGATTAAAAAATTAATGTTTAATGACATAATATCATTATTAATATGAATAAGATACATCCTATACATACAAAACATTACAAACTTAACAAAGCATATAAATGAAAACGAATTTGTTAACACCCGAAACGATTATACTACTAAAATAGCATTAACAAAGCAATATTATAAGATCATATATTAAAAATATTAATATATATGGTTCCTGTATAATTTAATAATAATTATTTCACCATTATACATGAGTTTAACCTACCCTCGACCATGGAAAAGTACCAGGTAAGTGTTAATTTCCAAATCTATTTATTATCGGAGGTTTTTTTATAGGTGAGTATCCACTATGACCTCTTTATCATCCACATCTGTGTTTTCATAAAAATGTATTTCAAATTTTTTTTACTATTTACTAGAAAATGTGTTAAATTCATTTATACCCTTATATTACATTATATGTTTTGAAGGAATCTTTCCTTTTTTTTCCAAACAAGGTACATTATGACCTTTTTGACAAAATTAATGTAAGAATGATTTTTTAACTTATACGGTGGGTGAAGCTATTTTCTGCCATTATAACGTCAACAAAGCATCCCATACAAGATTATAAGAATATTTTGAAATTAAATGTTTTCTTTTATAATTATATTACATTTTAAATGATTTCAAAATAAAAATAGATATTTCACTAAAAATGATTTTATTTCATCTATGTCAACATATTTTGATGGATTTTAAGCTTATTTTATGTTGATTTATTATGATTCAAATGTTCCATATTTTATTGAAGTTTTTGTGATATTTTTTATTGTGGATGTGTTATTTTTACACCATTCATGGTTTATAGATAAAGTATTGACATTTCATATGCTATTTTTAATACTAATGCATATGTTATGTTTAATATTTTTTCATATGTGGAATGCATTGGACATAGTAATTGATGGGTGGATCCTATTATAGCTCATCGATGCATCAGTATGTCTCATGATACAAACTAGTGTCTCAGAACAAGGCCTTTAGAAAAATTATTTTTAGTCTTGGAAGAAGGCCTTGACTATGTGGTTATGATGTTTGGCATTATGCATTCCATCATTATGAATGTGGCTATTGATATTGCATGTGATTATTCTACTATTAGAATATCCATGTGAAAAAGTAAATGACGTTATTTTGTTTTATCATTTCCATATTATGATAAATTTTAACATTAAAAAGATTTTTTTAGTCATATCCATTTCCTTAAATGTTCATTCTTATTTATGAAAGCTTCCACTAAATTGTTATCCTTGTTGTGTATCTATTCTCACCCTTATCTATGTTTTATTTATCCCTAGATGTGACGAAGTATTTTATAGATAACCTGTAGGGATATGATAAGGATTTATTTTGTTCAAAATGGGAGAAAATGTAGTTTATGTGTTTATTTCATGATGTAATGTAAAAGAAATGAAAGTATGTAGTACTTCCCAAGCTACTAAATTGATCGTTCTTTCGGTATTTGATCCCTTTTGATCATGAAAATGTTATGTAATAATTAACTGACTCTAGGTCACTGGGTTTGTTGTGTTATAGATTGTCATGAGCCATCCATGGGGCCAGTGCCGTGACTACCCCAAGCCCGCCTTCCATAGGCAGAGGACGACGACTAACACCGAAGGTTTAATCCCAATAAACAGGGAAGGCATTGCCTTTAAACCTATAGCACACATAGTCTGAACACATGCTGTTGAGAAAACAAGTACTACTATAGAAAAGAAAAGTGAGCTAAAAGTATGTGGTACCGTATACAAACCCTACTGAACAACAAGTACAATAAAAATGGAAAACATCTCTTGGATCGTCCACCGAGAAATCCTATCTGAAGGGTAGGTAAATAACTTGAACAACTTGTCCCTGTGGTATGTCCCATCTAGTCCAGCTCTGAGAAGCCTCTCGTTCTCCACCCTCATCCTTGATCACTACTGATCGTCGTCTGCACAGAACACAACGAGGTGCGGGCATAGCCCGTGCAGGGGTGAGTATAACAATACTCAGTATTGGACCTTGAGACCCCCTTAGGTCGACAAGAATCCACAAAGGATAAACCACACTAGAAAGATACAATCACGAAGTATCAACCAACCCTACTTAGGTATTTTCCCATACATATACCTAAGTTATCAATCACAGTCTGGATCCAACTCTCGAGCCCAAGAACAACCCATTCCACAAAGGAAGTATTTTTAATCACCTCGATGATAATGGTTTAGAGACATGACTCAGCTCACACAAGTATAGATCATTCGTAGAGTGATATAGATGATCAGATGTAGTCACTGATTCATCTAAGATGTCAAAACCTAACAGGATACTGGACCAGCTAAGCTGTTGGACCCACACAGGATACAGGACCAACTATTCTGTCATACCCACATAGGATACCCGAATATAAGTAAGATCTGTCAAACCCACAGAGGATATCAGTACAGTAGTCATCATTGTCGATCCCACGAAAGATTCTGGTAAATTAGTCATCTTTGTCGAACCCACAGAGGATCCTGGTATAGTATCGTCGTTGTCAAACCCATGGAGGATCTGGTCATCTTAGTCCTAGCCTGCCCTAGGTTTCCCACACTCAACATGCTCGATTCCGATAGGGTCCACTCCTCAAGCCATGTGTCGATAAATAAACTATCACGAATTCCTGAGTTGATGTATCCCGTAGTTATGTCTCATCATAAGAAACCCAACGCGACGGACGACGTGTCAATCAGACGCCCTATCTGAGAGTTATTAGAATTTTTGTTGCAGGGGCCCGGATGGAATTATGCTCAATCCAAACCCGACCATCTTCCAAATTTTCCAAAACTCACTTAGTGTATACCAAAAGGACCGGCTCGTCACAAGGGTACTGGTGCCACAGAAGGAATGTCAATCAGACGCACGGTCACGGAGTTATTCGCATTTAAGTGAATATGGGCCCGACCCTTCACGCCCAGTGGGTTGGCGGGTCGGCCTGACCCTGCTCGGCGGGTCCGACCCAGCTGGGAGTTGGCCCAGCATAGTGGTGTGCGACCCACCCATGGACCCATCCCGTGCTGCGTTTAGGTTCGGTTTGCCCGGCGGTGTCGCGCGATGCCGCCTCCTCCTCTGCCCTAGCTGGCCGTAGCCAGCCGGTTCGGCCCATCGCACGCGGCCCGCACTGTAGGCCATGGTTATCCTCCATGCGGTGCCTGCAAGAGCTGTAGTTCTCCACCTCGGCCGGCATGCGGCCGATCGGTTGACCCAGCCAAGCGGCCCGCGGACACGGGCCACGTCCGCCTCCACGCGGCGGCCTCCCCCACCTTCGGTCGCCGGCACCGGCGCCGCCATCCAGCGACCCACCATCTTCGGACCACTGGGTTTTCTCAAGTGGTCAGAAATTGTATCCGTCTATGCTGGGGGGGTCCTCCCGGGATGCCGCCCTCAGTGCTGGACCCTCCGGATTCTGACGTTTCCACTTTGGATCATCGCCCCTGAAGAACACAACAAGTCGAAGAACATCACAATATCAGTGGAGGTAATTGGGTCGTGTTCATATTGGCACACACCCTCCATGTTAGATGATCATAACAGGGCTCAATAAAGATCATCAAAAAGACCGATCCATCCCAGAACTAGACCCCGCAAGAAATGTTTCCCTTACCTGCAAGAACGATCGAACTACGGATCAACATGTTCGATGGCTGGTTCACGTTTTTCGTTTTGAAATAAGAACAGAGAATGTCATCTCCATTAATGGTAAATACCCCTACCTCATATTTGACATTTTTACGTTGACGAGTCATGAAATATGGACGTCCTAGAACACAGACGTAATTCCGTCAACGTCGGAGGAGGTAGATCTCGGTAAAGACGAGTCATGACGACACCCTCATTGTACATCGTGGGAGGTGATGCTTCCCTTTCCTAACCCCTATTGAAGAAGGAAGAAGATTATGCTTCATGTTCGTTGGAGATGAGGACCATTCTTCATTGGAAGGAGTCGTTTCTCCAAGAGTTCTCCCAAATCTATTATCTGCCCACCCCAAAATAAAATAATATCATCTCTATTATTTTATTCATGCCATGCATTCCAAATGGAATTCAAAAGAATTAAAATCTCTAAAAATTAGTGAATTAATTCTGGGAGCTCAATAAATTAATTAATGGGTGTTGGCACTTTAATGGGAGAAGGTGGAAGGTTCAAAATTAAATAAGGAGAGGTGGCTTTATTAACTTCAATGAAAGTTTAAAATACATCCCACAATTAAATTAAAGTTACATGGGGGTGAAATGGGGTTCAAAATATAGTGGGACCCACCTAGTTATATCCTCCCAAGGGAGGATAGGGTGTGGTGGTCCCCACCTCTAACCTCTAATAGGTGGTTTTAAAACCCAATCAAATAAAAATATGTACACATATTTTTTTTTTGAATCTCCAAAATTTAACTTTCAACCTCGATAAAACGCAACTACGATAAAGATCTCCTTAAGTGAATACCGGTGCTGCGAGTTCAGCAGTGCCCTCAGATTTCAATTCTGAGCACTGGTTCAAAAGATATAAAATCCTGCACATACGTTTACTTAAGGTATCCAAACAAAAGTTCAGAAATTGATTCTGGGCACACCGGGCCTCGAAATACAGCGCTGTCAGAAACTATGGACTCGAAAAAAATCCCATGTATTAAAAAAATATTCCTAGAATTTATAGGTAGTAAAATTTTCCCCAACTCAGAGAATTACATCCCTATAAGCTACAACTCATTCTAAAGGAACAAATGAGGGTACTGAGCATGCATCGGAGCCTCGCGCTCCCTGTGCTCTCTTGGAGGTTCCTGTACTGCCAGCGAACACACACAAGAGGAATCAACCATCTACGTATGACCCACTCCTGTTGATCATTAATCTACAATGGAACCTTTGTGAATGTCACCCCATCATCAATGTCTATCTCCCCGTGGTCGATGATGTGGGATGGGTCGTGCGCATATCCCCTCAGCTGCGATACGTGGAAGAGGTCGTGCACCTGGTGCAACTGAGATGGAAGATCCAGGTGGTAAGCCACCTCACCTACTCTGTTGAGGACCTGGAACGGTCTGATGAATCACGGAGACAACATCCCGCCTCATCCAAATCTATGTAGTCCTCATCGAGGTGAGACCCTTAGAAAGACGTGGTCGCCATCCCCGAACTCTAGTGGTCTACTTATCCTATCAGCATAGGACTTCTGCCTACTCTGTGTAGTCTTCATCTGCTCCTGGATGATTTGCACCTTCTCTGTCATAACATGTAATATCTCTTTTCCTACAAGAGCTGACTCCCCTGGGTCAGCCCAGCATAAAGCAAATCTTCAAGGTCAATCGTAAAGTCCCTCTTTAGGTGACATCCCGATAGTGGAGTGGTAGTTGTTTTCATATGAAAACTCTACCAAGGGTAAGTAAACCTCCCTCTTATGACCGAAGTCAGGGACACATGCACAGAGCATGTACATGAGAGTATAAATGGTCCTCTCATTATGACCATCTGTTTTATGATGTAAGGTGGTGCTCAAGCGATGCTACGCCCTGAAAGCCTCCTGCAAACCCCTTCCACAACCGGGAATTAAATTGATCATTTCGATCAGAGATGATCATCGATGGCATAATATTAAGTTTTATGATCTTCTGTACATAGAGGGGTCCCAAGATCTCTACTGATCTCGGCTCTCTAGTCGGTAAGAAGTGGGCTGATATGGTGAGTCGGTCGACAATCACCCAGATAGTGTCATGTCATCTGGATGTACGTGGAATCCCTGTCAGAAAATCCAGGGATATCTTGTCCAACTTCCACTATGCGTCCTCTAAGGGATGATCCAAGCCTTCTAGAACCTGGTGATTTGCCTTCACTTTCTGAAAACTGAGGCATCGTGAGAAAAACTATGCTACTTCCTTCTTCAAACCTGACCACCAATTCTGTCGTCGGAGGTCCTGATGATTCTTCTCTACTTCTGGATTTACCACTAAAGGAGATGCGTGGAACTCCCGCAACACATCCTCCTGAAGTGAAACCGGTACCATGGTACGTCCTCTAAAGAGAATGACATGTTCCCCACCTTCGGAAAATACATCACGTGCCTACCCTATGGATATCTGAGCACGTGGTGTCTCACAGTCAACTTCCCCACACTATGCCTCCCTGACTCACTGATGAAGTGGAGGAGTTATTTTGAGAGACTACAGAACAGCTGATCCATATCTATCCACAAAAGATATATGCAATGCGGCCAACTGCTCTGTCACCTCTCCTAGTAGTTGAATGCCTGATCTCCTGCTGAGAGAATCTACTACAACCTTCCCCTTCCTAGGAGTATAGACTATCTCGAAGTCATAGTCCTGGAGGAACTCAAGCCATCGTCGTCATCTCACGTTCAGGTCCTTCTACGAGAAGATGTAGCTAAGACTATGGTCGTTAGAGTGGACTATATAACATTCGCCAATAAGATAGTGTAGCCACATAATCAAGTCGAAGACCACTATTTCCAACTCCCAGTCATGGGTAGCATAGTACTACTCATTCTGTCTCAGCTGAAGATAACCATACGCGATCAGTAGTGGCTCCTGCATCAATACACTCCCATTTATGGTCCCTGATGCGTCGTAGTAAACTACAAACCCAACGCCCTCCTCCGGTAGCCTCAAGAAGGGCGAAATTTTCAACCTCTGCCTTAGCTCCTAAAAGTTCTTCTGGAATCTCTTTGACCACACGAAGGGTTTCCCCTTCTTCGTCAATGCTGAAAGTAGTGTTGTAACTCTGGAGAATACTGGCACAAATCCTTGATAATACACAGCCAGTCCCAGAAAACTCTATACCACCGTCTCACTCTTGGGTGGCTCCCAAGCTTGTATTACCTTGATCCTCACTGGATCCACTGCAACTCTATCCTATGAGATGACATGTCCCAAGAAGTGAACCTCTAGAATCCAGAACTAGAACTTCGAGAGCATACCATAAAGGTGGTTCTCTTGGAGTGTGTCTAGTACTACCTTCAAAGGGTAGGCATGCTCCTCCTCAGTAGTCGAGTAGATTAGTAAGTAGTTGATGAAGACTACAACAAAGAAATCGAGGTATGGCTAGAAGATCATGTTCATGAGAATCATGAACACTACTGGAGAAATGGTTATGCCAAAAGGCAGATACAAGTACTCGTATTGGCCATACCGACACCTAAAGGGCGTCTTCTTTACATCCTTGTCTCGAACACTGACCTGGTGATAGCCTGACCTTAGGTGTATCTTCGAGGACCATCGTGTGCCCTTGATCTGATAAAAGAGGTCGTCAATCCTCGGGAGTGGGTACTTGTTCTTCATGGGCACCTGATTCAGGCGACGGTAGTCAACACATAGTCCCAAGCTCCCATCTGCCTTCGTGGCAATCAAAATTGGAGATGCCTAGGGTGAAACATTGGGTCGGATAAATCCCTTCCCCTACAAGTCCTCCAACTTTACCCGTAGCTCATGAAGTTATGAGGGGGACATCCGATATGCTGGAAAAGATATCGGTGCCACCCCGGAGTTCATTCAATGTAGAAGTCTACCTATCTGCGAGGAGGTAGTCCTGTAACAACATCACGGATAACATCCATGTACTGATCCACCACTACAGGAAAATTTGGACTCCGCACATCAACCACTCCGAGGATGAGACTTTCCAACTGATGTGTGATCGGCTTCCCCTGCCTCTGTGTAAGTCCATCATGCGCTACAAAGGCTCCCTTCTCGCCGAAGAAGGTGCAACTGGTCCCATCCATGAAGATACACCACACCTTGTGCCTAATACAGTCAATATGAGCATGAACTATTGATAACCAGTCCATACCCAAGATGACGTCGTAAGGCCTTGACGCCGCAATGAACAGATCCTAGCCGAAGCCCTTGCCTCCTAGAGTAATCTCACACTGCCGGTACCAGTGTGTAATCGTCGAGTCTGCTCCTGCAGGAGTCTGTAGTCGTAAGGATCGAGCCAATGGGTCCATCAGAATCACCGAACTCCGAACGAGGAAAGTAAAAATAAAATAATGACTCACACATGTGTCTATAAGTACTCCAACAAGGGTGGAGTAGACACAAATAGTACCTCGAATAATCTCAGGTGCACTCATTTTGTAGACCACAACTTTTTGGAGCTGAGCCCGCCTTTGTCTACCATCTCCCTGTAGTTGGGGTGGACCTCATGGTGGTGATGGTGGTAGAGGCTCGATATGTCATCCACCACCTGCTACTGTGACAACTCCTCTCCCATGTCCTCCTACCCCTGACAGACCACCACTTTCAAACCTCTACCTCTGCCTGAGAGGTCTATCTACTGTCTTCTGCTGATCTGTATGGCGGTTCGGGAGTCACGAGCCATGTGGCCCTGCCCGCCGCATACATAGCACTGTCTGATTCTCGTATAGATGGCTCTGTTTTGTGTTCTTGGAAAACCTATCCTATATCATGGGGTTGACCACCTGATTGCATGGTCTGCATGATCTTCTACGACATATGTCTACTGACGGTTGTAGAAGACTCTGCTATGTGTCGCCCTATGGTGGGTCTCACTTGTGGTGAGTACTCAGCGAGAAAAATTTTCACTAGAAGGGATCGCTCCAGCACCCACTCCTATATCGGGATATTGAGGGGAATAATCGAAGCCCTGATCCCATTCCTAAGTCCCTGCTCGAAGGTATGGGCCCTAAAAAATGGGTCATCTACCATATTTGTGGAGTTTCGTGAGAGGTCGGTCAACCTCACTGAGTACTAAGCTACTGTCATATTGCCCTGCTACATATGAAGTAACTCTTGAATCTGCATTGCATGAAGGGTGGATGGAACAAACTATGAGCGAATGTGACTCTCGAAGTCTATCTAGAGTAATGACGCCTCATCATGCACCTAGAGAATCAGGAACCACCATCTGTCAGCTGCTGCATGTAGGAGACTCGTGGGAAGGGTCACCATGAGGTCAGCTGGTGTTTCTACCAATATGAAAACTCTAATGACAGCCTCCAGCCAATCCTCTGTTTCCTGTGGGTCCATCTCTCCCTAGAAACTAGGAGGCCTCTAGTGCAAGAACTCATGCAATACACTCCGGTGGCGTGCACTCTCTACTGCTGGAGCTGGTGGTATCGGTGCACATCGGGTAGTGGTACCACCTCTACCTTTGCTGTGATGGGCCCCTGACTCTGAGGCCTTGTCGCTCGGTGGGATACTATCTCGTATGTAACTCGGCTTCCTACCTGGCTGCCTTCATGGGTCCATATTGAAAAGAAAGAGTTGCTCCATGGTTAAAATAGTATACAAGGTGAGCTGACACAAAGTAATCCCGAAGATAACATCTTCAAAGGAAACATAGACACAATCATTGTTATCGTGAACTGAGTCAGAAATCAGAAGTCAGATTCCTAGTATATGGATACGTCGGTCGTCACACCAACACTAGTTTCCCTAAACTGATAACCACACCCAAAACACTTAATTCTATTGCCGTTAAAATAATCAGAGTCCAAGTATTGTGATAGAACCGACTCCTATGATACCAATTTTTCACAGCCCATCCTTCGGGTCATGCTGTGACTACTCCATGCCCGCCTTCCATAGGCTAGGGGCTGGTGACTAGCACCAAAGGCATAATACCGATAAAAAGGGAAGGCATTTCCTTTAAAACTATAGAACACAAAGTCTGAACACAAGATGTAGAAGAAAAAAATTACCAATATAATAATGAAAAGCATGATGAAAGTATGTGGGCAAGTATACAAAGCCAACTAAACAACAAGTACAAGAAAAACGGAAAATAGCTCCTTGATCATCCACCGGGAAATCATACATGAAGGGTAGGTATAGAACACGAACAACTCGTCCCTACAGTTTGTCCCATCTAGTCCACCTCTGAGCAGCCTCCCGTCAATCACCCTCAGCCTCGATCTTTCCTAACTGTCGTCTGAACAGAACACAACATGGTGCAGGTGAAGCTCTTGCATGGGTGAGTATAACAAAACTCAGTAGGGGACCTCAAGACCCCTTTAGGTCTCCCGGAATCCAAAAAGGATAAACCACATTAGAAAGATACAATCGCGATGTATCATCCTACCATACATAGGTATATTCCCAAACATATACCTAAGTTATCAATCATAGTCCGACTCCAACTCTCGATCCCAAGCAAAACCCAGTCCATAATGGATGTAAAGTCAATATCCTCGATGATAATGGTTGAAATAAAGGACTCAGATAAGAAATGTATATATCTTTCATAGAGTGATAGAGATGATCAGATGTAGTCACTAATTAATCTAAGCTGTCGGACCCACAGAGGATACAGGACAAGGTAAGCTGTCAGACGCACACAGGATACATGACCAGCTATTCTGTTAGACCCACATAGGATAATGGAACAGAATTCAGAATTGTCAAACCAATAGAGGATCCTGGTACCGTAGACATAGATTTCAAACCCATAGAGGAAACCGGTATAGTAGTCATCACTGTCGAACCAACTAAGGATCCTGGTACACTATCGTCACTGTTGAACACACGGAGGATCATGTCATCTCAGTCGTAGCCAGCCCTAGGGTTCCCGCACATAGCAAGCTCGATTCCGGGAGGGTCAATTCCTCAATCCAAGATTTTATTCATCAACTATAATACTGTCAAGATTTGATGTATCCCGTAGTTCTGTCTCATCCTATGAAACCCAATGCGAGAGACGGTGCGTCAATCAGATGCACGATCTAAGAGTTATTGGCATTTCTGTTCCAAGGGCCCGGTTGGTTTAACACTCGATCCAAACCTGGCCACTTTCCAAATTCTTCATAACTAACATAGATTATCCCAAAAGGACCGCCTCATCTTGAGATTCACACTACCGCAGATGGTGCATCAATAGAACACGCGGTCTAGGAGTTATTCACATTTAAGCGAAGATGGGCACGACCAGTCAAGCACAGTGGGCTGGCGGGTCAGCCCGACCCGGCTCGGAGGGTCCGACACGGCTGAGCGTCGGTCCGTCCTGGTGGGGCACGACCCACCCGAGAACCGGGGACACCCTACAGGACGGTCCGATTCTCCTAGAGGCGCCACGCGACGCCCCTTCATCCTCCGCCCCGGCCGGTTGTAGCCGTCCGGTTCGGCCCAGCGCTCCCGGCCCGTGCTGGGGGCTGCGGTTCTCCTCCACATGGTGCCTGCGGGTGCCCCAGTTCTCCATCCCTACCGACATGCGGCCGTCCGATTCAACCAGCCAAGCAGCCCCGCGGACGTGGGTCGCGTCCTCCTCCACTTGGTCAGCGTGCGGCCGCCACCCGGTGACCCAGCTTCTCCAGACCACCGAGTTCGCTCCTATGGTCGGAATTTGGATATGTCTACACCGGGGGTCCTCTGATGATGCTTTCCTCAGCGCTGGACCCTCTGGATTTCATCACATCCACTTTTTTCCATCGCCCACGAAGAATGCAACAATCCAATGAACATCACAAGATCTGCGGAGGGAATTGGGATGTGATCAGTTTTTCCCGTACCCTCCACGTTAGCAGATCATAACAGTGTTCAATAGAACCATGGATCAACCTGTTTATTTGCTGTTCCGAGTTCATCGTTTATAAATAAGAACATAGAATGTCAATCCCAAGAAAGGTAAATCCACCTACCTCTTATTTGTCGTTGTACATTGAAGAGTAATAGTAAATGGACGTCATAGAAGACTGATGTCATTTTTTCAACATCGTAGGAGGTTGATCTTGGTGAAGGTGAGTCAAGACGACACCCTCGGTGTACTTCGTGGGCAGCGGTGCTTCCCTTCCAGGCCTTCGTTGAATAAGGAAGAAGATGACGCTTCACATTCTTCGGAGACGAGGAGCGTTCTTCATTGGAAGAAGTTGTTACTCCATGAGTTCTCCCAATGCTATTATGTGTCCACCCCAAAATAAAATAATAGCCAATCTATTTTTTTATTCATTCCATTCATTCCAAATGAAATTCAAAAGAAATAAAATCTCTACAAATTAATGAATTAATTGTGGGAGCTCAATTAATTAATTAATGGGTGTTAGAACATTAATGAGAGAAGTTGGAAGGTTCAAAATTAAATGAAGAGTGGTGGATTTATTAATTTCAAGGGATGTTTAGTAAACATCCCCAAATTAAATGAAAGTTAAATGGGGGTTGAAGGGGTTTCAAACTAGAGTGGGCCCCACCTAGTTATATCCTTTCAAGGGAGGTTAGGGTGTGGTGGGACCCACATATAACCTTCACCTGGCGTTTTTAACCACCAATCAAATAAAAATAGGTACACATATTATTATTTTATTATATTTAGAATTCCCAAAAATAAACATCCAACCTTGACAAAATGAAACTGTGGTAAAGGTCTTCTTAAGAGGATATCGGTGCTGCGAGTTCAGTGGTGCCCTCAGATTTCAATTCCGAGAACCGGTTCAAAATATATAAAATCCCACATGTATGATTACTGAACGTACCTGAGAAAAATTTCAGAAATTGATTCCGGACACACCGGGCCTCGGAATCAAGCGCCGTCAGAAACTATGGACTCGAAAAAAATCCCATGTATAAAAAAAAATTACACCGAATTTTGCGGTCTTTACACAGTTGGTATTAGAGAAATTTTAGTACAATCCTTGGAAGCAAGATTTAACGAATATATGATTAGGGAAAATTTCAATATGTTATACTTTGAGGACTAGTATATAAGAAATTCCTAGAATTTTGGTACTCTAGATATTTTGTGATTTTTTTGAGAAATATATCCATGTCTAGATGCGTGTAGGTAGAGACGACTCTGGAACAGATGTACCTACAGGTAAAACTAGACAACACCACTTTTAGCTCGACTCGAATGGGAACTGGTGCATGACAATTAGTCTTGTGGCACTCCTGGTTATGACACCTCCAGGTGATAAGCTTAGGATAATTCTCATTTTCTTTACAAACCATTATTAAGGGTTTATGACTTTATACTTTGTGAAAGAAATAATTTTTATGATTAAGGATTATATCCATAAACTGGTAAATTTATGTTGACTATTTTACAAGTTTGGGATTATGTATTGTGATCCTTAAACTAATCTAGTGTATGCCATTTTTTTATAAATGGAACCTAGTAGAAGGAATGGAAACTGTATCACTACAGGTAATCCATGTATGGAATTCCGTCCTAGTCAAGATAATTATAGTGGTTTTGGTGAAGCAACTGGTTTGAATCATCTTATCACCATTATGCGAAAACTCAGTCAGTTTATGAATAATAACCTTACTCATATGGAGAACCATGATCCACAGTGCAGAGGATCAATGTTAGATGGATTCATGAGGCAAAAACCACCAACAATCAATGGGATTACTAATCCATTAGTAGATGAGCATCAGATAAATTCATTAGGGAAAATATTTCATGCTTTGGGAGCAGCGAAAGGGAAAAAGTTGTCATGGTAGTTTATCGCCTCATGGGGGAAGCAGATCAATGGGGTTCATTGATTCAATACACAAAAGAAGACGGTGAAGTATCAAATATTTAATGGAGGGAGTTTAAAGTGATTTTATTATAAAAATACATTCCTTGTGACCATTTAGTGGATATAGAAAGACAATTACTGAGTCTAAGACAAAAGGAGGATGAGAATGTCGCAATGTATGAGCCTATCATTACATGGTCAGCAAGGCATGTTGTAGATTATATACGTAACCCATGAAGTAATATTGATAGTTTCTTTAATGGGATAATACCATTTTTTCATAGAGCATTATTCTCACAATCCTTCTCGTTGTACGAAGATATTGTCTCATGTTCTATCAAGACCAAAAAACAGTTCACTAAGTATTAAAACTTTAAAGAAAAGAATGAGAATAAGAGATCTATTGAACACTATAGAAATGGAAATAAGTGGAAGAAGAGAAAAGTTGAATATCCATCGTGCAATAAATGTTGGATGAAACACCCTGGTACTTGCCTAAAGCGAATGGGAGTCTATTACATTTTTGGTGAAAAAGGCCACCAAGCTCGTGATTGCAAGGGGAAGAAAGAGGCTATCAATGATGAATGCTACAATTGTAGAGAAAGGGGGAATTATGAAAATTAATATCCTAATCGCCAAGGAAACATACCTCAAAAAATGATAAGATATCAAGGCCATGATTATGTTATCACTAATGCAATGGTTGAAGCTCCAAAATACATTGTGGTAGGTAATTTAATGGTTTCCTCACGTTTAGCAAATGCTTAATTTGATTCAATATCAATTCATTGTTTTATATCTTCCCAGATTGTTATGAAAATCAGTTTTTTTCAATTTGATTTAACAAGGGAATTTTTAGTCAAAACGCTTATGGGATGTATCATTGCAACAACGTTTTTTGAATCAGTTACCATGAAGGTATATACTCTTTATTTATATGTGGATCTCATCATCATACCCATGATTTAATTTGATATAATCCTTCGTATGAATTGGCTTTTGGACCATGATGTGAAAATTTATTATATGAAGAAGGAGGTTAGAATTTTTGATGATGATAAAGAGTACCTTATCATTAGAGAAGAAATGTCACCATCTGATTATTATCTAGATCCACCCTCAATAGATCAACTAAATTCAATTATTGGGGTGGAAGATAATTTAGTAACTAAGGGAGAGGAATGGAATGTTAAAATAAAGGATGTACTTATTGTTCATGAATATGTTGATGTGTTTCGAGAAGATTTACCTAGACATACTCTAGAATGAGAAATTGAGTTTTCCATTGATTTAATTCCTAGTTCAAGGCCCATATCTAAGACTCCCTATTTAATGGACACTATGAAATAAGTGTAACTAAAGAAACAACTAGAGTAATTGAGTAACAAGGGACATATTAGACCTATTGTTTCTCTATGGAGAGCCCTTATCCTTTAAAAAAATATGGATCTATGAGGTTGTGCATCGACTACAGAGAGATTAATGATATAACAATATAGAACATGTATCCCCTACCTCACATTGATGATTTATTTGATCCACTTCATAGAGCTCAATATTTTTCAATGAATGAACTAAGATCTAGATATCATCAATTTTGTGTGAAAAAGGAAGACATTTTGAAAACATCATTTCGAACCAGGTATAGGCATTACGAGTTTATAGTAATGCCTTTTGGATTGACTAATGAACCCTCTGTTTTCATGGATCTAAAGAACATATTTTCAAGGAATATCTTGATGACTTTGTAGTGGTATTTATTGATGATATCCTCGTATACTATAAAATCTATGAAGATCATGAAAATCACTCGCACACCATTTTGAAAACCCTCTATAGAAATGAATTATACAGGATGCTAATAAAATATGAATTCTGGCTTGAGGAGATTTATTTGCATGGCCACATTTTTTCTATGGATAGAATCTATGTGGGTCCATCTAAGACAAGAGAATTCCTTGAATGGCCAGCACCGACAAGTTTAATGGAGGTAAACCATTTTTTTGGTTTAGCGGGTTATTAATGGCATTTCTTTGAAATTTTCCCTGATTGGCTAACCCATTAACACAGATCACACGTAAAGGGGTCAAATTTGTTTGGACAAAAGAGTGTGAAAATTGTTTCAGAGAACTGGAGGGAATATTAGTTAATGCTTCTATCTTGACTCTCCAATCAGAGAACGATTGGTTTTTTTTATAGTGATTCTTCAATGAAAGGTCATGGTTGTGTCCTTATAAATAATGATATAGTTATTTCTTATGAATCACGACAGCTAAAAATTCATTAGAAAAACTATCCAAATTATGATCTTGAGTTAGAAGCTGTAATAATTTTTTTGAAGATATATAGACACTATCATTATGGTCAAAATGTACGATTTATAGTGATCACAAGGGTTTGTAGTATGTATTTCATCAAAAACAAAACTCAACATGAGACAAAAGAGATGGGTTGAACAACTCATGGATTATGATTTCACAATACACTACCACACTGGGAAAGAAAATAAGGTGGCAGATGCTTTGAGAAGAAAGGATCATGGAGTTTTGACCATGATGAGAGTTAAAAAGGATCCTATTTTCATGGATCTATTAAGGATGGATATGGTAAAAACCACGTATGGTGAAACATCAATTATTTTTCAAATGGTTTCCAAACCATCTTTACTAGAAAGGATAAAAAGTTATCAGACTGATGATGAAGAGTTTCCAAAGAAGATGAAATCTTTGAATGATGGGAGATTGAGTGACATCGTATAAGAAGATGGGATTTTATGATTTTGGAAGAGACTTTTGGTTCCCAATATACCTGATCTAAAAAAGGGAATTGTTTGATGATGATCATTGCTCCAATTTCTCTATACACCCGGGTAACACCATGATGTATAGTGATTTGATGTAACATTTTCAGTGGAAAAACATGTAAAGGGAGATTGCTAATTTTTTGTCAAGATGTTTGGTTTTTCAACAAGTGAAAAATGGAAGTAAAGAACTTGGATAATTCATGAATACTCTTCTTATACCTGACTGTAAATAAGATAATATTATGATGGACTTTTTCATGAGGCTACCAACTAATCATAGAAGGAATGATGCAATATGGGTCATTTTTTATCTTCATACCAAGTCAGAAAATTTTCTTGATATAATATAAGATTTACCACTTGAACGTCTTGAAGGGATATATATTAATGAAGTTGTAAGACTTCAAGAAGTACCCCTATCGATAGTTTCTGATTGTGATCCCCATTTTACATCAATATTTTGCAAAATTCTTATGAAATTCCTAGATACTGAGCTTTGTTTGAGCACTCCCTACAACCCTAAAACTAATGGACATTAAGAACGGACTATTAAAACATTATAAGACATGTTGAGATCTTGCACACTTGACATTAATGTTAATTGGGATCAATAATTACCTCTGGTAGAGTTTTCCTATAATAAAAGCTTCCATTAATGTATTTAGATGGCACCATATTAAATGTTATATGGATAGAGATTTCCCCCACCAACTTTTTGGGATGATGTTGGAGAATGAAAAATCATAGGCCGGAATATGTTAAGGAAACAATGAAAAAGGTGAAGATTATCCAAACCCACATCAAAGCAACCCAAAGTAGGAAAAAGAGATATGTAGATTACCGAATGAACGATTTAGAATTTCAACTAGGAGACCATGTTTTCATGTTGGTATCTCCATGGACGAGTGTTATATGTTTCGGTAAGAAGGGTAAATTGTGACCCACATACATCAAACCTTTAAAAATTATAGAACGAAATGGAGTGGTAGCTTATCGTTTGGAAATGCCTCCTAGTCTCTCCAAATATCATGATGTGTTCCACATATAACTATTGAGAAAATACATGCTTGACCCAACGCGTGTACTCATCTATGAAGAATTATAACTGGAACATGATATATCTTATTGTGAAGATCCAATCAGAATTCTTGATACAAGAGAACATGGGCTGAGAAACTGGACAACCCGTACGGTAAAAGTTCTATGGTGAAATCCTACGATGGAAGAGGCAACTTTGAAACCCGAGGAACTTATGAGGAATTACCACCTTAATATTTTTATATAGTAATATACGAGAACTTTGGAAAAAAAATTAATTTATGGACTGGAGAATGTAACACCCCAAGCTTCCATGGTACGTTTTACTTTGAATAATACTATGGTGTGTGTTGTATGAATCTCCGAGTTCAAACACACCACAATAAATAAAATGAGCCATCATGAATAGTAAGACCCACTTATTGAAATTTAATAAATATTACCTTTCAATATAGACTTCATTTTTGGATTCAGAATATTGAAATTAGCTTAGTGAGAATTTTTGGTATTTTTATGAAAACGTTCAATTATTGATGAATAGTGAAAACCACTGCGTTATTGGTTAAAACCAAATTTTTTATTTAAATAATTATTTATATTATTTAAATATATTTTAGGTCAAAATCGATACATAATACATAAATATGTTCAATGTAATTCATTGCAGTCATTATATAATATGTGTAGATATATAAAAATTTTATTGAACCTTTTACCATCTTTTACCCGCCTCTTTGGAGCATTTGAAAATTTGCATAAACCCTAATTTTACCATTTATGAGAGTTGAATTATAAAAATTCAAGAGACGCGGTTAATATAAGTATTTATAATGGGGTACAATAATACAATTTTTTTGAATAGTAACTTTTGAATGTTATTTAACACGGTTAAAAGTAAATAGGGTAATTAAGTGTAAAAATGAAAACATAATTACCCTAAAACATTTTCTAATTCTACTGGATAAGTGTAATTTGACCAATAAAACACTTATGAATAAAATATGATCCCTTTTTATCCACATGGAATATATTAGGACATTTATTATTATTTTACTTAAAGAAGATTTAAAAGAGTTAAAATGAAACAGTATTAACTAAACAAATTTTAATATAAGGTTATACATAAGATAAATTCAAATATAAAAATTTATTAGAAATATAAATATATTTCCTACATTATGGTATTTTATTTATAATTTTTAAACATTATATAATTAAATTTATTTATGAAACAATGATGATGCATTAACTACCTAATTAATGAATGATTACAATAATTGATATTATAGATATACATATAAATATAATATGAGACTTTTAATGAATTCCACTAATTTTATATGTTAATATGAAATATTAAGGTTGATTAAATGAATTTTATTAAAATTAATAATTCTTTTATGAATTTGGAAAAAAAATACAAAATAGTGTAAAAATTGACATAAAAGAGTTTTTAAACCAAATATTATATTATTAATTGTTTTTCTATTCCTCAAAATATAAGGATTGGAAAAATGGCTTAAATAATATTATATATGTCATTAATGAATCACTGTAGACTCTCTCGGAATTTTATTGTATGTTTAGTAACCATATAATACAAAAATACAAAGACACATGTTAAATGTCAAACTATTTAACTAAAAGTAAAATATAAAAGATAAGGTTAATATGATTACCTAAACTGGTCTAAAACTTATTGGTTGAGAGGATTTCGACCCATCCCCACATTAGCCTTTAAATAATAAATTTTCTTGCCATTATAAAATGATATTTATTTTATTATAAAATAATATTTTAAGCTTTTCTAAAAGTGACCCTCACCTATCTTATAAAGGGAACTCTCCCTTCTCACAAATTCACACCATCAAAGCCATTTGGATCAGCAAACCCCTTAAAATATCCCCTATAAACTATTCTACCATCATCCTAGAGGACTTACTTTAGTTATAAATCCATCCTATGGAACAGTTTTAACCAAATCAAAATGAAGAACCCCAAGAAGGGGTAAATATTTAATCACCACTTCCAAGTTATTTTCTTCTTCAACATCCTATTTCTCTATTGTTTACATTATAAAATAATAACTCCAGTATCATCTATAAACTGTGATGTTATTAAAAAGAAATTTACAACCATATTCATTATTCTAGCCATTCTATAAATGACGAAGTCACCATACGTGCATACGTAAGGATTACTGTTTCCACGTTGTGGTTTAGCTGGTTATTCAAAAACATCACCATTTAGATTGGTATAATAATGGGTATAAATGTTGTAAATAATAAATATAACTAGACAATGATTATATATATATATGATATACCATCCAATGATATACTATATTAATATCAATAGAATGATATTCTCGCTCGTGCGTTCGTATGGATTACAGTCTCCACGAACGCGATGAGATTCATTCCCCATCGTATCCATTCAAGATTAATTTTCCATTGATGATTAAGAAGTAATGTTTAATGACGTAATATCATTATTAATATAAATAAGATACATTCTATCCATAATAAACATTACTTATGTACCAAATCATATAATGGAAAACGATTCAGTTAACCCCTGAAATGATGATACTACTAAAATATCATTAACAATGCAATATTAGAAGATATTATATGACATAATATTAATGTATATGGTTCTTGTATAATTTATTAACAATTTTTTCACCATTATATAGGATTTTAACCTACCCTTGACCAAGGAAAATTACAAAGTAAGGGTTAATTTCACAATCTCATTATTATCCGAGGTTGGTTTATACGTGACTATCTATGGGGACCCCTTTATCATCCACATCTGTGTTTTCTTAAAAAGATATTTCAAAAAAAAAATTTATTTACTAGAAAATTGGTTAATGTCATGTATAACATTATTTTACCTTATATGTATTGGAAGGTATCTTTTGGTCATTTTCCAAACAAAGTACTTTATGACCTTTACGAAAAAATTAATGTAAGAATGTTTTTTAACTTATACGGTGTGTGAAAATATTTTCCGCTGCTATAAAATCACTGAAGCTTCTCTTATAATCCTACAAGAATATTTTCATGATAATTGTTTTCTTTTATAAATATATTACTTTTATATGATTTTAAAATATAAAGAGATATTTTTTTTAAAAAAGATTTGTTTTCATCTATGCCAACATCCTTTGATGGATTTTAAGCTTATTTAAAATTGATTTATTATGATAAAAACCATCCATATTGTATTGATGGTTTTGTAATATGTTTTTCTATGGATGTGTTGTTTTTACTCCATTAATGGTTTATGGATAATGTATTGACATTTCGTATGCTAGTTTTAATACAAATGTTTATGTTATGTTTAAAACCTTTCATATGAGGAATGCATTGGTCTTAGTAAGTGACGGGTGGATCCCTCTATAGATTCTTCATGAATTGGTATGTATCATGAGACAAAATAGTGTCTTCGCACAAGGCCTATACAAAATTTTATTTTTAGTCTTGGCACAAGGCCTTGACTATGTGGTTATGATGTCTGGTATTATGCATTCCATCATTATGAAAGTGGTTATTGATATTACATGTGATTATTCGACTAATATAATATCCTTGTGAATATGTATATGGAATTATTTGATTTTATATTATCTATATTATTATGAAGTTTATGTTTAATTTTTTTTGTTTTAGTCTTATAAATTTCCTTAAATGTTAATGCTTATTTATGAATGTTTCGACTATATTGTTATCCTTGCTGGGCATCTGACCTCATCCCTTTCTATGAATCATTTTTCCTAGGATGTCAATAAGTATTTTATGGATGAACTACATGGATAGGAAAAAGATATAAGTATGTTAGAAAGGGGACGGAATTTTTTAAATGTTTTTATTTAATGATTTAATCTATCACTTATGAATGTATCTAGTACTTCCAAAGCAACTAAACTGATCGGTCTTTCAGGATTTGATCCCTTGTGATCATGCCAATGTTATGTAATAATGCACCGACTCTGGGTAAATGGGGCCAGGGTGTTACACACATAAACATCCCACTTCTCTTAAGGTTAAGACCCACCAACCATGGAATCATTGTAATGAATATATAAACCATTGGTGGGAGTGGATTTATCCTTACTACTTTTTTAACATCCTACCACAAAAATGCCTCTGATGGCTTAATAATTTGAAATGATAAAAATTCTCGGTAGCCTTTATAAAATTATGTATGGTATGATCATGTATTCCAAAATAACAAAAACAAACCTTTTTTCTTGATGAATCCCATGAAACTATTCCTAACGAAAAAATAACTCCCATGTACTTCCATTTATGGTTATAAGATTCACCCTGGATAACAACAACACAAACTGATTTCCCACCCAATCTATTTTCCTAGATATGTCTACATCAACCAAAGGCACCTTAACGAATACCACTATAAAATTATAATTAGAAATTAGAATTTGAATCAACCAAATAGCATTTCTCAATCGGAAACCAATCCTATGATCTATTTGGTAATCATTGGTGAATAACTCAAGTTCCATATGAACAACCTTAGAAAAATGAGTGGAATACACAAAACTGTTATTATTCCAATACTCTAATGTTAGACACTCTTCTGTATTCTGAACATGTATTGTTTGAGTATAAAATGGATGGTTAATTTGTATTTTCAAAGATTCCCACGTAAGATGTTAATGAATATTTTTAAACACAATAGATTCCCTTCATCTCATATTCTATCCCTTAAGCATATATTTGGAAAAAACCCACCGTAGTGTCCTTTAGGGTCTTCAAAAAGTGGAAGAACCTATCAATATTTTAAAGAAATTTCTAATATTACTATGGTCCAATTTCACAAGAAAATATGGGAGGGTTCTTCTTAGAAAATTTTGAATAATGGGACACCACTAAACTTGAGTTTTCAACACCCACTTCACCCCGAGTCTAATCAATGATGATTATGAATTTTAACAAAGAATGGTTCACTATATAATTATCATGTAAAACCTATCTCATGTATTCTTATATTTTATTTTGAATTGGTGTTCTTATAATATTTGAAAATAAAAAAAATAAAAAAACTAACTCTATTTACTAAAAAACCCATATATCATTAGATGATCATTGGGTTTCAATATCATCACATAAAAATTTAAATAATTTAAAGAGATTTTGTATTTTATGAAAATTATATTTGAATAAAAAAACTAAATATATTAAATTAAATAATTTCCATATCTTATTATTTTAAAAACCCTAACCATAAAGTATCACTGATGGAAAAAACCCAGGATCTTCCATGATAGATTAGATTTAGTTATACAAGTGAAAATGTGCCCATTTCTACATATAAAATACAAATTCCAGTGGATAAAACATCGGTCTACCAATAAAATAAAAAAATCCCAAGTAGTGTCCAAAAATATTTAGTAGGTTAATGGATCTGACAATAATTTCTAATGAACCAACAAGGGTAAGATAAACAAGTCACCAAATATGGTCTACCACATGGTGAAGTAAAAAAAATCGAATAAACATGCCTCATGAGAAACATAAAAAATTAAACAAAATAGGGTACAAGGAGGCTGAAAGAGAACAACTCCATGAGACATAAAAATTAATGAAAAATGAGAAAATGTAATGGTAAAACTATAGAAGTCAATACAAGTCAGTGTGTGACCATCCATCACCACCAAGAAATCCATATCCAAAGATGAAGATAACAAGAGAAGCAAACATGATACACAATTCCATTCCCTTTACATATGTACTGAAAATCTATATCTACAACCTTCCAAAAGAAAAATTATGTTTTTAGATAAAATATTAGTAGTATACCATCAAAAAATATAAACAATTTCTCATTTCTGGAATACATAAGCTCCTGATTTAAAATAAGTCTATTTTTTAAATATTAATTGTAAAGTAAAAACATTCAAAAAAATATTACTTTTGATTTTATATAAGTATATCATATTTAAAAAATAAAATAATATGTAAAGTACCAAATAAAATAGGTAAGAAACCATAAATACTTCATATGATATTAATGTGATCAATTAACCATCAAACATACTATCATGTTATAATCCAATAATAAATGTAATCAAATTTAATTTTTGTTATAAACTATGAAAATACATCCTATACATGAATGAAAAACCCCAATCTGAGCCTAAGGTGTATCCAACCATTAAAACCTCTAGTGGTATTACATAGACTAACATGATGTAAAACCACTTTTGGCAGTACACACACAATGAGTGAAAATTCCATTCCTGATGCTCCTATGGTTACCATATGTGATAGTTTATTAAACATATATATAAAAACAATTTTTAAATTTGATAAAAACTTTTCCCATAAATTTTTTTCCTCTTATGTGTTGAAGACATGTTTCAAAACGAAAGAATCTATTCATATTATTTAACATAACTCTTTGTGTGCGTAAATACTATTTAAAGAAAAAACATTAAAATTGAATCTCAAGAAACAAAACAAATCATATCTAAATTCATGAATTTTCATTATAAAATTTAATTTACAATAATAATATTGCATTTAGGAATTAATCAATTTTGAAGATAAATCTACATTATAAACACAAGAAAATCTTATATCCTTTTATAATTGTGATTGGAAACAAGAAGAACATCATCCAAATGACAATGAAAAATGGAAAACTATAATGAATAGATAGTAAACACATGCAGATCACATGTGATCTAAAACATTGAAAAATTCCATTCCCAAAACCAACATTAATGATTAAGTAGAATGAAGAATTATTTGGGATGTAATACAAAACCACCACATGGATCAAATATAGAACGATGTTATTCATGATGAGTTATATCACCAAAAGATTTCCCAAAATATCCCTAGGGTTTGAGAGGAATGAATTCACATTTAATTTAAAAATATATGAGCATATAGTGTGGTAAAAACAAATAGACTCAAACAATTCACATCTGGAATTATTTCAAAGCATGAATTCCACTCTGCTACATAACTGCAGAAAATGGCATCACATCATATATTAAAATCACCATCTTAACCATTTATCATCATGAAAATGTTTCATTTATTGTAACATATTATTATCTATACTAAAATCTATTCATCTTTCTGGTAATGAATTCACATTAGGTAACTAGTTTGTGAGGTGATTGTTTCCAGCATGTATTCTGCAGTCCTGATTCTTCAGAAAAAACCCAAACCATTTCTAAATCCCTTGAAAACCATTGTAGATGCTCTAAAACCTTTATATAATTTATACCGACACCCTATTAATTCCAAAAACTATAAATGTCAATACATTAGTTCATTTTCCCCACAAAATTCTCTTTTTCCCAAAACTCTTACAACACACCCAAATGAAAATGGAATTAAGGAATGAGTCCAGAATTTCCTCAAAGAATGTAAAAGGAGGTTACATAATCTAATTATGAGATATATATATATATATATATATATTATGGTTATAATTAATGAATATTTAGTGAGAAATGATTAGGAAATTGGGAATCATTATTTAGTCAAGTCATTTTATACTTCAAAAATAATTTTTCCCAAAATTATGTTTTTATGAGTGAATATTATAGTTAATTATTTTAAAAAAAATTAACTTAATTTCATAAAAAGAATATTATTTTTGAAATCAGAATATTAAAATTAAATTAGGATTGTATTTTGATATTTTTAAGGAAAAGTATACTTCTTATTGAATTGGGAAAAAATATTTATTTTAAAGGAAACTATATTTTCCAATAAATTATATAAAATGTACTACTTTTGGATTAAAATAAATGTAAAATTTATTTATTTTTTAATAAACATAATCCAATTAATATCATAGAAATTGATATTATTCTTAATTTTATTTATAAGAACATCGATAGTTAATAATTTATTTTTATAGAGAACTATTTTTAGTCTCCATTTGATATTGTGTTTTAAACCGAATTTTTGAAATATTAATTAATTGAATTTTAAATAATATATTATATATTTTTATTATTTATGTTCAAATTTAAATAAATATGCCCCTTTAATTTTTTTGTCATTTTGAATGTTAAATATGGTAAATAGTTGTCACCTAGGTAAGGGTAAATAATCTAATCATGGTTAAAGATAATGTGATATGACGTTGAAAATAAATTTAACACAAATTTTATTAATTATATTTTGTTTGACCATAATCAACCTATTTCAAAATTTATGGTAACCCAGTGAGATTTTTCTTTTACAATGATCATAATATTATTTTAATTAATGAAAACTTTCAAAATTTCACTCTCTTCCGTTTCATGTTTATTATATGTTCACATATATATAATAAAATTATATTAATTATTATTAATTTTTTTTAATTGTGTTTATGACTCTTAGTTCAGGGTGTGCATTTATCCATTATTTGTAATAGGATGCGCAACTGCTTCCCACATTCCCACTTTCCAATGGCGGGCAGCGTCCTTCGATTATTTAGGGACATTTCCTCCTTGATCAAAATTAGTTGATTGGATGTCGGTTCCTCCTTATATGGATTCCTCCTCAGAAGTAGTCCCCTCATCCTGGTCACCCTTATAGTCTTAAGATGTTATTCGTGAAATTCTTCCCAGTGCCATGCCTTTACGGATTTTGGTTAATTATGCTGCTTTTGACAGGACATTCCAAGGGGTCCAGTCAAGAAATCAACCTTTGGTCAGGGGAGTTGTAACAATAGACATCGTTGGTGTGTCTAGATGCTAGAACACTAATGTGTTTGGGTTTCTTCCCCTTATTATAGGACTTCACGATGGAACGAAATCCTGAGGAATCCCACATCGAATGCTGGGGATTATATTCCATAACAATGACATTGAAGTTTCCCTTATATTCCAATTTTTATTATAGGATATTTCATGAGTTTATCATCCAGTGGAGATGGATTGGACTTATCAGAACACTAACGGGAGTGGATCAGAATGGTGGAACCCCTTGAGGGATTGCTGATGTTGGGGATAACGCATGGCGAGTTACCCAATTCCTGCTAGGAGCAGAAAAAAAGTGGCTGACATGATATCACTGGGATGTTGCTTCCCGTGAAAGAACCATGATAGATATGGATTGTTGGGAATAGGTGGGGGTGAGATGGAGCCAATGTGAGGGAGACGGTGATGTGGGGATTGATCCTTGAAGATACATCCTAAGTATCCCTATGGTAGGGAATCAAAGTCCATGTAGTTCATGATGTGGCATAAAATAGCAGTCTATTCTGAGGACATCGACCCGATGACGTGCTAGGAATTATGCGTGGTTAGAAGCCCAGGGTTGGAATACTGCTCTAGGGGTGGGCCAAAGATGTGGATCCCAACAAAGGGGACTACAATGACATACCATAGATTGCAGACTACAATGGCATACTCTTGGTTGGGTGAAACAGCTTACCAGTGACTGGGGTTCTAACAGCTTACCAGAAAATGGGGTTTTAATAACATACCTCGAGTTGTGAACACAACTATTTACCATCGATAGGGTTAACAACGGGTTACCACTGAATGGTGTTCTGAGGGCTTACCGCATAATAGAGTTCCAATGTATTACAATGGAATGGAGTACAGAATGGGTTACCACTGAATGGGGTTCCAACTACTTTCGATGAATGGGGTTAAAACAGCTTACCACTAGTTAGGTTTCACAATGTATTACCATTGAATGGGGTTGGACCACATGGAATCTTCCTATGTACCCTGCCTATGAGATAGGGATAAAATCCTACATAGTTTGAATGGGTACAGTATAACATCATGCGGGATGAAAAGGGATGTGTGGTTTATTGTCATGTAGGGTGAGGGTGGACCAACATAAAGTGGTTGGGGCCAATGGGTGTTGGACTTGATCCTCAGGGAGGCTTCCTACGTACCTTTCCTTGGAAAGGGTCAAAGTCCATATAGTTCGGGTGAGTTTGGTGAACCGACGTGAAGGGGTCGGGACCATTAGGTGTTGGGAATGAACCTCAGGGAGGATTCCAAAGTACCTTGACTTAGAAAGGATCAAATTCCATGTAGTTTAGGTTCATATAGTTTAACTTCATGTGGGAAAATGTTGAACCGATGTGAAGGAGGTCATAACAACTGTGCGTTGGTCTGGATCCTTAATGGGGCTTCCTACGTACCTTGCCATGGAAATGATCAATGTCTACATAGTTTGGAATTGTTTGGTTAACTGACGTGAATGTGGTGGTACTAGTAGGTGTTGTTCTTGATCCTCAATAAGGCTTCCTATGTTCCATTCCATGGAAAGGATTAAATTCCACTAATTTTGGTATGGTGGATATAGTTTAACATCATATGGGACGATGGTAATCTGATGTGAAGGGGGTTGGAACAATATGGAGTTGTGCCTGAACCATAGAAAGGCTTCCTACTTACCTTGCAATGGAAAGGTTCAAAGTCTATGTAGTTCATGAGTGTTTGGTGAACTAACATGAAAGGGTTGAGACCAGTAGGTCTTTTGATTTATCATCGTGTAGGCTTCCTACGTACCATGCCTTTGAATGGATCAATGTATATGTATTTCAGGTGAGTTTGGTGAACTAACATGAATGTGTCATGACCAGTAGGTATTGCGAATGAACTTCAGGTGGGCTTCCTTTGAACATTTCCTTGGCAAGGATCAATGTCCATGTAGTTCAGTTGAGTATGGCTCTTACACACTAAGGCGACCAAGAGAGGATGTCATGGTAGATGATTAATCTAAGCCCATGTAAGTCATGATCAATATGAGAAACCATAGGCAGAAAAGTCCATATGATCACATAGTGGAAGGTGAATCTGTGATAAGTAGAGTGAGTCTTATACGTGGTCAGAGGCCCAAAGAGGAAATAGTGGATTATGCGTGGTTTGCATCCTATGGAAATTGAGATTGAGACACAGTCAAGGATGGAGGCCCGGTGGAAACAAATCCTAGTGGGAGAGAGATAGAGTACTTATGTTCTCTATTACCATCACTCCTCTGGTATTTATCATGGAAGATGATAGGAGGATCGAAAATGTTACCTCCTACAAGGAATTATAGGGGCTTACACCAACATGGTTTCCCATCCCAAATGTTATTTGCCGCTCCAGCAAAGATGATCTCATTCAATGTGGTAATTATCTCACTCCAATGGAGATGAAAAATCATAGGGAATTTCTATGATGGGGAATCCCGCATATGATTCCTGGGTCGATGGCACAGTTTAACATCATGTTCTAGGGAATAGGGTGCTTGGCATTTTACCGTATTGCTTCTCGGGCGAGGTGGGTTCTCTCTTAACCCCTATGACTTAAAGAACGTATACATTTCCTCCCTTGGGTAAGGGAAGGCATCAAAAATGGCTTGGTGAGGGGGTGTTTTTGAGTGATATGCTGAGGGGGCCACATTAGCATAGCTATAAGAAGAATAAATAGAAGTTAGTGTGCCCATGTGAAGAAGCGCAAGGCTATGAAACACAACGTGAAAACCCAACCAAGGGGCCTTGAAATCACTTCTTATGAACATGGACGACCATAAGAGAAATGGGATTGAGGAGAAAAGGGGATCACATGATGAGGCCTTGTGAAGCTATGGTGCTCCATGTAGTGGAGTGTCATTGCGAAGGGGTGCGATTCATGAAGTGGGGTGTCCTATCATTGGCATAGGGCATAGGTGCACAAGGAGGGTGCTTCACGATGAAAAAAGGCTATCATGTTTTAGATCTTTGTGATGAAAGGGTGCCTAGCGAGAAATACCACTACGAAGTAGTGGACCTCAGGAAGTAGAGTGAACCTGTTTTTCCTATGGTTCACATGTTCATGGAATGTACATATCAATGCATGAGTACTTTGCGTGTACCCAATTCCCCGTAGGGATCTCCATCCCCTACGAAGGCACGTGGTAAATTAGAAGGGCATCCCTACATTAATATGGGTTGTTCTTAAGCTAATGGAAAAGCACTTCATGATTCTAAAGTACCTTAAAGAGATCATTTTTTAAGAGCATAAATTGATTTGTGATATGAGATATGAGAAGGAGAGAGGTTAGAGTATCCATCTTTAAGGGACGAGGAAATCCCAATATTTATAGGCAAGAGGCCCCGTGATGAAGGGAGTATAGGACGCGAAGCCACGCGATTCTTTGTCTTAAATAGTGGAGACACCCGCCTCTTTGCTTCGTGGAGGCATCACAAACGTCTTTCAGATCGTGGAGCCTCTCGCTTCTTCTCTTCGCGATGGAATTGCAAACATCTTTTGGATTATAGAGGCTCTCACCTCATAGCTTCGCGGTGGCTTCACAATCAACTTTTAGATCATGGATCCGACCTCCTCTTCTCTTCATGGTGTCTTCGGAAATGTATTTTACATTGCGGAGCCTCCCACCACTTTGCTTCGTCGAGGATTCAAAAATGTATTTCAAATCATAGATCTTGCCACCTCTTTTCATCATGTCAGCTTCACAAACATCTTTTGTATCATGAATCCTCCTGCCTCTTTTCATCATGGTGGCTTCAATGGATGATGCTTCACGTTGCATGCGGTGGTGCGGGGTTCCACAGATAGGATTCGTGAGGAAATATCAATGGATATGTTGTTCTATTGGTGTTTTATTTTCATATTCATATATTTTGGCACCAACAAATGACCACCCCCCCCCCCCACTCACACATGGAGACAAAGAGAAAATGAGGTTTTAAGTATGAGGGCCACCAAAAAAGCATCTTGGACCTTCCCCAACCAGGTCTATGATGATGGTCCACAATGCAAAGAGGTGACGCATGGGTTGAGAGAACTGAGAAGCTCACTGCATACGGACGTGCCACGAATCACAAGGGGTCGCCAATTATAAATAATGGAGGCTGAACTATCATTTTTCCTTTCACACCTCGGGTTTTTGGAGAAAGTTCAATCAATTTGTGAAGCTCTGCGCTCTCTATGATTTCTCTCCGTGAATCGGGCCTTTCTACTTTGTGGTGCACAACGTGTCCTTCGACTCCATGATAAAAAATTGTGAAAGAGACCAATTTTTACATCTATATAAGTATTCTTCAAAGAATACATAATTTTCATCCATCAATCAGGTTAACTGATGCTTGGGTGCCTCTTATATGAACAATTTTTCAAAATGAATGGGCTGCCTTGGAGAGGATTTATGGAGCTCTAAAAAGTGCCTTTCCTAAGGTAATGATGTTGGTCATGGAAGCCGATGTTCGTACCAACCAAGAAGCAACACTTCAGATCACTTGTGGGACCATTTGGAAGACATAGTCTATGATAATTGAGGTGGTATTTGACAATGATGATCAACCAGACAACATGCATCCTAACATACCCAGTCAGACACTAGATGCAGATCTTACAAATGAGTTCCGGGAGGTGGTCCACACATACGAACATGCCAACCCCACATGTAGAGATGATATAACGACCCATACTTTACATAAATTGTTATTACTTCATAATTGAAGCACAATTATTACAACATATAACAAAACTAGGAAAGGATTGTATAGGTATAGTGTCTTTAGAAACTGGGAAACATAAACAACTGGTTCCTAAAGCGTCTACATTGTCTCCCATTTATTTCATCATATCTATAGTCCCTTTTGACATATCTTACTTAATAACCTTCATCCTGACCTGGGGAATGAAAACATATAAAAGGGTGAGCTCAAATGCTCAGTAAGGTTAAACAAAAGAAATATCAATCACATCATATACATAAGAACATAACTTTTGGAAATCTTATCCTGCAAAAGAAATCATAATTTCATAACATGGGATAAATCATAGTAGTGAAATGTAATCCCAATAATCATAACTTAAAACATGAAACATTGTGGCATACACAATAATCATAGAGAATCATTTCTTAGTAGTCAAGACTCATTGCCAAGACTATCTTAGCGGACAAAGTCCATTTCTGAACCGAGTTCACTCCTCGTTTCAGTCCGGTTTCACTGAACCGGTTTAACCCGCCGTTCCATCCATGTCTATCTCATGAGATATAAAATATTTACCCAATGCATTGGAGTGAGATATAGGTCCCACCCATCACATAATGATACCATTCTTATGTGTGACACAAAATCATAAATCATACATCATTGCATAACCCATGTAATAAAAATGGGATTCTTAAACATTGTGAAATCATAAAACAATTCATATAAGATAAAGGTATTCATATAAATAATTCCATCACAACATAATCAAATCAATGTAATAATAGGGATAAAAACAGAACCTTATATTATCTTAGATGGAAAATAATCTTGATAAAACACTTGAACTCCATCCTGAGGAAAATATCCATTCTACTTAAAAACACTTTTCCTTTCTTAACATGCCATACAATTCTAAAATAAAAGAAGTTGATTAAAAATAAACTTGAAAACTTTTAAAGTAAGCTTCTTGGAAATAATTTTTTAAAAATCCATGCATGCCGTATAAGTTAAAAAAAACATTCTTCTCGTACTTTTTTTCGGAAAAGTCAAAAAGTACCTCTTAAGAAAAACGACAAAAGATTCCTTTCATATATTTTACTAAAAACTCACCGAAGGGTAAAATTGGATTTAAACAATTTTAGGTGGATGGGAATAATATTACATATTGAGGAAACATAGATGTGGATGATAAAATACACCCCAGTAAATACCAACGTATAATCAATCTCGGATAAAAGTGAGATTGTGATATTTTCCCTTACCTTAGGTCCGATTTGCCTCGTAAGTGTCCAAACCTCCTGTATAATGATTTAAATAATGTTATTGACTTATTCCAGAATCATAATTATTGTTATGATATCATATATGGTCATATTCATAGCTTTATAGTAGTAATATGTCATTACTACTTGTTATTCGGGTGTTTATAACTTTTTGTTTTTATGCGTGTTTTGTCGAATAAATTTGTATTCTTCTTTTTCGGTTATAGATACCTCATTTCCAGAATGTTATTAGTGTAATATATATCATATTAATTCATTCAATTCATTTATATAATCATTATGCAATGAAGATCATGTAGAACAACTCACATCACATCGTGGAGACGGTATTCCGTACGTACGCACGAGTGATGATATCATTCCCATGATCATGGAATTGTATTGGAGTGTATGTATACTATTTCAGAATAAATAACACTTTAAAATAATCATATATATCCATTATTTACACCATTATACCCATCCAAGTAATGTGGTGGTGGAAAATAGATTACACCACGGCGTGGAGACGGTATTCCGTACGTATGCACGCGCGGTGATTTCATTTTGCGTAGGATGGATATATGGTGAAATAGGGTTGTTTCATACTTATAATAACATATCATTTGATGAGTGATACTGATGTTATTACTTCATAATGAAACAACTAAATAAGAAGAACTGGAAGAAGAAATAAAGTTGAAAGAATCGGTAACGGACATTACCTCTTCTTTGAAGTGCTTCTTTGGGACCTCCTTTTAGGGCACTAAAATTGGTCTTTGAAGAAGACCAGGATATCTAGGATGTCTCTAGGGAAGTGGAGAGGAGAAAGTGGCAGGGTTTGGCCGAGATTGAAGGCTCAACGTGGTGTGTGGAACAGGGGGGAGGAGGTGCCCTTTTATAAGGGAGGAGAGGGGCTCCTTTGGAAAAATTAAAAATATTATTTTATTATAAAGTCAAGTTCGGTTTTAAATCGCTCCAAATTGATTTATTTTAAAGATAAGGTGGGGATGGGTCGAAATCATCTCCTCAAATAGAATTTAGACAATTTTAGGTTCCTATTTTAACCTTATCATTTAGATTTAACATTATGTTAAATAATTTTACTTTTACCGTGTCTTCTTGTGTTCTTACACTACAAGGTTAATAAACATACTATAACAAGCCAAACTAACCCCATGTTTTTTATTATTAATATATATAACCTTATCTAAGTCATTTTTCCGAACCTTAGATTTTTTGGAATAAAATAACAATTAATAATATAATATTTAAAAAAAACTATTTTATGTCAATTTTGACACTATTTAGTAATTGATTTTTGTTAAAATTATAACAGAATGATTAGTTAAAAATTTAATTAAATCTATACTAACATGTAATATTAACCTAGAAAATTAGTGGAATTCATAAATAGTCTCACATTACATTTATTTGGGTATTTATAACATCAATTATATCAATATTTCATTAATAAGATAATTACTGCATCATCGTTGTTTCATTAATAAATTAAATTATTTAATGTCTAAAAATTATAAATAAAATACCATTATGTTGGAAATATTTTTATCATTCTAATGAATACTTATAGTCTAATTTATCTTTTGTATAACCTTATATTAAAAATTATTTACTTATTAAACATTGATTTTAACTATATTAACCCTTCTTTAAATAAATTAATAATAAATGTCCTAATCTAATCCAGGTGGGCCTAAATTGCAATATTTTATTCCTAAGGTTGTTTTTGGTCGAATTAAACTTATCCAATAGAATTAGGACATGTGTTAGGGTAATAATAATATCATTTTTAACATTAATGACCCTATTTACTTTTAAACGTGGTAAATAAAAGTAACAAAGTTACTATTCACCAAAAATTATTTTCATCTCATTGAACCACATTTTACTTACTGACATCAACCGTGTCTCTCGGATTTTTGAAATTCCACTCACAGAAGTGGTAAAATTATGTTTTATGAAAAATTCAGTTTTTTTAACTACCACTTAGTGGTTTCACTATTCATAAAAAATTGAATGTTTTCAGAAAAATACCAAAATTTTACCCTAGGATAATTTCGATATTCAGAATCCAAAAATGAAGTCCATTTTGAAAAGTTAAATTTACAAAATTTAAAAAAGTGTTTATTACTATTCATAACGGCTAGTTTTAATAATATTTTAATAGCATATCGTTGTTTAGTGAAACTCTGTATTGTGTACGACGCAGGCTATCGAGGAAGGTCATGGTTGCATGTAAAGAAAGCCAAGCTAGTGTTGTGTGTAGTGAATGATTCCTTTGATGATTTATAAAAACAAAATATTTCTCATAAAAGTCTTGGGTGTTACATTCTACCCCCCTTAAAATGAATTTCTCCCTCGAAATTCGTCACTTTGTAACAAAAAGATGAGGATACGTCTCCCTCATCATATCCTCAAGTTACCATGTAGCTTCTTCTAATTAGTGGTTCCTCGATAAAACTTTCACCAAGCGAGTGGTCTTGTTCCGTAGGAATTTTTTTCTACGATCCAGAATTTCTATCGGTTGTTCTTCATAAGAAAGATCTTGTTCTAGCGGTATAACTTCTGGTATGAGTACATGTGAAGGATCAGGTATGTACTTTCTCAGGAGAGATACATGGAACACATCATGAACTTGAGAGAGATTCAGTGGAAGCGCCAATCGGTAAGCTACCTTCCCAACACGATCCAGTATATCGAAAGGACCAATATATCTAGGGCTCAACTGCCCCTTATTTCCAAATCACATGACCCTCTTCCAGGGAGATATTCGTAAGAACACTTTATCACCCACTTCAAACTCTAGGCCTTTTCTTCGGTTGTCGGCATAACTTTTCTGTCGACTCTGAGCTGCTCTTATGTGTTGTTGAATAGATCTGACCTTTTTTACCATTTCATCAACGAGATCAGGTCCTAATAGCTTTCTTTCCCCAACATCATCCCAGCAAGTTGGAGTCCTGCATTTCTTTCCATAGAGAGCTTCATAAGGAGCCATCTGAATACTGAAAGGAAAGCTATTATTATAAGAAAATTCCACCAAAGGTAGGTGTTGATCCCAACCACCTTTGAAATCCATAGAGCAAGCTCTCAACATATCTTCTAGAGTTTGAATTGTTCTCTTAGACTGATCGTCTGTCTGAGGATGATAAGCAGTGCTGAAACTCAACTCTATATCCAGAGTATGCTGAAGACTTCACTAGAACATTGAGGTAAACCTCGGGTCCCGATCAGATATAATAGAAAGTGGTACTCCATGAAATCTTACCACTTCCTTCACATATATCCTGTCAAGCTGATCCAGAGAGAAATCCTCTCTAATAGCAATGAAGTGTGCGGACTTTGTATGACGATCAACTATGACCCAGATAGAATTATTTCCTTTGGATGTTTTAGGAAGTCCTGTGACAAAGTCCATAGTGATGTTTTCCCATTTCCATTCGAGTACGGGTAATGGTTGTAACATCCCCTTAGACTTCTGTCTCTCGGCTTTAACTTGCTGACAAACCAAGCATCGAGAGACATATTCAGCAACATATCTTTTCATGCCATCCCACCAGAAATACTCTTTCATGTCTCTATACATATTCATTCTTCCAGGATGAATAGAGAATGAAGAACTATGAGCCTCATCCAGAATCTCCTTCTTTAATTAGGGGATGGGAGGAACACAAACCCGATTCTTGAACTTTATTATCCCATCACAGTCAAGGTTGAATTCAGGAACATTTCTCACCTTATTTTGTAATTCTACATCTTCTTTCTGTGCCTCTTTAATCTTCACATGTATAGATGGATGAACATTCATTTGAGAAAGATACGATTTTTCCCCTTCCATTATAATTCCTAGATCCATCCTTCGTAAATCCTAAAATATTGGATCTTTTGTGATCCTCATCATGGATAAACTGGCATGGTCTTATCGACATAATTCATCTTCCACCTTGTTTGCTTTCCCAGGGTGGTAATGGATTGAGCAGTCGCAATCCTTAATCAGCTCCAACAATCTTCATTGGCGCATATTCAACTCCTTTTGGGTGAAAATATATGTTAAACTTTTATGATCAGTATAAATATCACACCTTTCAGCATAAAGGTAATGCCTCCAAATCTTTAATGCCAAGATTACTACAGCTAACTCCAAATCATGAGTTGGGTAATTTTGCTCATGTATTTTCAATTGTCGTGAAGCATAAGCTATCACCAAATCATTTTGCATAAGAACACACACCAATCCCTTCTTGGATGAATCACTATAGATCACAAACATTTCTCAACTACAAGGTAGTGTGAGTAGAGGTGCACTGGATAACCTACTTTTAAGCTCCTTGAAATTCTCTTCACATTCCTCCGTCCAAACAAACTTAACTCCTTTTTGGGTCAACTTGGTGAGTGGATTAGATAATCATGAAAAATCTTTCATGAAACGTCGATAATATCCATCCAAACCAAGAAAACTTCGGATCTCAGTTACTGTTGTTGGTCTCGACCATCTTTTGATAACCTCTGTTTTTGCTGGATCCACAGATATCCCCTCTTTTGAGATTATGTGACCCAAAAATGCTACTTTTTGAAGACAAAATTCACACTTGTTAAATTTGGCATAAAATTTATCCTTTCTCAGGGTCTTCAATATAATTGTCAAGTGATCTTCATGTTCTTCCATGATCTTTAAATAGACAATAATATCGTCTATAAAGACTAACACAAATTGATCTAGATAGTCTCTAAAGACTCTATTCATTAGATCCATGAAGATAGCATGGGCATTAGTAAGTCCAAATGGAATCACTATAAATTCATAGTGTACATACCTTGTATGGAAAGCCGTATTTGGTATATCCTCCATTTTGACCCTTAATTAATGATACCCTGAATGAAGATAAATCTTGTAAAAGTATTGAGCTTCGCGTAGTTGGTAAAATAAATCATCAATGCGTGGGAGAGGACATTTTTTCTTGATAGGGATCTTGTTATGTTACCGATAATCAATGCAGAGTCTCATTGATCCATCATTCTTCTTAACAAACAGAACAGGTGCTCCCCAAGGTGATGCACTAGGGCGTATGAACCCCTAATCAAGATTCTCTTGTAGTTGCTTCTTCAATTCTTGCAACTCAATTGGGGCCATTCTATAAGGTGTCTTTGAAATAGGCAAAGCACATGGTACGAGTTCTACTGAAAACTCAACTTCACGATTTGGTGGGAGACCCGATAATTTCTCTGGAAAGACATCATCAAACTCCTGTACAATGGGAATATTCTTAATTGTGAGTTTCTCACCAACCATTTTTGATAAATAGCCTTCATTTATTGGAATCAATACCCATAAGATGGAAGAAATTTCCACTGGAAGGTTATGTTCATCCTTGCATCGATAGACGATCATAGATTGATCTGGAATATGAAATGTGACTTCCCTTCTTTGTAAATTGATATGAGCTCCATATAAAGAAAGCCAATCCATGCCAAGAATCACATCAAATTCCACTATAGGAAGGATTACAAGATTTTCAGGAAGCACTTTCCCAAAAACTTTGATCGGAAAAGAATTATAAACTTTTGATGCGACTGTTGTGCCATTAGGGGTTGTCACATCTAACTCAACATCTATTTGTTGAGGTAATATGGTGATATCCTTAGAAAATTGTTCAGAAATAAAGGAGTGGGTGGATCCAGAATCAAGTAAAACATTTTCTACTTTAGAGTGGATGGTAAGTATACCTTTCACCACATAGTTATTGTACTCCACATCGCTTATAGAAATTGCATGTGACTTTCCTTTGTCTTTATCCTTAAGAGTTTGTTGACGTCGACCATCATCATCAACCCTTGGATTAGGGCATTTATTGGAATAATCCCCCCTCTCCTTGCACTTGAATCATTGAAGTGTATTAGGTTCATTCTGTGTGTCCCTTCTTTTGTTTGAATCATTAGACATCTTCTTCCCATCATTGCGGCATTCAAATGCCCGATGACCTTCCTTTCCACATTTGAAACATTTACTTCTCCCTTTAAGACAACTCCCTCCATGTTTCTTTCCACACATTGAGATTAATGGAAAGCTCATCTTCTTTTCAGTGTGCTCTTTAGATTTTCCTTTGAATTCCATTTTCCTCTTCTTATCAAACTCATATGACTGATGGGTTACTCCAATCTCCATATTGACTTTGAGATCACATCGAATGATTTCCTCGTAGCTATTGAAGTCCCTTATGTCTAACACCCTTCGAAGACTTGGTTTTAAGCCACTAAAGAATTGATCGATCTTACTCTTAGGTTGGATAATAATACCATAAGCGTACCTTGCAAGTCTTGAAAAATTTTCTTCATAGGTACCAACAGATTCATAATCCTTTTGCTTTAGTTCAAGAAACTACTTCTCCATCTTTGTTCAGAGAATACGAGGGAAGTACTTATTGAAAAATAATTTCTTGAACTCGTCCCATTACATGGACTCAATTTCATCTCTTTGCCTCGTATTTTTAATAAGGTTCCACCGTTGATCAGCATCTCCTTCAAAACGATACACTACAAAGATGAATTTATCATTTTCAGAACATTGAAGAACTGAAAATATCTTCTCAGTAGTACTAATCCATTGTTCAGCAACTAATGGATCAGTAGAACCGCTGAAAGAAGGTGGACGCTGCCTCATGAAGGATTCAAAAGAATGTTGCTCCTTCCTTTGCTCGTTTGGAAGTCCTGCATGATTCATAGATTAAGAAAGTTGTGTGATAATGGCTACAAGATTTTGCATTCCAGCTCCCATAACGTTTGGTTTCTCAGGGGGACAATCATTGCATTTCCCGTCACATTCCGTATTAACACGGTTCATTCGGGTTCCAGCCATTAACTAAAACCAAGAAGAATAGTGTGAGCAACACTAATTATAATAGGAAAACCACATAATCAAAAATAAAATTTCACACTTAAGGTCTTATCCTAGGTTATTGATGGCCATTTCTAAAACACTAAGATTGTGTTCTATTCTTAGACTTATCCCTAGGATTCTTACTATGGCTTTCACATCCTAGTTTCCAAATGTTGACTATACCTTTCCTCTGATACCAAATATAATGGTCTAGAATTACTTTCAGTGGAATATAATTGATACCTATTAGGGCACTCCATGGGAGGCTACACCCCCTGGGCGGGACACACCACCATCCCCAGTGGATGCCATTTCCTCATTAAGCCCTTCGGCGGAGAGCCATCCTTTGTCCAACGCTCACATGTGAGAGTTCCCAAGGATCGATTACATTCCTACCTCCTTTGCCTCTGATACCAACTATAACGACCCATACTTTACATACATTGTTATTCTTCAGAATTGAAGCACACTTATTAAAACATATAACAAAACCAAGAAAGGACCCTATAGGTATAGTGTCTTTAGAAACTGGGAAACATAAACAACTAGTTCATAAAGCGTCTACATTGTCTCCCATTTATTTCATCATATCTATAGTCCCTTTTCACATATCTTACTTAATAAACTTCTTCCTGACCTAGGGAAAGAAAACATACAAAAGGGTGAGCTCAAATGCTCAGTAAGGGTAAACAAAAGAAATACCAATCACATCATATACATAAGAACATAACTTTTGGAAATCTTAACTTGCAAAAGAAATCATAATTTCATAACATGGGATAAATCATAGTAGTGAAATGTAATCCCAATAATCATAACTTAAAACATGAAACTTTGTGTCATACAAACATAATAATAGATAATCATTTCATATTAGTCAAGACTCATTGCCAAGACTATCTTAGCGGACAAAGTTCATTTCTGAACCGAGTTCACTGCTCATTTCCGTCCTGTTTCACTGAACCGGTTTAACCCGCCGTTCCAGCCATGTCTATCTCATGAGATATAAAATCTTTAGCCAATGCATCGGAGGGAGATATAGGTCCCACCCATCTCATAATGATACCATTCTTATGTGTGCCACAAAATCATAAATCATACATCATTGCATAACCCATGTAATAAAAATGGGATTCTTAAACACCGTGACATCATAAAACAATTCATATAAGATAAATGTATTCATAAAAATAATTCCATCACAACATAATCAAATAAATGTAATAATAGGGATAAAAAAAGAACCCTATATTATCTTAGATGGAAAATAATTTTGATAAAACACTTGAACTCCATTCTTGAGGAAAATATCCTTTCTACTTAAAAAACACTTTTCCGTTCTTAACATGTCATACAATTCTAAACTAAAAGAAGTTGATTAAAAATAAACTTGAAAACTTGTAAAGGAAGCTTCTTGGAAATAATGTTTTAAAAATCCATTCATGCCGTATAAGTTAAAAAAACATTATTCTCGTACTTTTTTTCAGAAAAGTCAAAAAGTACCTCGTACGAAAAATGAGAAAAGATTCCTTTCATATATTTTACTAAAAACTCACCGAAGGGTAAAATTGGATTTAAAAAATAGTAGGTGGATGGGAATAATATTACATATTGAGGGAACATGAATGTGGATGATAAAATACACCCCTGTAAATACCAAAGTATAAACAATCTCGGATAAAATTGAGATTGTGATATTTTCCCTTACCATAGGTCCAATTTTCCTCGTAAGTGTCTGAACCTCCTGTATAATTATTTAAATAATGTTATTGACTTCTTCCAGAATCATAATTATTATTATGATATCATATATGGTCATATTCGTATCTTCTTAGTAGTAATATTTCATTGATACTTGTTATTCGAGTGTTTATAACTTTTTGTTTTTATGCGTGTTTTGTCGAATAAATTCTTATTATTCTTTTTTAGGTTATAGATACCTCATTTCCAGAATGGTATTAGTGTAATATATATCATATTCTTTAACTCAATTCATTTATATAATCATTATTCAATGAAGATCATGTAGAACGAGTCGCATCACATCGTGGAGACGGTATTCCGTACGTACGCACGAGCGATGATATCATTCCCATGATCATGGAATTGTATTGGAGTGTATGTATACTATTTCAGAATCAATATCACCTTAAAATAATTATATATAGTCATTATTTACAACATTATTCGCATACAAGTATGGTGATGGTGGAAAATAGATTACACCACGGCGTGGAGACGGTATTCAGTACGTACGCACGCACGGTGATTTAATTTTCCGTAGGGTGGATAGATGGTGAAATATGGTTGTTTCATACTTATAATAAAATATCAGTATATGATTGATACTTATGTTATTACTTCATAATGAAACAACTATAGAAGAAGAAGTGGAAGCAGAAATAAAGATGAAAGAATCGGTAACCGACATTACCTCTTCTTTGAAGTGCTTCTTTGAGACATCCTTTTAGGGCACTAAAATTGGTCTTTGAAGAAGCCCAGGACCTCTAGGATGTCTCTAGGGAAGTGGAGAGGAGAATGTGGCTGGGGTTGGCCGAGCTTGAAGGCTCAATGTGGTGTGAGGAAGAGGGGGGAGGAGGTTCCCTTTTATAAGGGAGGAGAGGGGCTCCTTTGGAAAAACTAAAAATATTATTTTATTATAAAGTCATGTTCGGTTTTAAATAGCTCCAAATTGATTTATTTTTAAACTAAGGTGGGTATGGGTCGAAATACTCTCATCCAATATAATTTATACAAGTTTAGGTTCCTATTTTAACCTTATCATTTAGATTTAACATTAAGTTAAATAATTTTACTTTTACCGTGTCTTCTTGTGTTCTTACACTATAAGGTTAATAAACTTACTATAACAAGCCAAAAGAACCACAAGTTGTTTATAATTAATATATATAACTTTATATAAGTCATTTGTACGATCCTTAGATTTTTAGGAATAAAATAACAATTAATAATATAATATTTAGTTAAAACCCATTTTATGTCAATTTTGACACTATTTAGTAATTGATTTTTGTTAAAATATATAGCAGAATGAATAGTTCAAACAAAGTTAATTAAATCAGTACTAACATGTCATATTAACCTAGAAAAATAGTGTAATTCATAAAAAGTCTCACATTAAATTTATTTGGGTATTTATAACATCAATTAGGTCAATATTTCATTAATAAGATAATTACTGCATCATCGTTGTGTCATAAATAAATTAAATTATTTAATGTCTAAAAATTATAAATAATATACAATTATGTTTGAAATCCTTTTAGCTTTATAATGAATATTTATAGTCTATTTTAGCTTTTGTATAACCTTATATTAAAAATTATATACTTATTAAACTTTGATTTTAACTATTTTAACCCTTCTTTAAATAAATTAATAATAAATGTCCTAATCTAATCCAAGTGGGCCTAAATGGTAATATTTTATTCCTAAGGTTGTTTTTGGTCGAATTAAACTTATCCAATAGAATTAGGACATGTGTTAGGGTAATAATATTATCAATTTTACCCTTAATTACCGTATTTACTTTTAACCATGGTAAATAAAAGTAAAAAAGTTACTATTCACAAAAAATTATTTTCATCTCATTGAACCACATTTTACTTACTGACATCAACCGTGTCTCTTGGATTTTCGAAATTCCACTCACAGAAGTGGTAAAAATTAAGTTTTATGAAAAATTCAGTTTTTTTAACTACCACTTAGTGGTTTCACTATTCATCAAAAATTGAAAGTTTTCAGAAAAATACCAAAATTTCACCCTAGGATAATTTCGATATTCCGAATCCAAAAATTAAGTCCATTGTGAAAAATAAAATTTACAAAATTTCAAAAAGTGGTTATTACTAGTCATAAGGGCTAGTTTTAATAATATTTTGATAGCATATCGTTGTTTAGTGAAACTCGGTATTGCGTACAACGCAAGATATCGAGGAAGGCCGTGGTTGTGTGTAAAGAAAGTCAAGATAGTGTTGTGTGTAGTGAAATATTCCTTTGATGATTTATAAAAACAAAATATTTCTCATAAAAGTCTCGGGTGTTACAGATGAGTCAACCTCTGACGAAGAAGACATCAAGAACTTTTTGGTCTATAATGGAAGCTGATCATGCACATTATCTAGGAGACTCCTCAAGTGAAATGGATAGTCCATATGGGAAGGCTTCATTCCTGGATTTGTGAGCTATGCGTTGGGGGAGTAGATTCCCAACATCCAAATATGCTCACTTGGGAAGACATGGAATAGAAGATTTGGGACGATAATCGTAGCCTCATTTTGGGATTATAACAGAGGAAATCAGTGAACATAAGGGGGATTCAGGAGGTGAAAGTGGAGGTTCAACATTTATACGCACGAGAGAATGAGCACTCTCAATTCTTTAATGCACAATCGTATATCGTATCATGCCTGAAGGCCCAACTAGAAGAGGCTGAATAACGAATAAAGAATGATTCTGAGGAGATGGCCTCCATCTAAGTGGATGAAGAGTGGGCCTAGGTTTTTTTTAATAAATTATACCTTGTTGCAGCCAAGGGGATCAAGAAATAAACAATCGACAATAGATCATGGACGCCACAAGCCATTGAGTAGCGGAGCTGGAAAGCTCTATCGAAGTGTTAAACCCATCCATTGATGGGGCCGATCCTCAGGTGATGTTAATTAGAAATCATTTAAATTTACTATCATTATGTGAGTGTTGATGTTGGATGCATACATGGGGTCTGCTATTTTTTTTGGTTTTCTTCACATCTTTCACAATCATGAAACATTCAAGGACGAAAACCTAAGCACACGTGGGTTGGCACCAATTTGAGAAACAAGGTATGAACACCTCATTTTTCTATCTGAATATGAGAGTACCAACCACGAATTTGGAATTCAGGTTTTGATCAACTAATCTGGATCTCCAGAAAGAAAGGGGGAGTCCTGACTGGACAAAGAAGTTCTCAAAATAGTCGAATTTCTGTTCTCCCAACGTGTTAATGTGAGTGATCGAAGTAACACTAGGGTAGTTAGAATTAATTCTAACATAGGGGAGTGGAAAGTGTGAATCAAAATACCCAAAATTTAGAATACTATTGAAGTGGTGTGAAAATAATGGATAACTATTCATCATGTTCAAAACACAACATCCCTATTTTGTTAGCATGGTATGGGGACAAAAAATGAGGGCCGACCATTGACCATTTTTGCAACATGGCTATTGACTCAAAAAGTATAACCATTTGTCTTTCAGAACATTGGCCTAGAATAGTAGGTGAGCCATAGACTGAGCATCCATACTGATAGGGGGTTCTTTTAGACGTGAAATAGGACGAGGGTCCAAATAGTGGTTACGCAATGCCTGGGTGTAGAGACACGAAGCATGACATACATAGATATTACATTACTTTCACAGAATACATAATAAATAAAAAAAATAGACACACAAGGACCGTAATAGTTTAGTGTCTTTGGAATCATGGAACGTAATCTTCTAATCGTGGTGAAAGATCTTCAACATCTCCCATAAAAATCTTCCACTTTTTGTTTCCTTACCTAGAACCTTTCTTTTAATCCTAGGGGAAAATAAAACATAAAAAGGGAGAGCTCAAATTCTCAGTAAGGGTAAGCATGGATAAAATAAAACATACCATACACATTTGATCCTAAAAACATGAACATAATGTTTAAACATCAAAATCCTGAGCAACAACAAACATGGAAGTACATAAGGCATAGATCACAATGGAACATAAATAATGATAACATAGCATGGGAATAAAACATGTAATTGCGGAATCCATTAAGAACATGTAATGATTTCCATAGTAGCCAACACATTGCTACCAAGACCATCTTAGTGGACAATGTCCCTTTCTGAATTGAGTTCACTCCTCATTTCAGTCCTGTAACACTGAACCGGATTAACTTAACGTTCCAGCCATGCCTATCTCATGAGATATAAATCTTTACCCAATGCATTGGAGTGAGATACAGGTCCCACCCATCTCATAATGAAATCATTCTTAGTTGTGCCACAAAATAAACATACATCATTCATAATAACCTAATAAATAAAATGGGTTTCATAAACATCATCACATCATCACATAATCCATATAAAATAAATAGATATCATTTCATAATAATAAAAGAAAAAACATTTAAATCATAGAGACATTATACTAGAAACATACACATATGAAAATAATGTCATCTTAGATAGAAAATGGTTTTGAAAAAACACTTGAAATTAATTCTTGAGGAAAATATCATTTTTTCTTTAAAATCATTTTCTTTTCACAAAATGTCATACAATTTTAAAAGAAAAGGATTTTTTTGAAAATAGTCATCAAATATTTAGGAGGAAGCTTCATGAAAAAATGGTTTTATAAAACCGTAAAAATCCTTTCATGCCGTATAAGTTAAAAAAACATTCTTCTCGTACTTTGGACGGAAAAGTCAAAAAGTACCTCGTAAAAGAAAGATTCCATACATACCATGTAGTAAAAGACGAAAATGGGTAAAAAGGACTTTAAACATACATGAATACACTTTTATAAAACATGGACATGGATGATAGAAATAACCCCAGTAATTACTTACGAATAAGAAATCTCGGATAAAAATGAGATTAGCAAAATTATCCCTTACCTTAGGTCCGATATGCTTCGTACGTATCCGGACCTCCTGTATAATGATTTAAATAATGTCATTGACTTATTACAGAATCATATTCATTGTTATGATATCATATATGGTTCACTTATATCTTTATATTACCCGTTCATTTGTAAATTCAATGTTAAAGAGCGTTTTGGGTAAAATCGTTTCATTTGTCGTCCGTGTTTTGACTTGTAATTATTATTATGATTTCTTAGATCATGATTACTTAATTCCAGAATATAAAACATGATTTATATATAATATATATTTAGAATATACATATATATAATAGATCTATAAATGGAAAGAAATACACCGTTCATGGAGACGGTAGGCCGTACGTACGTATGAATGTTGTTTTCGTTTCATCATTAAATTGAATGGAATTAATTGGATGAAATAAATATATATATACATAAATCCAGTATCATTATTATGTCATATATTTCATTATTACCTATTATATATACTTTATAATCATTTATGAATGGTTAATCATTGAGAATGAATCTCATCGCATTGTGGAGACGGTATTCTGTACATACGCACGAGCGATGATATCATTCCCATGATCGTGGAATTTTATTGGAGTGTATGTATACTATTACAGAATCAATATCACTTTACAATAATCATATATAGTAATTATTTACACCATTATACCCATCCAAGTAAGGTGGTGGTTGAAAATAGACTACACCACGACGTGGAGCCGGTATTCCGTACGTACGCACGCGCGGTGATTTCATTTTCCGTAGGATGGATAGATGGTGAAATAAAGTTGTTTAATACTTATAATAACATTTAATTATATGAGTGATACTGATGTTATTACTTCATAATGAAACAACCTAAGAAGAAGAAGTGGAAGAAGAAATAAAGGTGAAAGAATCGGTAACAGACTTTAACTCTTCTTTGAAGCGCCTCTTTGAGACCTCCTCTTAGGGCCCTAAAATTGGTCTTTGAAGAAGACCCGGACCTCTAGGATGTTCCTAGGGAAGTGGAGAAGAGAATATTTCAGGGTTTGGCCGTGAATGAAGGCTCAAAGTGGTGTGCGGAAGAGAGGGAGGATGTACCCTTTTATAAGGGAGGAGAGGGGCACCTATGGAATAACTAAAAATATTATTTTATTATAAAGTCAAATTCGGTTTTTTATAGCTCCAAATTGATATATTTCGAAGCTAAGGTGGGGATGGGTCGAAATAATCTCATAAAATAGAATTTAGACAAGTTTAGGTATCAATTTTAACCTTATCATTTATATTTAACTTTAAGTTAGATAATATAATTTTTACTGTGTCTTCTTGTTTTCTTACACTATAAGGTTAATAAACATACTATATCAAGCCAAAAGAACCCCAAGTTGTTTATTATTAATATATATAACCATATATAAGTCATTTGGCCAAACTGTAGATTTTTAGGAATAAAATAACAATTAATAATATAGTATTTTTTTTAAAAACTATTTTATGTCAATTTTGACACTATTTGGTAATTGATTTCTGTGAAAATCATAACAGAATTATTAGTTCGAAAAAATTTAATTAAATAAATACTAACATGTAATATTAACCTATAAAATTAATTGAATTCATAAAAAGTCTCATATTAAATATATTTGGGTATTTGTAACATTAATTATGTCAATATTTCTTTAATAAGATAATTACTGCATCATCATTGTATCGTAAATAAATTAAATTATTTTAAGTCTAAAAATTACAATTAAAATACCATTATGTAGGAAATATATTTATATTTCTAATTAATATTTATAGTCGAATTTATCTTATGTATAACCCTATAGTAAAAATTCTTTAGTTATTAAACATTGATTTTAACTATTTTAACCCATCTTTAAATAAATTGATAATAAATGTCCTAATCTAATCCAAGTGGGCCTAAATGGTCATATTTTATTCCTAAGGTTGTTTTTGGTCGAATTACACTTATCCAATAGAATTAGGACATGTTTTAGGGTAATAATAATATCATTTTTACCTTTAACTACCCAATTTACTTTTAACCGTGGTAAAAAAAGTAAAAAGTTACTATTGGCTGAAAATTATTTTCATCACATTGAACCACATTTTAGTCCTTGATATTAACCGTGTCTCTAGTATTTTCGAAATTCCACTCACAGAAGCGGTAAAATTAAGTTTTATGAAAAAATTCAGTTTTTTAACTACCACTTAGTGGTTTCACTATTCATAAAAATTGAATGTTTCCAAAAAAATACCAAAAATTAGGCCTAAGATATGTTTGATATTATTAATTCAAAAATTATGTTTATTTTACCAAATTCAAAACATATCAGTTACATTAACTAATTTAAAAATCAATTCTCTTCGTCAAGACAAATATCGTGTTTTTAAGAGATAATAACTATCAAAAGATTGACATTTGTTTATGTCTGGTTTAAATGTGAAATTACATCCAATGAAAAAAATTGTATTAAATTGTAAAAATATATTCTAAATATACTTTAAAACCACTCAAATTAATAATTTATCACTATTAATTATTTCGATTAAAAAATTTGTTTTTAATTAAAATTTAATAATTTTCACTATTCATCAGAATATGAAAGTTATCCGAAAAGTGACAAAATTTCACCCTAAGCTAATTTCGATATTCCGAATCCAAAAATGAAGTCCATTTTGAAAAATAAAATTTAAAAAATTTCAAAAATTGGTTATTACTATTCATAACGGCTAGTTTTAATAATATTTTAATAGCATATCGTTGTTTAGTGAAACTCGGTATTGCGTACGACGCAATCTGTCGAGGAAGGCTGTGGTTGCGTGTAAAGAAAGCCAAGCTAGTGTTGTGTGTGGTGAAAGATTCCTTTGATTATTTATATAAAATAAAAAGAAAATATTTCTCAAAAAATTCTCGGGTGTTACATTCTACCCCCCTTAAAATGAATTTCGCCCTCAAAATTCGTCGGGGTTATAAATGGTTTACTACTCGAAAGTTTCTTTAATAGAAACACACATCGTAAAAAGGAATACCAAAACCAATATTTAAAAAGTAAAGTATGAAACATAATGGTTACCCAAATTAACGAATCACTGGGTTTCCACATAAGAGAACATAGGTGAAAATATGGTTATGGAAGAGAAACCTAACAATCGCGTTCTGATGGAGAGTGGTAGAGAACATGGCTATGAAAAATCAAACAATCACAAAGCTATAGATTTGTGATAATCTAAGGTACCGTCTGATTCATCGGATATAAGGGAACTAGGACAACATTTTTGGTTTTCATGATCATTTCCCTAAAGTTGATGAATTAAAAGAAATACTTACATGATTTGGGTAAAATCTCACTGTTGTTCGTGAATTGAACAATTTCCACTTCATCCCTTAATGATATTAAGTTGAATTTGTTATTCGTGATGTGTTAGCAGATCATGTGATAGAATGATGGGTCATTCTATCTGTTTCAAACAAAAGGTTAGCAAAATTAATAAGTCCATCTTATGGTTAGATTAATCGTATATGGTTCCAAAAATGATCTTATACTTCATATATCATACCGCTTAATAAAATAAAACTATTTTCTACTAACCAGGGACTTACTGTAGGAAAGTGGTAGGCGATAAAGGCCATTCGCACTTCGGTTGTGGGTTCGATTCCCACAGCCTTGTCTGACGCGATGGGCTGTCGCCCGTCCTGCAGGTTGTCCTTTTTCTAAAACTATATTACTATAACATCCCATCAATAATATCAAAAAAAACATCTATCCTTAAACAATACTAACTTATGTCCAACATAATCCATTCCAATCTTTTATCCATGATACTGTAGTCCACTCTCATAATATAGTGAAAATGATTACTAGAGATTTAATACAATCATTGATTCTCATATATCATAAGATATGTCTTGTTGGTCACAATCCAAACATTCAAAGGCCTTAATCATGTATTCTCTTGAAAAATGAATACCCATTGAACCATACTGAAAACATGAATGCAGTTAAAATATAACACTTTCCACATACCAAAATCCTCTAAATTCTATATACTCAAACCATGATATCACTTAGTCCTTATATCAATCATGAGATCATGAATACATTCAAACATCTCATTATCTTCTTATTCCTTCATTACGTGCATATCATCTAATTTACAAAAATATCTGAATAACCTTCCATGGTTACTGGTACCATTCAACATATACGTTCAAATACTTTTAGGAAAAAAATAGTGTCACAATCCTTAGATGATTCTTTATTCCATAGTACCATTAACTATACAACATAACTCTCGATAAACATACAATAATTCCAAAACCTTCTAAAACAACTAACTGAGCTTCAACACTTCTTTCAGCTCATATATCATTTATAGTATCCTCATCATCATCCACATAAATACTACCCATATGACCATGCTGATTCTCATCATGAGATTTTCCATTAGGTCATTGGTTTTCATAATTCCCGTACATTCCACATTTAAAACATCTAATCATTGTTGATGTCGTAGTAATACCATTATCCTTGTCCATGGTGTTAACTGAACCTTTTCCTTTCCACTTACTGGATTTGTGTCCTTATTTTCCACACCCAAAGCATCTTCCAGTTCATTTGAAACAATATCCCTGATGCCTCTTCCCACATGATTTACATGAGAAAAATTGAACTTTCTTTCCTCTATGATCATCATGAAACTCCATCTTTCTCTTATTATTTGAGTCGGGAAACTTACCAATGTTGAGATTATTGATCATATTATGAGATTTCTGATTTGGAATAATAACGATGTTTGGACTTCTAGATCCCATTTCATATGGTTTCTCATGAATAATATCATTCCATTGTCTATCATATCCTCCATTATCGTGAATCTTCATGTTTCCAGCCATTTTCTAAAACCCAAAAAGAATAGTGTGAGAGGAAAAAATCATGCTAGGGAAACAACATAGTAAAGGGGGAGTTCCCTCAATATCTAACATATTGGGTTAAATTATAAGATCGTTACCGTAGTTCTAGGACTATATCCTATACGTATACTTATCCTTAGGGACATCCCTAGACATTCCTTAGAAATATCTCTAGGGATCTCACTGACATTTTCGCATCCTAGTTTCCAAAGGTTGACTAAACCTTTCCTCTGATACCAACTGTAGAGACCCGAAGCATGACATACATAGATATTACATTACTTTCGCGGAATACATAATACATAACAAAAACAGACACACAAGGACTGTAATAGTTTAGTGTCTTTGGAAACTTGGAACGTAATCTTCTAATCGTGGTGAATGATCTTCAACATCTCCCATAAAGATCTTCCACTTTTTGTTTCCTTACCTAAAACCTTTCTTTTAATCCTAGGGGAAAATAAAACATAAAATGGGTGTTCTCAAATTCTCAGTAAGGGTATGCATGGATAAAATAAAACATACCATACACAATTGAACCTAAAAACATGAACATAATGTTTAAACATCAAAATCTTGAGCAACGACTTAAAACATGGAAGTGCATAAGGAATAGATCATAATGGAACATAAATAATGATAACATATCATGGGAATAAAACATGTAATTGTGGCATCCATTAAGAACATGTAATGATTTCCATAGTAGCCAAGGCATTGCTTCCAAGACCATCTTAGTGGAAAAAGTCCCTTTCTGAATCGAGTTCACTCTTCGTATCAGTCCTGTAACACTAAACCAGATTAACTTACCATTCCAGCCATGTCTATCTCATGAGGTATAAATCTTTACCCAATGCATTGGAGGGATATATAGGTCCCACCCATCTCATAATGAAATCATTCTTACTTGTGCCACAAAATAAACATACATCATTCATAATAAACTAATAAATAAAATGGGTTTCATAAACATCATCACATATTCCATATAAACAAAATGGATATCATTTCATAATAAGAAAAGTGAAACCATATATATCATAGAGACATTATACTGGAAATATACTCATATGAAAATATTGTAATCTTAGATAGAAAATGGTTTTGATAAAACACTTGAAATGAATTATTGAGGAAAATATCATTTTTTCTTCAAAATATTTTTCTTTTCACAAAATGTCATACAATTTAAAAATAAAAGGATTTTTTTAAAAATAGTCATGAAATATTTAGGAGGTAGATTCATGAAAATATGGCATTATAAAACCATAAAAATCCTTTCATGCCGTATATGTTAAAATAACATTTTTCTCATACTTTGGACGGAAAAGTCAAAAAGTACCTCGTAAAAGAAAGATTCCATACATACCATGAAGTAAAAGTCGAAAATGGGTAAAAAGGACTTTAAAAATGCATGAATACACTTTTATAAAACATGTACATGGATGATAGCAATAACCCCAGTAATTACTTACGAATAAGCAATCTCGGATAAAAATGAGATTTGCAGAATTATCCCTTACCTTAGGTCCGATATGCTTCGTACGTATCCGGACCTCCTGTATAATGATTTAAATAATGTCATTTACTTATTACAGAATCATATTCATTGTTATGATATCATATATGGTTCACTTATAACTTTATATTACTCGTTTGTTTTGTAAATTCCATGTTAAAGAGCGTTTTGGGTAAAATCGTTTCATTTGTCGTCTGTGTTTTGACTTGTAATTATTCATATGATTACTTAATTCCAGAATATAAAACATTATTTATATATAATATATATTCAGAATATACATATATATAATAGATCGATAAATGGAATGAAATAGACCATTCATGGAGACGGTAGGCTGTACGTACGCAGGAACGTTGTTTTCGTTTGCTCATTGAATTGAATGGAATTAATTGGATGACATACATATATATATATATATACATAAATCCAGTATCATTATTATGTCATATATTTCATGATTACTTATTATATATACTTTATAATCATTTATGAATGGTTAATCATTGAGAATGAATCTCCTCGCGTCGTGGAGACGGTATTCCGTACGTACGCACGAGCGATGATATCATTCCCAGGATCGTGGAATTTTATTGGAGTGTATGTATACTATTAAAGAATCAATATAAATTTACAGTAATCATATATATTTATTATTTACACTATTATACCCATCCAAGTAAGGTGGTGGTGGAAAATAGATTACACCACGGCGTGGAGACGGTATTCCGTACGTACGCACGCGCGGTGATTTCGTTTTCCGTAGGATGGATAGATAGTGAAATAGGGTTTTTTCATACTTATAATAACATATCATTATATTAGTGATACTTATTTTATTACTTCATAATGAAACAACCTAAGAAGAAGAAGTGGAAGAAGAAATAAAGGTGAAATAATCGGTAACAGACATTACCTCTTCTTTGAAGTGCCTCTTTGAGACCTCCTCTTAGGGCACTAAAATTGGTCTTTGAAGAAGACCAGGACCTCTAGGATGTTTCTTGGGAAGTGTAGAGGAGAATTTTGTAGTGGTTGGCCGAGCTTGAAGGCTCAAAGTGGTGTGAGGAAGAGAGGGAGGAGGTGCCCTTTTATAAGGGAGGAGAGGGGAACCATTGAAATAACTAAAAATATTATTTTATTATAAAGTAAAATTCGGTTTTTAATAGCTCCAAATGGATATATTTCGAAGATAAGGGTGGTATGGGTCGAAATCCTCTCATCCAATAGAATTTAGGCAAGTTTAGGTATCAATTTTAACCTTATCATTTAGATTTAACTTTAAGTTAGATAATTTAACTTTTACCATGTCTTCTTGTTTTATTACACTATAAGGTTAATAAACATACTATATCAAGCCAAAAGAACCTCAAGTTGTTTATAATTAATATATATAACCTTATCTAAGTCATTTTTCCAATCCTTATATTTTTAGGAATAAAATAACAATTAATAATATAGTATTTGTTTTAAATACTATTTTATGTCAATTTTGACTCTATTTGGTAATTGATTTTTGTGAAAATCATAACAGAATTATTAGTTCGAAAACATTTAATTAAATCAATACTAAAATGTAATATTAACATATAAAATTATTGGAATTCATAAAAAGTCTCAAATTACATTTATTTGGGTATTTATAACATCAATTATGTCAATATTTCATTAATAAGATAATTACTGCATCATCATTGTATCATAAATAAATTAAATTTATTTTAATTCTAAAAATTTCAAATAAAATACCATTATGTAGGAACTCTTTTTAGATTTATAATGAATATTTATAGTCGAATTTATCATATGTATAACCCTATATTAAAAATTCTTTAGTTATTAAACTTTGATTTTAACTATTTTAACCCTTCTTTAAATAAATTGATAATAAATGTCCTAATCTAATCCAAGTGGGCCTAAATGGTCATATTTTATTCCTAAGTTTGTTTCTGGTCTAATTAAACTTATCCAATAGAATTAGGACATGTGTTAGGGTAATAATAATATCATTTTTACCCTTAACTATCCTATTTACTTTTAACCGTGGATAAAAAAAAGTAAAAAGTTACTATTCACCGAAAATTATTTTCATCTCATTGAACCACATTTTAGTAGTTGATATTAACCGTGTCTCTCGGATTTTCGAAATTCCACTCATAGAAGCGGTAAATTAGGTTTTATGAAAAAACTCAGTTTTTTAACTACCACTTAGTGGTTTCACTATTCATCAAAAAATGAAAGTTTCCAGAAAAATACAAAAAATTTGGCCTAAGATATATTTGATATTATGAATTAAAAAATAATGTTTATTTTACCAAATTCAAAACATATCAGTTACATTAATTTAAAAATTAATTCTCGTCGTCAAGACAAATAGCGTGTTTTTAAGAGATAATAACTATCAAAAGATTGACACTTGTTTATGTCTGGTTTAAATGTGAAATTACATCCAATGAACAACATTGTATTATATTTTAAAAATATATTCTAAATATACTTTAAAACCACTCAAATTAATAATTTATCACTATTAATTATTTTGATTAAAAAATTTATTTTTAATTAAAATTTAATAATTTTCACTATTCATCAGAATATGAAAGTTATCCGAAAAGTACCATAATTTCACCCTAAGATAATTTTGATATTAAGAATCCAAAAATGAAGCCCATTTTGAAAAATAAAATTTACGAAATTTCAAAAAGTTCTTATAACTATTCATAATGGAAAGTTTTAATAATATTTTAATAGCATATCATTGTTTAGTGAAACATGGTATTGCGTATGACACAAGCTATTGAGGAAGGCCGTGGTTGCGTGTAAAGCAAGCCAAGCTAGTGTTGTGTGTAGTGAAATATTCCTTTGATGATTTATATAACATAAAAACAAAATATTTCTCATAAAAGTCTCGGGTGTTACACTGGGGGTGGAATGATTAGTTGTTAGAATGGTGTCCAACACTCATGAAATTACACTAACATGGTGAAAACACATAATGTGGGCGCATCAGTCTGATCATAGATGAAACATCCTTGCAAATATGACCTCTATGGTGAGGAACTATAATTCCTTTTGGTTTTATGTCATAACAAAGAGAACGATAGACATTTAGTTTAATGTCCTGTAGTGTGTACGGTGCACATAGTTTCAAGGACATACTTCATGGACCATTATCGAGGCTGAGGGGAAATAAGGGTAAATGGACATGAGGCTATATCAAAGTCAAAATGCATGGGAGTCACTACATATCTCATAAAGGGGATAATCCAGCCAAATATATTTCTTAAACACGGTGTGGTAAAAGACCAACGTTGGTATATGAAACACTCTATGATGAAGAAAATGGCAATTCCCATAGTTAATATGGGGAATCCTGATGTAGTTCAGGTTATAATTGTAGTTTTATGTCAGGTATTGAGAACACATGGAATCATGTATTTTAACGTCATACGATTGGATGGGGAGTGAATAGGGCAGATCCCGTGAAGGTAGTACGTGATGTTGTAGCTATAAACTAGGCATCAATAAGGACATAAGGAGACTACAACACACCACCTATCCATGGAAGTAGTTTTTTGGAAAAGGGACCAAATTTAAATGTTAGGATGAGCTCGAGTAAAATTTCACGGGTGTTCCTACATACCCCATTAGGATGGTAATCAAGACACACATAGTTTGGGAATCACATTTTAAAGTCATGCGGGACGAAGGGATTGTGTTTTATAGCTCCACCAGTACACACTTCAGAAATACTACTAAGCCCAGTTGAGGAGTGAACTATGTGTGAAACATCAATTATTGGTGATATTTTCAGGTACCAGAATGAACAAATGAACGGAAATGGAATGCTAGCTTAGTGATATCCCAAAATTATTAACAAGCTAGATTAATACACATAGAAGCATTGATGTGTAAAATTGTGTGCTGGAATTCCACTTGAACCTAAGGGGGTAGAAATATGTGAATCATGATGCATGTGATCAATATCACAATGATAGTGGTGTGATGATAGATGATAACTACAGATCATGTTCGAAACCCAATATCTTATTGTTGTTATACGGTAATGGGTACTGACAAAGGATGGTTGACTGCTAACCATGTTAGAAACGTGGGACCTATTGCAAATGTTTTCTAAGGTCTTCAAGGGAATTGGACCAAGATGGTAGGTGGGATAATATGGACTGAGACCAGTCTGTAAAGGGGGTCCTTTCAGACATGGTAGAGGATGAGGATCCAAAGAGAGGGATCATAGTGATTGGTCAATGAACAAGGAAATGTCCAAGTGAATATTCAACACTTTTGGATAATTTTCATGACGCATTTTAATGAATCAATTAGAAGTATCATGTAGATGGAGTCGAATCATTTTCCCAGGACCAGGGTCATGGGGTTGCACACTCCTATAATAAATTTATAATGTGTTCCATTAATAGTTGACCTGATTTAATAAAGTGATCGTAGGTTGGATAATTAATTCAACCCAATGTGTTGTTCATGTTGGTAGAACTTAGTTTATGGTCGTAGAAATCGGACCAGGCTAGGAGGATACAAGGGAGAAACACAGTTTGGTTGTTGCAAAACCTGATGCAAATGAGAGCCCAAGAGTTACTCACCACACCTCATACATCCAATGTAGCTCGGGACAAGATGCCTAAAATGGGGAAGGATTTTTTTAATCGTGGGGCTGGACCTCCGGACGACATGTATAGGGATTCTAACATATCAGATAAGGATGGGAATCGAGCCATACGTAGTTCTGGATAGTGTCGGTCAGTTTTATTTCTTGCAACAAGGACGACCAAATCATAGTTTAATCGTCTAAGAGCTCGGACTAAAGACAAAAATAAGGGAGGGAAACCTGTGGTAAGACATTGAAAAACATGTTGTGAATGTTGACATAAGCCCACATCACCCCATGGGTTCATTGAGGAGGATTTAGGTCGAGGGCCTAAAAATTAATGTTGGGATGTTCCCAAGGCAATGTGCTTGGGCATTTGTACATACCTTGTTATGATGGGGATCAAGCCATATGAAGCTCTAGATGTGTTGTCGTTGGGTACTAGTGTTAGGGACAATATTGTCGTGTAGGTCAGAACCATGTACCAAAAGAAGTGGCATTTCATAAGTCCTGTTTTGTCTATATGATGGATGTGTTTTTTGTTAAGTGATAAACCTAGGACAGGGATTCAAGGTGTCACAATTGGAATAATGACACATGTAGGCATTGGAAAATGGTATGGAGGATGACCAATATCCAAAATGATGTCCCATCGGGTGAGGACATCACAATGAAGTGACATTTTTCATTGTGCAGCCAGGATGAAAATGTCATTGTATTGGGTTGTATGATTGAACATGTTGGTGAATTTTGGCATTGTGAAATAAAGATGCAATAGTTTAAAGTCATGTAAGACCATGCAGAGCATATTAAGGTCATATGTCTTGGGAAAATATAGATGAAACGTGGTCTTAGGTGGGAATGTTCCTAGAGTGATGAAGCATACATGACGTGAATGAGGACGAGGTCCACACCAAACCTCTCAAGATTCCAGGGAAGAAAGATTGGGCCATTGGGCTTGAAAAGGTTATGTAAATATGGGACTAGTCCAAAAGAAAAAACATCAAGTTATTATTATGTATCCCAAGAGGATGGGAATCTATCCACATGTAGTTCTGAGAGGACAAGATGAAGGAGAGACTATCTCCTGGAATGGGAGTATGTGTTGTGGCTATTACAAACCCGACGTGAATGTGGATGTGGTCCCATACCATACCACAAAATCATATGAAAGATAGGGTTAAAAGGACGATTGGGAATGGTAAATAAGGGGAACCTAAGCTGGAACCATCAACAAGATGCCCGAGTGTTCCCACGTATCCCATGAGAAAGGGAATCAAGCTATACATAGTTCTAGGAATGTCATATATTTTTATGCCTTGCAGCAAGGGAATAGAGATATCTTAGTTTAAGGTCTTAGAGCTTGGACCATATAGAATCCAGATTCTTCCAAATGGGTGCAAACCTCGATTGAATTCCTATTACCACGTGAGCTATGCTTGATGTGGGTAAAAATGGTAGAGAAGGTCTTGTCAACACACAAAATACACACAATGGTTAAATCATTCTGGTGTCTTAGATGATTCCTCAACGTGACTTTTTCCATCTAACAGGGAAATTTTCATTGAGGTACATTAATATGCTTTTAAAAATTCCTCTTAGACATGAGGGAGTCAAAAAAGAAGGGGAATTGTTCAATCAATATTTGACGTTAGATGGGGATATGATGTAGGATAACTGTTTAACTTGTTTGAAACCCAGCATCCATACCATGTGACCTAAAATGGAAACAAAAAATAAGTTCTAACTACTAACCATATTCGAAACAAGGTACATATATCAGTTTTTCATTGCAAATCTTTGAGAACGTTGGACTGAAATGATAGGAAGGCCCTTAGACTATGAATTTGTAATGTTCAGGGGCCCTTTTGGATATGAAGATGATGGAATCCCAAAAAAAGGGGGGCATGAAGCCTATGGATGGGTGATAACATGTCCATAAAGGATTCAACACTCTAGGTGTTGAACCAGAGTACTCTTGGGCACGTTGGTGAACATCCATATCGGGTCACGTGGCCCATATTAAGATAATCCATCTTGAAAAGATAAGTGTGTAACATGGGGACGAAGATCTATTAGGAGAGTGGAATGTATGTGGAGTGGTTGTTAATGAGTCATCTTGAATGAGGACATAGACCCATAACATTCTACATGCCCCTCTCCGGGGATAACATTGGCCATGGGGCTGGATGATAAGGGGGTTTCTAAGAAATGGGTTTTGAACAAAAGACTAAACATTCGGGTGGTCCTACATATCACATAAGGATGGTAATCAATACACACATAGTTCTGGAGGATACTGTGAAGTTTTAATTCATGCATCAAGGATGCATATAGGGGAAAGGGATCTCAACGAGGGGAGTGTATGGCTTGGTGGTAAACCAGATGTGAATAAAAATATAAGCCCATTCAACATTGTATGATCCCAAACTAGGAAACGGTCCAGTGTATTAAAAAATTCAAGGGATCCAAGACGGGATATCCCAATCAGTTTGTAGTTTGACATTTTATTGGTGAGGACAATAATGGAGGGGTGTCCCAAGGGTTTTTATGTGGCGTGGAAAAAAATAGGTCGATGTGAAAGAGGAAATAGAGTCCATGCCTTACCACAAAATTCTAAGTGAGAACTTAGGAGAAGGGTCCAAAAAGGGTTGACGGACATGAGACAAGATGTCCTGGCCAGTTTGCAATTTAACATCTTGCAATGAGGATGATGGTGATGTTAATTTGATGTCAAAGATCTCGGACTATGGAAACCTGAACATTTGTTCTGGTATTTCCCTCACAAAATTTCAAATCCCATGTGATCTATGCTCGGGGAGGGAAGCAAGGAATATGACTTGGATCTCTCCAACATATAACGGTGTGATAGCTTGACCCACACTCCTACCCGAGGCATACCGATGTTTGAAGGGATAGTAGGACAACATGAAACTCTACACCCAATATTTGGGAAATATGGGCGCAGTGACAATGATGAAGGATAACTATTGACCATGCATAAAATACAATATATATATCCTTTGACCTGAAATGGAAATGACAAATGAGTGTCAACCACTGACCAAATTTTCAACATGGGACTTATATCAAATTTTCATTCAATATTCTATAGGATGTTGCACCGAAATTTTTGGAGGGACCTTAGGCTAAGTATACGTACTTTTTGGGGGCCAGTTTGGATGTGAAAGGTGATGGAAACCCAAATAATTGGTGGTATGAAGCATGAATGTTACCATGAAATTTAACGTCATGTTTGACATGGAAGGAGGTGGATATCTACAGCAAGAGGTATATATGTTGTGGTCATGATGAACCCGACATAAATGTGGGGAAATGACGACACCACGCCATGTTTTATGAAAGAGAGGAGATCCATAATTTTGGGGATGGGTCGATAGAAGAAATTTCTAGGTATTCTTATATATCTCATAATGTTCGTAATCAAGATACATGTAGTTATTGAAGACCATGCAGTTTATAATTGTGTGGTGAGGACCTGGGAGAATATATGAATGAGGAGGGGCACATGGTGTGATCGTCATAATCCTTACATGAGTGCGGCGAATGAAGCCTACACTACACCATGTGGGATCATGTAAGATAACTATTCCCTGGGAGGACAGTCAAAGAGGAGTCTAGGGATGGACTAATGATAAGGTGTTTGAGCATTCCAATGTATCCCACGAGGATGGGAATCAAGAAATACATAGGTCTTGAGGTGGTTGTTTAATGTCTTTTAGGACAATGGATATATGGATATCTTAGTTTAAGGTCATTGTGCTTGGACCAACACGGTATATCTTCTTCTCGCAGTTTAATATCATGTAGGACAATTGTTGATTCATTTTATGTCTTTTAGTTCGAATGATCAACACATTTTACTATCAAGTGGAGAAGACATAACTGTTTATGGTCATTTAGGACCCTAGGGATCTTAGTTTATGGCTGTAGAGTTCAGACCATTTTTTAGTATATCAACATGTGGGAAGGAAAAACAGTTTATTTTCATACATGAAATAAAAATTTTAAGGCCATGCAGGACCATACATTTTTCTATCATGCAAGACATCATTTTAAGGTCCTGTATGACCCGATACAGTTTAACGTCCTTCGGGATGACATACAGTTTACTATAGAGAAATACATAATAGTTTAATGTCATGTAGGACCCAAAGCAGATTAATGTCTTATGGGATGGCCTACAGTTTACATTCATGAAAGACATAATAGTTTAAGATAATGTAGGACCCCATACAGTTTAACGTCTTCTAGGACGATATAATGTTTACTCTCATCATGGACATAACAGTTTAAGTTCATTTAAGACCCAATTCGGATTAAAATCCCCCAGGATGACATACAAACTACTATTGTGTGGGACATAGTTTTTTAAGTTCATGTAGGTCCCCATTTTCTCATGACATGTATTGATTGAAGAACTTGGAATTGGTGGGAGTAGTTATATGCTCATTATCCTGCGTAACTAGGGATTAATCCCCATTGGGATAAAACTTACAAATTATGTAAGGTCCTTACAATTTGGGAAACTACTTGGGTGGTTTCCTTCTAGGTATCATTGGTGTCCTTAGGTCCAACACCATGTTACCTTTCCAGAAAGAGTGGAGGAAAACATTCTTGTTGAATGCTATAGGTATCTTGTTCAGATGCCTTTCCATATTGTGCATCGCACAAATCCAGTTCTTGTCGAGGGATTCTAAATCAGCCAGATGGATTTCAGCTACATTATCTAGATCATTCTGATCATAAATAGCTGTGTTTAATGAAAGAAACTAAATCTCGATGGGCAGGACAACCTCTATTCTGTACACCAGGGAGTATGGGGTCACCTATGTGGAATTTTGAGTCGTTGTCTAATATACCCAAATAAAGTGAAGGAACTTTGGACAACGATATTTTTCTAACCAACTATTTTCATTAGAAATTTAGAGAGGTATTTTTTGAACTCCTTGATCTACCCATTTTCTTGCGTGTGATAGAGGGAGGAATGGTTAAAACTGATGTTGTATATGGAATTCAATTTCTTTAACTCGACTTCCTGGAATTTGGGGACATTATTGGTAAGAATGATGTGAGGGACTCCAAATCGGTAGATGATGTTTGAGGTCAAAAATTCAACGATATAATGGGCCTTGATCACCCTTTGATGAACCATTTCTGTCCAACTGGAAATTAAATCCGCAGCAGTCAGGATTAACCTACACTTGCGAGCTATCGCCGGTGGATATAGTCCAAAGACATTGAGTCCCCAGACCGCAAAGGGCCAAGGGTACATGGTAGTGTGGAGAGGCTCTAGTGGATTATGCACAAAATTGGCTTGAATTTCGAATGCATGGAACCTCATGGAAAACTCGATGTAGTCACTGAACCTGTAGGGCCAAAAATACCCTAGTCTCTGGATCTAGTGAGACAGTTTCAGCCCTGTCAAATGAGCGTCACATGAACTGGAATGAACCGCCGGCATGACATGATAAATCTCAACTCCTTGAATGAAATAGTGTACAACCCCATAAAACTCATCCTTGCAGAGTATCCACTCAAGACCCGGACCGCTATGGAGATTAAACTGTAAGACATGGCGTCAGATTAACAAAAGCTCGGCTCGATCTACTACGATATTTTCATCGTGGAGGTAGTGGATAATGGGGGTCCTCTAGTCGGGGGAAAATTTTTCACTACATCAGAGGGAAATGGGGTTCCTGACGTGGAGGAGATGGTATTATGGTGGCTTAACTCTGGGATATCAGCGTCATTCTGAGTTACGGGGGTGATTAATCTCAGGTGTTCCACTTGGATAACAAAATCATCCTGATCATGATTTGTAAGAGATGCAGCTAGGATGGCCAAGGTGTCAGCTCGATCATTCAGGGATCGAGGGACTTGGGTAACATCTGGCTGAGATGGGTACTAGGCCATCAGCTGGAGGGTGCGTTCTATATGTCGTACAAGTTCTGGTCTCTGACGACATGCTCACTATTGATCTACTTGATGAATAGTTTAGAATCCCATTTCAGATGCAAGTGGGGAATGTCAATCTCAAGGGCCAACTCGTGGCCAATAATAAGAGCCTAATACTCTACCTCATTATTTATGTAGCCTTCTTATAGCTGGGGTGGATATGGAAGAATGACCTTTGCTGGGGTAATAATAATGATTCCCATGACTACTATTTTGAGCCTGTGGTCTTTAAATATTCTTCCAGTAGGGCACCAGAAAGCACCATGAAATTGAATTTTCTAGCACAGAATGGATTGGTATACAGAGAGGATTCCATCTTCTATAAAATCAAGATCCTGAGACTAGTATGAGAGTGTTGGATGTGCGTCAAAGAAGTCTGCCAATTCTTTCCCCTAGATAGCCTTTTGATGGAAAAACCTGACGTTGAACTACTGGAGGATCACTGCCCACCGAGCTAAATGGCATATCAACATTGACCGGTTAATGATGTACTTTAGCAGATCAACTCATTACACCAGTTGTACCTCATGGTGCTTTATTTAAAGTCACAATTTCTGTACTACGAACACTAGCACAAGGATGCTTTTATTGATATGAGAGTATCTGATCTCTATATTGAGGTGCATAGAACAATGGTATTATAGACCGTTCTATATCCCCACATTGTTCTTATGGGTGAGAAGGTCACCGATAGATCGTTCTAGGGCATCACATAATAGAAAAGCGGATTTCCGGAAACAAGTGACATCAGGAATGGAGGCTGGAGCTGGTATTGCATGATTTCCTCAAAATTAGTCTCACATTTTCATCCCATTGAAAGACAATTCCATTCTTCATGAGCCGAGAAAAGGGATGAAAATTTCCCGAAAATTTTGAAAATAATTCACATATGTAGGCCAAGTGGAATTGAATGCCTTGATGCTCTCGAATATTGCTCGGGGGAGACATTTGGCTGATGGCCTTGATCATCTTCATATAAATCTGAATGTCCATGTATCTAAGAATTATTCCTAGAAACATTCCAGGTTAACCCCAAAGGCACACATCAATTGGGTCATCATCAGGTGGAGAGAATTAAGGATGCTCTTCTCAAGATCATTGAGATGGTCCTGACACTGCTAACATATTACCACCAAATCATCCATGCATTCTTCCACCATTTCCATGATGATCAACATAAATATGCAATGCATGTCACACTAGTAGGTGGCACCGACATTCTTTATACCAAACGGCGTGGATTGGTAATAAAAAGTACCTTGTGGATCACTAAAGCCTATATACTACTCATACTTGGGAGCCATTTGGATCTTCTTATATCTGGAATACCCAACCATGAAATAGAAGGAATAGAACCCAACGTTGGAACCAATCAATAACTATATCATGGGAAGGGGAATGTAATTCTTTGTATAGCGATGGTTGAGATCCCGAAAGTTGATGAAGACACTTAATTGTCCATTATTCTTCCTAAAGGGAACTATATAGGCTAGACTTCTGGGGTACTAGACCACTTTGATGAAGTTGTCTCTGATGATCTTATCAGCATTGGCCACAACCATGGAACCGTGACAATGGTGCATCCTCATGGGAGGCTTCTTAAACCCTCAGTGATTTGCTGGTAGGCTAAGGTGGTGGATGGATACATGAGGTTCTTATTTTGAAATTTCTTCATAACTCTAGGAAAATACATCATGATGCTGCTTTAAGAGCTCTACATTCTTTTATTTCTCATTGATAGCAATAGATGTACAGATCAATTGGGGTTTCAGATCAGTCTTTCCATCGACGATCACTTGAACTAGTTCATCTACTGTGATGGAGACGACCTTTTCCAAGGCAGGAGAAGAATCTTCTATATCCTCTTATACTCTTATGGATGAGGGATTCTTGGCGGGAGATGCTTCCCCTAAGTTATCAGATCCCGATTGGAGACTGGTACCAGCCTGAGTGGCAGTAGTCACTGCATCGAGGGACACCTATGGCATTGAAACCGAATAGTTGAATTTTGTCAACCCAGTCCCTTTTTTTTCATTGTCCTAAGGGGCCACATGTGATGATATTGAAGTAGTAGTGGCACATCGACTTGATCCAGTTTATCCCAGCCCGATGGAACAAGCAAGTGTAACATATTTCCATTGCCATATGGCAGACATCCTGATAACTTATGGGTTAGGGGGATATGGGATCACATGAGCCTAATTTGTCTAGGTGCAACTCCCCAATACATCATAGTTTATTATCTCATTAATGTAATTCAATAGGTTTACCTACATGCAACACTGAGTTCAAGCGCATCATGACCTATCAAACTATCAATTTAAAAAGTGATTATGAAAAGTGTTAACCATTTTTTGAATTTTATATATATCTTATATGATTTTAAAATTCATCTTTTCTATTTCATAGTCAAAATATAAGGGTAAATTCAATTTTCAGATAAAAGATATTTTTTTTAAAATACTGTTTTTTGCCTATTAATTTAGAACCCATTTGAAATCCAATATTTAACAATTATATATATTCAATTTAATGAAATTAAAATCTTTATTAGAAGTGGGACCTAAAAAAATTAGTTTGGATAAATTTTTGGTACATTTCAGATAACATTTATATTTTGATGAATAATGAAAATACAAAATTTTAATTAAATACAACTTTTTTGATAGAAATAATTTATATTAATAATTTATAAATTTGAATTATTTTAAAGTATAATTAGATTAAATTTTTATCATTTAATTCAATATAGTACGTTGGATGTAATTTGACCTTCAAATTTTACATAATCACAAATCAATCTTTTGATAGTCGTTACTTTTTAAAAACCCAGTTTCTTGTTTTGACAATAAGGAATTAATTTTAAATTAATTAATAAATCTTATATGTTTTTAATTTTGTAAAATTAACATAATTTTTGAATTTTTAATATCAAAATTATCATGGGGTGAATCTTGGAATTTTTTTGAAAACATTCAATTGATGATGAATAGTGAAAAACACAACATTGTAGACAAAAACTAACTTTTTTATTTCATAATTATTTTAAATTAAAAATTTATCTTAAAGTCAAAATAGATACATAGGACATATATTATTCCAATATAATTCATTTGATTAATTTTATAATAAGACTAGACATATAAAATTTTATTGATCTTTTTTATCGTCTATAACCCATCTTCTAAGCACATTTGCAAATTAGTATAGATCATAATTTTTCCACTTCATTGAATTGAATTTCTAATATCCATGATACATGGTTTTCATTAATATGTAAAATGTGATTCAATGGGTTGAACATATTTTTTTTGAATAGTAACTTTTGATTTTTATTTAATACATTTAAATGTATATAGGGTAATTAAAGATAAAAATGTTATTATAATTACCCCACCAAGTGTCCTAATTATATTGGATATGTGTATTTCATAGAAATTAAATGTTAGGTGAAAAATATAAATCTATTTTATCATCTAGGATTTGGTTATGACATTTATTATATTTTATTTAAAGAATAGTTAAATGTATTAAATTCACATTTTAATAACTAAAAAAATTTAATATAGGGTTATAAATAAGATAAATTATAAAATAAATATTTATTATAAATATAAAAATATTTCATAAATTATAATTGTTTATTTATAATTTTTATAATTTTAATAAGAAAATTTATTTATGAAACAATGATGATGAAGTAATTGCCTTATTAATGAAAGATTAACATTATTGATATTTTAAATATTAAAATAAATGTAAATTTGGACATTTGAGGCATTCAAAATTTTTTAAATGTTTTTAAGACATGTAAGGGTTAATTAAATGTATTTTTTTTAAGAAATCAGATTTATATGACTTTTATAAATTCTAAATATTAAATAGTGTCAAAATTGACCGAAATGAGTTTTTAAAATAAATACAAATTTATAAAATTATATAATAGCTCAAGAAACCTACGGTTATGCCAATAGACTTAAAGTAATATTATATATGTCATTAATTAACCATTTTAGGCACTCTTTTCAATTAACCGTATTTTTATTAACCATATACAATAAGAATACAATATGACACGGTAAGATTTAAACAATTTAACTAAGGGTTAAATATAATATAAAGGGATAATATGGTGACCAAAATATGTATAAAACCTATTATTTGAGATTATTTTGACCCATAGCAATTGTATAAATTAAATGAATCCATTTTTAGCCATTAGAATCCGAAAATAAGTTTATAATAAATTAATATATCATGCATTTCCAAAAGTACACCTAACCTCTCTTATAAAATGGTACTTCCCCTTCGATTAAATTAAAACCTCCAAAGCCATTTGGCTCAGCTAAAAACTGCTCAAATATCCTACCAACTACTATCACATTATTCTAAAGGCCTTAAATTGATCATAAAGCCAACCTATGAATCCCGTTTGTTCAAATCAAAAGGAGGAACCTAAAGAAGAGGTAATTATTTCATCCCCTCATTCAAAGATCTTTTCTTCTTACAATTTTTTTCTTTGTTTTTTCCATACAAAAATAACTAATCCAATACCATATACATAGATATATTTTATTATAAATATGTTACAACCACATTCATTATTATTTCCATCCTATGAATGACAAAGTCACTATACGTGCGTGCGTACGACTTGTCGTATCCACGTTGTGGTGTAGATTTTTATTCAACACATCATTATTTGGAAGGATATAATAATTACTATAATTGATGTAAATAATAAATATAACATGTTAATTATTCTTTATATACAATATACCATCCAATAACATATTATATCTCCATAAATAGATAGATATCGTCACTTGGGCATATGAATGGGTTACTGTCTCCACGATGCGATGAAGTTCATTTGCACTTTCATCATTTAACGATGAATATGAAAATATATATTGTTAATAAGTATATAATATATGAAATAATAATTTTTCCATATATATATATCATTCAATTACTTCTATTCCATACAATATGAAAACGGAAACAATGTTTATTCGTACGTACGGCCTACGGTCTCCATAAACGGTTTTCCTCATTTCATATATCAATCTATTATACATTTTTATGTTATGAGTACATATGATACAGAAATATATTTTTTATATTCTTGAATAAATTAAATCATTATATATGTGATATGATCAAGAATAACATGTTAAAATATGCACGATATAGAAAGCAATTATAACCCAAAATGTAATTTTCACATAGAAATTATTCATAAATGGGTAGTATAAAGAAATAAACGAATAACATATAATATAATATATATGTATATGGTTCTTGAATAATTTAATTAAGTACAATGGTCATTATATAGGAGGAATACAACAAAAAATAGGCCTTATTAGCGGTCTATTAGCAGTGGTTTACTAAACCTTCCTAAAAATATTTTAAGAAGGGTTTAGCGGCTGTTTTTAATAAACAACCACTAAACCATGTTTTTTTACAGAGCCGAAACTCCCTTCGGACCCCTGCAAGACCCCCCCTTCTCCCACCTTCTCCCCCTTCGACCCCCCATGACCTAGATTTTCACCCCTTCTCCCCCCAACCTCTACGACCCCCAAAGAGATGTGCTCGCTGCTCCCTTTTCCGCCCGCTTTGCTGCCCCGACCTAGATCGTCACCGCCCTTCTCCACCCAACCCAACTACCCCTGAAGACATGTGCTCACCACCCTCCCATAACCTCCCCTGACCTATCTCACCCCCTCTCTAGTCATGACTCGTGCTCCCTGCCCCTCAGCACACCTCGCCACCCTTTACTGTGCCTAGCCGCCCTTTCGTGTGCCTCGCCTCCCCTATTGGTTATGTGTTCTTCACTGTTTATTTTCTAAGATATTATTATTATTATTAAACTATTTTCATGTGAGGTTTTGTGTTGGATCCTATGGACTCTACTTGTATTATTACCTGTTATATATATATATATATATTTTATTGCTCTGGAAGAGGGAGTTAGTGGTTGGGATGAGTGTTACTGGTCAATGAAATGGATCATGTTTGTGTTTTTTATAAATAGTAGTTTATTGTTATATAAGGTCACAATATTTTTTTGAGAACATAGGTTATTTATAAAGAATAATATTTCTGAAATTACATTTTTTGTTGTTAAATATGTTTTATAGTAGTTATTTTCTACATGAAAATTAAATTTTATTTTGTTTGAAACTCATAAAATTGATTTAATGTGTCCAGTCATCAGTTATTGTGATTCTATAATAATATTTATAATTTATCGAAATATTTTTGTTTTCCAACAGTTATAATTTAAGGAATATAATGTCAAAGTATATTGGATGACATATGGTTATTATTAATTAAAATGGAATATCTTAAACTATGAGATAAATATTTGTTTTATTTGTAAATATGCATACGAAAAATTTTTAAGTAATAATAGTTTAAATAAAATGATTATTATCATTAGTTTTTTCAAAAATAAATTAACTATTTCAATTTAATATAAATAAAATTATTATGAGATTCTTGTATTGAATCGAAACATGTGCTTTTGATATTAATTTATTAATCTATTTATTATGTAAATGTTATTGGGTAAGAAATTGTACAACAGGCAATGCAATTGGAATTGACATTGTATGACATGATTTGATCCATGATTTTGGCTAGGCCTTGTGTTTGGTAACATGTTATTTTATATTACATGTGTTTTATGGGGATATACTATCTTCCATGTGTTTTGTATAAAACATACATGAGCCATGTTTTTTGATACCATACTCTTTGGTGGGTGTTTCTAATACATTGGTTATTTAAGGGTTTATTGGCATTATTTCTTACACCCTTTATAAAAAGAACTTGAGTAAATACATATTAAATGCATGGTGGTGCAGGTAAGGGTAAAAAATATAAATAGGTATGAGATTATTTTCAGAGACATCATCAAGTTGATTTTATATGTTTCACTACAACATAAAGCGCCTTTCACGACGGTTAATGTGAAAATTTACTAGCATGTCCTCCCAAATGATTAGATTGTTATTAACTATAGATTATTCAGTAGTATACTAATACAATTTATGAAATATTGCTTGTATTTGTGTTTTTGGGAAAAATATATCCTACGTTTAAAAGTTATAGGAATATCAAAGTCTGTTTAAGCTTCACCATCCATGCCTCTTTTTCCTCAAAAACCTCATTCAATTTTTTTTGCGGGGGAATTTTTTTATATCTATTTTCTTCATCAGATAAGTGGTTCATAATGTGGATTGTTTTGATAGAACCATATTTTGAACCATCATGTAAAAAGGATATTTTTAATTGTATGGTTCCTTTCATCCTAGTGATGGAGCTAGAAACTCTATAAAAGTAAAGATTACCATGGGAACTAACATGATTTCTTCCTCTCATGCATAGTACTTTCTATTACAGTCACACCATATTTTAAGAGACTTTAATGCAATTTAAGTTGGATCAATTATCGAAGAGGGAATCAAGGTTATAACTAGATGATTTAGTTTTGTATTGATGATATAATGCTCTCAGCTGATCAATTTTTTGAACATACATTCAAAATTAACTTCCATTCCTCTATATGTTTTGGAGGTATGGCGATGGAAAATCCACCTTTGTGAGTGTTTCTCACTTTGACTAATCAAATTTCAACCATATTCTAAAGGATTCCTTCTAATATTAATAAATACTAGATATTTTTCCATAGAATCAAACATAATGGGTATTAGTTACAGAGTTCAGTGAGACTAAATTCATTTTGATTTTAAACCTTTTAAATCATTGTTAGGTTATTCCATATAATAGTGATCATGTACCCTAATACTTTCCCCTTTTATAAGGAACATGGATTATTCAACGTATATTTAAAACATAGGAGACCCAATTCCATTTCTCACTCATAATAGAGGTGTTGTTACTGTTTCTGTTTTCCAAGAGGCTAAACCACAAGATATTGAATAGGTTTGGGGGCTAGAGCTGGTGAACATATTATTTTAACTATAACCTTTACCACTTTTACTTTCCAAACCACCTTTACTTTATCTATGAGTACCAGCTGTGATTTTTCATTTGATCATCGAATAAAATCCTCCAATCATTATGAATCTTCTCTAAACACTTGGTATCTATTTTGGATATTTTAGTGTGATAAACCATGTATGTAACTCATCAAAGATATTTTATATATAGATATATATTAGCTAGTCTTATAAGAGTTTCATATTAAATATATATTAATTAATTTTGTATTTGTAAATGAAATCTTAATCCTTATCGATTTTAAACTCCATGCTTACTATGAGATCATGGAATATAGTCATCCTAAATGTGAATCTGAATTGATATAGGTATTTCAATTGAAGGAATTCCCATCATAAAACTAACACTATTGGTTTTTTTTAAACCAAATAACACTACTCCCTCTTTGGTATTTAAAAATATTATGGGAATATTTGGTTATTTTTTCTCAATTTTTTCCTTAATGGGACTGCATCGTGTCAAAAAGTGGGTATTATACATTTTTAAGTCTCCCATGTAATTGGAGATATGGAAATATGTGTTCCCGAAGTGGGTTTGTAACATCCCAAGTAAGTAATGAATAATAGATATTTTTATCTATGTCTATTAATGAATTAGATAGTGTTTTAGAGGCTTAAAATGAAAATAAATCCAATCTTAAGCATGGAATACACTAATATTTTTTAAAAAGATTGTTTTACTGCCTTTTAATGGAAAACCATTTTTTTAATCTATCTTTTGAAATTTTATAATCTATTTTTGTCAAAATAAACTTATTCTTTATGATTGGGACATCAAAATTTACTTAGTGTAAATTTTTGGTATTTTTCTGACAATGTTCATTTTGTAATGAATAGTGAAAAATACTGCAATTTACATCAAAACTGCTTTTTAATATAATTTATTAATATGATTACATTATCTTTTGATTTTTTTAAAGTGAAATTAGAATATATTTTTACCATTTAATCCAATGGTGGTCATTATGATTAATTTCACTTTGGAATTGGGCATAAACTAATGCCAAACTTTTCATAGATATTGTTTCAAAAAAACCCGCTATTTGTTTTAACAACAGGAATTATTTTTAAATCAATTATTGCAATTCCTGTGTTTGTAATTTGGTAAAATGGATTACATATTTGGAATTAGAAGGTACAAATTATGTAATCAAGACTATTTTGTTTTGGACATTATGAATAGTAACAACGGTAATTATCTTTAATTATCTTGATTAATGAGTAATCGGGTAGTTAAGGATAATAAAATAAGATCATAATAAAAACAATGACACCAACATGTGTCCTAATTATACTTGTTGTCTCATGGCCGACCATGGGATGTCTTGTGCCAAACTTGGGGACCAAATGGAATCACTTTTGTGGAAAGTGACTTGTTATCTTTTTAATTTTTTTAAAGAAAGTAAATATAACAAGAATGTATCACCTGATTAAAACATTTTTAATTTTGTCTACATAGATGATATTTTATACTATAAATATTAATTGGAATTCTAAAAATATTTCCCACATCATAGTGTTTTTTCATAATTTTTAGACTTTAAATAAATTAAATTATTTATGACATCATGATGATGCATCGATTACCTCATTAATAAAGGATTTAAATAAAATGAAATGATAATGTAAACTCTATGACCTACACATGTCCAAAAACTATTGGATGGGTGGATTTTGAACCCTTATCACCTTATCCTCTAATTATATCAATGTGGGACCTATTGAATCCGAAAATATTTTTCAAATAAAGTAACATTTCATTACTTACCAAGAGTGCCCCTCCTCTCCTCTTATAAAAGGCCCCCACCGCTACCTCATTACACACACTCCCAATGCCTTTGGCTCGGCCAACCCCTGCCCATTTTTTCTCTCCAAAACCCTCTATTACTCCTTGGAGCCTCACTTTGGGCATAAGTCTTCCCAAGAAAGCCTTTGAGCTCAAACCAAAGGGAGTTACCCGATTTTAAGGTAATGTCTTCACTTGAGTCCTTTTGTTTTATTTTGCTTCTCCATCCCCCTAAACTCTTTTTATTCGTTTCTTTTGTAACAAATCCAGTATCTTCAATATAATAGGATTTTGTTATAAGAAGGATTCGATCTACACTTACACACACCTACATCTAATGATTAATGGACATACTGTTTCCGTGGATGGTGAATTTATGCCTCCCGAAACGATGATTGTTCAACATTCTTTTAACACCTTAAAATGTGGCCATTAAGATGTCACTATATTTATATATGATATATAATATGTTTATGTTTTCCTTAAGCTTCTGTATTTTTCATTTTGGTCATACCTTTATGGTTTCCATTATGGGTAAACGCGATATCTTCATTTAAGGAAGTGTGGACTACCGCCCCCTCAAAGTGATTTGATTCGTTAAATACCATATGTGGGACCTATAAAGGATGGAACTGTGATATTATATATTATATTATACTGGAATTATAATATACCTTTATATCATTATGATTCCATTCTATAAAATACGAAATAGAAATGAAAGTAGCGTTCATGCGTACGTACGACTTTCGGTCTCCATGAACGGTGCATTTCATTTCTTACCTCTAAATTATAATGTAATATTATAAATGCATGTATATACTGGATATATATGATATATAAATCATGATTATAATTCTATATATAATGGATACATGAACAACTTGTAATTATAAAGGGTTTATTTTTGACTCAAGTACCAATGATCGTTAAAACGACCGTTATTAACTTAAATAATTACATAGTGTTCATGACATGGAAATAAGTGATATAAAAGGAATAATGAACTTAAAAAAGGTTCTTAAGAAAGTAGAAATTTACTAAAGTTTATTATTTAGTACATTAACGAATGATCGAGTCAAGTCAGACCCGAGGTATGGGACTTTGTCTCAATCTCCTTTCATTGAGGCATATTTTGTTTTATACACAACCTTCTTTTATATGGTGTATAAACCCCTTTGACTTTTACGTTTATTCAAAAGGAGTATTTTTTATTCGAAGAATTTACTAAACAACAAAAGGGAATGTTTTTTTCGTACGTATGCGGCAACAACGACTTTTCCGCCGCCGTGACCATTATTTGAGTTTCGGCTTCCTCTACAAGCCATACCTTTTTTAAAAGAAAAATAAATATCATGTTTTACTTTTATTTTATTTTGGTATTGAAAATGGTTTTCATAATGTTTTTATATCAATGTTTTTTATTGATATCATGTGATTGAATGGTGGAAATGTTATGTTTCCTTTATGCATGTTTTATGTGATACGATTATGTTGAGGTTCTTGGGAATTATTATGAAGACGGGTGGTTCCGTGATAAACTAAGGGCGGGTGAGCCTGATATAGCTCTCCAATGCATTGGGTAACACGAAGGAGTGAAACGTTAAGGTTTCTCTGAAGAGATTTAGGGAATATACTGTGATGGGTATTCCAAACGTAACCAAGAGGGTTACTCCCTACGTAAGAATGTTATGAATGCCTCAAGTTACCTTTATGTCTTATGATTTCTAGGATTTATTCAATTTTTGATGTGGTATTCTAAAGTGCCTATGTTTTATGGGTAAAGTATGATTTCATTCTTATGTATATATATACCCATGTTTCCTTTCCATATTTTTATATCCCTTACTGAGCTTTTTATGCTCATCCCATGTTTTTTTTTGAAATTTATTTCACTAGGAGCTCAGTATTTTTCAAAGATTGACTTGATATCGGGGTACCATCAGCAGAAGGTAAAGGAAGCAGATGTTCTGAAGACCGCGTTCCGTATAAGATATGGCCATTATGAATTTGTAGTAATTCCTTTTGGGATAACCAATGCACCTGCTGTATTCATGGACATAAAGAATATAATTTTCCATGTGTTCTTGGATAAGTTTGTGGTGGTTTTCATTGATGATATTTTGGTGTTTTCTAAAAGTAAATAGGAGAATGAAAGACATTTAAGGGTTATCTTGCATAACATAAAAGAAAAGAAACTGTATGGAAAATTCAGAAAGTGTGAGTTTTGGTTGCAACCAATTTCTTCCCTTGGTCACATTGTTTCTAAAGATGGGATAACTATTGATCCTGCAAAAACAAAAGTTGTGGAAGACTGGCCAAGACCCACAAATTTAACTGATATGCGTAGCTTCCTTGGTTTGGAAGGCTATTACAGAAGGTTTGTTAGGAATTTTTCACGGTTATCTAGTCCAATGATTAAGCTAACTCAGAAGGGTGTTATGTTTATCTGGACAAAAGAATGTGATGATTGTTTTCAGAAATTGAAAAGAAGATTGGTGAATGCTCCAGTTTTGGCACTACTTTCCAGGAATGGTGAGTTTGTTATATACAGTGATGCTTCATTGAAAGGACTTTGTTGTGTCCTAATGCAGAATGATCAGGTAATTGTTTATTCTTCACAACAGTTGAAAACTCATAGGGTAAATTACCCTAAACATGATTTGGAATTAGCTTCTGTTGTTTTTGCTTTAAAATTTTGGAGGCATCATTTTTATGGAGTAAACTGTGAAATATATACTGATCACAAAAGTTTAAAGTATATTTTCACTCAGAAAGATTTAAACATGAGACAGAGGAGATGGATGGAATTAATCAAGGGTTATGATTGTACAATTCATTACCATCCGGGAAAAGAAAATAAAGTGGCTAATGCTTTAAGTCGAAAAAGTAATGCTTCATTAGCAATTTTGCGTTTGGAACGTGATCCTTTGGTTAAGGATTTGATGAAATTTGGCATAGAAGTTGTTGGTGCATGATGTTCTTCTGTTTTGTTTTAGGTGTCAGTGAGATCATCTCTATCAGATAGAATCAACCAAGCATAGAAGAAAGACAGTGAGTTGCAGAAAAAGGTAGAGCTGGTTCAGAAAGGTAAGTTTCCTGAATTTGACATTGATAATGATTGCGTTTTGAGATTTGGGAAGAGATTGTGTGTGCCTTGTTATTCACAGTTGAAGAAAGAGTTGTAATGTGAAGCTCATAGTTCTCCATTTTCAGTTCATCATGGCAGTACTAAGATGTACAGAGATCTGTGGGAGTATTACTGGTGGGATGGAATGAAAAGAGATATTGCTGACTCGACTGTGATGTGTTTAACTTGTCAGCATGTTAAAGCAGAGAGGCAGTTACCGAAAGGGATGCTTCATCCTTTACCAGTTCCAGAGTGGAAATGGGAGAATATATCCATGGACTTTGTTGTGGGATTACCGAAGAAATCTCGAGGTAATAATGCAATCTGGGTTATTGTTGATCTCTTGACTAAATCTGCTAATTTCCTTGATATAAGAGATACATTTTCCCTTGATCAACTTTCCCATTTTTATCTTAAAGATATAGTCAGGTTACATGGAGTTCCCTTCTCCATTGTATCTGATCATGATCCCAGGTTCACTTCTAACTTTTGGAAAGGCCTTCAGAAGTCGTTGGGTACTGAATTAAATTTTTGTACAGCATTTCATCCTCAATCAGATGGGCAGTCAGAACGAACAATTCAGACCTTGGAGGATATGCTACGAGCTTGTTCGATGGAATATCAGGGAAGTTGGGACCAACATCTTTTTTTGGTTTAATTTTCATATAATAACAGTTCTCATTCCAGTATACAGATGGCACCATTTGAGGCGTTATATGGGAAGCAGTGTCGAACTCCAACTTTCTGGGATGAGTGGGTGAAAGGAATTTGATGGGACTAGAATTGGTAGAAGAGATGGTAGGAAAAGTTCAGCTGATTCAGAAACACATGAGACCAGCTCAGAGTAGGAAGAAGAGTTATGCATACAACATGAGGAAGGATCTAACTTTTGAGGTAGGTGATCATGTTTTTCTCAAAGTCTCTCCATGGAAAATTGTGATGCGATTTGGTAAGAAAGGAAAGCTGAGTCCAAGGTTCATTGGACCATATGAAATTCTGGAGAGAGTTGGATCAGTTGCATACCAGGTGGCTTTACCTCCGAGTTTATCTCAGGTACACAATGTTTTTCACGTTTCGATGTTGAGAAAGTATATGCCAGATCCATCTCATGTTTTGAGTCCAGAGGTAGTTCAGTTGGAAGAGAACCAATCTTATGAGGAATAACCGGTCTAGATTCTTGACCATAGGGATCAAGTGTTACGAAATAAGGTGATTAATCAGGTAAAGGGTTTGTGGAAAAACCACATTATGGAAGAGGCAACATGGTAATCTGAAAATGCAATGAGGGAAAAGTACCCCCATTTATTCGATAAGTAAATAAATTGCGAGGACGCAATTTTCTAAAGGGGGGAAAGATGTAACATCCCAAGTAAGTAATGAATACTAGATATTATTATCTATGTCTATTAATTAATTAGATAGTGTTTTATAGGCTTAAAATGAAAATAAATCCAATCTTAAGCATGGAATACACTAATATTTTTTTAAAAGATTGTTCTATTGAAATTTGATGGAAAACCATTACTTTAAATCTATCTTTTGACAATTTTATAAGCTATGTTTGTCAAAATAAACATATTCTTTATCATTGGGACTTCAAAATTTACTTTGTGTGAATTTTTGGTATTTTTCTGACAATGTTCATTTTTTAATTAATAGTGAAAAATACTGCATTTTACATCAAAACTGCTTTTTAATATAATTTATTTATATGATTAGATTATCTTTTGAATTGGTTTTAAAGTTAAGTTAGAATAAATTTTTACAATTTAATCCAATGGTGTTCATTAGGATTAATTTCACTTTGGAATTGGGCATAAACTAATGCCAAACTTTTCATAGATATTGTTTTAAAAAAACCCGCTATTTGTTTTGACAACGGGAATTTTTTTTAAATAAATTATTGCAATTTCTGTGTTTGGAATTTGGTAAAATGGATTACATATTTGGAATCATAAGGTCCAAATTATGTAATCAAGACTCTTTTGTTTTTGGACATTATGTATAGTAACGACGGAAATTATCTTTAATTATCTTGATTAATGAGTAATCGGGTAGTTAAGAATAATAAAATAATATCATAATAAAACAAATGACACCAAAATTTGTCCTAATTCTACTGGTTGTCTCATGGCCGACCATGAGATGTCTTGTGCCAAACTTGGGGACCCCATGGAATCACTTTTGTGGAAAGTGACTTGTTATCTTTTTACTTTTTTAAGAAATTAAATATAACAAGAATGTATCACCTGATTAAAACATTTTTAATTTTGTCTACATAGATGATATTTTAGACTATAAATATTCATTTTAAATATAAAAATATTTCCTAAATAATATTATTTTTTTCATAATTTTTAGACTTTAAATAAATTAAATTATTTATGACATCATGATGATGCATCGATTACCTCATTAATAAAGGATTTAAATAAAATGAAATGATAATGTAAAACTTATGACCTACACATGTCCAAAACCTATTGGATGGGTGGATTTAGAACCCTTATCACCTTACCCTCGAATTATATCAATGTGGGACCTTTTTAATCCGAAAATCATTTTCAAATAAAGTAACATTTCTTTACTTTCCAAGAGTGCCTCTCATCTCCTCTTATAAAAGGCCCCCACCTCTACCTCCTTACACACACTCCCAAAGACTTTGTCTAGGAAAAACCCTGCCCATTTTATCTCACCAAATCCCTCTCTTACTCCTTGAATCCTCAATTTGGGCAGAGGTCTTCCCAAGGAAGCTTTTGAGCTCAATCCAAAGGGAGTTACCCGATTTTAAGGTAATGTCTTCACTTGAGTCCTTTTGTTTTATTTTGCTTCTCCAACCCCATAAACTCTTTTTATTCGTATATTTTGTAACAACTCCAGTATCTTCAATATACTAGGATGTTTTTATAAGAAGTATTCTAGATACACTTACACACACCAACATCTAATGGTTAAAGGACAGACTGTTTCCGTGGATGGTGAATTTATGCCTCCCGAAACGATGATTGTTCAAAATTATTTTAACACCATAAAAGGTGGTCATTAAGATGTCACTATATTTATATATGATATATAATATGTTTATGTTTTCCTTAAGCTTCTGTATTTTTCATTTTGGGAATACCTTTATGGTTTCCTTTATGGATAAACGCGATATCTTCATTTAAGGATGTGCAGACTACCGCCCCCTCAAAGTGATTTGATTCATTAAATACCATATTTGGGACGTATAAAGGATGGAACTATGATATTATATATGATATTATACTGGAATTATAATATACCTTTATATCATTATGATTCCATTCTATAAAATACGAAATAGAAATGAAAGTAGCGTTCATGTGTACGTACGGCTTACTGTCTCCATGAACGGTGCATTTCATTTCTTACCTATAAATGATTATGTAATATTATAAATTCATGTATATAATAGATATATATGATATATACATCATGATTATAATTCTGCATATAATGGATACATGAACAACTTGTAATTATAAAGGGTTTCTTTTTTACTCAAGTACCAATGATCGTTAAAACGACCGTTATTAACTTAAATAATTACATAGTGTTTATGATATGGAAATAAGTGATATAAAAGGAATAATGAACTTAAAAAAGGTTCTTAAGAAGGTAGAAATTAAATCAAGTTTATTATTCAGGACATTAAAGAACGATCGAGTCATGTCGGACCCGAGGTATGAGACTTCGTCTCAATCTCCTTTCATTGAGGCATATTTTGTTTTTTACACAACCTTCTTTTCTATGGTGTATAAAACCCTTTGACTTTTACGTTTGTTCAAAAGGAATATTTTTTATATGAAGCGTTTACTAAAAGACAAAAGGGAATGTTTTTGTCGTACGTATGCGGCGAAAAAAACTTATCTGGCGTCGTGACCATTATTTGAGTTTCGGCTTCCTCTACAAGTCATACCTTTTTTTAAAAGAAACATAAATACCATGTTTTACATTTATTTTATTTTGGTATTGAAAATGATTTTCATAATGTTTTTATATCAATGTGTTGTATTGATATCTTGTGATTAAAAGGTGGAAATGTTATGTTTCCTTTATGCATGTTTTATGTGATACGATTAT